>CM022951.1:65355099-66100673 GCA_012931725.1 Litsea cubeba
CAAGTGAATTAGGGCAGCAAAAGATAAAAAAAAGAGAGTTGTGAACCATTAAAAAATTAAAATGTAGTTTACCATGAACAATAATGATAACTAATGGTGGGTTTTACTTTGATTAAACTAAAATTTAAGCCATAATTTATGTAAAGGAGATGATGAGTAGTTAAGATTTCTTAAATTGGCGCGAGGCATTACAATGAACAATGAAGCGGTATCACTTGTAAATTTTCTCAAATCATAACGAATTAGTATTAAACTCATCAAACTCAATTTGCGAATCAAAGGAATTGAAAATTGAATTATGTAAGCCTACTTCTCCAAATCTCTGAATTAAGGTAAGCTTAGACCTACGAACTACGAACTTAAATGCGAATTATGTGAATTGCGAGTTAGGCAATTATGGGCCATATTCAATCTCTACCTTTAGACCCTTTCCCCTCTCATCTAAACTATTCAATAAAATAAATAGCACTTTTAACGCAATTAAGAGAGAAAGAGAGGGAGAGAGAAAAAGAGTCACACTTAAAATGCATGTTAATTATTTGTAGGCTAAGGCTCAGGTGAGGGCGTCTCTTATGAGAGACATCGTGCCAATCCCCGTTTCCTAAGCACCTAGGATCACCTCTGATGAATTCAACCGTGTCATGCTCACTACCCCTACATGAACCGGCATAAGCCCAAATTTGACACACGTCATTAGAATGAAATCCTTAAAGTGATGCCTGATAAAAGCATTAAATTTAAGGGCCTTGAATTATATATAGGGTTAGGATAATCTAATGAAATTAAAATTTTATACAATTGTAGGCTTATCCAAATCTTTCGAGCCCCATCTCTCTATGATTGGCGTGGTCCCAAGTGGGCCTCACAAGGAAGTCCCTAAAGATTGTCAATCCCGAAGGGCTAACATTGCTCTCTCAGTAACCTTAAACTAGTTTTAGTCATTTACCCTTACACTCATTTTAGTGATCATTTTCCCTCCTTATGAATATATATATATATATATATTACCAAAATTTGACCATCATCCTAAAGCATAAACCAAATTTGACTTTCATTTGACATTCACCTGTCGTATTGAATAAGAAAAATAAAAGCTAAAGTTAAAAGACTCTGAGGATAATCTGATTATATCAATTTTTGTTGGACCCGTATCCCTGATGGAGATATTTATTTACCTCTCTTCACGTACTGATATGCATACATCTAAGTGGGTTCTACAAATGGGACCAAATGTGAGTAATATGTGCCAGGTGAAAACTTCTCATTACTGCAAAAGCAATAAAGGGCTCTAATCATTCCTATTATTTTTTATTTATCACAATTGAATCTAATTTCTCTCTTTCTCAGTCAAAATCTATTTTCCTACTTAATTGGGTGCATTTTTAATATTACAAAAATTCGAACTCTTTATATATAGAACATTTAAGAGCAATTTAATCATTTTACCTAAGAAAAGTTGGATGATTCACAATTAATCAAATCACATATATAAACCTTCAATCTACGGTACGTGAGAGGGCCATGGTTTCCACTAGAATGAAAAGCTGGGACATTTTCTATACTAAAGTTGTGACTAGGAGTGGCATAATATGATTCGAAAAACACGGCCGCTAACCCCAACTCCTATCCGATTCATCATTAAACCCAAACCCTAGACGAGTAGGTCACCTGCACTGAAAAGGGAGTTCTGCTAGGGTTGATTTGCACAACCCATTTAAATTGGTAGTCAGGATTGAACCACTCATCTAATTAAAACTCATTAAACGGTGTGGTCTTCAATTCTTGTTCATGTTTTTAGTGTTGTGCTTTTTTCTTCGACAAGCCAACACACATTTAATTTGTTTTTTTTTTTTTTTGAACGGTATGAAAGATTTCATTTAAAAAGAAATAAGGGTGTTGTGTGGGTCAAGTTGACCCACACACAGGTAACGAGTTGGTGTTACTCTTACTCATTTTCAAAATGTGTACAACATGAGTCAGAACTTCAACCTATACATAATCCATGTTAAATCGACCCTTCTGCCCAAACTCAGCCCGTTGCTACCCTTCCTACAAGGTTGCTAGTAGGGTTGCGAATGGGTATCCGATTTTTTTATTATCCGAAAGTTCCGGCCCACAAAAAAACTGCATAATGAAACCTATTTTAGGTTCCGATTTATAAACGGGTTCAAGTCCAAAATCCAATTTAGATTCCAATTGATAAACGGTTTCGATTATGGGTCCATATTGGGCTCTGACTCGAGAGCGGAAGTATTTGATATTGCAAACAGTAGCTCAAAATCAACTTATTTTTAGACATTTTTATGTATAATCCTAAAGGAAGTAGACTTGATGCACTGTTATGAGTTGAATGATATGTTTATTTCAAGGAAAAATAAAAGATGAAGAGAAAACTAGAACCGATTTTGGAACTAGATTCTGGTCCTCTAGGTGTAAACGGTTCCGGAACCAAATATGTTTTTTTATATCCGAACCGGGTCTGAACCAACAAAATAGATTCTGAGTCAAAATTGGACCCGGAATCGTTATTTAGAAATGGGTCCGAGTCACAATATGGTTCCGATAAGGAGAGTGATTCCTCGAATGGAGCTTCTAATCAAAAAATTAGCCCCATGGAGAATTTCAGTTCTTTTTAAATGAAATTTGAGAACTGTCCATCCATTAATGTCATATTTCATCATGAACTTAGATCAGCCGACTATTTCGCTGATGCTTTAGCCAAACAAAGGGGTTGTGAGGATGTCTCCTTGGAGGCTTTCATTATGTAAGTGAGGAGGAGGTGACGTTCAATGCTTCTTATACCTCCCTTTTAGTCTGTCCTTGTAAGTTTCTTTTCTATTAATAAAAGCTTTTATTTCCCCATTCAAAAATTAGGACCCAAAACCCTTTTGCAACCCTCAGCTACAAGTCTCCAACAAGTCGTAGATTGATTCCTGGGGATCTTCTGATAGAAACAAAATCGGGAACATGTAAACAGGAAGAAGTGGCTCTATGGCTATCTCCTTAGTAGCATTTGGTTCGCTAGAATGGTTGTATGCGGGAATGGAATGGAGACCAGAATGAGTCTGGAATGAAATGAGGCAGGAATAAACATTTCCATTCTAGCGTTTGGTACACAGAGGAATCAACCCAGTTGATTTCTGTTCCTGCGTTTAGTACGTGGAATGAGTCCTGGAATGAAGTAAAATTTACATAAGACTGACCAAAATACCATTGTTAGATTTTTATCTTTGGCTCAGTCAATGTATAGATTATAATATTATTAAGTAGGTGGAGCCCACACAAGCTCTTCTATTTTATAATAATAATAATAATAATAATAATGTATAGATTATTATTATATAGGTGGGGCCCACACAAGCTCTTCTATTTTATAATATTATAATAATAATAATATAGATTTATGATTATAGGTGGGGCCCACACAAGCGCTTTAATATATTAAAAATAAAAAAAACATTAATAAATAATCAGTCAAAACCTGATCTATTCTGAGTATCAAATATCATAAACTCGTCATAGACAGGTACACATGTGCAAGTGGAACAGAGTACTTTGTGCTAATCGCTACGTCACCCGAGATGCAGCGCGCAATCCCTATGAAGGTTAAACGATAAACCTGGATTCAGCCCATTAAGCTTGAGACGCTAAATATAGACCTAGGTCTAACCATAATATGCAATTTATAGGCACACCCCACTAAAATAAACCTAGATCCGAATGGGAATCATGCTCATTGCTCACTCTTAAATCCAAATTGGTCCAAATTGAATACTATTGCTCTATTTTTGTGGTGTTGTGCTCACATGCCTAAAAACATATTTTCCTTTTATGTATTTTTGGTCTTTGTCTATAATTTACCAATATTAACTCGGATTTTTTTTATGGTCTCTTACTGTATTAGATGTCATGTGAACGGAATTTCAACTCCAATGAAGAGTTTTTTTATCATTATATTGATCATGGTGAGAAATTAATAATCCAAGTAGAACTCATCTCATCTTAATCATGTTTTTTAGGTGGCGATCGGTCACCTGGTGTGCATAGACTTTGATTGAAGTGAAATTCAGCCAAGCACTAATACAGGACGAGAAAGTGGGTATGATGGGGTTGGATTTAGAATCGACCCGGTTGGTGATTTATAGAGATTAACTCAAGAATCTTATTGAGGCCTTGACTTGGTGAGATCTTGACTTTTCATAAATGGTTTAAACCCAAAACCCTAAAATGAAAAACTAGTGGTTCGTCAATATTTTGTTTCTACTTTAATGCATCATTAATCCAAGAGCAAGCCCAACCCTAATTCAGAGATGAACATAGCCTAGCGCCAAACTCAAGTAGGGATGGCAAAAGGTCGGATCGGTATCAGCTTCCATATCCAAATCAATTCTTCGTCTCCATATCCGCTCCGATCTCCGAACGGATATCCATTTTATCCTCTATCCCCGCCTCCAAACGGAGATCGGATATCCAAACGGAGAATCGGATATCCGAATCATTAAAAAAATATTAAAAAGACAATACAATTCAAAATATAATTTAAGCATTAAAAACATTAAAAAGACAATACAATTCAAAATATATCCAAAATAAACTTCCATAATAAAGTCATTCAAGTTTCAACACACTTACACAAGTCATACAAATCCCAATTAAATCCAAATTAGTTTTAATTCAAAATTTCAACCAACAAGCAAACATACATCAATCCTTAAGAAACATCATTTCCAACTCCAAGCTATCTCATCTCTTCTTCCAACCTACATATAAAAACTATGGTCATTACATATAAATATTCGGAGATCGGATATCCAAATGGATATTCGGATCGGATATCTCCATATCCGCCCCCGATCCGATCTCCGAATTTTTTTCAAAATCCATATCCGAATCCGACCCGATCTCCGGAAAAATCTCCGAAATCCATATCCAAACGGAGCGGATATCGGATTGGATCGGATTGGACCGGACGGAATTGCCATCCCTAAACTCAAGGGCACTCGGTAGGTTTGAAAGGCCTGGATTTCCCTAGTGGCCTCAAGATGGATGATCACGTGTGAGAGGTGTTCACCTGTGCACCATCTAGTGGGGGCCCATTTAATCACCCATACCGAGTGAACTCCCCATCCCAACACATAATCCCAGGCCCTTTGATTTGCACCGGTTTGAATGGACTACACCAATTTGATATTGGCCTAAAATTTTATAAAGATGAAGGATTCAGCAAGGTATTTCTATCCCCGTGCCACTCTCAAGAGTCCGGATCCCCGCTGCATGTATTAGATGGAACCTTATAACACATGATGATATCTTCATTATGGGGCTCACATAGAGATAATTTAGAACATTCAAGATGAATCTCATTTCTCTATAGACATATCTTAGAATTTAGGTTCAATAAGAGTGGGCCCACTTCCTGATTGAGCATGTGATTAGAAACATGTTCAATCACGCAGCTGGCCTCACTTCTATTGAATTATATTTTTCAAAGTATATCTTTGAATGAAACAAGATTCATTCATTGCTGAAGGGTCCAAATTATCTCTAAGCGTGGACCACGATGGAGACTCCCACTCTCAAATGGGCGCTACAGCGTGACGCGCGATTAACGTGGTGAAGGAATCCGGCCATGTTGCCTCACCACTTGACGAGGAATATATAGCCGTGTATTTGACCTCTACTGTCTGAACAGAAACTTTTTCGAGCCACGGGCCACCACCTTTGGCCAACATCCTCAGAAAGAAACTGCTCAGGAAGCCAAACAGCAGCGTCAACAGAAAGAAACTCCTCAAAAGGAAAGCCAAACAGCACCACACACTTGTTGAAAATCTGCCCTCTTCCACAGACAGCTGGGTATTATTAGACTAACCCTGGAAAACTCTTAAACTCTCCTTTCCTTATGCGCGTTGAAACCGCAGTAGTATGCCACCCTTATCTAACTATTAAAGAAGCACTTCCTCCTGCCAATGGTATAATATACAGTACCATTTACAACTACAAAATTAAATAGCAGTCAAACAATAATAAGTTGAGATTTCTACTTCTTTTTTAATGGAGAGCATCAGCAACGAGTCGGTGCTGGAGGAGGAGGTCTTCGCCACTGTGGCGACTAGCCTACCGAAGCGGCGAGCGGGGCGGAGGAAATTTCAGGAGACGAGGCACCCAGTTTACAAAGGCGTGAGGCGGAGGAACGGAGGCAAGTGGGTGTGCGAGGTGCGTGAACCCAACAAGAAGTCGAGAATATGGCTTGGCACTTTCCCCACCCCTGAGATGGCTGCGCGTGCTCACGACGTCGCTGCTATGGCCCTCAGAGGCCGCTCCGCCTGTCTCAAC
Organism: Litsea cubeba; assembly: GCA_012931725.1. Taxonomy (NCBI): domain Eukaryota; kingdom Viridiplantae; phylum Streptophyta; class Magnoliopsida; order Laurales; family Lauraceae; genus Litsea; species Litsea cubeba. The sequence goes on from CM022951.1 coordinate 65,361,433, forward strand.
TTTGCCGACTCCGCCTGGCTTTTGCCCCTTCCGGCTTCTGCCAATGCCAAGGATGTTCAGAAGGCGGCCGCTGAGGCTGCTGAAGCATTCCGACCGTCAAACTCAAGATTCAACTCCGGCAATAACGTGAGACCGAGACCGGATAATCTGACGCTTCCGCCACCCGTGGACATGTTCTACATGGATGAGGTGGCAGGTTCCGGTATCGACATGGCGGGGTTTCTTGCAAGACTGGCAGAGGGAGTCCTGCATTCACCACCTGGTCCACCTCCATGTTTGGGAAGTGGGCTCCAATGGGATGACGTGGAGGAAGATGCAGAGATGGAGCTTTGGAGTTTCTCCGTTTGATTCGGATGGAAGTGAAGATTGCTTCTGAGTTCTGACGTAGGGTATAGCTGCTTTTAGATATTTTACCCTTTTATCTTGTTGTCGGTCTTCTCATGTTTTAAGTCGACTGTCGAGAGACCCCACATGGGCTGTGGTACATATGAATTTTTTTTTATGTATATAAGAGCAGATATCTTTATCAACAAGGACAAGAGATAGACCGATATATGTTACATTGATGTGTGGATGTGTGTTTTTTCGTTGAATGATCTCAAAGACTTCCTGCAGCATGCATGCAGCATGCTACTAGTGATCTCTTTGTTAATTAGGAGACTGTACAATCCCGGAGACTCTATTCGATCTGGCAAGCTAATTCTTCAGGCAACCTTTCACTTAAAGAAGCCTGGAATATTCAGAGATCTCAAGCAAGTGAACTCCCATGGACAGACCTCATTTGGAACAAGTTCGTGAACCCTCGCTTGGCATGTTAGTTGGCGTATTCTTTATAGGAAATCTTTATAGGAAAACCCACAGAATCTTGGGCAAAGAATAGAGATTGCTCCACTGCTTCTAGATGCAACAACTGCTATTGCAGTGAAGAATCTGACCTCCACCTTTTCTTCTAGTGCAAGCTGGCTCTTTCCTTGTGGTCATGTCTTCTTAGGCCTTGCGAAACTCCCTCATCTATCCCTCCATCTGCAGCAGCTATATGGGGAGCTATTTCTAGTGCTGGAGATGTCTCTGGAAGAAAGTAGGTGGCGGCAATCTTCTTCCATGCCATCTCAGTCCTTTGGCTCCTTAGAAACGATTCGAAGCATAACAACCGGAAGCCTATTATCGAGAGAGCTAAGTCGATCTCCGTGGGCTGGATCAGAGGTATACATTGTAAGATCTAATATGGTTTGCAATATAAATCAAACCTATGGATCTTGATCATGCATTTAACAATGGATAATCTAATAATACTAAAAGCGTACCTTGCGCCATGATCTTGATGATGAGCGGATCTCCTATTGCGAATAGGGTATTCTCCTATCTCCCTTATCACCCACTCCAATATGCGTGAAGTTAATGGGTATTTTTCAGATCTAGTAGGTTAAGAGAGAGGACCGGAAAGCCATATATATAGATAAGCCCTAGAGAGATTTCTTCCATCAAAGAAATCTAATAAAGATAAGTTCCCTTAATTCCCTCAAATTAGTAAACAAGAGTCCTATATGATTGGGCTTACTAAAATTTAATCAAAGATAAACTTAGTAAAACTAAAAACTAAAAAAAAAAGAAAGTAACTAAAAATTAGTAGGCTTAAACCGTGGGTCCCAACAATGTTGCACATGTGGTCATGAGGACCACTCATGTCTAACAATCTCCCACTTGGTCTAAATGACCATACAAATGTGATCTCCTACTTGGTCAAGACGACCATATAAAAGCGATCCACCTTTTATAATATAATTTTGAAAAATAACTAGTTGAAAAAAAAATTTGTTTTGACTCAACTTGGATTCAACTAAATTTAAAAATTCCGACGAGTGTGAAAACAGCCCAATCAATCTTGTTTATGCTAATTCTTGTATACTGTAACTAAATGAAACCAATAATGCGAATCATGGCGGTCAAACATTAATTTTGCGATATAATTCCTTCCACGTACCACAACATTAGTAATTCCATTTAGTCATAAATCGAGGAAAATAATAGGAGTGGACTAAAATTCCTATTTATTGGTCCAACTGAAATTTATCTTGCTTTTCAATAATGAAGTAATTGTGCACAACAAAAAATAATCAATAGAACATAATCATTATTAATGAATATTGATCAACAAAAAATGTCTAATTAAATAGCATAAATCCATTCAACCACATACATTAAGGTAACACAATGAGACCCATTTCTCTAACATGATCATTATAGGCCTCAGTCGGTAATGCTTTGGTCATAAGATCTGCAATCATGAGCTTTGTATTGATTTGCTCTATAGACACTAAACCATCTCGAACATTCTCTTTAACGGCAAGATATTTTATTTAAAAGTGTTTTGTAGCGCTAGAACTCTTGTCGTTGTTAGAGAAGCGAACATATGAGGTATTATCACAATAAAGTTTCAGTGGCTTAGAAATGGAATCCATGATCTGAAGCCCTGAAATAAAATTTCGCAGCCATATAGCTTGATTAGTGGCCTCAAAGCATGCCACAAATTCTGCTTGAAATATGGAAGAAGTAGTTGTAGTCTGTTTAAACACTTTTCCACGAAACAGCCCCACCAACAAGGAGAAAAATGTATCCTGATGTAGATTTCCTCGTGTCGAGGTACCCAGCAAAATCTGAGTCTAAATATCCAATGACTTCCAAGTGATCAGATTTTTTATAAGTGAGCATATGTTCTTTAGTCCCTTGTAAATATCGCATGACTTTCTTTGCTGCTTTCCAATGTACCATGCCAGGGTTAGACTGATACTTTCCTAGCATGCTAACTGCAAAACTGATGTCTGGACGGGTACAAGTCTGAGCATATAAAAGACTTCCTACAACTAAAGCATATGGAATATCTTGCATCTGTTTTCTTTCGATGTCATTTCTTGGACATTGATCTTTGGTGAATATATCACCTCTTGATATAGGTGCTTTTCCTCCAGAACAATTCTGCATATTGAATCTTTCAAGAACTCTATTGATATAGGCTTTCTGTGAAAGTCCTAGTATTCTTTGAGATCTGTTTCTAATAATCTCGATTCCAAGTACAAAGGATGCTTCACCCATATTTTTCATATCAAAATTCTGTGAGGTATTCTTTTATTTCATGTAGTAGGCCAAGATCACTACTAGGAAGTAGGATGTCATCTACATATAGGACTAAAATAATGAACTTGCTCCCACTGATCTTCAGGTATATACATTGATCAACAATGTTTTCCTTAAACCCGAAGGAGGTAATGGTATCATGGAACTTAATATACCATTGCCTTGAAGCTTGTTTAAGCCCATATATAGATTTCTTTAATCAACAAACTAGTTTTTCTTTGCCTTTTTCCTCAAATCCTTCTGGTTGTTTCATATATACCTCTTCAGATAAATTCCCATTTAAGAACGTTGTTTTCACATCCATTTGATGTAACTCTAAATTAAAATGAGCTACTAATGCCATTATTATTCAAAAAGAGTCTTTTAAAGAAACTGGTGAAAATGTCTCTTTATAATCAATATTTTGGCTTTGAGTAAATCCCTTAGCTACAAGTCTGGCCTTAAATCGTTCGATTTTGCCCTTTGAGTCTAGCTTGGTCTTAAAGATCTATTTACATCCTATAGTTGCAGACCCTTCAATTTCTCCTCCCCTCCCCTAGATCAAGCAGGAGTCTTGGGAAACATCCCAACCCTCCCCTTTCCCTTGTAGCCCCCCTACCTCTGCCTTCCCCTCCCCTCCCACTCCCCCCTGCCCTCCTCCACCTGTAGATACAATTGTCCCTGATTCAAATCAGTTTACCCCTGCTGTTAGTATTTCACCTCCAGTCCAAACCAATAAATCCTCCTCAGACACCAATCAAGCTATTCCTAGTTCCTCTACCTCCTACCTTCTCAACAATTCTTCCAGACTAGAAGCTCTACCCCAGGACATTATGCTGGAAATCCTTGACAAAACCCCAGCCCCTTCAATTGACATTTCTAATCCGTTTGAAATTTTGGAAAAATGCTCTTTCAAAGATCCAGCTCTGAATACCCCTTTCTCTAACCTTCTTCCCTCAGATGAAGAGGAAACCCCTAACCCTTCCCATCTAATCAGTCCTCACTCTGAAGCCATCTCTCTTGAAGTGGACCTAACTCCCTATTCAAATAAAAAAAAAGAAAAAGAAAAACAAGTCCAGACCTAAAAATTCTATCTCTCGGCCTAACACTAGAAGCCTAGCTGGTAAGTCCCCCCCACTCCCCCAATCTTTAATGATCAAGGTCCTTTTTTGGAATTGTAGGGGAATTGCAAATTCCCCTACAAAGAGAGCCCTTCAGCACCTGGTCCACACTAAATCCCCTGATGTAATTTTCCTTTCCGAGCCTATGACTTCTTCTCCTCCTTCCCTTATGCTTTCTTCTCTGGGCTACGATGGTTTTTTCTCTAACGCCAACCAACCTATAGCTTCCATTTGGTGCCTGTTTAAATCAAATTCCTCCCTTGATATAACCCTTCTAGACTTCTCCTCCCAATTTCTCTCTATCTCCTTTACAAATCCTTCCAATTTTGTTAGATGTCTCCTCACTGGTATTTATGCTTCTACTAACTACATCCAGAGAAGAGACCTATGGGACTACATCAAGATCAAAGCTTCAACCACGCTCCCTTGGTGTGCAATAGGGGACTACAACACCATCCTTTCTGCCTCAGAAAATCTCAGTATCAGGCCTTATCGCCTGATTACTGACTTTCAGCATCTGGTCATCTCTTCTGGTCTGCAGGATATGGGCTACACAGGTAACCACTACACCTGGTCAAATAACCGCAGGGGAGCAGGCTATGTGGCAGCGCAGTTAGACAGAGCTCTTTGTAATCACCTCTGGTACTCAACTTCAGGAGACCCAACCATCACCCACTTGCCTAAATACTCCTCTGATCACTGCCCTCTCTTCCTCTCCTACAATCAGAGGCCCACCTCAGTCAATGTCCCGTTCAAGTTTGAGGCAATGTGGCTTCAACATCCGGACTTCCTTTCTCTGGTTGCTGATAGTTGGAACACACAGCCTGCTGGGAATCCTCAATGTGTCCTAGCCCAAAAGCTGAAATCTCTGAAGCTAGTGCTCAAAGGCTGGAATAAATCAGTTTTTGGAGATATAAAGATTAAAGTGCAAAATGCTGAGAAGAAAGTCCTTGAGCTCCAAGAGCTTCTTGATAGAAGCCCCTCAGAAGTCCTCCATCAGTCTCTAGCTGCTGCAAAAGCCGACCTTCACAATTGCCTCCAACAAAGTGAAACACACTGGCGCCAGAAGTCTAGAATTCGATGGCTGAAAGAAGGTGACAGTAACTCTGCTTTCTTCCACGCTTATGCCAAATCACGTGGTGCAGTGAACAGAATTGTCAAGATTCTCAGTGAAGGTACCTGGGTGGAGGATGAGACTCAGATAAAAAATCTTGCTGTTCACCATTTCTCCTCCACAGCCAGCTCTATTCACCCTGCCCCTTTAGACTCTCTCTTTGCCATAGAGAGCTCCAAAGTCACTCCCCAGCAGAATTCTTTTCTCACCATCTCCCCGGAAGTAGAAGAAGTTCGTAAGGCAGTTTTTGATCTCAACAGAGACAGCTCTCCAGGCCCGGATGGGTTTTCAGGCCATTTCTTCACAGCTACCTGAAACATTACTGGCCCAACAGTAGTCAAAGCTATTCAGCATTTCTTCAAATCAGGCAAGATATACAGAGCTTCCAACACTTACTTTCTCACCCTGATTCCCAAAAGCCAAGCACCGAATTCTTTCAGTGACTTCAGGCCAATCAGTCTCCTCAATTTCTCTTATAAGATTATAGCTAAGATTCTAGCTACCAGGCTAGCGTCGATCATTGACCCTCTTGTCTCCTCTAATCAGGCTGCCTTTGTCAAGAACAGATCCATCCATCAACACATAGCTTTAGCTCATGAGCTCTTTCAAAAACTCAACTCCAAACTCAGAGGTGGCTCTATTTGTATGCAACTGGACATCTCCAAGGCGTTTGACAAGCTAAGTTGGCCATTCCTTTTCAAATCCCTCCACTTCTTCGGCTTCTCTACTGCCTGGATCAACCTCATCAAAGAATGCGTCTGCACTGCTAGAGGATCTGTGCTCATCAACAGAAACCCATGCGGGTTCTTTAATTCTACTTGTGGTCTCAGACAGGGAGACCCTCTCTCTCCCTACTTGTTCATCCTGGCGGAAGAAATCCTCAGTCTCAATATTCGGCACCTTGTCAACAGGAACATTATCTTCCCCCTTTCCAAAGTTCCTAACACCCCCTGTCATCTTCTTTTTGCTGATGACATTCTCTTGTTCCTCAAAGGTCAGAAAAGTAGCCTGCTCGCTTTGAAGAAGACCTTGGAAGACTATCAAGTAAGCTCTGGTCAGTCCATAAATCAAAGGAAAAGTAAGCTCTTCATTGGGAAGTGCAGTAGTAGACTCAAAAGGCAGATCCTGGGCATCACAAACCTTCAAGATAAGCCTCTCCACTCCCAATATCTGGGAGCCCCGCTAATCATTGGCTCCCCCAAAAAACAACACTTCTCCTCTTTGCTGGATAGGTTCCATTCCAAGCTCTCAGGGTGGAAATCTAGACTTCTCTCAATTGCTGGGCTAAGAGTTCTTCTTAGGCATGTTTTGAGCAGTCTGGCCACGCACATAGCTTTGATCTTCCCCATCCCCAAGTCTGTCTCCACTATCATGGAAAGCTTCATGCGCAACTTTCTTTGGTCAGCAGCTCCTATCAAACTCAAAAGGAACCAGATCAAATGGGATACGATCTGCCTCCCCACCCATGAAGGAGGTCTGGGAATTAGAAGAGTTCAAAAGCAAAATGCAGCTTCCTTCACAAAACTAGCTTGGACGGTTGCTTCTTCCAAGTCCCTCTGGGCCACCTGGATGAACAATAGATACCTTAAAGGCTCAGCCCTATGGAGTCTTTCCTCCCCGAAATCAGGGTCTTGCATTTGGCGTAGAATCAGAAGCTCAGCCAATAGAATTCACCAAGGTAGCAGATGGATTATTGGAGACGGTAAGTCTGTCGATGTATGGTTTGACAGCTGGGCCTTAAATCAACCCCTGGCCTCTCTCTTTAACTCCTCACTACTAGAAAAAAGGGTTTTTATATCGGCTAAAAACCGATATAAAAGACCTATTATATCGGTTTTTGCGTGAATTTCAAACCGATATAAGTACCCCCGATATAAAAGATAAACGGAACCGATATAATAAATGTAATATTTCATATCGGTTAAGCCTAAAGCGATGTAATATCATATGTATTTATATCATAAATTATTGTAAAACCGATATAACTTATAGCCAAACCGATATAACTTCTAGCCAAACCGACATAATTAATATATATTATATCGGTTTCATATGGTTTTTTATATCGGTTTCATAATAACCGATATAATTGATTAAGAATAACCGATATAAAAAATATGTAATTGATTTGTTATATCGGTTTCATATGAATTATTATATCGGTTAAATTATAACCGATATAATTGATTAAGAATAACCGATATAAAAAATATGTAATTGGTTTGTTATATCGGTTTCATTAAAAACCGATATAATTTCACAATTTATTTATTTTTTTAATATCAAAAGAACCTGTTGTACCACGATAAAAAAAACCTGCAATATACCTCAAAATACTAACATCTAAACAAAAAAACCTTTGTATATATATAAACAAATTAATTTCTATGTACATATATACACATGCATAGTATAGTATAGGTAGTCCATTCACTTCCATATACTGTACAACTTAACAAGCTAAGTTAAACTAAAGCAAGAAAGACAAAATTATGTACTGAGAACTACATGCATAATGCCTCGACCGCTTAGTCCTCGTTCATAACTAATAATTAACATAAAACTTGACTAGACAAATCTCTATGGAAATATTGTGTATATATATAGTATCTACACTGTCTTCCATGGGATGTACAAAAAGTTGAACTATATATAAACAAAAAAACCAAAAGTATGTATATATGTACCATGTGGCATATGATGCTCCGTGTACCGCTGCTTCCCCGATTAGTTCTCCAATGAAAAATGGAGCTACAAAGCATAAATCACTTCATCGATCAATACTTTGCAAGAGAAGCCTAGCTAATACATATATATATGTATATATGCTTCCTATCTCATGCATGAAGAACTATACTGTAAAATGAGATTTTCTGGTAAAAACAGCCACCATATGCAATCAAACACAGCTTAAACGAAATAAAGAGGTTCATAGAAAAGGTTTACATCTTTGTAGACCCAAAAAACATGGAATGTACCTGGAAAGATTTTCTCGAAATTTCGGCATAGTCTCCCCTGTACGTGTGACATGTAATTTTTTTTACAACCTGCTAGTACCTGTACATGACAAAAAAACACTTCATATAAACAACCCAATGCCCCATCACACTACAAAGTCATTCACCACTCGTCATCAGTCATACACCATTTGACCATAGCACTTCAATGCCCCAACACGCTAGAAAGGTGCACCAAAAAAACTTATGTTCATTCATTTCTATAACCAACACCATGTCATTATTCCAAAAACAACATTCTCATTACAAGATACAAAACAATAAAAAGGGAAGTTGGTCCTGGCCTTTTTCAGAAAAAAGGACAATTCTAAAGCAGTAACGAGTCTTGTAATCAATAATGGGCCATTATCCTTAAATGTATAGTGAACATGTAAAGGGCCATAGATCACAGGGCCATAGATCAAGACCAAGAATAAATCACAGGGCAATAGATCTTTAAGCAAAGTTACTCTATGATGAATTCTAAAGATCCACAGTATCCAAGTGTCTAACAAACTTTGCCAATGATCATAACTAATAATTAACATAAAGCTTGACTAGACAAATCTCTATAGAAATATTGTATATATATAGTATCTACATTGTCTTCCATGGGATGTACAAAGTTGAACTATATATAAACAAAAAAAAAACAAAAGAATGTGATTTATATGGAGTATTCATGAACGTGATGGCACAGTACATCAGCTACTTATATAAGTGAATCATATCCACCTCATAGAAAATAAAAGAACACAACAAGTTCATAAATTTAATATTTTATTTCTCAGAATGAAATACCACAGATGCTATAATCTTTTGAGCTACATTAGAAAAAAAATTCGAAAAGAAAAGGAAAAGAGAAATTTCTCCTCTTCCACTACCTGCACACACCCACCTGCTGCACCACCGTGCACACACCCACCTGCACACCCACTACCTCCTCTTCTTCCACCACCTGCACACCCACAGCCCACCTGCTGCACCACCCTGCACAGTCCACCTGCTGCACCACCTTGCACACACCCACCTACAGCAAACTCCACCATTAACAAGTTGTAACTTGTAGAAAATGACTGTAACTTCAGTTCAAATCCAACATATGAATAAATTGTAACATCTAATTCCACTCCACAACTTTCAACCTCTGTTCATATAATCAATACACACATTCCAAAACATGTATATGCATTTTCAAAACCATTACACATCCAACTTCATGTAAAATTACAAAACCATTACACATCCAACTTCCATTTCTATTCATGTACATAAAATCTAGTTTCCTTTTATAACAGCAACTCCAACAATAGAATGGCTTCGGAGAGCAGGGGGCTGGGTGTTACGAAAATGGGCTAGGGCTGGGGTTTGTGTAAGGGAGAGGAGGGGACTATGTCTCCAATCTCACTATGTCTCTAAGCTCTCTCTGCAAAGAACTTGAGGACTATGTCTCTAATCTCCATCACTAAAAGGGATAACTCCCAAAGCTCAATTGCTAAAGAAAAAGCCCATTTCAAACTCAATTCTTGAGGACTATGTCTTTAATCTTGCATCATCTAGAAGAAGGAAATTGAATGAAGGAAAACAGAGCCATACAAGAAAAGTTAAGGTTTTGAAGGTCAGGCCATACTAAGCTGACTGATTAGGATGACTGTGACATGCAACTTGCATCACTTCACCATTAGCTGCAGAAGAATCATCAACCACACTCTACATGAAAATCCAAATTAAAATGAAAAAGTTAATTACGGTAGTTTAACTTAAGCATCACTCTTATTTTATTTTTCTGTTTGCACTTTACCCAACCCAAGTACTAAATCACATATAAAAGGGATCTTATAATTGGATGGAGGCTTATCTTACAATAAGGAATCATAACTTCTTTCTGTTTTATGAAGTAGAGCGAACATAGTGCATGACCAGCAGAAATTCTCAAACAAGCAGGTCCTTGCTTTGAATGAGTCAATAGATAGACATTACACAATAATATAACAGTAAGGAAATGAATAAAAGCAAGGAAATGTTACCTCAGTGAAATGTCAATTGAAATGTGGCTACCCCCAAGTAGGTTTTCCCTCAAAATAGGGTCTTGGTTTCACCACACCTCCAAATATGGATAAATCATCACTAGTACGGCTCATTAGATAGGAGCCAAGATCATACATTGTTGTATCATACACAGTCTAAAAAAAGCTAAGCCACTAAGACAACATCGTTCATTGTGTTAAAAAATCATCTTTTATTTGAAAATCACTAAGCTCCATGTGACATACATTGTTGTATTCTAAAAAGCAACAAATAGCTTTTAATTCCACAGCAGCCAGCCCAAGTTTGTCTTATGTTCCTACATGTGAAGACCTTCAAAATAATTTCCACTTACCTGGACAATCAATGCCAAAATTGTTGTTGTTGTAAGAGCTCTGATTGAAAATCTCTTGTCCCGGCCCCTTGCAGGTAACTCTTTAATACCTACAAAAACTAGTTAGAAAAGGCAAATAAGTAAAAGTGAAAATGTTTAAAAAAATTTTACAAAGAGACACCAACAGCTAAGAAAGAGCTAAAAAGACTGAAAAATAAAATGTAATCAGAGCAAATATGATACTTCTGCACACTGCTTTTCAAAATTATATTAAGGGTAGAAATATAGACAGACACAGAGATCAAGGGAGCCAACACTTTAGGTTACAATATGATACTTCTACACACTGCTTTTCAGAATTTTAGGCCCTTTGCTGTCTCATACCAAATGACAATTCTTTTAACTTTTTTTTTTAATGCATTAGTCTGCTTATTTAACAAGCAATATTACCAAAAGGATTTCACTTGGAAGCTAAACATTCATTTATAAAACAATACTACATAATGGACAATCATTTGAACAACTTTCAACAATAACTGAAAGCAAAACACTCCACCTCACTAAAACATACCCCAGAACTGAAAATGATAACCAAAACAAGCATACAGGTGTTGGTTGTCACAGTAATATCAGGGACACCCTTATCCAAATCCTCCTGTACCTTCGATGCTCTTGTCTTGAATGAATCACACTTGCAAGAGTACAACAAAAGTAAATACAAAAAATCTGGTGGCATATAACTGATGCTGCCTATTAAGTTTAAGCGTCCACTTTAAATGGTACTCCATTTAGGCTCAGGTTGCTCTTAATACGATTCCTTTAGCCAACATTAATAAAAGCAAAAGACACTATAAAAGAACTAATATGCAACTACTACATGCAAATTATTGATAAAAGAAAATGCAGCAAGAGTGGCTGGTCAATGGTTCTTTATGAAAATCTGGATGATTTGAACTAATAACTTGTGGTTCCAATAGGACTGAATTCATTACCAGTAAATGGGCATGTAATATTCTTTCATCACCTTGAGAATGCGTCAATTTTTACATAATAATTCTTGGAACAACTACTGATTGATGATTAGAAAATGATTGCCCATTGGGTTATTCAAGCTTAATCTTTTTAAATTGAATGCTATTCTATCAATCTATACTAAATTTGAACTAGTGATCTCCATAAGGCTTGCAAACTTTACCGCAATGGTTGTGTGAACACTAAATAAAATGCCATCATGCAAGAAAACAGATAAATTTTTGGGTTACATTGATTTAATTTTCTCTGGAGGTCCTTGACATCCCTTTTTGACCATGCCAAGGAGCACAAATGGGGAATTGAGGGAAATGCCTCAAAGCCATGGGATTTCTAAGCCTCGACACTACATGAACGGATGAAAGTTGGATACAGAGAACTCCAAGTAGACCCATCTGAAAGACCCATCTCTTTTCCATTTTTTCTCTCTAAGTAAGCATACAGAGAACTCCAACCAAAGTGTTGTCTGCCACATGTGGATTTGAGAAAAAAAATATGCTATGAATATGTCTGAACAGTTGGGGGTGCAAATGCTCTTCTCTATGAACATATCAGCACCGTTGCTTACTTTGCCCGATGTCCCGTCCATTTTCCTATTCAAGTCCCATTTTTACAAATACAAAACTTACAAGTAATATTTACACAAAAGGGTGATACATGTATATAAACATATAAAAGCCTGAGCACAATCTGCTACAAAACTGTAACCTAAATGACATGATTTAAAATTCTATATGCCCAATATAGCAAATCAAAGTACAAGTTTTGAGCAACTGCATGAAGCAAATATGGTACTAAACAAATCACAAGAAATCTATAAAAATTACCTAAAATTCTGTAAACTGTAAAAGCCCCAAATCAGATTTGACAAAACCCAGAATAAAAATTGCCAAATTCAAAATCCCTCAAAGCCCGAAATCAGAGCCCCAACAGAAGTCTCCATCAAATGCCCTAAAACCTAAAACCAAAAGCCTAGATATAATACCCCTTGAATCCCCAAAGAGGAACCATAAAAAAAAAATGATGTGCAGAATATTAACAGCAGAACCCATGCTTTTGTGACCAATGATTTGGGCGGTCCCCTTAGCCGAAAGAATCTGCAAACTTTAGATACATTCAATGAGAAAAGGGAACGAGAGTCATGATCATGTCATTTTATATATTCACCTATATTACATGGTTGATCTCATAGATTCTTGTCTAGAAAAACTTTCATCTTGTTGGGCCTGTTTGTTTTCATAGGATTGAATTGGTACAGACTGATGGTAAAATTAGTTCCAAAGGAATTTTAAAAATTGCTATAAGAATGTAAGTGAAGAACAAAGTAAAAACAAAAACCAAAGAGAACAAGTTGACAGTGTGGACAAAAGTGCAAACTATCAAGGCAATAGACTGCTGCTAAAAGAAAAGCAAAAGAGAAATCTAATTACAAAAATAAGGAATTTCCAGCCACTAGGCCCTATTTAGAGGCCAGTGCTTTGTCCAAGGAATCCTCTCCTCTATTCCATTCTCCACATATGCAGTATACAAACTAGAATTCTCAGTGTCAATGTTACCAGAGTGGATAAGTGGATTAGCAAAGCTTTCAACAACTAAGAAAAGGACTGCTTTTTATATTTTTTTTATTCAAAACTAACCTTGCCTTCCTTTTCTTGTCTGCCCTTCCTTCTTGCAACTGTTGTCCCACAAATGGGCTTCATATCTACCAGTCCACCTATGCGTGATGAAGATTAAATTGCAAGTCTTAGAAGCACAGCACATACTAGATATCATGACAAAAAAAAAAAAATTGAAACAAACCCAAGAGAAGAAAATGAATGTTTTGTTCAGATACCCTCAGGAGAGAGCTCAAACTAAAATGGCACATTTGGATACACCACAAATTAACAGTCTCAATATTTGGCACAATAGATGGTTATCCATTCTAGCTGCCAATGGGAAGCATACATACCCTCCCTAAGCACCATACATGAACAAGAAACCATAAACTGGTGACTAAAATGACAGAAAGGAGGAGCTGTTTTTGACCTTGTGACACCTCTATACTGGGGTGTTCTCTGCCCAAATGTATCAATGGACTTCCTATGAACAAGTTGCTTGTGACATATGCCACCTGCAGACAGTTGTTGGTTGGATTAATGATTATATACAGGTTTGTAGTACAGTAATTTGTGATGCAACTGGGTAAAATCTACATAATGGTCTGAATTCTTTGGGGGGGAGAACATTGTGTCAAGAAACCTATCCCCATGAATTGTGGCTGGCCAAATATCACTTAGGCTGCAGTGATATTCTGCATTGAGTTGGGCTGTGTCAAGAAACCTAGCCCCATGAAATGTGGCTGGCCAAATGTCACTTAAGACTGAAGTGACATTCAGCATTGAATTGGGCTAGCTTTTTTGTCAGAGAAAAATTGGGACAGTTGCAAGTTTGGATGTTGCAAAAGTGGGGTTTTCTTTCTCGCTTGTTTTCTCCCTTGAAAAGCAGCAAACTGGTTTCCTCACTCCATATTTTACTCACCTGTATCCTTACCTCTGGTACTGTTGCATGTTTTATCTTTAAAAAGGTTCCATCTTTTTCCTTTTGAACAACAAATCAGGTTCCAGATTATTTTGAGTTTGTTTCCACAAACAGATCTTACCTGCATTCTTGACATCTTTTCAACCAATGATTTCAGGTTGGATTACAATATCTGGCAGGGGATATTTCTGGTGGTAACGCGCTTCTAGCATTTCAAGAAGCCATTAGAGACTATTTCACACCACTAGAAAAGAATCTTAATCGGGACTTAACGGCAAAAATTGGTAGTTACATTTCATTTCGTATTGAGTGCAGGCCACTTTCAATCAGCATGGGAAACGCTATTAGATTCTTGAAGAATAGAATTGCCTCCTTGCCTTTGACTCTTTCAGAGTCAGAAGCAAAAGCCACACTTCAATTAGACATTGATTATTTTATAAATGAGAAGATAGTACTCGCAGATAAGGCTATAGTTAGACATGCTGTAACAAAGATAGGAGAGGGAGACGTACTGCTCACATATGGATCATCCAATGTAGTTGAAATGATATTACTGTATGCACATGAGCTCGGGAAACAGTTCCGTGTTGTTGTGGTAGACTCACGTCATTTCCTCTCTTCTTTGTATCCATGGCCGCACATTCAACAGTTCCAGCTGCTGAGATCTGCTGTGAGGTTGTAACACAGCTAGACTGAGAACCAGTGCTCATTGACAAGCTCAACGACCGCAACTCTTCATACCCAGCTATGGCACCAACAGAAGCAGAACCACCTTCCTCATCACCGAAAAAGACACCCATCTTCTCCCCCAACTCTTCATCTCGATCTGCTGCATAAGCTTCAGATCCGCGAAATTGTACACGAAAACCCTCTGCTCCAGCACCACCACGATGTGGTCACGCCGGAGCCGCACCGCCCACACCTCCGACCGGAACGACGGCTCTCCGATGCACCGGCTCTGGTGGTCGTCCCATATCATCACCTTATTTGGCGGGTACTGTGGCTCCACCCCGCCGACGACGAGCGCCAGGATGTTGCAGCGGAAGAGCATCTCCACGGCGCCGATCATGCCTCCGCGCGGTCGAAGTCACGGCGGAAGATCTCACGGATGGGGTCGCAGTTGTAGATCCAGAAGCTGTTCTTGGTGCCGGAGGCGAAGTAGCCGTCGTCCTGGTTGAACGAGAGGTGGAGGAGGGCCAGCGCCAGAGAAGGCGACGGCGTCGGAGACGACGATGAGAGATCATCGAGGAGGTTAGGTTTTGAGATTTGCGGGAAAGGAGAGGCGGACATCGGAGGCGGAGGAGACTCTTCTTCTTCTCCATTTGGTCACTGGCGGTGGGATGGGATCTGTGGCATTGGGTCGAAAGGCAGGGTGCTCTGCCCCCTTCCGTGATTATCCACTAGCGACGAAGAAACCAAAGCAAAAGGAAAGAAATAGAAAGAGATGGATAGATAGAAATCATAGAAATTCCTACCTGTTACCAATCAATCAAAAAGCTGTATTTTCTATCTCAATCTCAAATCTTTCTGTTTGTGTGTGTTTGGATGTGATTCATATCGCAATTCATTCATTCCTTTTATTTTTGGAAATTCCACATCCATGGCCTCTTCCAGGGGCCTCAGAGCAGAGAAAGTGAAGAGAATCTTCCAACAGTTCGATGGGAACAATGACGGCGGCCTCAACCGGGAGGAGATGGCCGCACTCGTCGTCGCCGTCAACCCCCGCGTCAAGTTCTCCGACGACCAGATCTCTGCCATCCTTGACGAGGTCTTCCGCACCTACGCCGAGTTCATCGACGGCCCCCGCGGCCTCACCGCCGCCGGGCTCCTCCGCACCTACGACGACGGCGCAGGGGACGTCGACCGCGACTTCGATGCGCTCAGCCTACACCTCCCCTCCTCCGCCATCTCCGACGCTGCGTCCTCTTCCTCCATCGTCGTCGAGGGCGCCTCCGACCACCACAAGCACCAGCGCACCGCGGTCTGGGCGGCCTCCCCCCACCACGGCATCGCCTTTGAGGACACGTGGAAGATCGTCGACGACCTGGAGATCGTCATCAAGCAGCTCCGAACGAAGCAGATCAAGGACGGGAAGGTGAAAAACGACAACTTTGACGTCTTCTCCGACGCAGGATGGTCGAGGGAGCTTGCCTCGTCGGAGTCGGAGAAGAGGATCTTTTGGGGGAGAGGGGGATCGACTAATCAAGTGGGAAGAGAGGGAAGAGAAGGGGGAAAGAAGGCGATTGATTTTAGGGCTTGGGGGGTATGGTAATGATCGAGATTTGGGCATTTTAGTTTTGACGCAGTGAGAGCACAGCGCGGGAGGAGAAGAAAAACGGGGGGAAGGAATTCGCTAGTTTTAGCGGGCCAAAACCGATATGAAAAAAAAAATGAAGTGGTTTAAGAAGAACCGATGTAAAAAGATAGGTATTATATCGGTTTTAGAAAACTATATGATATCGGTTTCGTAAAATCCGATATAAAATATAGCTAACCGATATTATATATAGAGATTATTATATCGATTACTATTTAACCGATATAAAAAAAAGTTAACCGATATAAAAAATTATTAACCGATATAAAAAATCTTAACTGAAGATATTATATCGGTTATATTAAAAACCGATATAGGGCAGTTTTTGCAACCGATATAAAATGTCCTTTTGGTTGTAGTGCCTTCTCGTTCCCAATAAACCAACGTCTCTCCTCTTTCTGGAATGGCTACAACTGGGAGTTCCCATCGAGTGTCCCCACTGCTGCAGCTTCAATCATCTCAACTGCAGTTTCCAGTATCACCATCAATGATCTCTCTGCTGATCAGCTGATCTGGACATCCAATCCAGATAAAGGTCTGTCCTTCAAGGAAGCGTGGGAGCTGACTCGATCAAGAAGACACTCCACGGTCTGGGCTTCTTGGTCTCCCCTTATCTGGAACTCTTTTCTTCTACCAAGAGTTTCCTTTTTTGCTTGGAGATTGTTACATGGCAAGACCCCCTCTGAAGATTGGGCCCAAGCTGCAGGCTTCAGCCTTGCCTCTCGCTGCAGTCTATGCAAGTCTGAGCAGGAAACTACTCTTCATCTCCTCTTCCAATGCGCTTTTGCCTCTTCCATCTGGAGCTGGATTCTTCAATCCGCCAAAGTCACTTTGACTGTCCCTCTCACTCCTTTCAAGCTATGGACAACGCTATCCTCGAATAGTGACAAATTGGCGCGCAAAGGGGCTGCTTCCATACTTTTTTCCACTACTTTTGCTCTATGGAATTGTAGAAATGATCACCTATACAGAAACTCTAGAGTCTCTCAGACGAAGGTCACCAACTACCTGACAGATCTTCTCAAAGCTTCTCTCAAGACAGTCAAGCCTTTTTCTGGTCGACCTCTCCATGCTTTCTGTAATTTTTTGTCTGCCATCCCTTAAGGGACTGCAGCTTTGCTTTTCTTTTGCTTCCTCTTCTTCTTCTTAGTTTGGTGGTAGCTCTACTGGCTTCCTTCTTTTCGGATGTATAGCTCCTTTCCCTTTTCCCCTTTTCTAATACAAATTTGCCTTTAGCAAAAAAAAAAAAAAAAAAAAAAAATAGTTGCAGACCCTTGAGGTAATTCGATGAGATTCCAGACTTTATTTATTGACATGGATTTTAACTCTTCTTGTGGCATCAATCCATTTATTCGAATCATTTCCTTTAATGGCTTGTGAAAATGTTATCGGATCTTCTTTAATACCTATATCAAAATCAGATTCTTGAAGATAAACAATATAGTCATCCGATATAGCAGACCTCTTAGATCTTTGAGATCTTCTTAAAGTATCCGATGTTCTTCAAATACCACATTTCGTGGTGCATTACTCCCACTAATGTCATCATTTTCTGTGAATCTGGCATTTTCAGTTTCAACAATTTTAGTGGTATGAGTAGGACAGTAAAATTTAAAACCTTTGGACATTTTAGGATATCCAATAAAATACCCACTGATAGTCTTAGGGTTCAATTTTCTCTCTTGTGGGTTATAAATTCTAGCTTTCGCTGGACAACCCCAAACATGCAGATGTCCTAAACTTGGCTTCTTACCTGTCCATAACTCGTAAGGAGTTTTAGGAACTGCCTTAGTGGGTACACGGTTTAGGATATATGCAGCTTTTTTTAGGGCTTCTCCCCACATAGATTCAGGTAATTTAGAATTACTTAACATACTCCTTACCATTTCCATAAGCGTTCTATTACGTCTTTCAGCCACACCATTTTGATGTGGGGAGCCAGGCAATGTATATTTAGCACGAATACCATGGCTTTCCAGGAATTTAGCAAATGGGCCAGGATCTTGACCCGATTCATCATACCTCCCATAATACTCTCCACCCCTATCAGATCTCACAACCTTTATTTTTCTGTCTAACTGTTTTTCAACTTCAGCTTTATAAATTTCAAAGGCTTTCAAAGATTCTGATTTCTCATATAACAGGTAGACATATCCATGTCTAGTGAAATCATCAATAAAGGTGATAAAGTATTTTTGACCACTATAACATGGTGTAGGAAAATAACCACAAATATCTGTGTGGATTAATTGAAGTGGTTCAAAACGTCTTGTGGTTTTATTTTTATTAACATATTTTGTCTACTTGCCTTTTATGCAGTCTATACAGACACTAAAATCAGTAAAATCTAGGGCTCGTAATCCCCCATCATTTACTAATCTTTTTAATTTCTCTTGAGAGATGTGTCCAAGCCTTTTATGCCACAAAATCGAGGAATTCTCATTCAATATTCCTCTCTTAACACCAACCTTCATAACATTATTCTCATGTAAGGTAAGTAAGGAGCTAGCAAACCATGGATCCAGATTCAATTTATAAAGATCATCACATAAAATACCACCACCAATTAAAACTTTATTCTTATAAATACTCAAAGTACTTTGTCTAAAAGAGAAGGTATAACCTTCCAAATCAAGTCTAGATAAAGAAATTAAATTTCTACTTATTTTAGGAACATAAAAAGTGGTATTTAGGTCCAACTGGAATCCGGAATCTAGAATCAGTCTGCAAGTCCCCACAGCTTTTGTCACGTCCCCCGAACCCGATTAAAGAAATAACCGGATCCGGAGAGTGAATTTTTGGACTATTTAAAAATTTTGTCCTTTGGGCCCACGGATCGTAGTCCGCGGTGAGGATTTAATATTTCCAACCTCATGTGTCACAATAATTATAGAGTTAATATAACTCTAGGCATATAGGATCTCAAGCAATGATTAATAAACTCTCCTTAAATTAAAGTTGCTTTTAGGATAATTCCTTGGTGTACAATCATGTTGAACATCATTAAATTCAACTCCATGTGCATTCGGTTACACTACGTGTAATACACGAATACCTAGACAACCCATCGAATTCACACCAAGCCACGTGATTCGATTTTAATCCCATTTATGGTCATGTGCTAGTAAGTTAATGGTTTCCAGCATCTAAGGCCCAAACCTAGGTTAAACAGTCTTATTTCCAATAAAACATGAGATGGATCAATAATCCAAGTATTTACATCACTTTTCGACCTCCGATCGTGATGAAACCAGAACCATTGGATTCTACGTCTCAAGAGCTTTCCAACGATATATTATATGTAGAAATCCAACGGGCGGATCGAAAGTTACAGGTTTTCGAAGTTTCCAAGTGCTGTCAGAAAATTACCCTCCGATCGATCGGACGTACTGTGCGATCGATCGGACCTGTACACCTCTCAGTTAACACACAGTCCGATCGATCGGATGTACTGTGCTGTAACCCGAAAATGGGTTTTCTGCCCCTTTTTCCTCCAGCCAAACCATGGCAAACCTGCAGAAAATGAGCCTCCTGCTCCCCAATCATCACAATCATCATTCTCATCATTTCTAACAATTTAAAACATAAAGGGGGTACCAATTTAACAATTAATCTCATTCATTCCATAAACCTAACCTAACATTAAAAATCCCTAAATCAATATCAAAACATGCTTGGAATTAGAGGGGAAATCTATCAGAATCATAACCAATCAATAATAAAATAACACACATGTTTATGATGCAATGCATATCTACTTGCCTCAACCAAGACGGAGATTGGAAATAGGTGAAATTTGAGGAGAAGCTTTTCTACCCTCAAAATCACAATCTAACCCGTACAAACACAACCTAATACACCAAGGAGAAGAAAGAAAGAAAAAGAATCAAGATCGGACCTAAATCTAACCAAAAGGCATAAAATTGAAAAAGATGAAGGTGGGAGAATGCTTACCAAACTTACACCGGAAGCAAGAGGGGATCGCGAGGATGAACTCTAGCGGATCGGATCTCCGAATAGGTTTTTCTAGGGCTGAGATCTGGCTTGAGAAAGGAAGAAGAAGAAGATGGCTGCGGTTCTCTCTTCCGTTGCAGAGAATGAAACTGGAATTAGGGTTAAACATCGTTTAAGAAGACGATAGGAGAGGAAAAGACCGAATTGTCCTTTAAGTGGGTCCGGTGAAAGAATGGACCACTTGAAAGGTTTCTGATCGCCGGATCGCGATGAGTCAAGAGACAAAAGTCATCAGAACGACGAGACCTTTCCAACGAACCCATAAATCACGGCGTTTGGAATATTTCGGAAAAACACTCAATTTTCCCTAAACTGCAAACTACACCCCTGCTATGATCAAACGAACTCGGAATCGAACGAAACTTCGCAGGCACTATTCTAATGCTAAAAGAAACTCGCTCATGATCTAAACCCACTTAAATATCTAAAATACAATTAAATAAAATAATAACAAATTAAACGGGTCAATGGGCCGGGTTTTGGGCCCAACTGACCCAGTAAGGTCACGGACCTTACAGCTTTCACATCAGCCTCCAGCCGGTTGCCCATCAAAATTTTTCTTTGTTCATTACTTGGACTCCGCCTTGAGTGAAAACCCTATATGGAATTTGCCACATGAACAGTGGCACCAGAATCAATCCACCAAGTATTTCAAGGCACATCTAAAAGATTTATTTCATAACAAACAAAAGAATTATACATACCTCTAGATTCAAACCATTTCTGTCTCTTCAAGCAATCTTTTTTCAGATGTCCCTTTTTGCGGCAGAAGAAGCACCTTGGTTCACTACTGTTCTTCCCGACTTGATCAGTAGAAGCAGATTTCATGCCTTTCTTTTTCAGGCTTTTCTTAGTTTTGGTGACTGAATGTTGCATTATAATTGACTATTATGTAATTATTTACTTGCTTGTTGCAACTTTTCACCTTATTATTGCCTCTTTATTTTTTTTTTTTGGGATTTATTATTTATTAACTAGATTGGTTTTATTTTGTCACATTTATTGGTTTTACATTATTTGAGCCATTTTATTTAAATACATGAAAATTTTCCATGAATATTTAGATCCATAACATATTAAATAACTATTCAGTCATTATATGTTTATTTCATGGACCTATTAAAAACATGGATATATTTTGGAGATATAATTAATGGCCCAATATCTTATTTTCACCACTAGTGACATAATAACCAATCTTACTTAGACCCCCTTTTATGAGTGCTATTAATTCAATTGAAACATATAGGTTTATGTAGTGTGGTAGTCACCAAAGTGGCCCACTTATGAAAAACTTATAGGTATCAATTGAAATTTAAGACCCTTAACACTATTTCTTGTGTAAGGATAATAGGATTAGACTTGCGATCCTAAATCATGAGAGTGAGGATCGGCCCAAAGGTACGATCGCCACTCAAATAATTATAAGACCGGAATAGGATAATTTGATATATGTACCTAATTGGAATTGGTTCCTATACCCAAAGGTATAAAGCCTATTGAATTGCGTTCATACTATCTCATTAGTCCTATGGATGGATCGGATTCCTCCACGAGCGATCCTATTACATGTTGTAGTCTCAACCCAAAGGAGGGACTACGATGATGAATTGAATCACTCACCAGATATGCTTCATTTATGAAACGAATAATTCTGGATTAGTGTTTTTAGCGTGAACTCAAAGTATTAAAGTAATTGAGCTTTTTCCCTTTATATTCCAGCATTGACTCCCGCTGCCTTGAATGGACATCTCTCGAGCATACCAATGTTGAATGGCTCGAATTTTACAGATTGGAAAGATGAACTTTTATTAACCTTGGGCTGCTTAAACTTGGACACTGCAATTATGGAACCCAAGCCTGCTGATCTTACTGAAAATAGCTCTCAAGCTGCGAGAGCATTTTATGAAAAATGGATCAAGGCCAACCGTCTTAGTCTCATGATAATAAAAAGATCTATAGCTAAAAATATCCGTGGCTCTATCCCGGATAATGAAAATGCAAAGGCCTATCTCGAATCTGTAGAGCAGCAATTTCAAGCATCTGATAAGGCTTTGGCAGCTACTTTGATTACCAAATTATCTTCAAAGAAATATGATGGATCCAGCTATCAAGGAACATATCATGGAGATGAGGGATATAGCGACCCAACTCAACTCTCTAGAAATCTAATAAAGATAAGTTTCCTTAATTCCCTCAAATTAGTAAACAAGAGTCCTATATGATTGGGCTTACTAAAATTTAATCCAAGATAAACTTAGTAAAACTAAAAACTAAAAAAAAGGGAAAGTAACTAAAAATTTGTAGGCTTAAACCGTGAGTCCCAACAATGTTGCATATGTGGTCATGAGGACCACTCATGTCTAACATATATGACCTTATCTCTGCAAGTTATTATCCTTCTAATCCGCATCCTATTTTGGTTTTTTGGGGAATGGCTTTATAGTTCTCTCATCCTCTATATAGTTTTTATGTGTTCTCTTCTCTTGTAGCCTTCTTGGCTTTGGGGGGTTTTTTGCCTCTCTCTATTACAAATTTACCTCATTGCAAAAAAAAAAAAAAAAAAAAAAAAAAAAAAAACCCGATGCAGTAGCCACTGAAGAAAACTACACTTAAATGGGCCTGATAAGCTCTGCAAGGATATTGAGTGTTCTCAAATTCATTAGGTTATGAGCAAGACAGAGATTCACATTCTATCTTGTATTTTCTAGTTGGACTGCCCATTTCGAAGTTTTGAGAAGGAAATCCAAGAGAATTGAAAAATTACACTGGGCGCTCAAACGGATACTCATACCGACTAGAGCATACCCCAGACAAAAGTTCACACGCTCGAGCAGTTCTGTCTCTCACTCAAACCTAACACACGAAGCGTAAAATAACTGGAAACAGAATATCACGCGCTCGAGCAGACCTAGTCATGTGCTCGAGTGCCCGAAGCGCAAAGTTAGAAGTTCTATTTCGGAAACCTCTTCCTAATTTGTCTCATGTTACCTTTTTGAGTCCTGCCATCTTTAGAAACCTCCATGCACGAACCAAAGCCTATAAATAGTCACTCTCTGTCAAACCTAAAGTCCTTCTCTTATTCTAAACCCAATAATCTTTTGAGAGATCCATCATCTTCTCCAAAACTTCATTAGTTGCGGTGCGGAAGCTTTCAAGTCTTTAGAGTTTACCTTGAAGATGCGTTAAAGGTCGTTGGTTCAAGCATGATGAAGATGCACGAGAACTTGTCGGCAGGATCATCGCGGTCCTTAGGTTGAGTTGCAACTGGGAAGTGATCTGTGAGTTTTGTAACTTTCTATTTCATAGTGGTTGTTTGTTTGTTGGTTTAGACGGTAAAACCTATGATTTTTTGTGAGTAGGGTTTCCCACGTAGAAATCCTATGTCTCATTCTCTTGTGGTTGATTGATTGATTTTCTAGATTTAGGTTAAATTACTTTAGATTAATTAATTAGTATTGGATTCTAAAAAGAAACTGATCATGGACCTTAACCTGTGTTAAGGCTTAAACGCGTTCCTTCAAGCTCTTGTTACCAATTCGATAATATAAAAAAGTGCCCGTGTTTATTGGTCCAGCCAATGTTGTTGCCTTCAGAGAGCCTCAACGACTCAATTATGACTCATGACCTCGTCAATGGATGCTTTTTCTCTTGAGTCCAACACATGCCTAATAGTCTGTCAATTGGACGAGCCGAGCTTGGGATTGAGTTGTCCATTCCCATCTAGGTTGGGCCTGTCGGGGGTTGTCCAATCTCGACCTTAAATTAAATGGGAATACATCAAATCGCGTTTCGTGAGGGCCTGGAATGGGCCATGGCTTAGCACGATCCTGAATATAAGCTAAATAATTCAACCTGTAAATTTTTGGTAATTAGACAATTCAACATGTAAATTTCTAATACACACAACCTAAAATGTGAGCCTCCTTGTGAGTTTTCTACTCAAAAGAAACCCCTTGTGAAATGTTCGTCTAGTCCACTACATGGTGCTCCCGCGGACTAATCTAGTTGTCAAGTAGGTTTGGTAAAATGACCTTAATAATGAGTGATTACATCAGCTAAAATTTGACGTATAATTTACAGAGCCGTTTTAAGAATTAAAATGATTCACAGCATAGCCCATTTAGAATGACCTTCATTTTGTTTAACAGTATATAATAATAATTTGACTAATTGCACTACTATCAGCCACCGCAGCAGAAGTGTTTTTTTCTTTTTAAAAAATAAAACATCATTCAAGGTAAAACAACAACAACAAGGGTAACAAAGGCCGGGTACATTACTAACAAGTAAAAGAAGCAAAAAAAAAAAAAAACCATCAATAAACCTTTAAATATAAAAAATAAAAATAAAAAACAAATAGACTACTGGATTGAGTGTGGGTCCATCTAGTTTCCTACAAGTGATATCAGAGCTACCTTCCTCTCGTTCAATAGCTAGCAGAGATGGCCTCTAACCTGGTCCAGCCCCAAATTTCAAAATCGATAAAGGAAGATTATGAGAATTGGCGCATTGAAATGAACAGGCCCGGCCCTGGAGGGGGGCAGTCAGTGCGACCGCCCCGGTCCCCAGTTTTCAGGGGGCCCAAAATTCCAAAAATTTTTTCCTCTCCTAACAAGAAAATCAGAAACCGTTTCCTCTCCTCAAGGCTACCAGCATTCAAAGCCCTCAACTCCTCAACAGCCAGTAGAGCTAGCAAATTGAATGTTGAGCCGTTGAATGAATCAATCAAAATCCTCATTCCTCAATTCATTTGAATCCCATCTCAAACAAACAGCAAGCCCCAGAAAAAAAAAAAAAAAAAAACAAGAAGAAGTAGAAGTAGAAGATCTGAAGAAGCACGCTGCAAACTCCATCTGTTGATACATCTTTTTGATAAAAAGAAGATCTGTTGATACATTTTTTGAAGAAGCACCCTGAAAGTAGCAGTAGCACTGTAGCAAGCCCAAAAAAAAAAAATCAAGAAGAAGAAGCAGCAGCAGCGCTGCAGCGCCTCCAGGCCCTCCACTCTCCACTCTCCAGGGCCGGTCCTCCGGCGACCGCCACAGCCTGCACCGCCATCGCCCATCGCCAGATCTGGACCAGATCGGCAGATCAGGCTACCCAGTCAAACCCCTCAACCCTTTTGGCCTTTTCATCAATCAAACTCTTTGATTCACCCCATCTCAAGTTCTAATTTCTCAAATCTCAACCAAACAGCAACTCAGCAACAGCAAGCCCAAAAAAAAAAAAAAACAAGAATAAGAAGAAGAAGAAGAACCAGCACGGCAGTCGGCACTCGGCAGCACGGCAGAACTCAGCGCTGCTCGCCAGTCGCCTGCTCCACCGCCTCCACGGCCCACGCCTCACGCCTGTCGCCTGACGCCTCCACGGTTCCACCGAGGCACCGACCACCGTCCAGATTCTCGGAATCTCAGGGCCAGGCCGGCCAGCACCCACCCACAGCAGCGCCAGCCCAGCAGCGCCGCCCACAGGCCCAACCACGTCTCTGTCTCTCTGATCTCTCATCTCTGTCTCACTGTCTCAGGCAAGACTCAGGAGGTAGAAGTAGAACCGTAGAGCGTAGAGGAAGGCAGGAGACCTCAGACCAGGAGTGCAGGGCAGCAGCCAGTCACACAATCACACCCCTTTGGCCCTTTTTGGCTTTTGACCTTTTGTGTTTCCTTCACTCAGGCACCAACAGTAACACGAAGACCGAGGCAGTGGGCCAGTGGGCCAGTGGCACCCAGCCACCCACTAGCCCAGATCAGTTGGACCTGATCCTGTGATCCAGACTATCCAGTGATCCATAATTCCATTCCACAGTTTCCACAATTCCACTGAGTCACAGTCACTGACAAGCCATTTTCTCTGGCTTTGGAAACAAGTCAATACAGGTTAGGTGGACCCATCTGCAACTCGCCTTTGGCAATAAAAATTATAAAATATGAATATATAATTTTTGTATGTTTGTTTGTTTGTAGAACTGTGAATTCACATAATCACAAGAGTTAAACATTCTATTTGCAGGAATTCTTATAAGCTCTATTTGACTGCAAATTTGGAAATATCAAGTTTGTTGTTGTTGTCTTGTTGAGGGGGATTTCTCAAATTCCAGCCTTTCCAGGTTATGTTGTTCTTTGTTTATTCTTTTAAGTATTAAAATTGCATTGGTTTTACTTGTACTATTTCTGTTTTCAAGTAGCAATGTTCCCTAAGAAACAACCATCTGGAAGTGAAAAAAGAAAAAGAAAAAGGGACAAAGAAGAATTAACTAAATCTCAAACTGGAGCTCTAGATAAATTTTTTCTTAACAAAACAAATAGTTTACTTGATAACTCAACTGAAGATTTAGTCAATGAATCTGAACAACAAAATCATATTGAAGAATTTGTAGGAATTGATAATGATTTAATCAATGAATCTGAACAACAAAATCATGTGGAAGAACTAGTAGGAACTGAGAATGATTTTAATGAACATATAGGTGACTTAGGTGAAGAAGATGAACATGTTGAGAATGAAGAAATTGATCATCTTTGTAATAATGAAGACATTGAACCTGAGGGTGTTAAACCAAGTTTTCCTTTAAACTTTTGTGATCCTAGAATTTGGGATAATCTTGATGAAAAAATGAGAGCTTTACTTGTGGAAAAAGGTCCTGCAAGAGATAATAATATCAAATTTCCTAGGGATGAAAACTTTAGACATTTTTCCTCAATGTATTACATGAGAAAGTTACCAAATGGAGAGACTCATGATAGAAAATGGCTAGTATACTCAAAGGAATTGGATAAGGTATTTTGTTTCTGCTGTAAGTTGTTTAAGACAATGTGTAGTAGAAGCCAATTAGCAAATGAAGGACTTAGAGATTGGAAACATCTTAGTGAGAGGCTTAAACAACATGAAAATAGCACTGAACACATAACTAACATGAGTTCTTGGATTGAATTACATAGCAGATTGAAAAAAAATGAAACAATTGATAAAGGCATACAAGAACAAATTAGGAGAGAGAAGGAACACTGGAAACATGTTTTGGTAAGAATAATTTCTGTTGTCAAATGTCTTGCTAAAAATAATATTGCTTTCCGTGGAACAAAAGAGAGAATTTATGAAGAAAATAATGGTAATTTTTTAGGTATATTGGAAATGGTTGCAGAATTTGATCCAATAATGCGTGAACATTTTCGACGAATTCAAAATGACGAGATTCATTATCACTATCTTAGCCATAAGATTCAAAATGAGCTGATATCTTTGCTGGCATCAAAAGTCAGAAGTGCAATCATTGAGAAAATCAAACAAGCAAAATATTTTTCAGTGATACTTGATTGCACTCCTGATTCAAGTCACAAGGAACAAATGACTTTGATAATACGGTGTGTGGATGTGTCAAGGAGTCCAGTTAAAATAGAAGAGTACTTTTTAGAGTTTTTAATTGTGAAAAACACATCAGGATTAGGACTTTTCACTGAATTGCAATCTGTCCTAGAATCCCTTAGTCTTAAAATTGATGATGTAAGAGGACAGGGCTATGATAATGGCTCTAATATGAAAGGAAAAAATCAAGGTGTACAAAAAAGATTACTTGAAATAAATCCTAGAGCTTTGTTCATGCCATGTGGTTGTCATTCTCTTAATTTAACACTATGTGATATGGCAAATTGTTGTGTGAAAGCGAAATCCTTTTTTGGGGTTGTTCAACGTATTTATTGTGTTTTTGCTAATTCTACAAAGCGTTGGAAGATTTTACAGGATCATATAGATAGTTTAACTCTTAAAACATTATCAACTACACGTTGGGAAAGTCGTGTAGAGAGTGTTAAAGCAATAAGATACCAATCTGACCAAATAAAAGAAGCTTTATTTAAAGTAGCAGAAACTAGTGAAGATGCTAAAGCAAAAAGTGAAGCAGAAAGTTTAGCAACACATGAATTGGAAAATTTTGAGTTTTTATTAGGCATGGTTATTTGGCATGATATTCTGTTGAAAATTAACCTAGTCAGCAAAAAATTACAATCTAAAGATATGTGCATTGATGTTGCTTTAGAAAATTTGGAGGGGCTCATTTCTTTTTTTGAGAATTATAGGGAAAATGGATTTGCATCTGCTATGATTGAAGCTAAAACTATTGCTTGTGATATGGGGATTGAACCCGAATTTCCTAAAAAACGTCAAAGTCATAGAAAGAAACAATTTGATGAGAATGCGAAAGAAGAGACAGTACAATCAGTTGAAGAATCATTTAGAGTCAATTATTTCATATGTGTAGTGGATATGGCTCTTTCTTCATTAAGAAGTAGATTTGAGCAAATGCAAACATATGAAGGAATTTTTGGGTTCTTGTTTAATTCAAAGAAGTTAACTTCATTGGGTGATGATGAATTGAAAAATTGTTGTGTGAAGCTTGAAACTACTTTAAGAAATGGTGAGTCTTCTGATGTTGATGCAAGTGATTTGTTTTCAGAGTTACAAGTACTGCAATTTCTTTTACCAGCAGAAGTAAACACAACACTTGAAATTGTAGAGTTTGTAAAAGATATGGACTGTTTTCCAAATGTTTTGATTGCCTATAGAATACTATTGACTGTACCTGTGACTGTAGCATCTGCAGAAAGAAGCTTTTCTAAATTAAAATTATTGAAATCTTACTTGAGGTCTACCATGTCACAAGAAAGGCTAAATGGGCTAGCAATCTTATCCATTGAAAAGGAGATGTTAGAAAATCTTGAATTTGAAAGCATAATTGAAGATTTTGCTTCTCAAAATGCAAGAAGAAAATCATTTCAATAATACTTTTATAATTGTGATTTTGTTTTTCACCTTATCTTGTAGATGACGATGCTGGTATGAGAAATTATTTGGGCGACGATTTGGTACTCTTACCGAAATGCTGGTATGAGAAATTTATTTATTTATGTATTAAATGTATTTATCATATGATATTATTTGATTTTTAATGAAATTACTATTTTTGGGCTAAATATATGAAAACATGTTATATATATGTGCATATATTAAAAAACTATAAAAATGAATAAAGGGCCCATTTTAGTGATTCGCACCGGGCCTTTGAAAAGTCAGGACCGGCCCTGGAAATGAAAGCATTATTTGGATCGCAAGTCCAAAGGCATGCGCTAGCTCCAAAACCTTTTGGAGATTCTTTTTTAACGGTAACTCCTTTGGAGACTTGGAGCTCAACCTGGATGCATGGGTTGGATCGGAGTCACTTGATCCGCATATGCTGTAAAATTTGATCCCTTGTGATCCCTAAATGCTCCAATTCCTGCGAGCTGTTTGTCGTGGTGCAATGAACCATCAAAATTAAACTTGGTATATCCCTCATGTGGAAGTTCCCATAATGCATGAGGCACTGTTTTCCTCATGAAGAGGCAACTTCGTGATTTGATCCCACTGATGTAAAAGCTAAGTATTTTGTTGTGGACAGAAGTTGAGTGAAGTGGGTGTGAGTAGTAAGAGGTACTAGTTTCTAGATTTCCTATTGTACTAAATGACAACTAGGGCAGTACTGCGAGATGGGGGTGGGGGCGCTAGATACAGTTATTCACATTAAAGAAGGCTACTAGGCTAGTTAGGTAGTTTTTGTTAGACTACTTTTACAAAAGTACATTGGACAAAATAAGTTGTTCGCTATTTCATAAATTTTTTTTTTTGAACGGTCACCCTTTTGGAGACCTGGAGCTCAACCTGGATGCATGGGTTGGATCGGAGTCACTTGATCCGCATATGCTGTAAAATTTGATCCCATGGGATCCCTATATGCTCCAATTCCTGCGACCTGTTTGTCGTGGTGCAATGAACCATCAAAATTAAACTTGGTATATCCCTCATGTGGAAGTTCCCATAATGCATATGAGGCACTGTTTTCCTCATGAAGAGGCAACTTCGTGATTTGATCCCACTGATGTAAAAGCTAAGTATTTTATTGACAGAAGTTGAGTGACGTGGGTGTGAGTAGTAAGAGGCAGTACTTTCTAGATTGTACTAAATGACAACTATAGGGCTGTAGTGCGAGATGGTGTGGGGTGCTAGATACAGTTATTCACATTAAAGAAGGTTACTAGGCGAGTTAGGTAGTTTTTGCTAGACTACTTTTACAAAAGTTCATTGGAAAAATAAGTGGTCCACTATTTCATTAAATTGATAACAACAAATACAGTCAGGTGCAATATGGGGATGAATGGATGATATATATGAGTTAGATGGGCTTTGTGTTGAGTCGTTCCTACAACAACCTCCACCTAAAAAACCTTCATTTCAGATCGTAGTGGCAATCATTAAAGTTGAGCCTGTGGGAGGTGTGCTCTAAGAACTGGGGTGTCCCAAGTGTTTGTAAAGGGATTTTATCGACCCACTTGGCTCCGAACCCCAGCATATAGTGTCATGTCATGACCGCCCAATGGAGTTTTTGAACATTCCAGACTATGTTGTTGTTAGTAACATGGGTAAGATCCCTAACTTTGGTTGGAATATTTGGAAGGGGTTGCAGGAAGTGGTAACTCGGCAATGTATTCAACGGTGGAGTGCTTACAATCTAGCGATCTGCGATCGTAAAAACTTTCTATTGAAGAGCCGTCCCCTGCTACCCATTTGATGTGGTCTAGGATAATGTGTTTGCATCCGATTTTTGGCTAACAATGAGTGAAGGTGACGGACCAAAGATATCTGTAATGGTGAGTATTAATCCCCATGGTCCTGATAGTAAAAAAAATAGAATGATTTTGATTCATTAGTAAATTCAGGTCCGCTTATAGCAAATCTCGGTGTGTATGTGTAGCCTCCGAACTGAATTGCACTCAAAGGAGGAGACTGCTCCCTTTTCATTAGATAAAATAATAATCGACGAATAAACTCCTCTCTGGAAAGCTTGTGATATTAGTCCTCTTTGTTACAAGTCAGTGTAATGGGTTCCTACCATGCTTGTTTATGCTATCTTAAATTTTCATATATTTTGTATGGGGTTGATTGAAAGAGATTCCCACAGCTTTTATTATTATTATTGTCAGTAATATTGAACATAAATTTACTAGCATTTTAGTCATTCAACAAATTCAGGAAAAATTCTACACAGTATAAGTACAGTCTCTGAAAAGCCCAAATGTATGCATGCATATGTATCACTATAACCTCTCGGCTTTCAAAATGCAGGAATGAAACATAAAACCATTTTGAACACTGTCGTACTCTAATTCCATTTGGTAGTGTAAAAAAAGATCGCCAGAGAGAAAAGAAAGAATACTTAAAGACCGAGTTGTATTAGAGAAACAATTGAAGAATATATTAGAAGTTTCCTGATCCCAACACAGTTGATGCTATATATAATCATATAGTTCAATGAGTTTTCTAGTTGAGACCAATGATTCCTCATCAGAAGAAAAATGGAAATGGTGCATTCTGATTTTACGAGGGGCCGGGAGTGGGGGCAGAATGTGTGGCGGGACTAGGCAGACGCGTCACATATAATTTCGTCGGGACAAAGCTCCAGCGGGCCCTTGGCAGTACGTCACAAGGCGTCGTGTCCTGACTCGAGTGGACTTCCGTCTCGTCTCCAAAAGATACCAACCAATTGCCATCGGTAAGATGTGTGTGCTGTGGCCTGTGACCTCGCACCAGCACTAAGGCCGTGATGGCATGTCGTGTAGCCAATGCTGTCACAGCTCAAACTCTCCCCTTGCCACTACACACTGGCCACATCCGTCACATCTACACCTTGTCAACTGTTTTCCTTTTCAACACCATAAACCTGTCCAGTCCGGTCCCTGAGTGATCCGTACCCCATATTTGGGGTTGCAAACGGCATGGTTTCAAACCTTTAGCAGTACGGCACAAGGAGTCGTGCCCTGACTGGAGTGGCCTTCCGTCTCGTCTCCAAAAGATACCAACCAATTGCCATAGGAAAGATGTGTGCACTATGACCTCGCACCAGCACTAAGGCCGTGATGGCATGTCGTGTAGCCAATGCTGCCACAGCTCAAATTAACTCTCCCTTGCCACTACACACTCGCCACATCCATCACATCTACACCTTGTCAACTGTTTTCCTTTTCAACACAGTAAACCTGTTGAGTCCGGGTCCCTGAGTGGTCGTATCCCTAACACCTAGGGTTGCAAAGGATGGTTCCAGATCGGAATCATAGTGAATCCGGACTCGTTTTTAAATAACAATTTTTATTCCAGATCCGGTTTTAAATCGGAACCTATTTTGTTGGTTCCGGACCCGGCTTCGATAAGAAAATCTGAATTCGATTTCGGAACCGGATCCATCTAGAAGACTCGAATCTAGTTCTAAAATTGATTATATTTTATCTTTATTCTTCTTTTTTTCTTAAAATAAGCATATCATTCAACTTATAACAGTGCATCAAAAGTCTATAACATCTAGTATTATACATAAGAAAGCAAAAAAAGAGTTAGTTTTAAAGTACAAATTGCAATATCAAAGACTCATATGCAGGGTCCCGGATCCATAGGTCGGGACCTATATGGACCCGAAACCGGATCCGTTTATCAATCGGAGCCTAAATTAGGTTCCGGACCCAGACCCGTTTATGAATCGGAACCTAAAATAGCTTCCAGACCCGATTTTTTGCGGGTCGAAACTTCCTGGTAATCGGAGAATCGGATACCTGTTTGTAACCTTACCCACACCCTTTCCTAGGGCGAAATGTATAGAGCTAAAATGTGGGACTGAGTGCACCTATTTTAAATTCGACTGTGTGTTCGAGTCCAGATCCCCCGAGGCTTTAACCTAGAGAAATCTTGGGTTAAAAGGAGTGTGGAACTCCACAGTGGAACCCATCTATTTATAGGAAATCGTGGGTCTCCACAGCCAAATCCAAACGGTCTCAAAGGAAGTCTGTCCATGGGATTGATGAACGGTTTGAATCCCAATGGATAAGCCCAACTGCTGAATTTCATCCCACTGTAGGTTATTTTGCATATTTGTGTTTGTATTCACTATGGGTATTCTTTTGGGTCATCTTCCATTTGTGTTTTAGTTGAATAGAAGGGAGAAGAATGTTTTGGTAAGTCCTAGAAAAGGCACGCTTTTCTCCTTAAAATTCATGCTTCTTGTATCATGAACACCAAGTCGTTAATTGTTTTTTCTTCTAGGTGAATACACTGCCCATTAAAAGTAAAATTACCAAAAGGAGCGGGTCAATTAAAATCCTTAAAAAAACACCTAATATGCTGTTGTCACTTTCAAATGACGTACACACATGTTGTGGACTCTAGTATAGATTCATCCATCAACTGCTTACATTATTTTTAAAACTCCAACATTCACCTATGCAAATAGAAATTTCGAAAGCACATTTGCTTTTAATCGTACAGTACTTGTTTGTATAACGAGATGATATTGTGCTTTGCAGATTTTTATTTTTACGTGAGGGAAGAATCCTACATTTTTGCCCCTCGTATAGGATATCGGAATTATCTCTATTGAGGAAAATTAGTTCATTTTTTCTTCTTCGCAATAAAATGTGTTGTATCAAATAAAGAAATAGACGCCACACGGATTTTTTTTTCGATGAGGGTATCCAGCCTCTTCAAGGATTGACTATTTCCTTTGGCACGTGAAGTCTTTTCCTCCCCATGCACCAGGTGTTGGAATAATGGCTAGAGAACCCACTATTTTGGCCATCTTTGGACCAAACTAACAGTGGGACCCACTTATTATTTTAGGTGGTAATACATGGGAATGTAATCTACTCCATGAGTAGATTAAAGACATGTATTGGGTTGCTCTAATCCATTAAGGAGTGAATGAAAAATTGCCTCCTAAACACTACTACTTGAACATGTTAAACATGGAAAGAAAAGGAAGTGATAAACTTGCTTTCCACATTGCTTGAGAGCAAAACATTTCTTTGGTATAAATATGTTTACCTTAGTGATATAAGATGAGCCCTAAGGGGCATCTCACTTTTGTGGAGGAGGGAGGACGTAGACCTATGTTGGGTCACCACCACACACACGTGCGCCCCGCCTCGAACCGGGCCGGGCTCGGGCTTGGGGCGCGGGTCGGGCCTGGCTCGGCCCACTACCCGTTTACAATTTTTTGGAGAAATTTTATTTAATAAAATTTCCTTTTTTTCAAATGGGGTGTGTGTCTAAAGTGGTGTGTCCTTTCAATTGTGAAAG
Source organism: Litsea cubeba (assembly GCA_012931725.1). Lineage (NCBI taxonomy): Eukaryota > Viridiplantae > Streptophyta > Magnoliopsida > Laurales > Lauraceae > Litsea > Litsea cubeba. The sequence goes on from CM022951.1 coordinate 65,396,162, forward strand.
GGTGTGTCCAGCCCAAAAGGTAGAGATACATCTGTTCACTGAACAGTCACTATTCTGAACAGATGCAGTCCCATTGAAGAGACCTGAAGCAGGCTATAAATAATGCATCTTGTCTTTCCATTTTTGATCATCCAATCACTGCTGCCAGTTGCACCATTTCGAGTCTGCATAGTCAAGAAGAGAGAGTTCTGTAGCACTTCTGGTTCGACTGACACACAGTTTGCAGTGCTGCTACTGTGTGTGTTCAATCATTGTATCTTGGGAGACAGACGCCACTGAAGCCCGTTAGCACCATTGCGGGGGCGAATTTTATCTTAAGGACATAGTGTCTAACACTAGCCTTGATCAAACAGTCTTCTGCGAATTCCTGAGTCTCCTCACTTCAACAACAGAGAACTGGTTTCCTGCCTTCAAACAGTAAGTGAATTTTAATTCTAAGATTACTTTCTGTAATTCTGTTTCACTGTTGCTGTGATTCACTATTGTGAGGATCTGTTTTCTAAATACTGAATTATTAATCTGTGTACTCAGGCTAACACCAGGTAAGTCGAGCTTTTGACTGGACAAGTGGCCCCAGGGAAAGGGCACGTGTTAGGAACTGCAGCCTTTGGATCCTGAGCCGTGATCCTGGCCAACCGCGCTACATGACCATGGGATCCTCATATCACACAAGAACTTCTTCTATACATGGCCATGGTGGGATCCATGTAATCTTACCAAAAGAGTCGAGCCTTATTTGCCTACTATGGATTGAATTCCCAGAGTTCAAGTTGTTGTAGGGTTTCAAACGGGTTTTCGATTGTTTGAGTATCCAAAGCCTCTGGTTCCAAGTAAATCTAGTATGGAAACTCTTTTTGGATCATGGAGAATTTTAGATCTGAATCCAGGTCCTTGTATTATTCCTATCTAAGGATTTGATCAAGGACAATTATATTTGCCTATTAAAAATATGCATATGTTTTAAAGGCCCGCGTATTTTGAGTTATATTCATATTTGAGAGTCTACTTAACTTTCATATACTATTTAATGGGACCACTTGTATATTTAGAGTTTTTAAAGCTCTTTTTATCAAATTAAAGTTCACATTTTATTTTGTAGAACTGGATCCATTTTTTTTTTTCTGTTGATGCGAACTTCAGATACTACATATACGTCTCATGTCAGTTCCAGATCTTCAAAGCTGGATCCAGGTCCAAATCCACTAAGATTCCACCACATATCCGACTTGTTTGCATGACATTGATGTTCAAATAGGCTCCAATAAAGGATTATTAAAGAGGTATCAAAACACTTATGTTTGAGTGGTGTTGTCACCATAGTATCACACATATGCCCATGGACCAATTCCTGGGTCTTCAAGTTGATAGAAACTCCTGGCCTATTGGCTAACCTAGCAAAAAAAAAAGAAAAAGAGATTATTAAAGAGTTGAGGGGTGAATGTTATAAGGTGGAGATGCAAACGAGTTCATGACTTTCCTAGGATTTGAGTTACTTGGGTGATGGTAACGAGATCAATTTCCATCTCCTTGTGATTCATTTTCTAGTAAAGAATGGATTATTTGGTGGTCATTTAGTATTTTCACCTTTGTTTCTTTATTTTTACCCTTTTTTATATATAAATATAGGTCTATTAATCCAAACTTACCCTAGGGTTTTGTTTGTTTACATTAAAATACATAATGATTTACATAGGGTGGTTAAAAATGAAAATCAAAGGAGAATTTTCAAAAATGAGCATCAAGCATCCATTTCCTAGGACTTGGTTTAATTGGGTGATGGATGGGTCGTCATTTCTTGTAAAACCTATTTGATGATCATTTGCAAATCTTTATCTTTTTTGCTTTAACTTTGTTTTACATGTCTAATAAATAATTCATAGAGCAAACAAATTGACCTTGACATTGATCTAATTTGGACCCAAGGTGAATATAGAAGAATGATCATAAAAAATTCTCCCCATCAATGGAAAGTGGAGTCAAAAGAAGATGGGAAATGAATACTCAGTCATCATGCTCGTAATTCGAATCCTAGGAATTAAAGCCAATAACTTATAATATTCACCTCTCACCTCATATCATTCACACCACACCTCTTTAATAATCCTTTAGAAGAGCTCATTTGACCATGGATATTGTTATGTAATCTAGTGCAAATAAACAGCCCATCGTGTTAATATGCAACATTTTGTACAGATCCAGTATCATAAATGTATCTAATCAAGGTCTCATGCTATCGCAGAGTTGGTTAAGGACATAGATGTGTGCGTGAGAGAGTGTGAGTTTGAGTTATAGATGTAAGTGTGAGAGTGTGTGAGTTCAAGTCATAGATATGTGCATGAGAGTGTGTCGGTTTGAGTCCTTCATGTAGCAAAAAAGAAAGAAGAAGAAATTATGCATCTTAACAAGATACCTCTGTATTTACATCTTATTTCATTGATGAGGTATAGAAAATTAGAGAGAGAGAGAGTGAGAGAGATAATAAAAAAAAAAAGAAAAAAGAAAAGAGAGTGCTTCTAATCCAAACCAAACCAAACCAAACCAAGCCTTTTCCCACTAGGTGGGGTCGGCTATATGGATTTGACGACGCCAATCAAATCTGTTTAGGGCCATGTCCTCTGTTAGATCCATGTAGGCAAGATCATGTTTAATAGTTTCTTTCCAACTTCTCTTGGGTCTCCCTCTCCCTCTCCTACTCTTGGCAAACTCCATGCTTTCACACCTTTTAACAGGTGCCTCTGTTGGACGCCTTCTAACATGGCCGAACCATCTCAGTCGATTTTCTCTCATTTTATCTCCAATCGGTACTATTCCTACTATGCCCCTAATCTCCTCATTCCTAATCCTATCTCTCCTTGTGATCCCGCACATCCATCTTAGCATTCTCATCTCCGCAACTTCCATCTTCTTGACATGATTATGCTTTACTGCCCAACACTCTGATCCATATAACAACGCTGGCCGTACCGCCACCTTATAATACTTTCCTTTAACCTTGAGGGGGACTTTCCGATCACACAAGACCCCCGAAGCACTCCTCCATTTGGTCCACCCGGCTTGAATCCTGTGACTTACATCAGTATCAATCCCTCCATCCTGTTGCACCATAGATCCAAGGTACCTAAAGTTTTCTTTTTCTACTATCTTTTGTGTGCCCAAACTTACTTCTATGTTACCAGGTGTCCTACTTTGACTAAACTTGCATTCCATATATTCCGTTTTGCATCGACTTAGCCTAAACCCTTTTGTCTCTAATGTTTTCCGCCACAATTCAAGTTTAGCATTCACTCCTTCTCTCGTCTCATCCACTAAAACAATGTCATCTGCAAATAACATACACCATGGCACCTCATCCTGGATATGTCTTGTAATCTCATCCATAACTAGGGCAAACAAGTACGGGCTTAACGCTGAGCCTTGGTGTAGACCAATCGTGATAGGAAACTCCTTAGTTTCGCCGCCAGTCGTCCTTATAGATGTCACGACTCTATCATACATATCCTTTATCGCCTCAATATAAGCGACACAAACTCTTTTCTTTTCCAGAACTTTCCAAAGAATCTCCCTAGGAACCCGGTCATAAGCCTTCTCCAAGTCAATGAACACCATATGTAAATCTCTCTTACCTTCTCTATACTGTTCCATTAACCTCCTCAGGAGAAAGATAGCCTCCATGGTTGATCTCCCAGGCATGAAACCAAATTGATTCTTTGAAATATTTGTTGTTCTTCTTAGTCTTCTCTCAATAACTCTCTCCCATAATTTCATCGTATGGCTCATCAATTTAATCCCGCGGTAGTTCGCACAGTTCTGAATATCTCCTTTGTTCTTGTATATGGGTATAAGAATACTTTTCCTCCATGCATTAGGCATCTTCTTGCTCTTTAGCACTACATTAAAAAGCTTTGTCAACCAACTAATACCATCCTCCCCCAAGCACCTCCATACCTCAAAAGGGATACCATCTGGCCCAACCGCTTTCCCATTCTTCATTCTTTTCAATACTTCTTTAACTTCTTCCCTACTGATTCTCCTATAGAACATATGATTCGCTTCTTCTCTAGAAATGGTAAGCTGCCCCAATTGTATGTCACTACTACTGCTTTCGTTAAATAACTTGTAGAAGTAGCTCTTCCAACGCTCCTTTATCTCCTCCTCCTTTACTAATACCTTTTCATCCTCATCCTTAATGCATTTAACTTGGTTTAAGTCCTTGGTCCGCCGATCTCTAGTTTTAGCAAGCTTGAATATCTCTCTTTCGCCTTCCTTAGTGTCAAGTCGCCTATATAGCTCCTCAAATGCCTTTGCCTTGGCCTCACTAACTGCCTTTTTGGTTTCTCTTTTTGCTTCTTTATACCTCTCCAAGTTCGCTTCAATTCGATCCTTTTGCCACGTTTTAAAGCACTCTCTTTTAACTCTTATCTTGTTTTGGACGGCTTCGCTCCACCACCATGCCTCTTTCTGTACCGGAGCACCCCCTTTAGATTCTCCTAAGACTTCTTTCCCTACCCTCCGAATACACTCTGCTACCTTATCCCACATATTATTTGCACTCTCATCTGTCGCCCAAACATCTTCCTCTAGTACTCTTTCCCTTAAAGCTAGTTGCTTATCACCTTTCAGGTTCCACCATTTAGTCCTTGAGCATCTATACAACTTCTTTTTTCTAGTCCACCTTTGTAACTGCACATCTATGATCAACAACCTATGTTGGGAAGTCAAGCTCTCCCCCGGTATAACCTTACAATCTTTACAAGCTAAACGGTCTCTTTTCCTAGTTAAGAAGAAGTCAATTTGTGTCCTCGATGAGCCACTCTTATAAGTCACCAAATGCTCCTCTCTCTTTCTAAAAAATGTGTTAGTTACCATGAGATCATAAGCCACTGAAAACTCCAAGATATCCTTCCCTTCTTCATTTCTATTACCGTACCCATGTCCCCCGTGTACTCCTATGTATCCATCTAATGATTCTCTCAAAAATCTGTAGAAAATTTACTTTCAAAAATTTCAAATTAAGAGCCCCCCCCCCCCTTTTTTTTATAGCTGAAGGAGCCCTTTTTTTTTTAAAGAAGCTTGATTCATGATGCTTAGAGACCTGAAAAAAACTTTGCAATTGGTGATGCAAGTGGCCACTTCATTCAAAAGAAATCAATCTGACAAGTGGGTATTTCTTGGGAAGGAATCTTATTAACTTGCAAGTTGCAACTTACATGTGGAGCCATTTTTGGGAATATGTGGTATTGATTGATTTGCGGATGAGTAATTAAATAGATGGTTTTTGTTGAATGCATAGAAGAAGCACTTGATATTTCCATATCATTGCAGTTCCCTGATGACCCCTATATATAAGGAAAATGTGAAGAACAAAGGAAAGGAGGATCAGTAGCTAATTATATCTCTATTAACCAGAAGGGAAAAAAAATGAAGAAGAAATACAATAAGACGGTGATGCCAGCATTGTGGGAAAATCTCAAAGGGGGGATATTCTTCATCTACCTATTTATTGGATATAACTATCTTATATTTCATTGAGCTACTACTTATCCCAAAACCAATTGGTGATGGGAAATAACACAACAATAGTTTTATGGTGAGGGTGAGGGTGAGGGCTCGACCACAACAATGACCGCTCAGGAGCGAGGGTGGACGTTGACCTCAGTAATCACTCCCTCAACGGCACTCCCGCTGCGACTCCTGCTACGCAACTCGCAAAACGCTTGTCCCACTCTGATACCACTTATAAAATCTTACACCCGTCTTGAGCTACCACTTATCCCAAAACTAATTGGTAATGAAAAATGGCACAACAATAGTTTTATGGTGAGGGTGAGGGCTCGACCACAATAATGACCGCTCAGGAGCGAGGGTGAACGTTGACCTCAACAATCCCTCCCTCAACGGCACACCCGCCGCGATTCTTGCTGCGCAACTCGCAAAACGCGTGTCCCACTCTGATACCACTTGTAAAATCTTACACCCGCCTTGAGCTACTACTTATCCCAAAATCAATTGATAATGGAAAACGGTACAGCAATAGTTTTATGGTGAGGGCAAGAGCTTTACCACAAATATTACCGCTCGGGAGCAAGGGTGGATGTTGACCTATCTGATCCATACTAGTCTAACAAATTTGGATGGAGAGTTAAGAGGATGAGAGTCATATTGTGAAATTTAAATGCCATTTGACAGGATTGAGAAATCCGCACATTCCCGATCCTCTAGTACCATGGTGATATAGAGAATGAAGAACACATCTATATATGCATTGGGTAATCTCAAAATACATCCAAAATGAAAATTCTAAACCCTATGTACCAGAGGAAAACAGAAACAGAAAAGGCAAGTATCAGTGAATCAACTCTCATACTTATGTAGTCTGCTATGTGTGAACCCATTAGACGGTGACTAAATTTTGTACTAGAAAGAAGAAGAAACTCGAAACTAAATGAAGAGGTCAAAATACTGGCATCTCCATATCTTGATCTCTTCACATTCAAAAAGATAAAGAAGAAGAAGGGATTTATTGTTGTGACACAAAACCACTGCTTCTGCTTTATAGGTTATATATAGACAGTAGCAGCGAAAGCATACATACATATCTTACATCTTCTGCTTTAATATTGGCCATTGAGGTACTAAACTGATGACAACAACAGTGGCAAGAATATCTGAGTGTAAGTGCACGCCCTCGGGCCTCGAGAGTGACGACTGACGACTTCTCTTCCACACACAGTTAAGAAAATCACACGCACGGATGAGCTTCTGAGAAATACAAGTAGCAGCTATTGATAGTCCATTCCTCCAAAAACATAAAAAGAAAAAAGCTACACATCCTCCTGACTATATATAATATATATGTTTCTTCTTCATTTCTTTTAGATGAGGGGAGGGGATGATTTTAACGGTAGCTCCAGAGACTTTCTCCATTTGAATTATCCGGCGAATCCGGCGAATTCAATCTTGGCGGGCTTAGCAGCATCCCCTCCGCCATGTTCTCCAGCAGCTTAGGCATCGCAAACAGCGCCTCCTCATCCACGAAATCCTCCCCTCCACCCGTCTCCGCCCATACCATCTCTTCTCCAACCCTTTTAGGGTCCCTCGCCGCGGCGGCCGCCGCGGATGCAGCCTGTATCTCGGATGGAGAAGCTGACACCGGAACCGGATTGGAGCTTACTGAATCCGGGAAATTGAGTTCGGCATCTGCGCCCTTGAGAGTGAGCGCCGCCACGTCGTAGGCGGCGGCCGCCATCTCGGCGGTCGGGAAGGTGCCGAGCCAAATTCTTGAGGCCTTGCGCGGCTCCCGGATCTCCGACACCCATTTGCCGCTCCGGGATCGGATGCCGCGGTAGACGGGGTGTTTGCTTTTCCTGCCTCTGTTTCTGGATGTCGCTGCTGCCGTAGGAAAGGGTGGATGGACCACCCGGCGCACATTAGCGATGGGCCCCACAGCCCACTCTTTTGGGACTAACAGCGGCAGCAGAGGTTTTGCATGGCGCACGTTAGCTGGTGAGGCCGTGTTGGGTCGGTCTCGCTGTCGCACATGCGAAGCTCGTTCGTCCACTTCCATGAGGACAGGGCGGGCGCATGTATGTCCAGAAAAGGAAAGACAAGGTGGGGGAACGAACGGAAATGGAAAGAAAAAACAAGAAGGATCGATTGTATATATTAGAGCAAAAAAGATTTAAAAGATATGAAATGACTGTAATATTTTTAAAGGTTTTTTTTATCTTTTTTTTTTTTGCGGAGTAGAGTGGCGATATTCCGGCTCGTTTTTTCTTGGTCTTCACAGTTAATTGGTGATATCCCCGTTCGTTTATTCTTCTTCTTCCCCTTCCTCATCCTTATTCCTCTAACTTTTTCCACCTCTACCAACTAATCCCTTACCCCTTATGTCCAACTTTATAGTCTAAGCCTTTCCTGTAGAATATTGAGGCATTGGGGTTTGGATTGGATCGACTGAATATGTAAAATAACTAGGACTATGGCATCTAGCGAAGGTCCGTTGTGTTGAGTTTTTGGACGAGTTTGGGTTGGATCCATACATGCTTTTCAACTTCAACTTGAGCCCAACCCAATGTAACTAGATCCATTGTACCTGGACCCACACCCAATTCAATTACTCAACGTTTGGATTGTTATATTGAGCAAGATAAATGAATAAGCCGGTTCGAGTTGCGACTGCTCCTGTTACACTTAACAAGAATATTGTAAAAGTTCCCATTTTGTAACTGTATGGGTTATGAAAAGGTTTTAAGAGAGAGAGAGAGAGAGAGAGAGAGAGCATGAGAATTCATAAAAGAATTCACTGATGTTCAAAGTTGAGTTGGCCTTGATCATGTACCATTAAATTAAGAGGAAGTTAGTGAGGCTCGATAATAATAAAAAAAGAAACTAAATTTCTATTTGACCCACCAACTGTGCAGATGTGGCCCACCTTCTGGTGACACAAGCCAATGATCATGGATGAAAACTCATCCCATAGGAACCAACAAATGAAAGGCTCATTGGCCATTAAAGGCTCTTGTGTACGGTTTGTTGAGTCCAAAAGACTCCTGATTAAACAGAGTATGTATCCTCCTCTAAACTAATCCGTTGGAACAGCGTCCAGCTTGGACCTCTTGTCTGGCTGGCATTAGAGCCATGAATATGGAAACCAACGACGATAAACAGAAATATGGGTGGGCACCAATTTGATCGAGACAGGCCATCCAATGATCGAGCCACCGGTGTAGAGATCTTAGCAAGGAAAGGGGCTAATTAGGACCAGAACATGATTAAATTAATCTCACTGCAGCTCTACTTGCATACAAATACATAGACGAGGGCTTAAATGATTGTGAAAGGCATCAAAAGAATTCTATGAAGTGGGGCTATTTTCTAATCGCCATCTCCCACACCTGACCCTCATTTTAATAGAATTGCAACCATGCGAGGCATGTAAAAGAAGGTTGAGCCCTACAGGATTAAGTGGCAGGGAGTTTGTAACCACACACAAAGATCCTTTTCCCAGGCTCTAGATAGGAGGAGGAAGAATAAATGAGCAGGGATATCGCCGCTTAACCGTCAAGAAGAAAAAAATGAGCGGGGATATCCCCGCTCGTATATGCAGGTCAGCGAGGATATCGCCGCTCAGCGAAAAAAAATTGAAAATGGCTCCTAGGACTACTACGGTCATTTTATATCTTTTAAGTACTTTTTGCTCTATAGTGAATCTAATGAGATTTTTCTGCTAAAACTCATTGGGGGTGTCTTATTTTGGTTATGGTGGCGTGGCAACGAATTGTGGAAAGAAAAGGGGCCACGCCACACTCACGTATTTGGAGGCCAGCTGGCACAACTGTTGGTGTTAAATTCAGATCAGCTGCTGTGTGGCCTGGTTTACTAGTTCTAATTGAAATCTATGGCCGTTGATCAAAGGATGGACCTCATTTGCCCATGTCGGCCAAATCGTGTGGGCGAATGTAAGCTTGTAAATATGGGTGGGCGGCCCAAGCCCTGCATGGAAAAATTGTGCCTGGGTCTTCCCGACAGTCCTCCGCTGGGCTGTACTGGGCCATGGCTGCCAGGCTCGTGGCACGGCGTGGATAAAATCTGTGCCATGCTAGGCCAACGCCCTAAGCCCGCGGGCGGAACGGCTCAGCCGGCTCGTGATCAAGTCTACCAAAAAAGAAAAAACAAGAAGAAGAGCCCAAGTCCAAGTCCAAGTCCAGGTGGGGGCATTGGGTCAGGTAATTTCCAATGTGGATCTCAGCTCCACAGGGCCATTTTTCATGGTCAAAGGCAAAAGGGTTGAAGAGCCAATGTCCAAGTCCAGGTGGGGCATTGGAAAAAAAAATGGACTCGAACTAAACTTGACTGCATTATTTACACAAGGAAAAAATAAAAGGACTCAAACTAAACTTGATTGCATTGAGGTAGGGTTTTTTTTCTTAGTGTACATTATCTAGGGATAGGGTTTGGCCAAGAGCCCAAGCCCAAGTCCAAGTAAAGTCCAACTTAGAAAAGAAGAAGAAAGAAGTGGGCCACCCATGGGCGGCATGGCCCAGCATGGCACGAGGTCGGGTGACCCTCATCAGAATGGGCACTGCACGACACGGCCCGTCAAAGTTTGATGGACCGTGCAGGCACGGCCCGGGTACGAGTGGGCCTGATGGTGAGTGGGCAGTACTGAGCCGATTTACATGACTACGCAGAAGCCTGTACATCAACAATATCATTTACTAGTTCTAATTGAAATCTATGACCCGTCACTGTATATTTAATTGCGGAAGCCTGGACATCATCAATATCAAAGCTTGAACCGTCTATGACAGTTTCAATAAACATACACTAAGAGTTCGATTAAATACCAATTAAGAATTCAAATCCCCACATGAATGGTATGAAGGTACCGAAAGGATGATGCTTACAAGATGCTTACCTCATTAAAACATGTTCCTAACACCAATGCAAATCATGAGTACTCATATGCATAACTATAAACTAAGTGCAAGATAACATGATGCAATAGCTAATTTCCAAACCCAAGTCAAGCTCTTGTACGTTTTCCGATAGCCAAGGACAAGAAGATGTCCATAGCAATCCATTGCTCTAAACCTGGAGAAGGTATTAGATCTCCTCCTCGGCCTCATGGATTCCCAGTAGGGGCGGTCTCGGTAACTAAATCTACGACACCAAGATTAGCATCGTAAATACGACGATTCAACAAAGCATAACCAATTATAAATTAACACACGCCATACATATCAAATTGGAATTATAGACAAGTGATTAAAAGATGTCAAATAATAGTCTACTCGGCAAATTGTGCATTATGAATTAATCATTCTTTTCAAGGATGTCTCCAATGACTTAGCCAAAGGTTCTCCTTGCTACTGGTTCTGGAGTTCCGGTGCTCCAGACGATCTACTGCAGTGGCCTCAATTAACTAAACCAAGCTTAAACCCGACGGGTATCACAAAATTGGATCTAGGTAGTGCCGAAACATTCGAATTAAATGATAGAACTTGAGTAAGATTTTAAATTCAATTCAATTCTAATCGAATCTACAAAATTCCATTCTTCTCATTTAAAATAAACTCCATTCCAATCACATGTTCAATTTTAATTTCATTCGATCGATATACAGTGACAAATGTAGGACAATTTCAATAACAAATTGGAGAGTTATTAATGCGAATCATACGTATTAGTAATGATTTAGAAATTGAGGTTAATAATAAAGGACAATATCATGAATATGCAGATGCAATTCAATTAATAGAATCAAGGTGATTTACTGGCCAAACCAAATCGATTTATCCGTTATCTCTAACCGTCCATTACGATATAGTTTTAGGTGATTTGATATGCGTGCTACCTTTCGTTGATGTCACATTGTGAGCGTGCAAGTTACATCAAAATCCTATAAATCAACACCTATTGTGAAGTTATAGGAGTCAAATAAGTACATGAGATTGTCTTAGCTCCAAGATTTCTCATGTGTACATAGTTACCATCGGCCAATGTCACATGGTCAAAGATTCCATTTCTAGAGTCCTCAGGGTTAATTATGAAGGTTTATAAACAATTTAAGGTAGGTATCAAACTCCGCTAATGGTCAAAAAAGAGCCCCTAGTGGACGTCAGGTCAACTCGAGCGGGCCATGAGCCGCTCGAGCGGATCCCTTAGCCGCTTGAGCCTGCCCGGGAATCTTTCAGACATCAGGTTCCAGAAGCACTTTTGCTCGAGCCGGTACTCATGCACGGTCGAGCGCACAGTATAGAATTCTGAATCCAAATTCTGAAACTTCATTTCTACTCTTCACTCTCCTTTCCATGGCTTTCCAATTGCCATTTTATGAACAAAATGAACCTGCATGCTTCCTACATCTCATTGCATCCACTCATTCCATTTCTATCTTCCTTTCACCATTACAAAAATAACCATGTCCCATAACCATCAGGATTTGACATACAAGGGCTGAAATTAAAATACTATTGAATTCATTTGTGCGATCAAGAATAAACAGCATGTATGAATTAATCTTAGTTTATACTTGCCTTTGCTTGGGTGCTTTTCAACTCAATTGCCCTTTCTAAGCTCAAATGCAAGCAAACCCCCAAATGGTAACTCAATCACAGATTCCTAAAATGGTGAAATGCAAGAGATGAATTAAATGAGGATGCATGCAACCAAATTAGGTTCTATTAGCTATGTATAAACAAGGAAAGGGTGATTGGAGGTATTCCTTACCAATAAAGAAGATGAGGACAATTGGGGAAGAAGAAGACTTGGAGGAGATGAGAGTCTTGCTAAAGAAGATGTAGTTGATGAAGGAGGTGAAGTGGAAGCTCACCAAACACACATGCAAGTTCTCTAATGGTGGGTTCTAGCAAAAGGCATGGGAGAAGAAGAGAGGTGGGATATTGTTCAACGAGATGAAGAGGATGAAGGGGTGGCCAGATTCTCCACAGGCAATCCTCTTCTTTGTAGCTTGTAGAGTTGTCGTAAGAGATGGAGAAGAAGAAAGGAAGAAGGAGAGGAAGAGCAGAAGAATGAGAGAAGGAGCTGTCTCAGCTGAAGAGAAAATGAAGTGAGAAATGAGAGGGGTCGATGGAGATGCCCTGGCTTTTAAGTGGGAAGTTTGGGTATTTTGCATGAAAGTCCCACTTGTTCAATAAAATTTGGGAAAAGGCCTTTTGGGTGGAAATGGGCCTGGAAATGGGCTGAGTTGGGTCCGAATGGGTCGGGTCCAAACACAAGATTAGATGTGAAAAAACATGATCTATACAATGCACCAGCAAATCCGCGCTAAACTGAAATACACACGCAACCCAGAATATTCAAAAGGTTATAATTCTACCTAAGCTAGCTTGGTCAAAAACCTACTAGACTTTTTAATCCAGCCTAAAGTCATCCAAAACAAGCATTTGTTATCTAGTTAAGGTTAATTAGACTCTAATCATACTTAGTGGGGTCTGGGTGTTACAGTTAACATGATGGCATTCAATAGGGTTGGATTGCAGCAGGGCCTTCTCCGGCAGTTGAGCTTGACCCAATTGTAGAGGGAGAGAAGGGGGAAGGATGGTCCTTCAATTTGTGTTTAGAATGTGCTTCCAAATGTCCACAGCAAAATTGCACATGGAAAGGAGGTGAGTAGCTAATTGCGTGTCCTGAAAAGAAAGAATGAATTGACATACTGCAGATGATGACATGTCTAACAAGAATTAACCTGTCCGTGAAAGGAAGGATCTTGCTGTTCCACCCGGAAAGGCGACTGCGAATCAATCCTAGTCAATGAGAGAATTAAAGTACCCTTTTTTAACCCTACCTTGGTTCACTTTCTGATCTTCGAGCCCAGATTTTTATCCATATTTGATGATATTACCCTTTTGTAAGGGAAAATATTCAAGTGAGAACTAATTCTCACATATTATATGAGAACTTTTTTGCGGAGCCCAACTAGCAACCCATACAAACCTAGCAACAAATAGAGAACCCCCTGATAGTCACTAATCCCAAGGATTGACACATCTGAATGGACTGAACCGTTGGATCGAGGGTTGTATATTTTTTTGAATATGAAGCCATTAAACTTGTGGGCCTCGAATGAAGGGGTTAAGGGCATGGGTTTGGGGTCAAACTTGATGCTTGGGGTGGTCTCACGTAGATCTTTCCGTCTCCCCTGGTCCCATCCCCAAATGGGGCTTATAATTGGGTCCCATAAAAAAGTTCTCACATAATATGTGAGAACAGTTTCCACCTGAATATTACCCTTTTGTAAGGGGAAATATTCAAGTGAGAACTAATTCTCACATATTATATGAGAACTTTTTTGCGGAACCCAACTAGCAACCCATCCAAACCTAGCAACAAATAGAGAACCCCCTGATAGTCACTAATCCCAAGGATTGACACATATCTGAATGGACTGAACCGTTGGATTGAGGGTTTAATATTTTTTTAAATATGAAGCCATTAAACTTGTGGGCCTCGGATGAAGGGGTTAAGGGCATGGGTTTGGGGTTAAACTTGATGCTTGGGGTGGTATCACGTAGATCTTTCCGTCTCCCCTGGTCCCATCCCCAAATGGGGCTTATAATTGGGTCCCATAAAAAAGTTCTCACATAATATGTGAGAACAGTTTCCACCTGAATATTACCCTTTTGTAAGGGGAAATATTCAAGTGAGAACTAATTCTCACATATTATATGAGAATTTTTTTGCGGAGCCTAACTAGCAACCCATCCAAACCTAGCAACAAATAGAGAACTCCCTGATAGTCACTAATCCCAAGGATTGACACACATCTGAATGGACTGAACCGTTGGATCGAGTGTTGAATATTTTTTTGAATATGAAGCCATTAAATTTGTGGGCCTCGGATGAAGGGGTTAAGGGCATGGGTTTGGGGTCAAACTTGATGCTTGGGGTGGTCTCACGTAAATCTTTTCGTCTCCCCTGGTCCCATCCCCAAATGGGGCTTATAATTGGGTCCTATAAAAAAGTTCTCACATAATATGTGAGAAAAGTTTCCACCTGAATATTACCCTTTTGTAAGTAAATCTATAAGTTGCACAAAGGTATAGAGATGAATAGTAGCAAAATTGTTCCACGAATTAGATATGTTGAACAAGATTGAAAGCAAGTCTCAATGTGTTTCATTCATTTCAAGGAATACTTGATTTTAGGTCATCTCTGCCTCACTTTTTGTAAACGGTGAGCATTGAAGAAGTGGGTGAGTTAAAATTGAACAGTCATATCCTTTTCACTATCGTCGTAGCCAGACATTCTATATATTGAGTAATACTAGTCATGGGGTCTCATTTAGCTTCAGTAATTGAGCGGGAAACCACATACTGTTATATAAGAGAATCTCGTAGAAATGTTCTCCCACGAGTTACTGCAAATGCAGTGCAGCTCTGTGGGTCCTACTGCGGCCCACTGAACAAACGGACGCAAAAGACAAACAGATAACATTTGCGAAATTCAGTTAAGTGTGACTCTTAAAGAATTAAGATGCATTAATCATAGTATGCTCTCTCTATGAAAACTAGGATAGATGAAAGGCCGGAGTAATCTAGATTTATAAAGTTTTCTGGATCATAAATCTAGATCTTGTTTTTCTAACAATCCGCATTAATGACATTACTTTAATGCTAAGAACATTTTGAAAACCCATATCATTCATCTCAAAACAATCATAAAGCTGCTCTCATGGATATCATCCTTACAATAAGCCAGCTAATATCTTACATACTGACCTCTCTCACTCTATATATATTTATATATATATATATATATATATGATCAATTGCGTTGTTTGGACCATAAGATACAGTGTCCATTCATAGATATGTACTGCCTATTGCTGGTCCAAAACACTTTAATTTCACTGGTCAAATTCCAAAAATCAATGGCACTGATCAAACGATCCAGATGATCTCAAGATTATAAAGTTTCCTTTCATGGAGGGATATGAACTGGGTAATGACGTTGGATAACGAATGATGATAGTCCTCATGAGTTTTAACACACAACTTTGTTCCCCATTTCATGGAATCTGTGTGGATGTCGGCAATAAATCTATATATATTTTTTTCTTTCTGCAAGTCAAGATTGGTATATTACAGCCAATATAACAAAATTTACAGCAAAGGTGGAATCTAAAGCGACGAAGGCAATATATCTAAATTCCAAAGCTGCATCTGCAAAATAGACATACATGAAAATGAAACGCTCAAAAAAAGTTGAGGCTAGGCAATGTCTGTTTTTTCTGTGAATGATGTGCGGAGAAAGCAATACTAGTTGGGAGTCGTACGTGAAGAAGAAAAGGGTGTAAATTAAGGAGGAGGGGGTTGGTCGGGTCTTGACTCTTGAATTGAAATAAAAGCCGCAATCCACACAGTTTTTGAGGGACGGGTTAAAAAAATCTCATGATGGAGACATTGCGTGGCCGACAGTGGGCCACCTTAGTTTTTTTTTTTTTTTTTTTTTTTTTTAATGATTCGAATCATCCACCATCAGTTTCCTCTTCGAGTGACTAATCAATTTGTGGTAAAACGTATGCCTGATCTAAACCCCTTGTAGATCCATGCATCAGCATGAGTGGCCGGTTTTTACTTAAAATGGACCCTGTCCCTTAATTCTAATCTAATAAGTTCTGATCCCATAATAACATTGAGCATATTATTAAGAGAAAATTCTGAAAAGGTTTAAATTATTTGACTCATTTTCAAAAAAGTATATAAAGTTTTGAATATTTAAAAAAATAGAAAAATTTACTACAATTTAATCAAGTCCTCTCCATAAAAAAAATCTTGGGAGAAAAAAAAATTGGCCATATATCATTTTTCAAGATTTTTCATTAGTAAGTCATTTAAGAGAAAATATCAAGTCCAACCCAAATAACCTAGTGGGGCCCACTCCAACTAGACGCATGGATGGCTAAAAATAAGGAAATTCCAAATGACTTAAAATCTAGCTTCATTAAATGATTATTATCATCAAAATAGTCACAAAAGAGGAAAGAAGTTAAGTAAAGTCAAAAACATGTCATAAGGGAGGGGTATTTTTTTCATTTCACTAAAAAGTTTATGGAAACGACCTGGTTGAAACAAATGTAGAAAACTTTTATTTTAAAATATTTAAATATTCTTGTACTTTTTAAAAATACGAGCCAAAAGTTATATACCTTTTTGAAAACCCACCTAATAATAATAATAATTATTATTATAATACCAATTATTATAATAATACTACACTCAATCTTACAATGAATAACATTATCAATTCTATGTTCAATCTTACACTGCGACTCGCTATTTGAGAGCCGACTCCATGATCAGCTAAGATACTTTTTTTCCTGCTACCAAATTAGACTTGTGCAAACCATGGGTCCAAGTGGGGCATTTGCTGCTAGGTCCCTTGGTGGCCCTGTCACGTCCCCAAAATTACAATCAGGGAAAGACGTGAAAAATAAAAATAAACATTCAATCTCCCGTGTTTAATGCAACACAAGCTCCCAAATATGGACCCATAAAATTTTGAAACATGATGAGTCATAATAAATTTTTTGCGGAAGCATTAAATCAATTGGTATCAATATTCAAAATCAAACCAACACATAACTAACTGAATATTTAAGGTTAAGGTTTCCAAAATAACATAAACAAAACAACTAAATAAAATTAGGTTCATTATGAAGAATTTGCCACTAAAATAGTCTCTATGATGAAAGTCACTCCCGTGAGGTCTCAGAAGGCTCTGTAGCCATCATCGGCTCTCCACTCGGGTTCGTCAACTGGCTCAAACGCTTGAAATGTTTGATCATCCACCATTCCTTAGCAGGGTAGGGAGGATCGGTACCTATGCACTAATAAACAAAGTAAACAGCAAGCACGAAAGCATAATTTATAAATAAAATACGAGTAATGACAGGTAATGATCATAAGAGAATAACAATGTGACAATGATGAAAATGACGTATAACCTAAATTCAATCTACATAATAGAGCAATACAATAATCACACAGAAGCAATGCTACTATTTTGGGTGGTCAGCCCTAACTATCTCAATCACGTCGGTGGTCATAAACCAATCGATAATCCGAAATACCGGTCAAATAATCAAATCGGATATTATAGTGTCCGCATACATCGGTGATCAGCCGTCCAATGACAACTGCAGTCGTTCAATTATAACCAAATCGCTGTACATATATATATCATAATAAAATAAACCTAGTTATTTGTAAAGCTCTGACACATAAACCTATGTCAAAGTGAATGGCTGACTGCACAATAATCCATAATCGAATACCAATCAAATCATTCGAACAAACCTCCACAATATCTCAATCGATTGCCACGCCCCATCACGGTCCATATCCAATCAACATAGGGTATGCAACTAATAGACCAACATCATTCACAGTCATATATGTAAACCCGAAGGTCAAAGAATAATCACAAGCAAATCCTAAGGTCGAACATAAGGTCTCATACCTAACAACCACAGAAATCTCTAAATAGATAAATTAAAAGATCAACACATCCATTCTCAATCAATGGTGCATAGACTCAATTAAGGGTTTTCCAATAAAGATGGGTTGAGCTCAAATTCGGGCCCGTTTGGCATTTTACTATTAAAGTCAAGTGGAGTGAAGTGAAATGAAAAGTATGAATAAAATATGTAGTGGGTTATGATGGTATTTTATTTTTAGTTGTTTGGGATGGAATATTATTGACTTTTGGTATGGGAAATGGAGTTTTTTTGTCTTTTAGTTAATAAATGTGGTTACTTTTTGACTTTTTGTTGGGAAAAGTTGGAGGGACTTTTGAGAAAAAGTACTTTTGATGTGATGTTTAAGATGACTTAACTTTACTTGACTTTACTAGTCAAGTTACCAAACGGGAGGTCATACGAGGCACTAAAGCCCACGTTAGTAAGATACCGTTTGCCCGGACGGTATTTACTTTGTCCAAAAATCCAATTAATAAAGTACAAAAATATAATTTTAACACAATGAAAACCAAAGATATTATTCAATATTGAATTTGCAAATAATAATTAGAAACCACAATTTTAGAAAACCTATGGACCTTATCCAAAACACTTTCCACATTCATAATAAGCCAAAGGGTCTAAATTAAGTTTATAAAACAATCAAGGTCCTTTTCCTAATTTCCATAAACAAAAAGGGCAAGGTGCACAATTAACATAACTCCAACTTCTTAGCATAGGTGATGGCCACCCTTTCCCATACACCCCCAGACCACCGAACTACCCATCCATCTTCCACCTACACCTGTTCTGTAACAGAACATCTTTAACAGCAACATGGTTTCTCGCCTCGGATATGGAGGCTGCTGAGATTGTGGGCCCCCTCTGATCAAAACCGAGATCAGGCTCCACCATCATGGTCGCCCAGGCCCCCTCTTCAAGATCTATGGTCCCGATTTTCATTTGTGACCCACCTGGGCCCCACAGTTTCCAAAAATAGAATTATCCCCTTTCTTCTTCACCGTCATGCCCCCTTTTGGTACTTGGATGGTGGACCAAACGGGGCCCACCTCACATGGATCCACATCTCTAATGTCCCCCCACCATGTCCGGCCCGAGGACCGGGTCAGATCTGTTATCAAATCAAACAATGGGTCCCACCACATGATTAAACACACATAGGAAATCTCAATAGAGACTCACGTTCTACAACAGGTGTCCATCAGGCCTGGTACATCAGAGACGTCCTGATAGTGGGCCCCACTGGGCCCAGTCCCAAAACGACTTCACCATCTAGGTCACCCGCCGTGTTCGGCTACAAGATCGGACCGATCTGATTAGGTCTCTCCATGGGCCCTACATCAAAGATTAAATAAAAGAATGCAACCCAAGGAGAGTCACGTCCTTAATATTAGAACCATCAGATAGTGACGATCTAAATGCAAGGTCTCATCGCAAAAACAAATAGAGAAAATCAAACCTTAGGGCATAAAAGGGGTTCTACATGCATCCACACACAAATCAAGGAATAACACAATTATTAAATCTATAAATTATGGTTAAGTACTTGTTTGAGGTCCACGGTTGAGGGACGGTCTAAAATTCCTATTGTCAAAGCTCAAGGTGCAATATATCCCAGAGAAAAATTGGAAGAGAGAGAATTGTGTGTGAAAAATAAAAGAGTGTGGTGTATAAATAGAGAACGGGAATAGGAGTTGTAATCTGACTTAAATTCTAAAAAGAATAGAGTTTGTGTTCTAAATAGATAAGAGTTTGAATTAGAAAAGAATTATACACACTAAATTGGGCCCGGGTTAATTATAGGTCAAGACATGCCTACATCACCAAACTTAAGTCTAGCATGGTCTCCACTTAGACTAATCGTATATTTAATTAAAATATAATCCATTACATAATAATATATATATATATATATCAAAACGTTACAGGCCCAACCTTGTATTTAATTAAAATACAATCCAGACGGGTGGCAGTGACGGGCAGGCCTGTACGTACTGTGCTTCCTGAAACGCTTTTTGACTTCCGACGACGACATCCCACGCACTTGGAGGGGAGAGTGGAGCAGAAATTACTAGAAAGGATGTAACTACTGATTATATTCATTCCAAATGCTTAGCTTGGTGTAGACGCCACAATGAGAGATATGTTCGATAAACCTCCAAACAAAGGCAATGACACACTGAAAATGTGATTAGTATATTCTTTTTTCTGTTTACTTCTTTTCTAACGGATGGAAGGTCGTGAGTAGACCATTAATAATAATAAAAAAAACAACAGTGATCCTCTTTTGAAAGCTCACTGCTTTGAATTTTTACAACCACAGTTGCCCCGGCAGCATCTTTCCTGATGAGCTCAGATAGTGAGTTATTCAATTCTTGGGTAAGTAGGGTTCTAAATTTCTAACCTCTTCATCATATCGTGGCCTTCTAAACGCGCTCGTAACCATAAGATTAAATAAATCTTTAGGAAAGATTCTTCTCCATTATAGTCTATAGAAGTAATCATAAATGGCCAGTTTGCTTAGAAGCATCTAAGAACCAATTGAAATTAATAAAGAGTGGGTGGCAAAATTTGACATCCAAACATGCCCATATATACACCAATAGCTCATCGTACAACTGCTACAATATTTGTCGGAAAGAAAAGAGTTTCTTACCTTTCCCATGAAAGAGACACTGAGGAATCATAATCCAATGAGAAAGAGAAACCAAACAAGATTACTTGCCATCCAATATTTTCCATCAATGGTTTTGGCGGAGATTCAAAAGATAAGGACGCCACTGAGAATATTGGCACTCGAGAGAGAGAGAGAGAGAGAGAGAGAGAGAGAGAGAGAGAGAGAGAGAGATATTCCCGGAGTGCTCATGCGATGAAACAAAGCAGTCAAAACAAGAAGGGAAGGGACAATGCACTGCATTAAAATATCACGATAAAAAAGAAAAGGGTTGTACAAGGAAAACACAATAACGTACCTTCCTATTGGGAAAGCGATGGGGAGTTTTACTTGATAATAAATTCCTAAGTATTCTCATTCTTTGTGAAAAATCAATTTATTTGAATCAATTACTTCACATGTATTTTTAATCCATGCAAATAAATAGGCTTATCTGCATCAATTTCTTCCTCTGTAATCCAATTCACATTGAAACAACATGTATAGTCGAATCAATTACTTCTTGGGTATTTTAATTCCATACCAACAAGTTTGATTATCAGGAAATCTAACGAGACTATCATTGACAACGGCACAAACTATTTATCTTCTTTTGGTAATAATTTCCTGTCTATGACGAATCCCCTTGCTGTATCGAAGGGACAGATTAGTTCCACTGGAACTGGGCCAATGATCAGCAAGACATTTGCTCCAAAACAACAGGTGAAGTTTATATATTTCCAATAGAGCTATTTATACAAAAATAGCACAATATCGCAAGGCCCTAGGATATAGTACCCGGTGATACATGTGATATCGCACTAAGAAAATACTTGGCCCATGTTTGACACCTTTATTTTCAGCCTCTACTTGTCTAACACAATATTCTGGCCTTTGTCCGTTTTAGATATTTAAAGGCAAATTCTCTAAAATCCAAATGCTCAAAAAGTGGCAGTTGAAAAATAGAGCTTTGGCATCTTCTTTGTATGACTCTATTTTTACTGGGTTTGTCAGAAAAATAGTAGAGATATCAAACATGGCCTTAGACTTTTACAGTTTATGGGTGAATATAAAGTCTAATGACTGTGTGGGCAATATTATCCTATCATTTTAATCAGGTTGAATTTTTAGTAGGTGCACCTTATTATGGAGTTTTTTTTTTCTTTTTCTTTTTTCTTTTTTCTTTTTTCTTTTTTCTACTCGCAAGATCGAAGCGTTGGAGTAGAAAAGAGCGATGGATGATCCCGGCCTACATGGAAACGGTGCATTAGAAATGGGGTGGGGGTCATACAAAATGTGTGGCGGGAGGAAGACAAGTCACAGATATTTTCGTGACTTGCACCGGCGGGCCCTTTGCAGTACAGCACCGGAACTCGTGACTTCCGTCTCGTCACAAAACATGCCAACCATCGGATCGGAAGGACGTGAGGGGCCCACAGCAACGTAAGGCCGTCATGGCATTGTCCCGTATCCGATTCAAAACGATGTGAAATGGAGGGGTAGAAGTAGAACCTCACGATTAAGTTTGGAGGATGTTCTCCTGATAAGTCCAGCTTTATGGGCACATCTTTAATCAGTGAAGCTCCATTGATAATGTTATCATCCTATGATTTAGAATCATGCCTAATTTTGCACTAGTTGAACCATCGATTGGTGGAAGAATGAATCTCAAAAAATCAATACCGTTAAAATGTCATTAAACTTTAAGGCAACTAGGATAATTCATTAGAGTTGATTTTTTGGGCCCCCTTATCCACAAGGAGACTTTTCCATCTGTCATCCTCCCATTGATAGATACTTATCTAACTCGACCGCACGAGCTGAAATGTATATAAATAATATGCAGTGTGCTAGTAGTGGACATTCTCTGCTAAAATTAAATTTGTTTGGATTAGGGATGTCAAATGGGCTGGGCCGTGCCGTGCAGTCAACGGGTCGTGGCACGGCACGGCCCGGTCAACGGCACGACCCACAGGGCACGACCCGTGACGCGGGTCGTACTGGGACGAGCTTCACTGGCCCGCTTGGCCTGGCACGTGGGCTGGCCCCTACGGCCCGCCGGCCCGCCCAACGGTCGGCTGCCACACCCACCCAACAGCCAAAAAACAATTATATTTTTGAAAAAAGTCCATTTTACCCCCCCCCCCCCCCCCCCACCCCCACCCAACTGCTATAAAACGATCATATAATGGGTATTTTATGTTATTTTTCATTTTACTAAGTCTATAACTACCCTAACCCTCCCATTCTCATTCCACACCAATTTACACCCTCATTCCTCAGAACTCTCTCATTCTATAACTCTCTCTCAAAGCATTCAACTCTTTCACTCTCTCTAAGAAATTTTTGGAGGGCCAAAGATCAAGTCATCAGGAGACAAGATTGAAGGGGCCTTAAAAAATTTAGAGATATTTGTATTACTTAAATTTGAGATTCCATATATATAAGTTTATATTATAATATATTAACTTTCAATTTCTCCCCTTTCTTATATTAACTATCACAAAATAATGCTATTGGCCTATTACTGTTATTATTTATAAATTTATTTTTTTGAAATATGGCTAGAAGATTTCCCACAGAATCTTCTTCCGTTAATTTAGAGGTAGAAGAAGATTTTATTGAATTAAAAGATGAAATAGGTGATTTACCACCCCCTTTCCTCAGACTCAGAGTTCCCATAAACCAAACAAGAGGAATAGAACTTCAACAGTTTGGGATATATTTACAAGGTTTGATATTATTGAAAATGGAAAGAAAATGCAAAATGCAAATTGTGTAGTAAGATTTATAGTGCCGAGTCAAAAGGGGGTACCGGCCATTTGATAAGATATAGGAAAACATGTTTAGCCTTACATAAGCTAGAAGAGGCAGGGACAGGGAGGCCTATTTCACGGACCCAAATTTCAACTACTGATGGTGGTGGTAGTAGTAGCAGTTTGGGTCTTTTTTCTTTTAATGCATAAAGTGCAAGACAAGTTCTTGTTAAAATGATTGTGTTATCCGAATTACCATTTGCTTTTGTTGAAAATGAGTTTTTTGAACAATGGGTCCAGCCGTACTATCAACCACAATTTCACAGTATTTCAACAAATACAGTCATAAATGATGCAATTAGACTCTGACAAGAAGAGAAAACAAATATAAAAAATTACCTTGCAGAAATTCCTGGTAGAATAGCAATAACCACAGATATGTGGACTACTAAAGGGGTGATAATTTTCTTTGTATTACTGCACATAATATAGATGCAAAATAGATTATTAATAAACGTATACTTAGTTTTAGCTGTCTTGAATGGCCACATAATGGAACTAGAATAAGCATATTTATTTTGAAAAAACTAGATGAATATAATATTAAGGACAAAATTTTATCTGTAACTTTAGATAATGTCACTAATAATACAGTGATTATTTAATTAATGAGAATGCAGATGCCACTTGCAACTTTGATAGATTGTTATATCTTTCAAAATAGATGTGCATGTCACATCTTAAATCCTATTGCAAATGTTGGTTTACAGCATATTGTAAGTTACAGAGATGCTATTAAAGACATTGCTGGATATGTTTTCTGCTCTGCATAAAGAAGACAATTGTATGCCCAAATATGTGCGAGGCAAGGCGTTTCAGCTATTAAAATGCCTAAACAGGTAAAACATAGATGAAATTCTAGGTATGATTTGTTAAACAAAGCACTTTCTCGGAAAACTGTTTTGAATGAATTTTATGCTTTTCATGCACAAGATTTGATAATTAGTGATGAACATTGGGAGTTATGTGCCCATATAAGAGATTTATTAGAAGCTTTTTATACTTCAACATTATTTTTTTCCGGGATATATTATCCCACATCTAATGAAACTTTAATTAAGTTTTTTAAAATTACTTTACAATTCAGTAGATTTAGAGATCATTTTTTACTGAGTATCACTATTAGAGACATGGAAGAAAATTTTAATAAATATTGGAAAGAGGCTCCAATGACATTTTCTTTAGCTGCTGTATTTGATCCTAGGTTAAAATTAAGTGGTATACAGTTTTTTATTGATGAAATAAATAAAAATATGAATTATATAAATTTAAATGCTTTTTCAAGTCTAAGGGCAAATTTACAAGCACTTTTTCAATTTTATTGTGAGCAAATGGGTGCAATTGGCCATTCAGAAGTCCAGCAAACAAGTGTTGGTGAATGGGATGTGTGGTATTCTTCCCTGTCCACGGGCATGGCATCCAGCTCAACTCAAGTAACACTGTGACGGAGTTATCATCATATCTTGACGCCGGTGTAATACGGGTGCATGATGCATCTAGTTTTGATCTTTTAACTTGGTGGAAGCAACAAAAAAGTATTTATCCGGTGTTGGCCGACCTGGCTCGGGATCTATTGACTATTCCTATGTCTTCTGTAGCATCAGAATATGCTTTTTGTGCCGGTGGACGTATAGTAGATGACAGAAGAAAAAATCTAACTGAAAAAACGGTGGAGTGTTGTGTTTGCCTACGAGACTGGTATTTGACAGATAAGAGTTTACATCAATGGAAGATTATGATCCAGTAGAATACATTAGTGGACTACAAATCTGATTTTTTACTTTTTCCTTCATTGTAATTTGTAAATATATAAGTTTTTCAATCTTTTTTTATTTTTATTTTCTAAAAAGATTGTAAGATTTTGAAGGTAATCCTATTTAGAAACCTTCACGAAGTTAAGATCCAAATGGTTCTCTCTTCTCAGTGGAGTATGTCGAGTTTGACTGAACTACTTAAATATTTTTGTGATTTTCCGTGCCTGTGTTCTAATTTTTTATTTTTAATACTGACATGAGAAAGAAAATTCATATATAGCACTTAAGTAATATGTGAGTAAATTTTTATAAATTATTTTGAACCACTCAATCATTTGTTAAATATTTGTATAAGTTTAAACTACTTTACGTATATATTGATTAAATGTTTAGTATGTCTATTGACCGAAAATTAAAT
Organism: Litsea cubeba; assembly: GCA_012931725.1. Classification (NCBI taxonomy): domain Eukaryota; kingdom Viridiplantae; phylum Streptophyta; class Magnoliopsida; order Laurales; family Lauraceae; genus Litsea; species Litsea cubeba. Next base: position 65,421,807 of record CM022951.1, read on the forward strand.
TCAAATCTTAAGTGGGCCCCCTGAATAACATAATTATGTGGGATCGCATAAATAGTGTGGTAATAGTGGGCTCTCCTAAATGTGTGGCTCAAGAAAAGGAAATATTTGAGGGTTTTTTTCTATCAGAAAGAAAAAAAGCATGGCTGGCCCGCTCCAGCCCACCCCATTGCGGGCCGTGTCACTGGGCCGGGCCGTGCCGTGCCTGCCCGCTAGCTGGGACGGGCTGTGCCGGCACGGCCTGTGGCATGGGTGGGCCAGAAATGAGCCGGCGCGGTCCGTTTGACATTCCCAGATTGAATGTCACACATAGGGAGCATTGCCTTCTTCTCTTTGATGGTAACAAAGCCACTTCTAAGCGAATTGCTTGCAATGATAATCCAACTCCATCATCACCAATAGGAGGAAATTATAAGTCACAAATGTTTAGAGGGAATCAAGTTTTTTAGTGGAAGGATTATACAGGTTAATATATTCATACATCAATACATCCAAATTAAATATGCAGTCACCTTTTGCTAGCTAGTTTTAACTAAAACTATATATGGAGATAACTTTGACAATTAGATGGGTTGAATAAAATGAGATTGATACCAGTTACCAGCAATATCATTCCCACCGTAAAGTTTGATGGATTGTACAATGACTCAACCGATTGGTTTTCAATGGGCAACTAATTAAAGGCATCAATCCCGCAATGCTAATGGTTTAAAAATCTGACTTGGACCAGTCAGTCCAACCTAGCTAGCTGAATAGAAAGTGCTACATGTTTGATTCTCAGCGGAAACAGTGTGGTTTAGCTGTCGAACCATTCAAATCGGTCCACTTTTCTAGTTTTGAAAACAATATTATTAAAAAAAATTATAATATATATTGCACTGTCCAGTTCACTTTTGAGTTATTGGATGACCTAGATCAAGCTGAGTTTTTTAGGTTTTAAACTGTGAACATGATGATCCAGTTCATGCTGAACTGTTCTTTGCATCTGCCAATATCAGGCAGTTGCACTCATCACGGCATGGCTTCTAGATGCTACAGTTGCCTTCTCAGCGAAGAATAAGATCTCCACCTTTTCTTTTTTTACAATCTGGCCCAGGCCCTGTGGTATTGGCTTCTCAAACCTTGTGGCATTTGTAAGTGCCTAAAAATTACGGGCTTGGAATCAGGGATTAGGGCCCTTATCTTAAGTTGTCTGGATGAAGATTAAACGTGGCTCCGGCTGGACCTAAAAAAGGAAGAGAGGAAGCAAGTCAGAAGACCCTGGCTGTGGGCAGCACAAGGCTCTCCAATGCTTAAGTCAGTTCAGGGACTGAGTAAGGGAGATGGAGAGAAATTTACAGAGTGAGAGTATGTGTTATTGGGTTGCATACCTTAAAATGGAGTTGGAGCCTCCATTTATAGGAGAGGGGGTCGACTTGCATGGGCGAGCCCCATGATGGGGTTTTGCCACTCGAGCGGCTCTGTCCACTCAGCCCATGCTTCATTAAATGCCTGTCTTATCGGGCCAGGCGGTGGTTAACTTTCGGGCCTAGTCCCATCGAACCTGGCCTGGAGCCATGCTTTGGCACGCACGTAGCCCGCCTAACGCCGTTTTGTCAGGAATGATAGGCTGTAGGGCACGCCTTAGCGCGTGCCCTCGTCCTGTCAACGGTCCCATCAGTATTCGTCTCGTCCGCCATGCCGATATTGATTTATAGGGACCAGTGCCATCTGACCTCGGGGCTCTTACCTCGGTAGGCGCCGTGACCCATCAGCCGGGGTCCGCCATGGCTGAGCGGAGGCATGATTAGCTGGTTTTATTCCAAGGCTAGTCCTGATCTCGACTTAGTGGAAACATCCCCACACAGCATTCCTCCCTCTTTTTCTCTCACTGCAGCAGCTATATGGGGTGCCATTTCTGCCGATGGAGATGTCTCGGGAAGAAAATGTGCGGCGGCAATCTTCTTCCGTGCCATCTCTGTCCTTTGGCTCCTTCGAAATGACTTGAAGCACAACAACCGGCTGCCTTCTATTGATAGAGCTAAGTTGATTTTTGTGGACCGCATCAAAGGTATGATTCTGTCTTTGCCAACTGTAAAGGTTTCTCCTCCTCTTCATCCTATTTTGTTTTTTTTTGGGTATGGCTTAATATAGCTTTATTCTTCTCTGTATAGTCTCTTTTTTTTCTTCATTTATATGTAGCCTTTTTGTGGCTCTGGAACCTATTTGCCCTTGTTCCCTCACTTTCTCCTTTTCAATACAAATTAATATTGAAGCAAAAAAAAAAAAAAATATCCCCTCCTAGTCCGTACCCCAAACCGAAATAAAGTTTTGATTCAAGCAGTAATTTAATTTAGCAGGGGAAAAAAAAACTCTTACATAGGCAAAAGATGAGACTAAGTCTTGAATATCTGAAAATTGAAATTACTGGGTTGATAGCCCAATCATGGCAACCATTGAGAGCGTCCACAACCTCCTTAGCATCAAACAAAATACAAACTTTGGAGAAGCCGTTGGCATTAGCAATCATAAGAGCAAAGAAGACCGCCATCGCTTTAGTCTCCTTGGGTGAGAAGACATTTGGACCTTGACACGTACGTGCATGTAAAATAAATCCTTTTGATTTCACAAGAAGACCATAAGAGGCTTTTCCATTTATTATCCTAAAAGCTGCATCAGAGAAGGCTAACACATCCTTTTCTTCTCGGATCACTCTATCCACATGGTTATAATTTTTCTTCATGATACTTTCTCCCTTTTGGGAAGATATACTTTTATCTATCATGTTTTTAATTGAGTGCATAATGTTGATAAGGTTAAGAGGGATGTCTTTGAAGAGGTAGTTATTTCTCGATTTCCAGATGGACCACCAACTAGTTACAACCCACATCTTAGCATGATCACTATTAAGTAAAGGAATCAGTTGGTCATGATCGCATAGTTGTTTCTGTTAGGAAAAAAGTTGAAAAGAGGCAGAGACAGTAAGTTGTCTCGCCATAGCGAGACTCCTTCTCGCTATAGCGAGAACGGCGAATTGAGCCCAGTTGATTCCGGACTCTTATGAAGTGTTTGAGACGGACTTCTTTTCTAAGTGGATAATTATAAGGAGTCTTAAGCACGAATTTTGTGCTATATATTGGGTGTTTCTCATAACCCAAAGGTAAGAGAAAGACACAGATCATCTCTCAAGTTCTGAATTTGTGATCTAATTGAGAGCAATTTTCTCTAGAGATTTTTGAAGAGTTGTGCTGCCAAGTACTCTAGAGAAGCAAGTTTCTTCTGCATCCCTTGTAGAAGATCATCTTCTTGCGTAGAAGATTTGAGGAGTCAAGCGTTGGATCTGTTGCAATCAACGGTGTGATGTCGTTGAAGCGTGATGCGACACAAGGTAACTTCAGTCTTTAGATAGGGGATATCTAGGGAAGAAATATGGGTTTCTTGTAATTACGAGATTCATAGTTTGATTAGATTCAGTACGGATCGGTGGTTTTTTACCCGGTTTGGGTTTTCCACCTTAAATTTGGTGTCCTTGTGGTGTGTGCTTGTGATTTTATTTCCGCTGCGTAGATTATTATTTTTTGCACACCAGTGGGTTGATTTATTGAGTGGACCAATCTAGAGATCTCCAACCCTAAACCCTTCAATTGGTATCAGAGCGGGTTACACTAATTTGCTGTGTTTGATCTAAAGAGATTTCTAGAATGGTGTTCAACTAGAAGGGACATCAACTACTAAGCCCCCTTTGCTAGATGGTTCTAATTATGCATATTGGAAGCAAAGGATGATTGGGTTTCTTAAGTCCATTGATGATGATGTTTGGGATATTGTTGAGGAGGGCTACTCCAAACCAACAATTGTGGTTAGTGGACAAACTGTTCCTAAACCTAAAGCTGAATGGACTAAGGATGAGAAGCATGCCTCCGATTGTAATAACAAGGCAGTGAATAGTATATACAATGAAGTGTCTGCTGAAGAGTTCCGTAGGATTTCCACTTGCAAAACTGCAAAAGAAGCGTGGGAAGTCTTACAGACAGTGTATGAGGGTACAGACACGGTGAAGCAATCTAAATTGCAAAGGCTGACTAAAGAATTTGAAACCATCGTGATGGAAGAAGATGAGACCTTTGATGAATTTTATGCAAAACTGAATGATATTGTCAATTCTGTTTTCAATCTGGGTGAGGAAATTCAAGAAACAAGATTGTCAAGAAAATTCTACGGTCTCTACCTTCGAGGTTCGATTCTAAAGTTGATGCTATTGAAGAAAACAAGAATCTTGATACCCTCAAGGTAAACCAGTTGGTTGGAAATCTTCAAACCTTTGAAGCAAACCGTTTGGATAAAGGAAAATCAAAAGAGAAAGGTATTGCTTTGAAAGCCAACTCAGAATCAAGAAAGAAGCCTGAAAAGAAAATTACGTCTGATTCTGAATCTGAGGCTGAAGATGATTTGACTGAAATGTTCAATTGGTTCAAGGACTACATGAAGTCAAAACAAGTTAAGTGGAAGAGTTCTAATTTTGCGAAAAAGAATTCTGCAAAAGAAAATAAGTGTTTTGAGTGCCACGGCTATGGTCACTATGCTAGTAAGTGTGCCAACAAGAAAAAGGGTGCATTGAAAAAGGCTCTCAATACATCTTGGGAGGAACAGTCATCAGAAGAAGAACAAGATCCTTCAATTGAAACTTCTGAAACTGTGAATGGCAAGTTTGTGGCTTTCATGGCTAATTCTCTATCTGACAATGATATTGATGACGATCATGCTGATGAGATGTCAGATCAAGAGAAAGATTATGAAGCATTGTATCATAAAACATATGCTGATTGTGTTAAGATGTCCAAGTATGGCTACAAGATCTCTATCAAGTTTAAAGCTGCTCAAGAAGAAAATTCTGCATTGCAAAGTGAATTAGAGCACGCACTTGAAAATGTTCATCTCTTGGAAAGTCAGAAAATCTGCATGGCTGAAAATTTGACCACTGAGAGTCAAAAACTTGAAAAGGCTAAACAAGAGATTGAGAATCTGAAGCAAGAGATAGAGACTGTTAAATCTGAAAAAGAAGATTTGCAAGGAAGACTGAAGATCACTCTGTCTGAGTTAGAAATCAAATAAGCTTCACTAAACAAGATGAACACTGGTTCGAAGACTGTTACAAATATCTTGTGTAGTCAGATGTCTTAGTTTGACAGAAGCGGTCTCAGTTATGATCATGGTGCATCCACTTCAAAAGCTAAAGGTAAAACAATTTTTGTTTCAAGTGTTGCACATGCTACTCCACATACTGCACATATCAATAATGTGACAAGTAGTATAAAGAAAAAGAATGTGTCACGCACTGCACGCACATCCACTTGTCACCATTGTGGAAAGAAAGGACACATTCGTCCCCATTGCAAGAAGCTGCAAAGTCTAGCAAAGACCAAGCAATGGCGGAAGAATTTTTCTCCACCCAAGACTACTCCAATTTGGGTTAGAAAATCTGATTTGCCTAAGGAGTTTGCTCACACTGTGCTGAAAGTTCCAACTATAAAAGTGTGGGTGGCTAATCATAAAAAGCCCTGATCAAGGAGGTCAAGTCCCCATCCCCAGTGCTGATACGAAAGTCAAAATTGAAGGGGAGTCAAAATCGAGGGGGAGCTACTGCATCCAGATTGATGGAAGCTGCATGAGTATTTTTGTTTGTCAATTATGGACAAATTCAGGGGGAGAAGTTAAGCCTAGAAGAGTTCAGCCTAGAAGAGTTCTACAAGCTAAGGCAATTCAAGATCTACAGTGCTGATTTTTTTGTTTTAAAAACTCATTGTATTTTGGGTTTTTCTTTTGGGTAGATCATTTTGTATTAGGGAGATTTGTCCCACAATTGCCAAAAGGGGGAGATTGTTAGGAAAAAAGTTGAAAAGAGGCAGAGACAGTAAGTTGTCTCGCTATAGCGAGACTCCTTCTCGCTATAGCGAGAACGGCGAATTGAGCCCAGTTGATTCCGGACTCTTATGAAGTGTTTGAGACGAACTTCTTTTCTAAGTGGATAATTATAAGGAGTCTTAAGCACGAATTTTGTGCTATATATTGGGTGTTTCTCACAACCCAAAGGTAAGAGAAAGACACAGATCATCTCTCAAGTTCTGAATTTGTGATCTAATTGAGAGAAATTTTCTCTAGAGATTTTTGAAGAGTTGTGCTGCCAAGTACTCTAGAGAAGCAAGTTTCTTCTGCATCCCTTGTAGAAGATCATCTTCTTGCGTAGAAGATTTGAGGAGTCAAGCGTTGGATCTGTTGCAATCAACGGTGTGATGTCGTTGAAGCGTGATGCGACACAAGGTAACTTCAGTCTTTAGATAGGGGATATCTAGGGAAGAAATCTGGGTTTCTTGTAATTGCGAGATTCATAGTTTGATTAGATCCAGTACGGATCGGTGGTTTTTTACCCGGTTTGGGTTTTCCACCTTAAATTTGGTGTCCTTGTGGTGTGTGCTTGTGATTTTATTTCCGCTGCGTAGATTATTATTTTTTGCACACCAGTGGGTTGATTTATTGAGTGGACCAATCTAGAGATCTCGAACCCTAAACCCTTCAATTTCCACAAGTCCATCAAAGCTATGGAAGAATAGTCGCGAGTTAAAAGGCCAAAGTGTGATCCAAACCAGCAAGCCCTTGCATGTTCACAATGAAAAAGGGCATGACCAACCTATTCCTCCACACTTCCGCAAATAGCGCACCAAGGATCAACTGAGCTTATTTTTGAGTTAACGAAGGCTCTTATCAGATAACAATTTTTAGGCAATTCCATCCAAACAAGAGGATTCTTTGGGGAAGAGGGATTCTCCAAAACAATTATCATTTTATAAAAGAGGTCGGATTATTTATGTTACTTCGAGCAATCTCATTGCAAGTCGATTTCGTGGTAAGTTGGCCGTTTTTGCATATAGGCTAAATTATTTTGTTCTCCTGAGCAATCCTAGGGATGTAAATTTTGTATATATCTTCCACATCTGCTTGATTATTAAAGTGGTTTTCTTTTTATGAGATTAACATTCCACTTTTTATCTACGTCCCATAAACCGCTAACAGTGAGATTTGAGTCAATTATGTTAGAAAGTGGTTTCCTCAATCCGTTTTTACAAGGGTCCATCTACATTGCCAAACAGATATGTTCACTCCATTCCCTATTATCCATCCAACTTTCTCTTTAATAAAATTAGCCACCTCCACGAAGCATTTCCAAAACCAAGAATTACCTTTTCATGCTTTAGCTTGCCAATGCAAAGAGAGCTTTTCAAACAATATTTAGCTTTTAAAACTTTTGAACATAAAAGATTTTTTTTCATTCAAACATCTCGAACAAGTTGTGGACAAAAGCCTATATTGATACTTCTGTTATCCCTATTTCCCAAGCCTCCCTCATCAATGGGTTTACAAATCTCGCTCCATTTAATAGTGTGAAATTTGTTCACCCCCATCAAGATTTTCTATATAGCCTATCAATAGTATGGGTAGTTTTATTAGGAAGTCGTAGCACTGACATGTTATACACTGGGACGGCAGAAGCAACAAACTTTATAAGGACGCTCCTCCCGGCTTGGGATAATAAAGGGATTTGTCGTGAGTTTAACTTGGATTTTATTTTATCTATTTAAGAAGCATATAGCTAAGGTTTTTATTGTTAGGTTTATGGGTTTTGGGTTTTGGCTCGTTTTGTAGGCCCAATGTAATTAGGGTTCAAGGGTAGTTTAGTATTTTGAGTTTCCTATATATTATCCTGATGGTTGTAACCCTAGGGGTATGGGAGAAAACTCTGATTAGTGAAAACTAAGAAGAAGAAGGGCTTTGTTCGTGGACGTAGGTGTGAAATCACCGAACCACGTAAAACTGTGTTCTCCTTTTGTGTGGCTTGTTTGATTGCTTGTTGATCGCACGCTTCCGCACACATCGATCACGACAAATTGGTATCAGAGCTTGTTGTGGTACGCGATCAACGACGGAGATCAGATTGGATTCAGCAGCAAGCCCGATCTCAGACTGAAGTCGATCTCTGTTTTTGGAACAGAGATCTTGCAGACCGGAGAGAAGAGATCTAGATTTTTGGTTTTACAGAACCCCTCCCAGAAGTGGATCTCGACAAGAGATCAAGGTGGGCCGCACAGATTGTGTGGTCTGGTTATCACTGCACAGAGGAGAACTGCCGCCGCCCATCATCAGCATCACCGGATTTGCAGAGAAGAAGAAGCAGCAGACCGCGCGCACATCGTCATTGGAGACGATCTGAAGGAAGACGAAGATCGCCACGTGATCAAGTTCTTTCGTTCTGTAGCCACTGCTGCCAGCGAGGCAGACCGGAAGCCGAAATCGCAGCACCACCATCGCCGCAGAAGTCGTTGTTTGCTGCCGGAGTTCGCCCACGGCTTCTGTCAGTTTCGCCGGAGATCCTCTCCGTCGTCGCCGTCTTCGCACCACTCCGGCCGCCCTCTGTCGACGCCACCGGAGACAAAGAAGACAGGGCAGCATACTGCCCTGTCGCTGGTTCTGCCGCTGGTTCTGTCCCAGAATCGAAGAAGGAGAAGAAGATCCAGTGGGCCGTTCCAAGTCTGGGTCAGTTCGGGTCAGGTCCGACCCGCTCGCCCGTGAAGCCCAGTCCACAGCCTGGAACAGGTCAGGTCAGTCTGGGTCAGTTCCGCCTGACCCGTGAAGCAGAAAGCCCATCCAGCAGCTGCTGACGTCAGCGCCACGTCAGCGAACAGTACGGTCAAAGACAGATTTGACCAATTGGACGGCCAGAATTGTTTTGGGAGTTTCGGAGGCATCCGGACTCAGAATTGAGCTCCGTTTTTTTTTTTGGATTCGTATCGACTAGATCTACGATCTGAACGAAGTGGATTGTTAGTTTGACAATCAGAAACAAAATGGCAAGCTCATCATCAGCAAAGACAACCATCTCGAATGCAAAATTCGAGGTCGAGAAATTTGATGGTACCAATAACTTTGGTATGTGGCAATGTGAGGTTAGAGATGTTCTAAGCTAACAAGAGTTGGAAATTGCTCTCGAAGATAAGCCCAAAGAGATGGAAGATAAGGAATGGCAGAAGATCAATCGTCAGGCATGTAGCACCATCAGATTATGTCTTGCGAAGGATCAGAAATACTCAGTGATGAGAGAAACTTCTGCAAAAGAGTTGTGGCAGAAATTGGAGGAAAAGTATATGACCAAGAGCTTGGAGAATCGGATCTATTTGAAGAAGAAACTTTTCCGCTTCGAGTATCGTCAAGGTATTTCTATGACTGAACATCTCGATGATTTTAATAAGATTATTGCTGATTTGATGAACATTGATGTGAAAGTTGATGATGAAGATAAGGCATTACTTCTTCTGAATTCGCTTCCCGATAGTTATGATCATTTTACTCACACTTTGATCAACGGGAAGACTGAGGTTAAATATGATGTTGTGTCTGCTGCTTTGATGAATAATGAATATCGGAAGAAGGACAAACAGGCCCACAGGGATTCATCATCTGATGCATTGACAATAAGAGGCAGATCAGATGATAGGACATCTGGTAATAACTCTCGTTCTAAATCGAGAGGAAAATCAAAACCACCTGCAAAAGATGAATGTGCGTTTTGTCGCAAAAAGGGGCATTGGAAGAAGGATTGTCCAAAGTTGAAAAACAAGGACAAAGATAAATCTGATGCAAACATTGGACACGATGGAGATGATGATTCTGATTTTAATTTGACTGTTTCTTCATTGGTTTGCCATTCTGACGAATGGATTTTAGACTCGAGTTGTACCTATCATATGTGTCCCAACAGGGAATGGTTTTCCAGCTTTCAAGAGTTGGATAGTGGAACAGTTTTGATGGGCAATGATAGTGCTTGCAAAACAAAAGGGATAGGAAAAATCCGTTTGAAGATGCATGATGGAGCAGTTAGAGTTTTGACAGATGTTCGGTATGTACCGGATTTGAAGAAGAATCTTATCTCATTGGGTGCTTTAGACTCCAAAGACTTCAAGATTACCATGGAAGGTGGAGTTCTAAAAGTTGTTTATGGTGCACTTGTGTTAATGAAGGGTGTCCGAAGAGGTAATCTGTATTTCTTGCAAGGGAGTACAGTTGTAGGTGGAGCAGCAACAGTATCTCATAGCTCAAATGAGACTGTTAAAGACACTACCAGATTGTGGCACATGCGTCTAGGGCATGCTGGGGAGAGAGCATTGTAGGGTTTGGTTAAGCAAGGCTTATTGCAAGGTGCAAAGACCTGCAAGTTGGGATTTTGTGAACATTGTATTTTTGGCAAGCAGACAAAGGTGAAGTTTGGCACCGCGATCCATCGCACTCAAGGCACACTAGACTATGTTCATTCGGATGTATGGGGTCCTGCCAAAGTGGCATCTTTGGGAGGTATGCACTACTTTGTTACATTTGTTGATGACTTCTCCAGAAGAGTATGGGTGTACATCATGAAGCACAAGGATGAAGTTTTGAATGTGTTCTTGAAGTGGAAGAAAATGATTGAAACACAGACTGGCAGAAAGATCAAAAGGCTTAGGTCAGATAACGGTGGAGAGTACAAGTCTGATCCGTTCTTGAAAGTATGTCAGGATGAGGGGATCGTGAGGCATTTCACAGTTAGTGGGACTCTGCAACAGAATGGGGTGGCAGAACGCATGAACCGCACTATATTGGAGAAAGTTCGGTGTATGTTGTCTAATTCTGGATTAGGCAAAGCGTTTTGGGGTGAGGCAGTTGCTTATGCTTGTCATCTCATCAATAGGTTGCCTTCTGCTGCGATCGAGGGTAAAACACCCATTGAGGTATGGTCTGGAAAACCCGCTACTGATTATAGTAAATTGCATATATTTGGTTGTCCTGCTTATTTCCATGTCACAGAGAGTAAGTTGGATCCAAGGGCCAAGAAAGCTATATTCTTGGGTTTCAGCAGTGGTGTGAAAGGATACCGGCTATGGTGTCCAGATTCAAAGAAACTTGTTCTTAGCAGGGATGTGACTTTTGATGAAGCTGCTATGTGTAAACAGAACAAGCAAAATGACTCTCAGGAGGAAAGCAAGACCAATGGTAAATCGAAGCAGGTGGAGTTTGATATCGTCCCAGTTGAGTTAGAGGGTGATGATACAGATGAGGAGGAGACTCAAGAGCCTTCACAAGAGCAAGCAGATTCTATTGGAACCAGTAGACCGAAAAGGAATATTCGAAAACCTCAACGGTACTCTGATATGGTGGCATATGCACTTCCGATGGTTGAAGAATCTGTTCGTACCACCTACAAAGAAGCAAAGTGGCATTTGGAAAACGCAGATATGCTGACCAAGGTGGTGACTAGGGTCAAGTTTAAGGACTTGATCAACATTCTGTGATTTTGAGCACCTTCGGGTGTATAGCGCTTTCGGGCGCATTTGGAGGCGTGTAATTGCATGCCAAGGTGGAAAATGTTGTGGCCTGCAAATCTCGCCAAGGTGGAGATTTGTTAGGTTTATGGGTTTTGGGTTTTGGCTCGTTTTGTAGGCCCAATGTAATTAGGGTTCAAGGGTAGTTTAGTATTTTGAGTTTCCTATATATTATCCTGATGGTTGTAACCCTAGGGGTATGGGAGAAAACTCTGATTAGTGAAAACTAAGAAGAAGAAGGGCTTTGTTCGTGGACGTAGGTGTGAAATCATCGAACCACGTAAAACTGTGTTCTCCTTTTGTGTGGCTTGTTTGATTGCTTGTTGATCGCACGCTTCCGCACACATCGATCACGACATTTATTTCTCTTCATCACTAGGGGATTACCTAAGTATTTCTCATCATTTCCCATAAATCTCATTCCCAGGAGCAATACTGATGGTTTTGCATCTTTGTGGTCAAGCTCCCTTGCTAAAAATTATATAGCCGATTTACAAAAGTCAATCAATTTTACTCAAAACTCAAGCAGCTCTTTACTCTAGCTTTTTGAGGATAGCTCAGGAAAAAAAAAAAAACAATCATCGGCAAATAAAAGTTGGAATATACTAGGGACTGCCCTAGCTATTGGGGGTTTCTGTTGGCACCTAAGAAGTTTCTCTCCCCACCGCAAAAAAAAAAAAAAAAAAAAAAAAAAAGAATTTTTCTAAACTTACCCCCCCCCCCCCCCCCCCCCCCCTCCTTCTTATGACATCTCTTTAATGCATTCATGTCTGTCTACTTTCAGCTGTAGTATTTTAAGAAAGCTACAGTGGAGATTTCCTTCGAGTATGACAACACTGGTGGGCCACGCATATGGATGGTCTGGATTATGGCCATTGTATAAAAGAATGTTCGGTTCTGGGAAGAAGAAGAAAAAAGGGTGCCCTTTGATGAAGGTTTTGAGATCGGTTGATTGCCAAGGGAAGACAATTGTTCAAATGTCCAACAAATCCAATGAATTGGGTTTTAGATGGGCTTTTGATGTGGGTGATGAAGGTGGTTTAGTTTGAAGAGTTGCAGAGAGCACAGTTGTTTAAGACGGCAGGTACAGTGCACTAATCCAAGTAAGATGGGTTCCCGCTTGTTGCAGCCAATCTCCCTCCCTGTCGGCGACTGGGAGGGAGAAGAAGAGTAGGGGAGGGAAGGAGAGGGAAGAAGAGGAAGGGAGAGAGGGAGAAGGGGGAAAGAAAATAGAAGGGTACAGAGGAAGAAAGAGGGAGAGGGGGTGGGAGACCGGCCAGCCGGCCGGGGCTTCTGCCTGCTGGCTACTGGCCGGGGCTCCCTCCCCGCCGGATACTTGGGGGTGGAGGGGGGGAATGAGGGAAGAGGGTGGAGGGTGGGAGAGGGAGGAAGGGAAGAGGAGGGAGGGAGAGGGAGAGGGAGAGGGAGGGATAGTTTAGAAAAAAACTTATCTTTTTTGTCTTTTAGTGCAGTGGAAAGAGGAAGATTTGTGATGCCAATAGAACTCCTCCTAGCTATTTTATCCCTTGACTATATTGTATTTCTTCTGCTCGAATCATTCATTTTCTTCAGCCGCTATCAACATTTGGGAGGCACCTAGGAATAGAAAGGGGAAGGAAGATAAAGTAAAAGCCTCCAACAGGTGGTCCCCACCTCTATATTCTCAAATCAAATAGGCGCTCCAGACGCATCGTGCGTATGCCCCCCCACCACCCTCCTCCCTGTTCATTTCCATTTCCTTTGGCCTTCTTCTCATTCGTCCCCTCCATTGTCTCCTTTTCCCTTTCTACAAATGCATTCTCATGGACATGGACATGGACATGGACATGGACATGGACATGGACGAAGACGACGGCGACCCAACTTCGCACGTGCACCTGCTACACCAACTACCAGAGGCGCCACTCGCTAACGTGCGCCACGCAGACCAGTCACTCCGGCCACTTCCTACCCACAAGAAGCTAGAGAGAGCGGCGTCAACCAGTACCCGAAGCGGAAAACACCCCATCTACCGCGGGATCCGACCCCGGAGCGGGAAATGGGTGTCGGAGATCCGAGAGCCACGCAAGGCTTCAAGAATTTGGCTCGGCACCTTCCCGACGGCTGAGATGGCTGCAGCCGCCTACGACGTGGCCGCGCTGGCTCTCAAGGGCGGAGATGCCGTCCTCAATTTCCCGGGATCCGTCAGCTCCAATCCGATTCCGGCCTCGACTTCTCCGTCGGAGATAAGGGCCGCCTCCGTGGCCGCGGCGGCAGCGAGGCTCCCTAAAAAGGGAGGGGACGAGACGGTATCCGCGGAGAGCAGCGTGCAGCCTGCGGGTGAAGGGGAGGAGTTTGTGGATGAGGAGGCACTGTTTGCGATGCCGAAGCTGCTGGAGAACATGGCGGAGGGGATGCTGCTCAGCCCACCCAGATTGAATTCGCCTGAGTCCGATGATTCGCCGGATAATTCAAATGGAGAGAGTCTCTGGAGCTACAGATAAAACTGCCTACTCAACCAAACGTTCGTGTTAAGCAGATGAGAAATGAAGGATGGGAGTGGAGCTTCGACGATCGATCATGAATGGTAGTGATATGGAGTGCTGGATGAGGATGCTTCGATTCTGCACACCATCGTTTTAGGTGTATGTTTTTAATTACACTTTAGTTTGTTTGGATGACAGGTAAAATCATAGAAAATGGAAGAGGAAAGAACCATCTAGCAGCTCAAATCTGTACTGTAGATGGATTTCTCCCCTTTGATTTCTCTACTTGTTTTGTTCCATCCAAGAACCGATTTTAGGTTGTGGTGTGTAAATAGTTTGTGCTTGTATTTCTCTTTGAGACTCGTACATGCTTGTGCTTTTCTTTGCTTTTGTTGGGAGAGGAGTCCTCTCTCTCGCACTCGCGCAGAGGTATTTTTGCCACTATTGTTATCAGTTTGGTACTTCATCGGCTGAGATGAAAGTAGAACATGTGAGGAATGAATGCTTTCAGTGGGACTGCATGAGAGCTATTACAGAAGCAGTGGTCTGGTGTCACAACCCTAAATCCCTGATTCTTCTTCTCTATTTAAATATGAAGAGACCAAGATAGGGAGATGTGAAGAATGGAGAGCTTGTCTTATTTATTTAAGAAATGAAACCAAACCCTTCAATGGAGGGGGGAAAAGAATTGAGGAAGAGCTACGTCTATAACTCAATCTCTCTCTCCCAGATCAAACACTGAGACGAGCCCAGTTTCCTTTATATCTCCTTGGAATGTCGGTTTTGACTTCTTGAATTAGTTTCGAATTTCTTCTTCTTCTTCCTCTTCTTGGTCTTCTTCCTTCCTTCCTTTTAAGTACAAAGTTTAGTTAAAAGTATGAATTGATCTTCTGATGCAAGCTATTTCTGTTTCTATCTTCCCCCTTTGCAATATAGGGTTTAGACTTTTGCTTTCGCTTGTAGTTTGAGATTACTGAATGCAGTGTTTTCATTCACAGGTATTATGATGGCTTCTTTACTCTCTATATCACCAAACTAGTGCTAGAGGATTTGGGAATCTGTACTGTCAAAGGATATTTATATATAAAAATGCTCGTTCTCATCCAACTTAGCTTCATTCAAATTTTCTAGACTAGCATGTATCAGATCAGTTCTTTTATTCCCCTCCAATGAATCTTCTAAGAAGGAAGTTTTCCCAACAATGCTGGCATCACCTTCTGATTGTACTTCTTTACCCCTTTTCTTTTCTGGTTAATAGAGATAGGAATAAGAATATAATGAAGTAACTGGATGTTATCCTCATTGGAGGTATATAGATTAATTATAGATGCTTATCTTCCTCTTTTCTTTTCTTTTTTCACATTTTCCTTGAGATTATTATATAAGTAACAGGAAAATATCAAGTTCACTACACACACAATAAAAACCATTTATTTACTCACCTCTAAGTCTATCAATACCACTTATTCTCAAAAATGCCTCTACAAGTAAGTTGCAAGTGGCATGTTACAAGTTAAGATATCTTCCCAAGAAACACCCACCTGTCAGATTGATTGGTTATGTATGAAGAGGCCACTTCCAAATATTTCTCAGGTATATATTAGAAGCATCATGAATCGAGCTTCTCAAGAAAAAGATTTCACATTTGAAATTTCGGACGGTACATTTTCTACTTATTTTTCAGCGAATCATTAGAAGTACTCTCTTTCGTTTTCGTTTTTTACCCCCTATTTCTCCCCCTTTCCTAATCTCATCAGCTATCTTTATACTGACATCTTTACTCTACTTGGCCATTTAATTTCCTCAATT
This sequence comes from Litsea cubeba, assembly GCA_012931725.1. Taxonomy (NCBI): domain Eukaryota; kingdom Viridiplantae; phylum Streptophyta; class Magnoliopsida; order Laurales; family Lauraceae; genus Litsea; species Litsea cubeba. Next base: position 65,437,459 of record CM022951.1, read on the forward strand.
TACTCTCTCCCCCTCTCCCTCTCGCTGTGAAACTGGAAGTGTACGTATTCAGTATTTTATCAATGAAAGATGCAAGTACAGAGGTATCTCAACTAGATTCATTTCTTTCTTTTTTTTTTTTTTCTTTTTCTACATGGAAGACTCGTACTCATACCCTCTTACTCACAACCATGTCCTCAACCAGCTCAACAACCACCTATTTTGGTTTCTTTGGGTTCAATTTCCCAAAAGAAAATGTTATTGATGCTCTTATGTGGAAATTCATCTCTTATGTTTATTTTTCACCAGCCTATGTTTTCTAATGCAAACAAACAAGCTTATGTGCTCAAACTTATAATGTTTTGACCGAAAACATTAAGGGCCCAATTGTTTGCATGGAATTGAATACAAAGGGAATCTTGAGGTGATGGATGAATGATATGAGGTAAAGAGATGTAGATGGGACCTTAACTTTCCTTGGATTTTAATTACTAAGGTAATGGTTGGGTATTTATTTCTCATCTTTCCTTTATTCATTCTCCATTAAAGGGTAGATTATTGAGTGATAAGTTTTGTATATTCACCCTTGATTTTCAGTTTAGTGTTTTTAGAATTACTTCTTAGTGTTCCTTGGAATTCAATTACATGAAACACATGGGCTCTAAAGAAAATTTTGACATTCTCATACCATTTGGATATATATGGAAGTGGAGCGGCTTGCTCATGTGTGTTGAGCTTTGTTTCTTCCCTTCTCCATTGTATTCTTTTTGGGAGCTCTCTAGCTCTTTCTTTTCTTCTCTACTATACAATGAGCATCAAAAGATATGGAAGTGGAGATAGAAGAAAAGTAAAATGTGTGAAAATAAGTATCGATCGTGAGAAGACGTACAACTCAATTATCTTATTCTTATGGAAAATAATTTAATAGCCCTTAATCTCCTATATTTGCAAAAAAAAAAATAGATTGCCCGCATCTCTCATTTTCACAATACTTCCTCCCTCACTATATATGTTCAATCTTTTTTTTTCCCTGAGAAAGGAAGTACCCACCCACTCACACCGTCACCCAAGTCCCTCACCATTAGTAGTACAGCAAAAAATTGATCCCTGATTTTTTCTGTGGGAGGGACGCCTCACCATCTTTTCATCCCTTTTATATTAAACGATCAAACTTACCATAAGAGTTTGTTCACAATAAATTGGAACATAACTCCTTAATGATAGGATGAAAACAAATTTGGACATAGTTCATGACATGGTCGGGTGAAATCCAGTCGTATGGCCTAGACAGAATTTTTATCAATTTAGTGCGAAACCAAAATTCTACTCGAGCTCTATTCTCACCTCCTTTCTGTCAGTTTTGCTATTTTGTTTGCATTTAAAGCACTAATAGTACAATAAAAAAGTGGAATTCATAACTTTATTCAATTTTAATATTGTATTAGATGATTTCTTATAGAAAAAGGACAGAAACAAAGCAAACCATCAGTCATGACCATTCCTATATAAAGGTTTCATCTTTGGCCACTACCATGTCCCAGGCCGTGTTCTAAAACCATGGTCCATGATATACCAGGAGACCTTGACCTGATCTTTACTGTGCATATAAACTGTATGAGACCAGCAGCCTTACCCGAACATATGTTGTATACCCAAAAACCCGTTCAAGTATCTTATTTATACCTTAAAATGTCATATTCTGTTAAGATTAATACAAGAAACTTTTTATTTTCGTAGGGATGACCCGATGTATAATTATACACCGAATGAGTTCAAAGTTATACTTTACAAAATAAAATTTAACATAAATATATATATATATAGATATAGGGGAGTATTCCTATGCATCTTTCCCTCACTATAGGGTGAGGGACACTCCCCTTTTGTACTTAAAACTTTCTAAAAATGGGAGTGTCCCTCACGCTATGGTGAGGGATAGATGCACTTGAATATTTCCCATATATAAGGGGAGTATTCAAATGCATCTTTCCCTCACCATAGGGTGAGGGACACTCCCCTTTTTGTACTTAAAACTTTTCAAAATTAGGAGTGTCCCTCACCCTATGGTGAGGGATAGATGCACTTGAATATTTCTCATATATATAATTATATGTGTCATTTGGTAATTGGATCAGATGGCATGAACCCCCAATGATCCTTCCATGGACACTCTTTCTTGGATGGACACATCTTCTGGTAATCTCTTCCTTTTAAGACTGCTTGGCACCTCCTGAGAACCCGAGCAACTGATCTCCCTTGGACAGGCCTCATCTAAAACAAGTATGTGAATCCCAGGTTAGTTTGTTTTTCGTGGCGTCTTCTTCTTAGGAAAACTCCAACAGAATCTGTGGCAAAAAACAGAAGTTGCAACATGGCTTCTAGATGTTAAAATTGTCATCTTTGTGAAGAATCAGATCTCCACCTTTTATTCTCCTGCAATCTGGCAAATGCTTTCTGGTCCTGGCTCCTCGATCCATGTGGCAAATAGTATTTTTTAAGTGCGTTTTTTTTTGTGTCTGAAATCCAAGATCGCGTAATAGTCAGATCAATGTTTAAGTAAAAATAATACCAATTTGTAAATGGTATGTGAGTGTAAATGGTTTAAAATTCTCAAAGATAAGACACTGCTATAATGATTTCGTGTGGAAATTCATATGAAAGTCATATTAAAGGTGTGAAGTAGATCATATTCTTTAAATATTTTCCTTCTTCAGCAAAATAAATAAAATCATATGTCTGGAACCCAAGCCACCAAAGCATGTATGACTTTATCCGATAAAAGAAAGTTTTTAGAGATAACTTATATTCTCCCGATGTTTTCTAAATGGTTCATTTGCAATTGATGTTAGACAAGATAATGGATGTTTTCTTAATGGTTCCTTTGCACAAGATAACGCTCAATCACACTTAGATTTTGGTAATAATGCTAAAAAAAATAGTTTTCTTATTTTGAGGCCCTAAGCCCTGCCCTGGCCCTCGAGGATAGGTTAAGGGCTCAGATAGTGCAGGCCTGCGAGGGTTTTAGCCTGCTTAAGCTCGGCCCTGCATATATTGAGGGTATGGCTAGAACAACCCCCGGCCCAGCCCTTTGACAGCCTTATGTAACATACCATATACCAATTCAAAAGCTTAAACTCATAGGTGAAATACCCAAACAATTATATATGAAGCCTTGCCAAAGGGATTACTTAGACGATGTAGGATGTGGAGCTTTACTTTACCAACACAACTTTACCTCACTTTTGTTACCACTGAACATTGAAGCCGGCCCGTAAGTTAAAACTGAGCATTCATATCTTGTAACAATTGTCAAAACCAAAATCTCTCTTTAGTAACCTAGTCATGGTGTCTTATTCAACTTCAGCAATCAAGTGGGAAAGAAAATACTGCTTTCTAATTTCCGAATAAATGAGAGAATCTCCTTCAAAAAATAACATACGTAGCGAAAATTTTAAATTTTGAAACAAGGTCATATAAGATGATAAATAATGCAAAACCTTAATAACCCAATGAACAATTGGAGGGCAAATAAAAATAAAAGCAATTGCTGGAAATTCAGACGTTTGATAAGATGGAAAATGCATAGTATGATCTCTCGATGACTGAAATGACATTTGGACTGAGAAATAAGTAACATGTTCCTTCAAAGCTAATAATATTTTGAAAAGCCATGAATGATCATTCATCTCAAAACAATAATAAAGTTGTTCTCATGTATGTCGACCATGACAATAAGACACCTTACCTGCGTATAGACCACTCTGTCTCCCTTCAATGATCAGGTGCATTGTTTAGACCGTAAAATGCGGAGTTCATTAATGGATCTGTACTGCCAATTGCTGGTTCAAACCACTTTTCATGAGTCAATTTCCAAAAATCAATCACACTGATCAAACGATCCAGACCATCTCAACATTAGAAAGTTTCCTCTCATATCCGGGCAACGACGTTGGAGAACTATGAATGATGGTCCTCATGAGGTTGAATACAAGAGCTTTCGTTTTCCATTTATATGGCATCTGCGTATGGATGTCGGCAATAGATTTAGATTGCAAAGATGTATCTGCAAAACAGACATGCATGACAATGAACACTCAAAAAGTTGATGCCGGGGCAATGTTTCATTTTATGCGATGATGAGTGGAGAAAGGAACAGTAGTTGGGAGTCGGCAGTGAAAAAACAGGTCGTTCAAGACTCCAGATTCTTCTACCAAAAGAAAAGAAGTTATAAAATAGTCCTTGTGAGAAGAAAAAGGGTACAAAGGAGGAGAGGGTTGATCGGGTCTTGACTATTGATCGGAATGGAAGCCGCAATCCGCACAGTGTGAATGATGGGTGAAAGCTCACAAGATAGAGACAGAGGGTGGCCGACAGTTGGTCTCCTTAATTATCTTTGCTATGAATCATCCACCATAAGTTTCCTCTCTGATTACCCAATCAATTGGTGGTACGTCTGCTACACGAGGGGAAATTTACTGTGGAGCTGGCTGTTCAAAATTTGAACAGCTTAGAACGGATACCCTCCCATTCTGTGGGCCATCTCCTGACTTTTCTCAAATAAAAGCTGGTCTAATACTCTAATAGTAAAAGAGCCCTGCTACATGGACTAACCCATGGACCGATCCATGGACTAACTCCATAGTTTTGGGGGGAAAATCACCTCACATCATGTGATTTTCCTCCCAAAACTATGGGGTTTGTCCATGGACTAACTCCATGAGTTAGTCCATGTAGACTTTTTAATAGTAAAATGAGAATGAGTTCAATGTTCGGGTTTGCTTCCTTAGCAGAGTTACTGAAATCAACCTTGCTATGGAGCCCGGATTTCGTGCCCGGGCTCCTGCACGAATCCCAGCCGAACGGCTGGGATCTCACTTGCACGAAGATCTGGCTGGGATTCGTGCAGGAGCCAGGCACGAAATCCGGGCACCATAGACTTTTTGTATTGAAATTTAATACATTGGGAACCCAAAGATAATTATGTAATTGCGAATTTGGATAAGTGGTGAATTGAATTTGAGGTGTGGTGAAGCATCAAATTGAGAGAGAAAATAAAATATAAGGGGGTTATAATGGTCTTTTATTTTTAGTGGCTTAATTGGAATTTTTTTTACCTTTTGTGTAATTATCGAATGTTTTTTATTCTTGTCATTTAGTGAAGAAAGGAGGTTACTTTTGACTTGGTTTTTAAAAAAATGAGGGAATTTTGAATTTGTTTACTTTTGAAATGACCTCTAGTATTTTCTTATCTGGATAATGGACGCTTTTCCTCACCTCAATTTAATTCGCCACTCATCCAAACAAGTAGAATTTTTTGACGAAATGTTTTTCTTTTTACTAAAATCCTAGATTCCACCTTCCTTGCCATTTTTTAATGTTTCGGTGGAGAGGAAGATTTAGGAATTTCATGTAGGGATTAACTTTTAGAGAATTTATGAATTTCCTATAAAAAAATTTTGGTACCCTAGCTAAGGGGGCTGGAACCCATCGAATCCACGCTAGTAGAAATAGCCCTTGCATGAGGGAAATGGACTTTTGATGAGCTAAGGAAGCCTTTGAACGAGGGAAGGAGTCCTTAGGGGAGGTGAGACAACCCTCGGATAAGGAAAGGTAGGGTGAGAATTGAAATAAATCCACAATGGAACCGGAACGGGAACCGGAACCGTTTGCCCGAGGCTGGAACTGATTTCAGAACTGGAACCGACTTGGAACTAATTTCTCAATTTCGAAACCGGGTTTGGTAAGATTAGAAGGATCCGATTCCGACTTCCATTTTCAATTTCTTTTCAAGAAGACCGACACAGAGAATTTCATACTTGTAGCTTGTTGAATAGATGTGAGATTGCTAGAGCTGGAGAAGAAATCATTAACAGTGTTCTCTTTTGACTATCGCCAACGCCGAAGAAGAAATAGTTGAACCCTATGAAGTTGCTTAAGTATCGCAGATAACAGGAAAAAACGGCATTTCAACCCTATGAAGCCATTGAAGTCAAGCAAGCACCAGCCCCTACCATTACCCACCACTAACGGACAGTCACTCGAAGAAGATGACACCTCACTGTTGCCGCTGCAACTAGCCACCGCTACCACAGATAACTTGATGAGGAAGATGATGAAAGAAAGGAGCATATCGAGAATGGGGTTGAGGTTGGCGGGAGGGAGAGACATGGAGGAAGATGAAGGGAAGGCAAGAGAGATGAGGGGAAGAGGCAAGAAGAGAAATGTAGGCGGTAAAAGGAAACCTCTTAGACGGTAAAAACAAATAGTGGACGGTGAAAGAAAGGGGTTATGGATTTAATGAGACTTGGGAGGATTACGTAACTGCCACACAGATCTCTTGGATGAGCAGAGAGGCTAGGCAAGTCCTTTTACAAACCAATTAACCGAGCACCGGATCATGGGCCGGAACCATTGTGGTTACAGAACCGAACCCGTTTATCTACCAAGTTCAAAAAACTAGACCCATTTATTAAACAGAACTAGAATTATGATTTTAGACCCAATTTTAATGGTGGGAACCTCCGGCTAAATAGACAACCAATACCCACTTACATCCCTATATGGGGTAAGGCCAGTGCTCATGAATTCTGTTAAAAGAAAGTAAGGTGCGACTAAGATGACCGTATTCCAAGGCAAGCCACTTCTTTTCGCTGTAAAACAGGACTTCTGCGGTCCCTGGTTCCAAGTTGGACATATGTTGTTGTATTTAATTGGGAAAATGATCGTACTGCAGTCCTTAAACTTGAAAATATCTCCAGATCAGTTGGCAAATGCATAATTTTCGTAAAATTGTTCGTATACAAAAGAACGGTGTGAAAGTAGCGATTGTACCCTTAATCGTGCAATATCCTATAACCATAGGATAAAGTGTTCATATTGCGATATCCTAGGGTTGTAAGATATCTCACAATGTGATGTCTTATGACCATAGGATAACATAAGATTACCCCTTTCCGTCCAAACACAAAGCACATTTTCACCACGAATTCAGAAATTTGTTCTATTGTCTTACTTCGTTTCTACTTGTTATGGGTTTCTGGGATGGATCTTACTATACTATTTTCTATCATCTAGAGTTTACACAAGCCTAAGCATAAATGAGTAGATTTTTCTCTCTAAAACCCTAAGTCAATGAAGATCCAAAAAGTTGCAAAGAATAAAGAAAGAGAATAGGGTGGAAGGATGTATTCATACCATATCCAAAACAAGATGATAAGATAAAAATGGAGGAAAAGTCATTAGAGAATCGAAGACGATGAACTCAATAAAAAGAATTTTAACCTCGCTTTTCTTTGTTTTTCTATTTTTTTTTCAGTAAGAATGAAGACGATAAAAAAGTTTTTTAAAGATTCTGCAACCATAAGATATCGCACAATGAGATAACCAATATGTATAAATATAAGATAGCATTGTGCGACATCCTACAGTGACATGATATCGCACTCTCACACCATTATTTATTTTATTTTTTTTCACGAACAGCTTTTACAGTTTAAGGACGGTCGTAGGGTCACTATCCCTATCTAATTTTAGAGGAATCTTGCCGGGAGCCAGTGACGTGAAGGCGTCCACGTACTATGTGGATTAGATGCTTCCTCAAATTGGGCTGGTAGCGTTTTACGCCATACACTGCTCAACTTTTCAATTCCTTTCTGACTACTGACCAGTGACCACGACGTCCCACGTACAGGGAGACAGAGAGACATAGCAGAAATAAGTAATAATAAAGTGAATATTGAAGGTATGTATATGGTTCTCACCAGATGGTTGCTGTGACGCTGTCACATGTTCACATGGATATATTTGTTTTCCTGCCTCACCCATCTGCCTGTCCTGCCATATGCACCAATTCAAGTTATGTTTATATTTGTTTTCAAATTCTGGTAGAGTTTGCGTCTTTGATAATGAAGAATATCGGTGAAGGGTCCAGATAGCTATATATTGTGGGTATACAAAATTATTTTGAGAGAGAAGATGTGGATTTGGTTTGTATAGTTTGGAATAGAGTTTGTGTAGGGATGGATAGAAACCGATAGAATTTATCATGGGTCAGGCTGAATCTAAATCTGCCTGACTTCCTGTGTCTAATCCAATTGAGCGACGTGTTATCAAATTATTTATATTGCCCATAGAAGGTTTTCGAACAAGTAAAATTTACTTTCATTATATTATGTCTACTTTAATTTAATTCTAAAATCATGTCATGTAGTTACAATGTGAATGGCAAGGTGTTGGAGATCTTGCGGCTACCTCATGTGATAGATCTAAAAACAGACATGCGTGCGATGTCGAATGCCAAGATCTTAAAACTTTAAGTTGTGCATCTTCCATCATTAATTGGTTTTGATCATAATGATAGCTCAAGGGGTGTACGATCCTACAAGTGGTATCAGAGACAGGTCACGGGTTCAAGTCGCAAGAGCGTCACGGTGAGGAGGGAGATTGTTGGAGACCTTGCGGGGTTGGGGCGCTGTCCTGCGGCACATCACCCAGAGTCTACAATGTCGCTCCCTCAGGTGATGGCTCTAAAAACAGACCTGTGGGTACGATGTCGAATGCCAAGACCTTAAAAACCAATTGATTTTGGGGTGTACGATCCTACACAAGGTGAGACATCCAAGATCTGGACTTGCTCCAAAGCTGAATTGGATTAAAATCTATAAATCCTCACCCGCGTCAAAGGGAAAAAAAAAAAAAAAAGGCTGGTCACTCGATTAAAGTCCAACATAGATAGAGCTTGAGTTATAACTCCATTACGTCTAACATAGATAGAGCTTGAGAGTAAAGTAAGTATTATTACTATCAGATAATCTTAGTTCTAACTTTAAAGTTCCGAAGTTGGATGCAGTTTTGAGTATAAATTGTTGTTTCTAATATAGATTTAATGGTGAGATTTGGTTAATCAGAGCCAAAGTGAAACTCATGCTTACTCCTCAAGAGCATTTTGAGAAGGGAATAGATTGATCATAAGTGAGCCTCCATAAGAAAATGAAAGGGTGTTTTAAAAGAATCTTCGCTTACGTAGTAATTAAAAGGATTCACACTAGCTATTTTGATATTTTCCTAATCCGAGCAAGTCAAATATGCCAAAATGGATATTTGTTTACCTGCCCATAATTTTTTTTCCATATACCCCATTATAATATGCCCAATGATGGAAGATTAGTCATGATTGAAAGAGTTTTATAAGCTAAACTTTATCTCTGTAATGTTACTATACTTTTATATATCTAGAATGTTCTCACATTACAAAAACATAGAGCTATTCACTTTTGCAGTCTTTCCTTTCAAGAATACTAGCATGAAAGCTCTGCGATGCTATGCGATGCAGGGTTAAATATCATTTAAATGAAATAGTTAAGTAATGGAAATATTTAAATTAATTATCAACTAAAAAAGGATAGAAATCATTCAATCAATATTCAATAAAAATGAGAAAGCCCTATGTGATGCACAGTTAGTCCCGCATAAATCAATTTATAAGTTAAAACTAATATCTAGAATAAATAATAATTAATAAAAAGGTTAAGGCACACCCAAAATTAGTTTAGCCTGGGGCAAATGCTAATTTTATTCAATAACCAAAAAGGCACACACCCAATTAATTTGCCAAAAGTATTAATATGTGCATCCACCATAATTAAAAAAGAGGTTGAAATTTGAATTTTAATAAAGTTCTATTATGGTTCTATATGGCTATATCACAAGTCCCAAACACCAAACTAACCAATACCATAATGTTATTATAATAGAAGAGCATATGCATAAAATTAACCAAAAATCATATGAGAAAGCCCTACCAGATTCTTTTGCAGCACTTTAAAGAGAACAGAAATATAGAATTGACATTAAAATTAAAGTAAAAATAAATGTGAAGAAAATGCTCTTAGACAATTTTCTTCTGAAAATGCTGCATTTCTAGTCATTTTGAATGTTATATAAAAACCTGAAAATCACTTTAATTTATAGACTTAGAAGGCGTCCCTCAGAATCGGGTTACATCCACACAAAGGAGCTCAAGAGACACATCTTATTGAAAAGGCACAAATTTTCTTAATGTATTGAGTTGGAAGGCATCCCTTAGAAATGGGTGACATCCAAAAAAATGGGCCAAGGAGACACATCTTGTTGAAAAGGCACAAATGTATTTTTGAAAAGACATAAGGGGGTGTTTGCAAATGAGATATTTTAAGTGATTTTGTTGTATTATCTCCTAGTTTAGAATATAATCTATTCACCTAAAAATGAGGTATTTGGATAACTTAGAAAGTATCTTAAAATATCCCACTTTCTTCCAAAAACCTTCATATTAGATTATTCAAAGATATGTGATTTTTTTTTTTTGTTAAGAAGTCTTTTCTAAATAGGAAAAGATAGTTTGCGTAAAAACTATTGGAGAATTCATGAGCAACCATTAATTGTAGTGGCCATTATAAGTCTTAACATTTATCACTCCTAGCATTAGAGTGGCCCCACAGTGCCTACAAATTAAATGTGTGGTCCAATAGCCATATTACGATTACATAACCTATTGTTAATTATCAAAAGTAAGTGGGTCCTACAACTGTCACAATAGGGGCTTTCATCGTAATTACCAATATTAGGTGGAACCCATACTACCAAAATTAGTCTGGTCCCACGATTACCAAGATTGAATTGTGTGGTTCTAATTATTAGTTTGTCCTCATTAAATGGATCCCACTATTTCACAGCTTCCCTATTGTTAATATGACTACCAATATCAAATGGGCCCCATGATGATTTCTCATAAATGGATTCATCCATTATGTCTGACATCAGATAAGATTTTACAAAATAAAAAAACTAGATGGGGCTATTTGTGATAATCACCATAAGATGCATTTGGCCTTAATTAAGCAACATTGCTTGGACTTCATGATTTTAACATTTAATATTAGTTATTCTAACAATAGATGGGTCCCACCATGATTATTAACACTTGTGATTACTAATTAGTGGGTCCTGCATTCTCTCCAGTTCTTGTTCAGTATATCATCTTGTGACTTTTTTTTTAATTGCCAAACACTTCAACTGTGTATTAAAATCTGTAAAAATTGCCAAACACCATAAGTGACAAAATATAATAATATGACACTATTTTATTCTATAATAATGAAATCTTACAATATTTAAATTTATTGATATTATGTCATGCATTTATGAAAACTTGAAATATTTGAAAAGACACATTCAAGTCTTAAGTGCCTTTTGAGACACATTCACAAATGGGCCCAAGAAGTTGATGTGGCTTCTCTTTAAGCCAGAATTGAATTTTTTTCCAACTAAAACTCAGCTTTAAAGAGAAAGAATATTATTATTTGAAAAGATGAATACTTACTGCATATTGTTCATATGTGGTTCATCCACAGGTTTCTTTAAGGTAGCGTTTGGTTCGCTGGAATGGTTGTAGGAGGGAACGGAATGAAGACCTTAATGAGTTTGAAATGGAATGAGGCAGGAATGGTCATTTCCATTTCAGCGTTTGGTACGCTGAGGAATCAACCCAGTAATAAAATTTTGATTCATGTTTCTGCGTTTGGTACGCTGGAATGAGTCCCGGAATGGAATAAAATTTACATAAGACTGACCAAAATACCTTTGTTCGATTTTTATATTTAGCTCAGTCAAAGTTGCAGTACTACACCCAAGTTATGTCATTTTGTTCTTAATAAAAATAATAATAATAATGTATAGATTATATTATGATTATATAGGTGGGGCCCACACAAGTTCTTCTCTTTTATAATCTTAATATTATAGATTATATTATTATTATCTTAAGTGAGGCCCAAAGTAAAAAGTTATAGATAGATGTAGATGTGGATGTAGATGTAGATGTAGAATAGAAAAGAATAAAAGTATAAAAAATAAGTGGGGCCCACATCTTGCATTTGATTGTCTAGGTGTGTAGTGAAAAAAAAAGTGCATCTTACTCTATTTTAAATAGTGGTAGATGTGAAACAACGGTATTTTGGTCTCAACGAAAAGTTAGAAAGGAATGGAATGGCCATTCCTTCCCCTCCCCCCAATGGAATGATGATTCCCTCACATAAAGGAATGATGATTCCGGAGGTAATGGTCATTCCGTCACTTTTTGCGAACCAAATGCGGTAATGATCATTTCATTGGAATGATCATTCCATTCCAACATTCATTACAGCGAACCAAACGCTACCTAAGACTCTACATATCATTTACATAGTAGCATCTTCATATTCTCTCCTACATAGTGCCACCATTAAAAAGACTTGAGATTATTTGATGACTATTTGTAAACCTTCACCTTTACTTCCTCAATTTTATTTGCTTTCGTAGGAATAAGTATTTTCAAAATTTCTAAAAATTTAATTTCATGCAAACGAAAGGGACCTAAATGCTGGAGGCCACTTTTTTATGCATGTTCATTTCAAATGCTTAGCTTCTCTATACACTACATATAGACAAATGTTCGACAAATCACCAAACATAGGCAATCACAGAATCATTATGTGAGCATTGCCATGTTCCTTTATATATCTATAATGGAGGGTGTCCCAACCCTTTGGGCCGGACTAATCGCAACTAGTACAGGGGGAGCCGGGTAAATCCACTGTGGCCCGGTGTGGTAGCACAACTTCAAACCCTCAACCTCTAGGGGCAAACCATCATCCTATGCCAACTGAGCTACCCTCAGGATTGCCATGTTCTTTTTTCCAACGGGTGGCAGGATTGGTGGATGAAATGATCATAGGGAACGGGTGTCATCATGAGTACACCATTATTAGACAACAACAATGATTGGAGGATCTTCTTTTGAAAGCTCACCACTTTGAAATTATAAAACTTCAGCCTCCCAACATCACCTTACTTGAGGTCCAGAGAAGCTGAAGTCGATTGGTATGGGCTTGTACGGAATTCTATCATTCACCCCAGGCTGTCATGTTTCAGTTGGCGTCTGCTCCTGAGGAAAACACCCACAGATTCTTGGGCTATGCAAGTAGGGAGCTATTTGGCTTCCAGATGCTATTCCTGCCTCAGTGAAAGGGAATCAGATACTCATTTATTCTTCTCCTGCTTCCTGGCTCAGCAGCATTGGTCCTGGGTTCTTAGCCATAATGGTAATCCTCCTCCCCCACCCCCCCCCCCTCTATCGGCCTCATCTATTTGGACAGCTCTGGTTCAGGGCGCAGATGCCAATGGAAGATCATCAGCAGCTGTTATTTTCTTCCGAGTCATCTATACTATTTGGTTCCTTAGGAATGAAGCCAAGCATCGCAGTAAAAGGGCTTCCTTGATGAAAGTGCAGATGTTCTTTGTTGATAAATATAGTGGATTTTTCTCCCCTTATTCAGGAAAGTCTCCTCCTTCTCATACAATCTTTAGGTCGTTAGGATGGGGAGATTAGCTTGGCTGTTTCTAGCCTCTCCTGGAAGTTCCCTCCTCTCCTTGCATAGCAGCAGTGTCCAAGGCAGTCTGTCTGCCCAAGGCATTCGTCCTACCAGTTGTTGCTGTACTAGGAGGGAGTTTTCTCTGGCTAATTGGGATCTACAGAGTTTGTTCAGCTTAGGGTCCTTGTCCAATCTTTTGTGCTGCCCAGCTAATTTTCTTTGGTTTTCTTCCCTTTACCCTGGCTTGGTGTGGTTCACTCTTTGGAGGTTTTGCTGGTTCTGACATGTCTGGGGAGGCCTCAATTTTTTTGGGCCAGGCTGGGGTGGCTTTTTAGGCTGTGGTGTTGCTGCATTTTTGTGATCCCCCTGAGGATGCTGAGGATCCAATGCTGGTAGTGGTCAGATGCAAGTTGCTTTGGTCCCTACTTTCAGCTTCTAATAGCCTACTTCTCATCGTCAGAGTTCAGACTAGCAAATTTTCGACCGGCTAAGGGGAGGAGTTTCTCTGTTAAGCAATGCTTCATGGAGATATGTTTCTTCCCTCTTTTGCTGTTATTCCATTTTCTTGCTGGGCTCCATTTGGGCAGCTCTTTATTGGTCCCTGGCAGGCAATTTTCTTTGCTTCTATGCTGCTGCTAGGTTGGGCAGTGCATTGTTAAGCAGGGGAGTTTCATTGTCTGTTAGAGTGGTGGTTCCTTCTGCTGCTGTTAGGTTTTGCTTCATTATGTTGGTGGAGCCGGCTAGAGCAGTGCCAAGCATCTGTTGAGGAGCTGTGGTTTAGCTTCTTCTCCCTGCCATATATTTTGTGCAAAGTCTTTGTTTTGTGTTTTGCCCCTTTTTTTGTTACAGGGAGCCTTTTGTTTATCTCCTTTTGGTGGTTCTATTTTTTCTTCTCCTATTCTGGGGGCATTGCCCTTTTTCTTTAATACAAATTTACCAAATTGCAAGAAAAAAAAAAACATCACCTTTCCTGTTGAGCTCAGAGAGAGAGAGAGAGAGAGAGAGAGAGAGAGAGAGAGATTGACTTATTCAGGGTTAAGTAAGGTGATCTAAATTTCTAACCCCATCATATCACGGCCTTCCAACCGCCCTCTTTATGAACATACACCTAAATAAATCTTAAGCAAAGATTATTCTCTGTTTAGAGGCTAGCAAGATAATTTATCATGGGCATAGATTGGAGCATATTTCACATTCTTCCTATACTTCTTTAAGGGGGCATGTTTGCTTATAAGCATCTAAGATCCAAATGAAATTAATAAAGATTGGGTGGAAAAATCTGAAAAGATGAACACACACAAAAAAAATAAAAACTTGTATTATTGTGTTTTGTCTTGTATTCTATTACATTCACAAATATAAATAGAAAATCAAAAGCAAATCCGCTTACCTAAACTCCTACTCTTGAAAGGAAACTCAATCATTAGAGATTATCATAAAGAGCCCTGCTACTTGGCCTGATGCCAGGCCCGATGAGTGGCTTGACACCAGGCCAAGAGCCCTTGGATCTCATTTGATCTCATTTGAAATGAGATCCAAGGGCTCTTGGCCTGGTGTCAGGCCACTCATCGAGCCTGGCATCAAGCCAAGTAGACTTTTTGTAAGAGCCCTGCTACTTGGCCTGATGCCAGGCCCGATGAGTGGTCTGACACCATGTCAAAAGCCCTTGGATATCATTTGAAATATCACTAACATAATAATAGAATATTTCTAATAATAGAATATCTCACCTTACAATGGTCACGGACCAACCCCTCCAATCCGTTTGCTGAGTAAGCGATGACTTTATCATAACCATGCCTATAGATACACCAATATCTCATCGTACAAATGCTAGGATATTTTTCTTAAAAAACAGTTCCTTACCTTTCGAATGCTATTATAGAACTCGAGAGAGATACAATTGATCCCTGGAGTGCTCATACGATGGGAGAAACAAACAAGTCAAACAAAAACGAAAGGGACGGTGCACTGCATTTAAATATTTAACATTAGAAGAAAGACAGATGCAACCCCTTCCTTTTCGGGAAAGTGATCTTGAGAGTATTTTTTATTTTTATTTTGCTAAAGGTCAAATTGAATTACAGAAAGAGGGGGAGAAGAAACAAAGGGCAAAACGCCCCCCAAAAAGGGCCAAGAGGCCAAAAGCAAAAACCAACATAGAACAAAAACCTAGGGAGAAGCCAAAACATAGATCAGACAAGACTAAAAAGAAACAGAGAAAAAATAAATCTTGAGAGTATAATAATCCCAAGCTGATTGCCTTGTTTACCAATTTTTAGAATTCATCAAAGGGCAGAAAAGAGTTAAAAGAAGAAGTAAAATCTAAATAATTAGACAGTCGGGGCGTGCTAATAATTAGGCCTGTCAATCCAGAGAATAAGGAGGGGGTCTGGCCAAGCTCGGCCAAGGGAAGCCCACAAAATGGGTGCTCTTTTATTGTCCTAAAGCCCAACAATTGGAGATGATTTTGAAAAGCCGACCATTTTTGGAGCTCCTTATCCATTTTGTGTGTATATATATATTGGGAGATGCTCGAGAGATATCTCTCACCTTATATGAGAGATATGGGTGGGGGTCCTCACATTTAAGTTATTGACATTTGATATGGATGTGAGGGCCCCCACACAATCTATCATTTAAGGTGAGAGATATCTCTCATAGGAGCATCTCCCGTAGATATGTGTGTGCAAATATTATAAAATTAATTTTTTAAAATTTTGTTAAATAAATACGAATACTTTCATCTACATATGTACTCCATTCTCTCCAAACATATAAGCTCACTAGATAATAAATTCCTATGTATTTTAATTCCATGTAAACCAACATGCACATTTGAAAAATTTTATAGGTACCCTATATATTTGAAGGGCCTTTATTTTGAACGGTTCAGATTTAAATAAATTGGCTCAATTATAAAGTTCCACTCCTTTTTTTCAATATGTGTCCAAGTGTAAAACTCAGTGAGTCCAAACTCCTTTCTTCTCTGGCCTAGCAAACGTTTACAAGTAAGGGCGGATCAGATTGGGTTTACCTGCCTTGGGTGCTCGTCTAAAAAAGCTGACCCAATCTTAAAATGGTCGGATATGGGTTGGGTTCAAACCATGGGCACCATCTAAGGTTGCAGACAGGACAGTTCTGAGTTGGACCCAGACTCGGACCCATTTCTAAATAACGGTTTTGGTTTCAGATCTAGTTTTGGATCGGAACCTGTTTGTTGGTGCTGGACCTAGTTTCGATAGGTGGACCTCGATCCAAATCCAGAATCAGGTCCGACTAGTGGACCGGAATCCAATTCCAAAATCAGTTCTAACTTTTTTTTATTTTTTATTTTTTATTTTTTTTAAATGAGGATATCATTCAACTTAAAAATGGTCAACAAGTGTTGAATTTGAACTATAGTTTGCAACATTAAAGGCTCGTATACTAGGCCCTAGGTCCATGGGTTGGAACCTGTATGCATGTACCCAGAACTAGACCCTTTTATCAAATTGAACTTAAATAAAATTCCAAACCTGAACTCATTTATGAATCGAAACCTAAAACAAGTTCCAAACTCGATTTTTACAGGTCAGAACCCCACATAATTGGAGAGTCAAATATCTGTTTGCATTCCTAGAACCATCTATCGAATCGACCCATTTAAGCCCGACCTCACCCATTTGCCAATCCACTAACCGTTATTATCCTTCTACATGGATGTAGTGGCAAATCCCGCTATCGACTTGGTAGGGTTATTAAAATTCTTCTAATAACCAATCCTACCAAAACCTCGTATAGATCGCAGAAATACATTTCAACACTTGGCGTGTTTGGATGTGAGGCGAATTGAAGTAAAGTGAGGTGAAGCATCAAATCAAGAGAGAATAAAATATAGGGAGTTATGATGATCTTTTATTTTTAGTTGCTTGAAAGAGAATCTTTTTTTATTTTTTGTGTAAAAAGATTATATTTTTTGTCATTTAGTGTATAAATGATGTTGCTTTTTTTACTTCTTTTTTCAAAAAAAGGAGGGAGTTTTGAATTTGTGAACTTTTGATATGACCCATTATCTTTTCTTGTCTGGATGAGTTTTGAATTTGTGAACTTTTGATATGACCCATTATTTTTTCTTGTCTGGATAATTGAGGCTTTACCACACCTAACTTCAATTCACCTCACATCCAAATATGCTTAAATGATAGTAGAGTACTTTTCAATAGGGATTTCGGAGGGTTTTTTTTTTTAGCACTTATTTATGGGAGATCATGTAAACTATCCTACACCTATGCCTCCATCAGCGTATTCCCATCTATGCTCCACCGTAGTTGCTTTTCTTATTTGTACCCGGCCGCAGCATGTTCCTCCACCTATGTTCAAGTAGTGGCCGGGAGCCGCCTTGGGTGAGAGTAAGATGGCATTACCAGGGAGTGGACTCCAGTGATCACCATCCCCATGTGTGGGAAATGACTCCAGTGATCACCATCCCCATGTGTGGGAAATATGTCACGACCCGAACCCGAAATTTAATTACCTCGAGTTAATCGGCGTCGAAACCATATTTACTCCCGTGAATTTTAACACCTAAAACTCACAAGGGATACAAATTTGCGGAATATCAAACTATACATATACATTGATCTCAAAATTCATTTACATTAAGGTCATGAGTATCACTTGCATACCAAAACCATGCAAGGATATAATATATACACATACACAAAAGTTTTCGTTTCATTTACAACAAAATTCTCAAAAGACGAAACACATAAGTGTCATTACTTCCACTCCACTAATCCGCCTGGCGGAACCGGAGTGGTCTCCTCCGCTGCCGGTGCGGTCGCACCATCGGTAGGGGCAGCTGGGCCTGCAATGTCATCATAACACTGTGAATTCGACAATTCAGCAAAGTATAAACTGTGTTCATGACGATACATGCTACTTGTAAAACAGTAAACAATACTCAGTTAACAGACAGTTCATAATCTTATAACAAGTCATTAAGGATATTCATCCTTGATATTGGCAAATTGGCAACTAACATACTACTTCCAGAATAATCAGATCGAGTGCTATCTTCCTTAAAGGAAGAAGTACCATCTCCGTAACAAGGAGACTGGACCATCTTCTCAATAGAAGAATAATATGTGGGATTATCAGTGTCCGGGCCAGGAACTACTGACTTCACCACGGAGCTCCGGAACACTCCACAAGTAACTGCTGCAGACAGTATCAAGATCAGCTCAATGAGCTTGTAGAAATCAATATGTCGTGCCGTACCAATTCACATGTAATTCAATTACAATGTTAATTTTAAAAGTTGATTAGTGAGCGGTTACGAGTTCACTAGTTTCAGTTAATCCCAAGGAATACCAACCATCGGTATGTAGCTAGATCACTTAATGTGCACGTGTTATGTTTGATAGACATTACAGTTCTTATGGAAAGTTGCACATTAAAGACCCGCACTTAACCATTACTGGCGGTATAAACCAATAGGCTTTATCTCACTACTTGCAGACCTAAAGTCTGAAAATACATCGCGTTGATGTACTGTCGGTTCACTCTTCGGTTGACCGTCGGTCGACCGAGGTGTGTTTATCGGCTGACCGATAGGTATCGGTCCACATGTCGGTTCGAAAACCAGAGGCAATTTCCTCTGATACAAGTGTTGTTGTCGGTTCAGTTTGTCGGTTGACCGATGGGATCGGTCAGGTCTCGGTTCAAAAACCAGAGACACACTTTTCTATAGATTTAACACTATCGGTCAACCCGTCGGTTAGCCGACGGCTAACCGACAGCGTCGGTTGACCGATGACACCCAGAGACAAGACACAGAATTCGTGTCCGAATTCTGGTCTGTCCTATTTCCTTTGTACCTAAGCTACACCTCTTGGAACCTCCTGTTCCCTTCACTATAGATCATTTAAACACAAGTTTCACTTCTATTACATATTCCAAAAGGAAAAATTAACATCAATGTAATCATATAAAGAATAGAAAGCTCATTTCACCAATTCAACATACTC
Organism: Litsea cubeba; assembly: GCA_012931725.1. Classification (NCBI taxonomy): domain Eukaryota; kingdom Viridiplantae; phylum Streptophyta; class Magnoliopsida; order Laurales; family Lauraceae; genus Litsea; species Litsea cubeba. The sequence goes on from CM022951.1 coordinate 65,456,837, forward strand.
ATCACTAAAAGTCATAAAGAACCTAAAAGAACTAACATGCAGTAGCACTTGGGCATATAAACTTATTTATACTTGCCTGACTTGATGTCTACTACAGAGACCCCTTTTGTTTCACTTGCAATTTGAGATAATAACCTCCCTGTAAACTTTCTTCCAAGAACCCAACAAGAATTCCTCTTGATTGTCTCCAATTTCTCCTTAGACAGAATTCCCCCAACTTGCAGATGGAAGAATGACAAAATGATAGAGAAAGCAGGTAGTAGTTCAGCTGATCTACACCATCTCCATTGACAAGATTAAAATGGGTTCAGCACACCCATTTGAAGACTTCACAACAAAGAAGATGAAAGAACGATGAAGGAAGAAGAAAAGACCATGAAGAAGGAAGAAGAATTCAGCTACAGCATACAATGGTTGAGAAACAACGTGGCTCTTCCTATTTCAATTGCATGTTTTCAATCAGCCCAGCAATTGACACTTGGTTTCTCAATTTGAAAGAGAAACCCATTTGTTACAATATTTACATTTAAAGTCATATGAAGACCTCTTTGATTGATCATAGGTCAAATGCAAGTATGTGTATTATGAAAATTGTTATACTCATCGAGATACACACGATGACATCAAATTCAACCCAATTCGACTATTTTCACATAAATCGATATTTACGAAAAAGTCCTACATTCACTAATTGGGCTAAAACCAAGTTCATGTCTTCCAAATCATTCTCTTAAGCTTAATTTAGTCATCTACGACTAATTCGGCTCCTAGTGATTACTAATCTCATATAATTTCCTTAATCACATCTTAACCCATGATAATCACGATTAATTAAGATTAATCGCGCTTAATTCGGGATGGGGTGTAACAAAATGGCCACACTTATAGTTTGGATCCTCTATCATAGCTATTACAAGGGAATCGTAAAACAAGTGCCTGGGAGTCCACTGTGGGCTTATATAGAGATAATCCGGACCATTTAAGACGACTTTCATCTCCTCTATCGATATATCAGCCGGTTTTAATTAAAAATGAGTTGGTCCAACCGTTCAATTGGGCACAATGACCAAAATGTGCATGGGCATTGACATTGCATCATTGTTGCTGCAGTGTTATTCATGTTTCCGTCATGGTACTCTATCAAGTACTAAGGATTTATCAATGTAAGGGATGGTATTCATCTTTAACAGTCCGGAATATATCTAGGTGGGGCCCACGATAGAGTTCCAAGACGTGTTATATAATTTCTATGTAATAGCTACAACAAAGGATTGGAACTAGCTCCACTGGGATGTCCTGGAGAGAGACACTGATGTAGGGCTTTGGGGTTTCTAGTATTATTGATTTTTGCAGTATAGTTTTACTAGACCTTCAAAATCAACAATGAAATGAAATCAGACCTTCAAAATCAATATTACTAGACCAGAAAAAATCAGTATCTTAATTGATATAGTTAAGATAGTATATTATATCTATCAAAAAGTGCCCACAGGATGAGGGCCATAACAGTGTCCCTGACTAAACTTTTAATAAGGGTATCTGTTAGTGCAGAAAATGTTACTCACAAGATTAGGGGGTGTCTGACAGGACTTATCCAAAGGAACAGATAGAAATTAGCTTCTGTGATCCTGAAAGGGGATAAACAGACAGTCAAAAGACCCTGGCTGTGGGCAGCGCAGGGCTTTCCGATGCCTAAATTAGTGCAGGAACCAAACAAAGGTTGAAGAAGAAGAAAGACAGATTAACGGCCCTAAGGGAATGCGTATGCATACCTTTTTATTGGAATGTCCTCATATTTATAGAAGATTTTACCTGATATATATCTTGGAGTGGGCCTATTGATTTGACAGGAAAGGTCTCATCAGCCCACAAGGTAATAAATGAGGATCCATCATAGCCCACAGTGCATTTATTGTCAGTCCGATCAGCCCACACTGCATTAAATACAGGTCATGTTGGGCCTGATCCTGTCTCGACTCATTGGCGGTTGAGGTCCCATCGGATCCATCCTTGGGCTCTGCCCTGATATAGCTATAGCCGCTGGATGCCATCTTGTCAGTGATCTGGTGAAGATTGTGGACGGCTGGAATGACCCATCTGTCTCATTCGTGCATGCCCGTACTTAGTCACATGTCTGATGACGCAGTAGAGGTAGGAAAGCGACAACAGTATTCATCTTGGCTGGCAGCCTGAGGCCCTCGACCGAGATGCTTGGCTGAGGTCAGAGCATGGCGCGATTAACTGGCAGCTTATCGCCGAAATTAACGTAATCTCGGTACCTTATAAATCACCCCACACAGTATCAATCAAGCGACTAGAACTGTATCTAAATGACCTTATACCAGCGAGATCATGGAACTGCAAGTCACCCTGATCGGACACCAATGCATATACTACACCATTCATAATTTGACTCTCTCTATTCACAGCTCTGCTCCTCTTTAGAGACCATGCAAGATACTGAAAGAACAATCATAAGTAACCCATAACTGGGCACAGCCCAGAAGTGAATATCTGTCATTGTCTCATTGAAGATAAAAATAAAAGGACAACATGTGTTTTAGGGGTTGGCATCATTAGTAACTAATTTAATACTTGGGGATTTTGAAAGGAGAGCTGCAAAATGTGAGAAAACATATAGGCAAAAAACTAGCAGCAGAACACAACTGCTGGATCAAAAAGCGGCTTATCACATCTCATTCAGCTTTGTGACTTCTATTTTACTGTCATCAATATTTAATGGCCAAGTCCCTTTTCTTGCACTTGGAACAAGATTTCCATCTATGTACTCATTTATAACAATATGCCTCCTTGTTACTCCACGGCCATCTTCACATATGCATATTAGCCACATTGTTCTGCGTTGTCATTTCTTCGCGGTCCAATATTCAAGTTGACATAACATTGCATGTCTAACTGCTTTAGGATAGAAGTGATCATTTAGGGACATCTTTTGTTTTTTTGGCTAGCTAGGTAGAAAAAGATTGTATACACGAAGGCAACAAAAGAAATACAAGAAGCCAAATAGAAAATATAAACAATCTCATTCCGGGCCGTTTTTCTGCACTAGAATGCAAAGGCATTCATGGGCAAGTAAGTTCCATTGAAGGATTATTAAAAGGCTTAGTGTGAATTATATGATGTGAGCGGTGAAGGGTATAACATAGTAAAATATAATGGGACTTTGATTTTTCTATGATTTGAATTATTAGAATGATGTATGAAAATTAATTTTTCATCTTTCTTTGATTCAATTTTCATTAAAGGGATGCTATTTGATGGTCATTTTTGTATATTCACTTTGGATCTTCATTTTAAACCCTTTTTTTTTTCTAGAGAGTAAAACTTGAATTAAAGGAAGAAAAGAGGACAAGGGCTATCTCCATTTTAAACCACTCATGGCATGAATTCTTGTGTTCAAATTTTAATGTATTCTATGGAAAAAAAAAAAACAAGCACTTTACCACCTTGAATAAATATGATTAATCTCATCTTCAAGCACTCTGTTTTACTCCATAAATGCTCCTAGATAGTGGAACCTATCACAGTGTGGTACAACATAGGCATCCTCTTAAGTACTCATTTATTTATTCCCAACAATATCCTTTTTAATAATCCACACATCCATTAGCATACACATCTCAGCCACAATTACGTCTTTTCATTTTTTTTCATGAAACTTTCGACTCCATGTAACAATTAAAGTCTTACTGCCGTCTTGTAGAGCTGTCCTTTTAATCCATAGGGCATTTGAATGATGATTACACAACATTCGTAAAGAGCTCCATTTCATTCTACATCCGCTCCTAGACATTTGAACCCATGATAGTTGGCACTAAAGAGTTTTCAAATTCCGACTAGATCATTTTCCCTATACTCGAGTCATAAACTAAACTAGAACTCCATATACTTATTGTTTTGTTGCTTCAATCAAGAATCTACTTTTTTAGCAGGTTTATTAATGAACTTTGATGATGCCAAAAATAGGTTTCGGACACCACCGGTCAAGTAATAAATGCTAGGTGAAAATGTAGTAAATAAATGAGAGAGAGGGAATTTATAGTGGTTCGGTCTGTATGACCTACGTCCACTTTGAAATATGGTGATCTTTTATTGATAAGGTGGATTACAAGCGAGAGAGAGAGAGTAAGATGTTCATCCTTTTTTCAGTGATAAGAGGGCTCCTCTATTTATAGTCATCCCCTAACAGATGGGGACGACTTCTCTTTGGAGCCTCAGAGCTGTCCTCGAGGGACGGGCCAGGTGGAGGCAGGTGAGATATTCTCCGTAGGAATTGGTAGAAGCGGGACTGCTTCCAAAGCGACGTAGATGCCTGCCTTGACTTGGTCACTCCGTGGATCTGGACCTGGGCTTCCCTGGTGGATTTGGATCTGGCTCATCATATTCTAGGCCACTTGGGCCTGACTCATCAAACTTCATCAGGAAAAGGAAATGAAATTAAAACAGATACATTCAACAACTGTAACCATGAAAAGAAACAGATATATTCAACAACTGTAACCATGAAAAGAAACAATAAGACAAGAACAAGACAGGTCAGAGTGATAATACCGAAAGTTAACTTGCTTAAACTGGATCACTTCATCATCTTTCTTGGAATATCGCTGATCCACATCCCCATAAACGTGCTTCCCAAGTTCACCCAATGTCGCAACATCCTACCGTACTATTATTCACTATTTCAACAAAAAAACAGAACTCATATATAGATGAGAATTATGAACTGATTAACAATTGACAGACAAGGCGACCCAGATTGCTTGGTTAAGGCAATGATGATGATGGCGGTGCGGTTGTGGGGTTGATGCATCATCATATCTTATAGATGGTGTTTATTAAAGACCTCCATTTCATTCAGGTTCAACTTGGAGGCTGAAGTCAAGGTATTTTCCATTCCATTAAACATTGAGAAAGAGCTATCTGTTGTTAATATAGTGTAGAGCAATAAGAATACCCTACCACATGTGATATTGCTGCTGTTTAAGTTCTGAAGGAATAAGCGAATATGAAAAGCTCAGCTGCTCGTACAATAAAAGCGGGCTAAAATCTGTTTCCTGATCCTACATCAAAATATGAAATGGAAAATGAATTCAAGGATATAGCGGCAGCTACAACTTGGGAGCTGTTTGGTTTTCATCAGGCACAGATGACTGCACCTTGAAGATATCACCCTTTCCCCTCTCTGCCTCCCACACAATCAAGATCCCAGAGAGATGATGTCTTGTTCGACTCACATGAACATGGGGATAAATCCTTGGTGTCTTTGCGAATTGATATGTATCGCGTGTGAAATAAACAGCAGGTGTTGGAAAATTCCATCATGTGGGGCCACACATGTAACCATTAAATGTGTTATGCTATCTTTGGTTAAACCTAATTGAAGTGATCTAATTAAGACTTAAAGTTTTAAGGCTTAAGGGTATAATTGTCATGGGATTAATGTGTAGATACCAGAATACTAATTCTAATTTGATGAGGGGACAAATTAGAATTAGCAAATCTCATTATTATATATTAGGGTTATGGTCCCCAATTCATATGGTAAGTTCCTATTCTCTCTGACATCCCATCATCAGAAAGAATCAAGAGGGTTTCTCTGGGCAACCATATTGGATTGGAAGATCAACAACCTGCAAACAACTTTCACTATGGATCAAGGTATGTTTTCCGCTTTACATCTCTCGATGATTTGACATGGAGGATCTTGGTTGACAATAAAGTTTTCTGTATCATAAATCTAGATCTTGTTTTCTAACAAGTGGTATCAGAGCATCTCCATGTTAAGCCATTGGGAATCTAGTATTTTCTTTCTAATCAAGATCTCAAGTAATCTGTACTTGTTTTTCTCTCTTGAATATTATATTGATTTGCGTGCGTCATCAAAATCTGTTGTTGATTTATTTTAAATCGATCAAGAACCCTTGATATGCATCAGACGAGAAACCCATCGTTGATGGAAGTGGTTTTCGTGTCTTTCGCTGGCATTATGTTTGTTTTATTTTCCTTTCTTTATTTGCAATCTGCCATGGATCAAGCACATAAGGCATTCACAGATTACATGTGCCATCAAGCCAATTTTTTTTATTCATGCTATTGACTTGATACACCTAGGGACATGTGTAGAAAAGTTTTCTGATTCACTACGGATTAAAATAGTTTTCTGATTCACTATGGATTTTGAGGTCAAGAAGTTGTTTTGGGTCATCTTCCATCTATGATGGGTCTCATAGAGCAAAGGTTGGGATTGTCAAGATGTGTCATAAATTGATATAAAGGTGCATCAGGCCTCTGGTTGTATTTTTTTTCCTCTTTTTTTTTTTTTATGAGTCAAACAACTGTGACACAAATAATGAATGCTTCATATCGATTTTTTTTTCTCTCCATGATGACTCTTTATTATTTTTTGTTATGTTCTGGATCAAGTGCCTTTATAATGTTCTGGTCCAGGGAATATAAAAAAAAAAAAAAAAAATTCCTATGCCGTGACATCTGGAGAGAATTAATTGATTTTCTTCAAAGCCAATTCAAATATTTTATGGTATTTCTTTTCTGGTTAAATAAAATTGTCCATCATTCTAAATGGGCTAATTGAAACAAGATGTCACCAAAGTGACCTCTCTTGCGTAGATTGTTCATAAGGAATATTGGATGTTTGTGTATATGTAAATTCATGCGGGTCTTAGTCGGCCCAAAGGAAGGTTAATACTTGGCCGAATTGCATACACACCCGTGGTGATAAACATGTGACGATTATCAGGTTTTCCATGTAAATAATACATCGATCCAAAGATAGATTTATTATTTGACATAAATTATTGTCAATGTTCGCTCACTACCACAAGAGTACCATTTACAATTAATATTATTGTCCAAAGACTTGATATTAATGCTGTGCTAGGTATCTTGAGATAAGACTTACCATTATTTGAATATGTTGATTATCGTATTTGGTTAATAATATGAGCTTGTTTGTCTGTTTATTTTTTGTTCTCTTTACAGCAAGTGTTTCTACTATATCTGCTAATATCAACTCAATACCTGTGCTTAATGGGACTAATTTTAAGGATTGGAAAGAGAACATAGAAATTGTTCTCGGCTGCATGGATCTAGACCTTGCACTACGGACTGAGCAACCCGCTTCTCTTACCGCTGAAAGTACTCCTGATGCAAAGAAGAACTTTGAGAAGTGGGATCGCTCAATTCGCATGAGTCTTATGATCATTAAGCGCGGCATTCCGGAGGCTTTTAGGGGTGCGGTATCTGACAAGTTAACCACAGCCAAAGAATTCCTCGCCGAGATTGAAAAGCGTTTTGTGAAAAACGATAAGGCAGAATCAAGCACGCTTTTGCAAAGCTTGATTTCTATGAAGTATAATGGCAAGGGGAATATACGGGAGTACATTATGGATATGTCTCATCTTGCTTCTAAGCTTAAGGCACTGAAGCTCGAGCTGTCTGACGACTTGCTCGTGCATTTAGTATTAATATCACTTCCTGCACAATATAGTCAATTTAAAGTCAGTTACAACTGTCAAAGGGAGAAGTGGACTCTTAATGAGCTCATTTCTTATTGTGTGCAAGAGGAAGAGAGATTGAAGCAAGACAGGACAGAAAGTGCTCATTTGGCTCACACCTCTAAACATAAGGGCAAAAAGAGAAAGAATAATGATGCTGCTAAGGGTCCAGCCCAAAAGAAACAACAACAAACAAATGAGGTTCAAAAGAAACCACAGCAAGCAAATGAGGGTTGTTTCTTTTGCAACAAGCCTGGACATGTGAAGCAGGACTGTACCAAATATCACGCTTGGCGTGCAAAGAAAGGTACATTTCTTACTTTGGTCTGTTCTGAGGTCAATTTAGCTTCAGTACCTAGAAACACGTGGTGGTTAGATTTTGGTGCTACTACTCACATCAGTGTTTCTATGCAGGGTTGCCTGAGCTGCCGAAAGCCAAGTGATGCTGAAAGACACATCTTTGTGGGCGATGGCAACTCGGTAGAAGTAGAGGCAATAGGGCATTTTAGGTTGTTATTAAAAACTGGTTATTATTTGGATTTAGTAGATACTTTTATTGTACCGTCTTTTAGACGGAATTTGGTTTCAGTTTCTTTATTGGACAAGTTTGGTTATTTTTGTTCATTTGGAAACAATCAAGTCAGCTTATCTATAAATTCAAATATTGTTGGAACTGGTTCTTTATGTGTATATGACAACTTATATTTGCTTGATATAATTGTTTCTTATAATGAATCCTTCAATGTGGAATCACGCGGTACTAAACGAAAATTGAGTAAAGAAAATTCAGCCACATTATGGCACAAACGCTTAGGTCACATCTCTAAGCCTAGAGTTGAGCGACTTGTGTCTGATGGAATTTTAGATTCCCTTGACTTTACAGACTTTGATGTTTGTATTGCTTGCATCAAGGAAAAACAGACCAAACTGAAGAAATTAAGTGCCAATAGAACTACAGACGTCTTAGAATTGATACACACAGATATCTGTGGCCCATTCCCTACGGCTTCTTGGAATGGCCAACAGTATTTTATATCATTCATAGACGATTACTCTCGCTATGGGTACCTATTTCTCATTCATGAGAAATCACAGTCTTTGGACGTGTTCAAAACATTTAAAGCTGAAGTTGAGAACCAACTCAACAAAAGAATAAAGTGTGTCCGGTCTGACCGTGGTGGTGAATACTACGGTAGATATGACGGATCAGGTGAACAACGTCCAGGACCGTTTGCTAAATTCCTAGAAGAATGTGGAATCGTTCCCCAGTACACCATGCCAGGGTCACCTAGCATGAATGGTGTTGCTGAAAGGCGAAATCGGACTCTTAAGGATATGGTAAGGAGTATGATTAGTCATTCTTCTTTACCAGAGTCACTCTGGGGAGAAGCAATCAAAACAGCAGCTTATATTCTGAATAGAGTGCCAACTAAAGCAGCTGCAAAAACACCTTATGAGCTTTGGACAGGCCGTAAGCCTAGTCTCAAACATTTTCACATTTGGGGATGTCCTGCTGAGGCAAGGCCTTATAGGCCACATGAAAAGAAATTGGACTCCAAAACTGTTAGCAGCTACTTCATTGGCTACTCTGAGCGATCTAGGGGCTATAAATTTTATGATCCCACACTTAAGTCAATTTTTGAGACGGGAACTGCAACATTTTTTGAGGATGTTGAGTTTGGGGGGAGAAATAAGGTTAGAGACATTGTCTTTGAGGAAGAATCGGTTTCGATTCCTACTATCGCTATTGACAATGTGTCGGTTTCTATGCCTGTCATTGATCAAGAAGCGAATCCGGATCCTCCGCCAGACAATGTTGATCAAACCCCTATTCAAGATGAGGTGATCGTTCCTGAGGAACAAACTCCACAACCTCAAGAACCAGTGCCATTAAGACGATCCACTAGAGAAAGGAGAAATGCTATTCCTGACGATTTTTTCGTATTTCTCCAAGAACATGAGGAAGAAATTGGAATGGTGGAAAATGATCCAATCAACTTCCACCAGGCCATGCAAGGTTCCAACTCTCAAAAGTGGATTCATGCTATGAATGAGGAGTATAAGTCTATGCAAGACAATAAGGTTTGGGAACTTGTTCCATTACCAGAAGGTGCGAAGCCCATTGGTTGCAAATGGATTTTTAAAACCAAAAGGGATTCGAATGGTAATGTGGAGAGGTATAAGGCTCGTCTTGTAGCTAAAGGCTTTACCCAAAAAGAAGGGATTGACTTTAAAGAGACTTTCTCTCCGGTTTCTTCAAAAGACTCTTTTAGGACAATCATGGCACTTGTTGCACATTTTGATCTTGAGCTTCATCAAATGGACGTCAAGACAGCTTTTCTCAATGGTGACATTGACGAAACAATTTATATGGTGCAGCCAGAAAACTTTGAGTTGGGAGACCCAAAGAATATGGTCTGTAAATTGACAAAGTCCATCTATGGACTCAAGCAAGCTTCTCGTCAGTGGTATCACAAGTTTCATCATGTGATTATCTCGTTTGGTTTTGAGACAAACGCTGTTGATAATTGTGTGTATCACAAATTCAGTGGGAGTAAGCACATATTCCTGGTTTTGTATGTCGATGACATACTGCTTGCCACAAATGATATAGGCATGTTGCACGAAACCAAGAGATTTCTATCAAAAAAATTTGAGATGAAAGATCTTGGTGACGCCTCCTTTGTATTAGGGATCCTGATACACCGTGATCGCTCTCGGGGTATTCTTGGATTATCACAAAGACGTTATATCGATACAGTACTCAAAAGATTTGGCATGCAGGACTGTAAACCAGGTGACACCCCTGTCGCTAAGGGAGACAAGTTCAGTCTCAATCAGTGCCCTAAAACTAACCTTGAAATTAAGGAAATGCAAAAGATTCCCTATGCATCAGCTGTAGGTAGTCTAATGTATGCTCAAGTATGTACGCGTCCGGATATTGCGTACATTGTTGGCATGTTAGGCAGATATTTAAGTAATCCTGGAATGGATCATTGGAAAGCAGCCAAGCGGGTTATGAGATATTTACAGAGAACAAAAGATCACATGCTCACATATAGGAGATCGGATCAGTTGGAGATCATAGGGTATTCTGATTCCGATTTTGCTGGATGCAAAGACAGTATGAAATCCACATCAGGCTACCTTTATCTGTTAGCTGGTGGAGCTATTTCTTGGAGGAGTGCCAAACAGACACTCTTTACTGATTCCACCATGGCAGCAGAGTTTGTAGCATGCTATGAGGCATCCAACCATGGTATATGGCTGCGGAATTTTGTCACTGGGCTGCGAGTTTTAGAGGGTATTGAAAGACCACTCACACTATATTGTGACAATAAGTCAGCAGTGCTATATTCCAACAACAACAGGAGCTCATTTAAGTCAGAACATATTGCCATTAAGTTCCTCGTTGTGAAGGACAGAATACAGGATGGACAGATATCCATAAAGCACATTGGGACAAACTCCATGATAGCGGATCCGCTTACAAAGGGATTACCACCCAAGGTCTTTCATGAGCACACTGCTCATATGGGTGTTATTTTGTGTGAGGATATCAGACTATAGTGGGAGTTCGTATCAGTTTATATATTATTGCTTTATGTTTAATTTTGGACATACTTATGCATTTATGTATTTGGATATTTTTCTGATCAGAAATAAAGTATTCAGTTCATTTCACTCTGTTACATTGTATTCAATATTGATCTCACTAAGGAATAAAGTAGGACCAGTTGGAAATAGACATGTATAGATCACATTGCATGTATTTTCCATGCTACGCATCCATGATTGATCTATGTCATTTGGTTATGTTGGTGTACGTGACCATTGATGGGTTTAGTCATGTTAAATATGACGAAAATCGCTTTGATCCTATACCGGCATAATCAATGGACGGGATTGTTTGGATATACCCTCAGATTATGATAGCAGAATTTTAGAGCTCATACAGTCATACACATTTGTTAAGTTACATATATGGCCCAGTGGGAGTTTGTTGGAAAATTCCATCATGTGGGGCCACACATGTAACCATTAAATGTGTTATGCTATCTTTGGTTAAGCCTAATTGAAGTGATCTAATTAAGACTTAAAGTTTTAAGGCTTAAGGGTATAATTGTCATGGGATTAATGTGTAGATACCAGAATACTAATTCTAATTTGATGAGGGGACAAATTAGAATTAGAAAATCTCATTATTATATATTAGGGTTATGGTCCCCAATTCATATGGTAAGTTCCTATTCTCTCTGACATCCCATCATCAGAAAGAATCAAGAGGGTTTCTCTGGGCAACCATATTGGATTGGAAGATCAACAACCTGCAAACAACTTTCACTATGGATCAAGGTATGTTTTCCGCTTTACATCTCTCGATTATTTGACATGGAGGATCTTGGTTGACAATAAAGTTTTCTGGATCATAAATCTAGATCTTGTTTTCTAACAGCAGGCTCCACAAAAATAGGTAGAAGTAGCTCCATGGGTAGTGCGCATTAACATCAAACAGACCCTTATCAACGTTGGGTCTTTTGATAACAACTTCTAAGAACAATTCCATTTGCCTGATTGTTATTATCAGTCAATTGCATCCAACCCTCATATTTGATTCAATCGTTTTAAAAAGCTACCACTTTTGGGTATATCCACTCATGGAACCAGAGGGAGGCCGGGCAGAGGCCACCCCCCCGGCCCTCCCCAAGCAGTTTTTTAATGTGGCCCTGTCAAGAAAACTTTTTTTTTATGTGGCCCTCCTAAATTTTTTTTTTTTTTTTTACTGCATTGTGGTCCCTCGAAGGACGAATTCATGAGTCCGCCCTCTATTATATATGCAGTCTCCACTATTGGGGTCAGGTAGTAGTGCTAATAGTGAGCGACCAGTATCACATAATTACTGCCTATGCATACTCATTATTTCCCACGATCAAGAAGCAGAGATGCATGTGCTGGTAGACCTACTAATATATATAGGATTATGAATATGTTGCCATAAGGTGGCCAAAGTATTTGGGGGCGTATATGGATTGGATTGGTGCGGATTAGACCAAATCCGTCAGGTTTAGAATCCGTCATCAATCCGTGGCTGTTAAAAACCGATTCAATCTGATCCGATTCGTGGAGGACCGAATCGGATCGGATTAATCCGTTCAATCCGTTGAATCTAATGTTAAAGAAAATTTGAAGAGCATGCTCTCAAGGCTAGGGTGAAATTTGATATAGGATTTCATTTGTTAAACTTATATATAAAACTGAATTACATTTTGACCCTTGAAGTTTTTTCTTCTTTTATATTTAAACCTCTTAACTTACATTTAGACCCCTTTTTTTTATTTATATTTAATGTCGACGAATCGGATTGGATTGAATCCGCGGATTGAATGTGAAATCCGCCACCGATCTGTTGCTAATGAATTACAAGATTATCAATCCATCACCAATCTGTTTACCTTCGGTTCGATTAAAAATCTACGGATCGGATCGGTTTTATGGATCAACGGATTTTTTGTGCACTCCTATGCCAAATTGTATATTATGTGACATATTTATTTATGTGTGCTGTTATATGTAGTCCTACAATACACCATACATTGTTTCCATTTTTCTATTATTGTTTTTTTCTTTGGTAGAACCATTTTTCTATTTTAATTATTTTTTTTGGTAAAAGACCATTTTTTCTATTATTAGTAATAGCATTCTGCTAGTCTCTGAACCCTTCTCACATTGGGAACTGCCTCATTTAATTCCCTTGGTTATAGACACCTTCGGAACAGATATTCAAGATATAGCTTGTTCTTTCCAAACTATTTGTTTTGTACCTGATCATTTTTTCTTAAAATGATCAATTAAAGGAATTTTTTGTAAAAATGAAGTAACGGTATCTTTTGTCATTTTCGAAATCTTTCTCCTGTATATCAATTTAATTCCCCTCTATATTCATTTTCTGCTAAACTTTAGTAACATTCCCTCCAAACTTAAGACAATTAAGTATAAAATCATTAGAGAAGAAGAATAGTTAAAAGGACGTCTATCGTCAATTAGGATAATTTCGTCCAAAAATATATATGAACAATTATCTCGTCATTTTATGATTTTTCTTTATAAAATCATTTAATTATGGTTTAAACTTAATTTCTTCATAAAAATTCATTTTTGTTTAATACATGATCATTTTTCTTAAAATGATCTATTAACGGAATTTTTCTAAAAATGGTGTTAGGGTATCTTTTGTCATTTTCAAAATCTTTCTCCTGTATATTTGTTTAATTATTTATTTATTGAAAAGAGGTAAAATATTTATACCTTCTAGAAAATTTCTCTCCTTTATTTTCCACTTGGCGAAGCTTGAGGGCGACGGTCGGCATCGTGGAAGGAAATTATGCGTTTAGGAGGGGATTGGCAAAACGTGGGGCGTGGGGCAGACACGTCACAGATACTTTTGTGACATGCTCAAGTGGGCCCTTTGTAGTACGGCCCAAGACTTCGTGACCTTCGTCTAGTCACAAAACATATCAGCCATTGGATCAGAAAGAAGTGTGGGCCCGCTGTGCGTAAAGGTCGTCGTTGCGTGCCAAGTACCCATTGGCTACAAAGCGATAATCAATCAAATCTTTCACACACATAAAAAAAAAAAAGGAAAATTTGAAAAAATAAAATAATATATATATAAGTTTTTGGCTAATTTTTAAGAAATTATAAAAAAAAAACGTATAAGAATTTTTGACAATTCTTTCAATTTAAGTCCCCTCTATAAATCTTTTCTTAACATCTTGGAGAATTTGATTTTGATGATCATAACTATTTAATGTTGTGGGCTCATTAGGTCATTTGGGTTGGACATTTTAATTTCTCTTAAATGATTCATTAAAGGACGATTTTGCAAAATGACATAAGGATATTTTTATCTTTTTTTTAAAATTTTTTTTACGGAGAGCTTAATTGAAAGAATTGTTAAGAACTTTGATGCGTTTTTAAAATATTTAAATTTTTATGTACTTTTTCAAAATGAGCCAAAAATTTTATATATTTTTTTAAATTTTTAAAAAAATACCATCCTTCCACGATATGAATTGAGGAATCCGGATGAGAAATTGCGAGTCAAAAGGAGAGGACTCCATAGTGGGCCCACATGATCTAATCCAAATCCTTCAATATAAACACCCTCGGTTAAAAGGGATGTCCTCATATATTTACTTAGATTGATTGACTATTTGATGAAATGTTGTGATTAACACAATTTTATACATATTTATTATTAGGTTTTTCATCAAGCAGTAGATCCAACGGTTGAATAAACTCATTTTTTTTTTAAGTTTTAGGATGCCCCACATTTTTATTCGTAGAAGAAGTTTATTTTAAACGGTTTAAATTTCAATATGTGGACTTCAATGTAGAGCTCCACTTCATTGTAGGTTTAGTTTCACTGTAGAGGTCCTAGAGGATCCGGACTCTGAATTAAGAGGTAGAAGAAAAATCTCACGAAAAGATTTACATTGGATTGGATGCCACATATATGGGGAGCATTACCGAGTTCTATTTGACAGTAGCAAAGCCACTTTAGGTCAATTCTAATCTATATATAGATATTAATATATCCAAATCAGTTATCTGTTGTCACCTTTTGCTAGCTTTTTTAATAACTTATGACTATATATGGGAAACTTTGACAACTAGATGTTACTAATTAAATGAGATTGAAATCAATTACCAGCATTATTCCCGCCCAAAAGTTTGATGGATTGTACAATGACAAACCCCATTGGATTTCAATGGGAAACTATTTAAGGCTCAATCACCCAACGGTTTAGCCAGGCCAACCTAGTCCAAAGGAAAGTGCTACATGTTGATTCAAGCCTCTTACCATTAGTTTTATTTTTACCCCCGCTAAGGGGGGTTACGACCTAATTAAGTCCTCAGGTGAGGGAATGTGGTTTGTCCATTTTACTATTAGTTAAACTATTAAAACTCCGTGGTTTAGCTGTGGAATCATTTAAACCAGACAACGTTTTTTAAGAACAAGTCCATGAGTGAAATTGCAAAAAAGGAATAATTAGAAACGCAATATAAGACTTTAAATTGTTACCAGTTTTATTTTAAAACCTAATTCTAACCTCTTCAACATTTTCTTTCAGATTTAAGCATTATTTTTAAAGTTTTAAATTTCCAGTGTTTTTTTTATTATATTTATATATTTAATCTGTTATTTTTAATTTGATTTTATGAACATTGGAAATCATATCGGTGTCATTCATTATTACTAGTTTTATTTTAAACCTTAATTCTAACCTCTTCAACATTTTCTTTCAGATTTAAGCATTATTTTTAAAGTTTTAAATTTCCAGTTTTTTTAATTATATTTATATATTTAATCTGTTATTTTTAATTTGATTTTATGAACATTGGAAATCATATCGGTGTCATTCATTGTTACTAGTTTTATTTTAAAACCAATTTTATTTTAAAACCTAATTCTAACCTCTTCAACATTTTCTTTCAGATTTAAGCATTATTTTTAAAGTTTTAAATTTCCAGTGTTTTTTTTTATATTTATATATTTACTCTGTTATTTCTAATTTGATTTTATGAACATTGGAAATCATATCGGTGTCATCATTCCACTAGAATGAACAAAGATTAGATTAGGCTCAACCAACCATAGCCCTCACCTCTTTACTGGCCACCCTGGTTTTCTAAAACATTGCATTTGACAGTTCTAATTGAAATAGTTGATATAGTGTGGAGGACTTATGTCAAGTTGGTAATTCCACTGTCAAAATATGATAACCTCTTAGATAAAAGCCACAATTTAGTGATTGGTGACAAGCAAGATAATAGTATAGTCACAATTCCATTGGATCAATGTATGTGGTAGTGGCTTTCTAAACCTAATTACTGAAATCAAAAGTGGTGCCATTAAGTTTGAGTCACTGTTCATGAGGAGGTTTGGGTCCAATTGCTCAAAGCTTTAGTTCACATTGCAGAATTGCTCTAAGAATATTTTCATGAATATACTTATCATATCACTTCATCGTAATGTTATTGAAAAGAAAGTATAATATTACTCTGTCCAGTGTTTTGTTGAAATTACTCTGTCCAGTTCACTTGAGTTATTCGATGACCCGGATCAAGACGAGTTTATAATTTTTAAAAATAAGAATATGGTGATCCAGTTCATGCTGAACTGTTATGTGCCTAGACCAATATCAGGCAGTTGCACACATCAGATCTAGAAAAATTACAATCCAAAAGAGTATACCAGTAGTGTAATTATTGGAATGCATCAAGCCACTTCTCCTCTTCATGACAAAACACTTTGTCCACAATAAGGTGAGGGACTGAGGGCTGAACTATACAAGGTAGAGATATAGAAGGGATTTTGACTTTTCTAACATTTGAATTACTTGGGTGATGATTACAAGGTATTCATATTCCATCTCCCCCTAATTATATTTCTATGAACGGATGGGTTATTTGATTGTTATATTTGCAGCTTCACCTCGATCTGTTTTCTTCATTTTTAACCACTAAAAGACAAGTCTTGCAATCCAAATTTCCCCTAAGAATTCATGGTGAAGTGGGTTCAAAACCAAATACTCTAGGTAGGTAATGAAAGATATAAGATGGATGTACATGTGACCCTTCATTTCCTGGCATTTGATAAACTAGGGTGTGGTGTGTGATCATTTCTTATCATAGAAACGCTATTTGTTGATCATCTGTAGATCCTTCACTTTACTTCTTTTTTTTACCTTGGATAATAATTCATTTGTAAAAATTACAATACCCGAGCAAACAAATGGACCTTGACTTTGATCTAAATTGGATATTTCCCGTCTAATTGTCTCTTGAAGATGCAGCTACCCCAACCCAACTGTTCTGTCAAAGCAGCACTATGAATGATCCAACTTCGACTGAGCTTAGGCATGTATACCTCAAATCGACCTAATCTTAGCTGGACAGAGGTTTGGCCTTCACCAAATCAAACTTATAACACAGCTGACTTCGGACTTGTTTGCAGGATACATGAGAGTTCGTTAACTAAGCCTAACGTGGCTGCCCACGAGGCAGAAATTTTGAGAACTAAAATATCTAATTGACATAACTAAACCAGGTTTAGGTTGAGAAAAATAAAAGAACAAGTTCCGCCAACATGGTAACAGTTGAGTGGTGTTGGCACCTTAATATCGCACACATGTCTAGAAATTGATCTTTGGGTCTTCAAGTTTAAAGTATCACTTCTAACTTAATAGTTCAAATTAAAGAAAAAAAAAAACCCACACGCTCCACTATGATTTGATTATAAGTATTTCTTGGACAAACTAAAATCCTACCGTTATTTGGGCCAAATTTTAAAATTCTTTCCCCAAATTTTGGACCTACTGCCATTTTGTTTTACTTGGTTACGTGGTTGTGGTTTGGTCTCCCCTGGACAAATAAGGTAATGTAGCATCGGTACTGGTAGGATTATAAACAGTATCATCACACAGCTAGGCTCATGGCATCTTAGAAAGAAAACACACACATAGAAATAATAATAATAATAATAATAATAATAATGATAGAAATGTGTTATTCAAATTAGCAATCACTTAACACTAATGGACAGTGTTCTCGTACGAGCAAACCACATATACCTAAGGGATCGTGGGGCCCACTTACAAATATCTCTCATAATGGGAGGAGGGCAGATGGGAGTGACCAAATTATCCTTGCCCTTTATTTAACGTCCTTAAAGTTTAATGACCTCTTTAACCATGTTTACTTTTGAGATTCAATCCACTCGAGTAAAGGTTCCATGAGTGTACAATTGGTAGTGATGCCATATCATGGGACAACATCAATATCAATGGGGCTACACGGATAAAATGTGAGCTCTAGTGGGCCCCCATAGAGCTGGACCATACATGCATTCCACTCGTAGGAGAATATTCTCCCAGTTAACATTACTTCTCATAGTCAGGGCTATCAAAGGGCTGGATGGGTCGGGCTAGGCGATGGCGGACCCATGTTTTCATTTGGATGGTGTGGTATATGATCAAGTGAAGACGTTAAATAATAAATCAAAATTTTTAAGATATTATATAAGTGTTTCTTGAATCACGCAACCGCATGCTAACACTTGGATCCGCCCCGGGGTTATCCTTACCCACCCTCAATATATGTAGGGTTAAGTCCAGGTGGGCCAAAGCCCTCGAAGGGCTCACATTACCTAAGCCAAGGCCAGGTCAAGGGCCTGACCTGAAAATAAGAAAACCAATTATTTTTTCCTACACTTCCACCAAACATCAAATGTCGATCAAACATTAACCCACCGAGTGAAACATATCAATACCAGGAAAGCAAATCTCAATTTCGGCAACTAGATGCTAAAACAGAGCCCATAACAGAAAATCTCTTAGTTCTGTGCACGCGTCATATGCATTCAGTTGAGTTGGGTTGTGGAGAGATATTTTAAAATATGTATGACACGTGAGGAAAAATACATTCACTTTTTATTTGGAACGTCTTGTAGTTATTTTGAGTCCACATGATTAAATACATTAGGGCTAGATAAAATTTTGTTTGAGCCCAGCAAGAAGCAAAAATTACCTTAATTAAGCAAACCAGTAAATAATTAGCTTCACATTTCTAGTCCTCGGTAATCTATGTACAGAAAGGCCAAATAGCCCTTTGATCTAATCGCTCTCTTCACAACTAAGCCCACAACAATGGCAACAGATAAAATGGCAGAGTCCACTCACGTCCTCTTCAATTCACACTCCACGTACAGCCCATCTATGGAAAAATCAATCAACTGAACAAATGCGTATTATTTAAGACCCCACTGAGCCCATCTTCCAGAGAGACAGTTCGTTAGAGAGAGTCAGGTTCTTTTCTCTTTTTTTTTTACCTTTGATTGCTTCTATAATGGAAACAACCCAATGATATTTAAAAAAAAAAAAACCCCATTTTCTTATTGTTATAGGAGGGTGAGTGGGGGTATATTAAAATATATGTGCATTTATATGCAGAGAACTTTTAAAAAAAAAACATGTAAAAGAAACGTGGGTGTTTTCTAGAGCTCCTCGTATATATATATATATATATATATATATATAAAATAGAGAGATATTCTTGTGAGAGTTACCTTAAGCCATCACATTTAGGCGAGAGGCCCCACTCCTTACTCTCATAGTACAATGAGAATAACTCTCATAAGAGCATCTCCCTATATATTTAGGCGAGAGCCCCCACCCCTTACTCTCATAGTACAATGAGAGTAACTCTCATATGAACATCTCATATACGGTAATATTTAGGTGAGAACTAGTTCTCACATATTATATGAGAATTTTTTATGGGACCCAATTGTGGGCCCCATTTGGGGATGGGACCGGGGGATGGAAATATCTATATGAGACCACCCCAAGAATCAAGTTTGACCCCTAACCCCTTCATCCGTGGCCCACAAGTTTAATGGCTTCATATTCAAAAAAAGATTCAACCCTCGATCCAACGGTTCAGTTCATTCGGATGTGTGTCAATCCTTGGAAATAGTGACTATCAGGGGATTCCCTATTGATTGATAGGTTTAGATGGTTGCTAGTTGGACCCCACAAAAAAGATCTAATATAATAGGTGAGAACTAATTCTCACTTGAATATTTCCCATATATATATATATATATATTCTAAAAAACGCCCCACTTTAAAAACACCTTTTTTCCACCCCTCATTTTTTTGGTCATGGGGTCCATGTTAAGTAAATCTAGTCTTTTCACATATACTACGTCACCATGAGTAGTTTCAAGTCCAAATTTGACACTCATTCAACTTTTCCTCACCATTGGCTTGAAATCATAATAGATTAATACCTTTAAACTATTAAACTTTTGGGCTATAGATCAAAAGGTTAGGATGATCTTATTGACTTAAGGTTTTGTATATAGGTATGCCTCATATAGATATTTCCATCCAATAAATTTCCATTATCATCTTACATCCCAGTGGGCCCAACTAGGAGGGGCATTTTCTCCTAAAAAATGCTCGGGCACGGTATAGCGCTCCCCATTATATATATATATATATAATACTGAAGTACTAATCCAATGTGCTCTGATTAGTGAGCGCACCTCAACGTGGGGCCTACATAGGGCCTAACTCGGACTAGGACATGAGGAGGTCGAAAGATCTTTTTGGGCCCTCCATCTCTACAAAAAATCAACCCCATCCCCAAACCCTATAACCTCCGTTTAGGTCCCACAAGTTTAATGGTATACAGCCCATTTGGGTATGCGGTCGATCCAATCGTCCAGTTCATTTGGATGGGTGCAAAACTCAAGGGGCGTGTGAAATTCAGTAGGGATATGTGTGTGTGGTCCAATCGGATGGACATCAGGTGGGTCCCGCCCCCGGTGCGCAAGATGCGCACCGAGTGCATTGGAGAACCATCATATATATATAGTAATCCTCCTGTACAAGCTTCTTTTACCGTCTTACGGTACAAGTCACATCATGGGGCCACTTACTAGTCCATCCGAGCGAACCATCTGAACCCACCAAGTTTTATATATATATATATATATATCGGTACCACCGGGTTTTGGTAGATCCAAATGGAATGGACCGTTAAATATGGGAATATGGATGGTTTTGGTAGATCCAAATGGAATGGACCGTTAAATATGGGAATATGGATAAACCAACCCCCCCCCCCCCCCCCCCCCCCCAAAAAAAAAAAAAAAAAAAAGTCAAACAAGTTCAAATTTGACACTCATCCAACTTTTCCTTGCTGGATTGGAATCATAAGAAAATGATACTTCTAAAATCATTAAAACTTAGGGCCATGAATCAAAGGGTTAGGATGATCCTATGGACTCAAAACCCTACACAAAGGTGAGTCTTATATAGATATTTCCATTTAGTTGACTTCCATGATCATCATGTATCCCAATGGGACCAAGTGGGCTGAGCATCTTTCTTATAAAAAAATGTCCCGGGCGCTATCTAGCATTGCCCATATACGTGTGTGCACGCGCACACCTCGCGTCAGGGCGCTATCTAGCATTGCCCATATACGTGTGTGCACGCGCACACCTCGCGTGCCTAAGTACCTAGTGGGGCGCACCTGGTGAACCATCCTAGTGGACCATAAAATAAGGACTACTTGACAGTCACTGACCCCATGCTTAGCAACTATATATAAGAAAGGATTGGATCAACTCTATGCTCTTTTTGGATGATGAAAACTTGCTGGCCATTGATCAAATGGTTGGGATGATGATTTGAGCCTCCATCGCCATACAAATATTGTTTTGTTAAGGATTGGGGGAGGGGGTGGCCCAAGATGGGCCCTAAAAGAACCGGTGCTCATGTGAGAGGGGCCTTGTACATACACATAACTCATGATCCTTTGCACACTTTTTTTTATGCTCACCCAAGTATACCTCATAATGGGGCCCACCTGATAGTCCAGAGGGTCCCCATTCCCACTTGGCTACTCATAGCACTTAACTAATAATCCCAAGCAGCAGCAGCAGCAGCAGTTGAGATTGGGCTACCGGGCTTTCAATGTGGCACTGGCCCTGATCCTTACTTCTTACACAACTCACTCGTTGCCACTCTACTACTCTCCACTAAAGCAAATTCACCTTCCGAATCAAACCAATCTTCTTTTTCTTTCCATAAAATTCCATCTCCTTCATTTTATTTTTTATTTTTATTTTTATTTCTTTTTTCTGTTCAATCGTCTCCTCCTCCGTTGTCTCCTTTTTTCCTCTTCTTTCCATAAATGCATTCTCAGGACGACGAAACTTCGCACGTACCACCTGGAGACCAACGACCACCGGCCCCACCGCCTTACATGCACCAGCCCATTCCTACAGACACGAGTCATACCCCGCCTCCGTCGCCGCGGCCTACCGCTGCGACATCCAGCACCACCAGAGGCGGGAAACACCCCCTTTACCATGGGATCCGACCCCGAAACGGTAAATGGGTGACGGAGATCCGGGAGCCCGGGAAGTCCACACGAATATGGCTCGGCACCTTCCCGACCGCCGAGATGGCGGCCGCAGCCTACGACGTGGCCGCGTATGCTCTCAAGGGTGCAGACGCCCTCCTCAATTTCCCGGATTCAGTCCACTCCAATCCGGTTCCGGCCTCCTCTTCTCCATCAGCCATACAGGCTGCCTCCGCAGCCGCAGCCGCCGCGAGGCTCCCTAAAAGGCCAGGAGAAGAGATTACATGGTCGGAGCGCGGCGACCATCCGACGGGTGGAGGGGATGAATTTGTGGATGAGGAGGCGCTGTTTGCGATGCCGAAACTGCTGGAGAGCATGGCAGAGGGGATGCTCCTCAGCCCACCCAGACTGAACTCAACCGGATCTGACGAGGACTCTCCGAATAACTCAGATGGAGAAGGTCTCTGGAGCTACGGTTGAAAAAATGACAAAAATGCTTTCTCATCATAAATGGTAGTGATCCGGAGTGGTGGATGATGGTGATGCTTCATTTCTATGCACCAACGTTTTAGGTGCATGTATTTACGCTTAAGTCTGTTTGGATGAAGGGTAAAAGTGTAGAAAATGGAAGAGGGAAACACCATCACAGCTCAAATCTGTGGAATAGATGGTTTTCTCCGCTTTTGATTTCCCTACTATATCTCAAATCTGCGCTATAGATGGTTTTCCTGCTTTGATTTCTCTACTTGTATTGTTGCATACAAAAACCTATTCTAGTTGTGGTGTATAAATAGCTGGAACTTCTTGGTCTGATTTTCTTCGCTCTGGGTGGAAGAGAACCCATCTCTCAAGCGCCTGCACTCAGGTGGATATACAGTTTGATACTTCGACGGCCAAAGTGAAAGCAGAAGCTGCAAGAAATGTATACTTTTGATGGTACTGCCTATAAGCTGTAACAGAAGCAGTGGTTTAGTGTCACAACCCTAAATCCCTTATTCTTCTTCTTTTTTAGGTCTGAAGAGTCCAACATAGGGAGATTCGGAGATGTGGGTATTTGATCGTTGGGTTAGTGTCACAACGCTAAATCCCTTATTCGTTTTCTCTTTTAGGTCTGAAGAGTCCAAGATAGGGAGATCCGGAGATGTGGCTATTTGATCGTTGTATCTATGTAGACTTTCTAGTGCTCTAGATGAGGATATGCGGGTACTGATCACTGATCAGTGTGTAATAGTTGTATATGTTCAAAGAATAGTTTTTGAAGAAATGAAACCAAACCCTTCTATCGAGAGGGGAAAAGAAATCTATGGAGAGGGGTAAAGAAGAGGTAGAGCGCTCTCACTCTCACTCACTCTCAGATCAAACACAAAAAAAAAAAAAAAAAACCAGTTGTCCTTTCTATCTTCTTCCTCCTCGGCATGCCTGTTTTTGGCATCTTCAATTAGTTTCGGATTTCTTCTTCATCATCATCTTTTTCTTTCTCAAGAACAAAATTAAATTTAGTTACTTTCCAATGGTTGTAGATGATGGCCAGGACAAATTATAAGTATGAATTGATTCACGGATACATGATTTTTCTGTTTCTGTTTTCCTCCTTTGTAACCTAGGGTTTGGAGACTTGTTTTTTCTTGTATTTTGAAATTACCCAATGCAGTGATTTCATTCACAGCTATTTTGTTTACAAAAATGGGATTTTTTTTTCTCTATATCACCATGCTGCTCCTAGAGGGCTTCAGAATGTGCCGATTTTCCATTACTGTGTTATGATATTTCTAATTCAACAGATGCCTCTTCTCCTCCACCAACTCCATCCTAGTTTTCTACATTATTGTGCATCAGATTAGTTTATATTATCAACGATTTTAGTTGTATGGAATAAGTAATGCTCAACAACGCTAAAGCATCACCTTCTTCTTGTGGTGCTTTCCTTTTCTTTGGTTAACAGAGATATAATGAACTGGAACTTCTCTTTATTGTTTGGTATCTAGATTAATTAGGTGCTAATTATCTTCTTTCCTTTGTCTCTGGCAATTTCCTTTTGCACATATAGGTGTCAATCAGGCAACTGCTTTGACATGTAAATATCAAGTGCATTATACTTGGATTGTATGATTTCATGTATACAATAAAGCCATTTATTTACTCATCTGACAATCTATCAATACCACTTATTTCTAAAAATATCTCCACTTGGTAAGTTGCAAGTTACTATTTCGTGATCACAAGAAACACCCACGTTTAGATTCACTGCTTCTGTATCAAGTGGCCATTTGCATCACCAATTACAATTTTTTTTAGGTTAAAGGTGCATCATCATGAACCAAACTTCTTAACAATGGGGTACTACATTTGAAATTTCTGAAGGTAAACTATCTACTAATCTTTGAGAGAATCATTAGAAGTACTCTCTCTTTCCCTACTTTAACCTCATCTATCCTTTTTGTAGTGGAATCTTTTCTCTTTTTGGCCATTTCCTCTCTCTCACACACACATCAATGAAATAACATGTAAATGAAGATTTACAGCCAGTGAAAATGGGGACAATTCCGTGAGGCAGGTGATCACCGGAAATTCCTAATATTTCCGAGTATCAAACCCAATGAAGAAAAGGTCTTGAACACAAATCTTTCAAGGGCTGGATGAGGGGTTTCCGGGGCAATGGATTCCCCACTTTCGGTACAATATTCCGAGAGATTTTCTTAGAGGAATTGGGGATATTTTGGCTTGACTGAATCAACAAGCCTACAAGGCTCTTTTGCGGCCACCTTGTGTAGGCCACATCCCCACATGCCAACCATAAGTATAGGTTATTTTGATCTCTTTCATCAATGAAATAAGATGTAAATACAGGGTTATCTCGATTTGAAACATTTCTTCTATTTTTTGGCTAAATCTCATGCAGAGGACCAACTGATCTATAGCTTATTACCTCATTTAGAGACATTTACAGTAGACCAGTAGAAAATGTAGCATATTAAAAATGTGCTTAAACTTATAATGTAAATATATATATATATATATCCATATATATATATTTACATTAAAGGCCCATTTGTTTGAATGGAATTAAATTCAAAGAAAATCATGGTCAAATGGGCTCCAACAATGGATTATTAAGAGGTGAGTTTGAAACTGTATAGGTCAGAGATACAATGGGACATTGATTTCCTTGGATTTGGATTACAAGTTGATGGTTGGGTTTTCATTTGTCATGGAAGATTATTTGGTGATGATTTTTGTATATTAAGCCTTGTTTTTCATTCAATTTCATCCACTTTTCGTGCATGTTTCTGCCATGACGTGGATGAGGAAACGCTACATTTCCTTTTCTGTGAAAATGAATATTTTGGGGGAAGTTATAATCCGCTTTCTTCTCCCACGAGGAAAAAACGCTCGCTTCCATTGATTTTTTAATGATGAAATGGGCCGCACCAACCAAACAACAAAAATGGTGTATCGATGGGGAAGAGGTCACTCTTCTACCAAAACAGGCGTGTAAAAACACTCCTAGGGAGCATTTATGTACGTCCATGAAAAACTAGTTCTGCAAATTCTTTTATCTACCCGCGGAATTAAAATTCTTCCATCCCCCATAGGAAATGCTTTTGACCGGAATCACGGCAAATTTTGCTCATTTTTTGCACTATTCTCTATGGAAAAAAAGCTGTCCTAAACATGAAAATTTTCACTACGAAAAAGCGGTCAAATTTTTCATACCACTTTTGCAGAAAAGCGGCAATACAAACATGCCATTAGAAACATATAATAGAATTCCTAGGAACTCAATAACATGAAATAAACAGCCATAAGGAAAAGTCTACATTTTCATACTATTTAGATATGAAAGTAGAGAGGATGGAAATGGATGATAAGTAAAATTATTGTGAAAATGAAAAATGACTACCCAATTATCTTATTTTTATTATGGTGAGTAATTTTTTATCTCTTTATCTCTGAAAATATATTTCACTTTATTTGCTAAAATTTGTTATTCTCCATCTCTCAATTTCGTAATACCCCTTTGCTCATTATCTTTCATCCTTTCATTCCTCTTCTATTAAAAGTGATAGTAAAATATCAAATTTACCGTAAGTGTTTGTCCACAATAAACTTGCAAACCGGGGATAAATGAGTCGTATGGCGCCTGCAATGGCCGAGACTGAATGTTTATAAATTTAGTGCGAAACCAAATCCACTGGAGCTCTATTCTAACCACCTTTATATCATTTTTTTTATATTTTGTTTGTACCTAAAAACTAGTAAGAAAATAAAAAAAATGGAATTAACAATTTTATTTCATTTTAATATTGTATTAAGTTATTAGGATTTTTATAGAGAAAATTGTCCCTTACATTTGAAAACAATGATGGAGGACCCAAACACTTCATAATGATTGTAGATGACCTTTATTTCATGATATCACAGAATAATCCAACATTCCATGTGAAATAACTTACTTGTATTTTTCATGAAAATAAATGGACATTCCATGATATTATAGAAACAGGGAATTTGAATGTCAAATTATTCCGACATTCCAAGATATCATGGAATGGAGACCCTCTAAAGTCATTATGAGGTTTTTAGGTCCTCCATCATTTGTTTTTAATTTAAAGGGTTTTTTTTTCATAAAAATTCCTAAATTATTTCCTATGGAAAAAGGACAAACAGTAAAAGGAGACCTTGACCCGATTTGGAGTAATACTGTGCAAATAAACTGTATGAGACGAGCCGCCATACCCGAACATATGTTGTATGCCCAAACCCGTTCAAGGACCTGATTTAGAACTAAAACGGTCATATTTTGATAATCACACACCAAATGTGTTCAAAGTCATACTTTACTAAATAAAATTATATATATATATGTCATTTGGTAATTGGATCTGTGGGCATGAGACCAGGGATCCTATACCCTCTGTAACATAACGAGCACCCAGACTCGATCCAAACCCAAAAGAGTCTACTAGATCACAACAGTACCCAAGTTGATTCATGTTGAACCTTTAATTCATACTACATTTTAAAAGCATATATACACAAACCAAAACCCAAACCCAAACCCATCCTGAACCCAGCAAAGTTCATTATCTGTTTTTTACTATTAGGCCAATTAAAGACCAACCCATACCAAAAAATCACAAAAAATTTTGGTTTTTGTTGGGATTGTATAGACAGGGATCTGGTTAGGCAAGGCCCAACGTGCAGTACCCTGCTCACCTGACTCAAATCTAAAATCAGTCCAGATCTCGGAGCTATGCCAAAAATTTCCAACTTTTGGCTCTCTGATTTTCGAGCACCGATTTCTATCCTTACTTGATGAGTTTTTGTAAATATATCTATAATTTAAGCATAGGCGTAGAGATGTATAATAATAGCAGAATTGTTCCACGAACTAGATAATGTAACAAGATGAAAGCCAGTCTCAATGTGTTGCCACTGAACATTGAAGCAAGTTAAAATTGAACATCCATACCTTGTAACAATAGTCGAAACCAAACTCTCCCTTTAGTAATACTAATGATGGTGTCCTATTCAGCTTCAGTTATCGAGCGAGAAACCACACACCACTTTCTAATTACCTAATAAATAAATAAGAGAAATTCCTAAGAACCAAATCAAAGGTTAGTGAAGTTTTACAATCTGAAATCATTTGTAAATAATGCAAACCTTACTAACCCAATGAACAAATGGAGGGTAAAAGACAAATTGACCAAAAATGCAGAATTCAGACAAGCGGGTCTAACATAGACGATGCATAGTATGATCTCTCGGCGATAAGTTGGAAGGAGTAAAGGCCGGAAATCAATGGTGAGATATTTGGAGAAAGACAATTAGTAACCCGGAAGAACATGTTACTTCCATGCTAAGAGAATCTTGATAACATTTATCATTCATCTCAAAACAATAATAAAGCTGTTCTGATGTATGTCATCCTTGAATAGAAGACACGTTACCTGCATATTGACTACTCTGTCTCTCTCAATGAGATGCAGAGTCCATTCATGGATCTGTACTGCCTATAGCTGCTCCGACCCACTTTTCACGGGTGAATTACGAAACAAAGAAAAAAAAAAAAAACAGTGATCAAACGATCCAGATCATCTCAACATTAGAAAATTTCCTCTCATTTCTGGGTACCGAGGCTGGATCGTGAGTTTGAATGCCAGAGTTATATTTTTCCATTCATATGGCATCTGCGTAAGGATGTCGGCAATAAATTTAAATACCAAAGCTGCAAGATGAACGCTCAAAAAAAGATGATGCTAGGCAATATTTCCTTTTTCTGCGATGATAGTGGAGAAGGGAACAGTAGTAGTTGGGAATCGGCCGCGGAGAAAAGGTCGTACCAAACAAGTCTGCCAAAGAAAGAATATGGTATAAAAGGAGGGGGTTGGTCGGGTCTTGTTTGGAATGGAAGCCTTCGACCACACGGTTAGAGATATGGGCAGAAGTTCACACGATAAGTGGTCCACCAATCAATGGAGCTTACTTGCTCTTAATCCCTCCAGAGACGAGTGGAAATTCACAGTGGAGCCTACTTGCTGAACAGCTTAAAATAGAAACCTCCCATTCGATACATCCCTCATCTTACTCCAATAAGAAATGTGTCATTATGCCGTTGAAAAAAGACGTGCGGACCTGGGTCCAAGTGGGATATGCAGATATGCTGCTGGGTCCTTTTCTGGCCCACCTAGTATTTAGTTTTAGAGGAATCTAGACGGGTGGCCATGTTAGTTCCTGCACGTACTGTGTGGATTGGATGCTTGCTGATGTTGGGGTGAACCTTTCAAGCCCTTCTGGCTTCTGAGTTCTGACCACGACGTCCCATACTCCCATGTACGCGGAAGAGAGACGTGTAGCAGCCCTAAAATAAACTACTGAATGGATTTGGTTTTCTCAGCGCGGCCCATATACATATACATCATAAGAAGAAGAACAGCAACAAATGTGGACTGAAACGAAACTGGACCCGAACCCATACAACCAACAAGAGCATAGCCCAAACCTAAACTCAACCAGAGCATAACAGGAAGCTAAAAAGGGCGAAAAAAAAAAGAAAAATTTGCTACTGCTATGCCTATGATCTGGGAATAGCCAGCTTATAAACCTTGAAAAATTGATTCAAAACTTGGCTAGAAAAGGGAGAGGACTTTTTTCCCAGAGAACAGGAGATCTCCACAAGAAAAAACCAGAAAAAGCAACAGAAGAAGAGGGCTACCTATCATTCATGACCACTACATTTCTCAATCTCCAAAGAATGAAAATTGCAGAAATGAAGATAGCAACCAATCCCTTCTTTGCTCTATTGCAAGAACTAGCTGAGAAATAATCCCAGAGAGGTGAAGCTGAAGAGGGGAATGTTAAGCATACCCATAATCCAAGACCAGAACTCAGCAGAGAGATTGCAGTAGAAAAAAAAATAATCTGCTCGCTGATTCACTGTGTGCTCCACAAAGAGGACATGCAGATGCCGGCCGAACACCTTTCGTCTGAGCCCTTTCGATGGTAGGGAGTCTATTATGAATCAGCATCCAATCGAAGCTGAAAGTAGAGGGCTTTTAAAGATCCTGCCGAAACTTCTCTGATCAAACTTTGAGATTGCTTCCTGAACGACTGATTTAACTGGGAGCAGCTGAAAGAGACAGAGAGAGGACAGGGGAGCTTGTAGCTGCAGGACATCCTGATCAGCCGAGTGGAGGGAGAGGGATAGAAAGGAAAAGGGGGAAAGAGAGAGAGGAGATGGACGGTGAGAGAGCGAGGACGAGGAAGAAGAAAAGCCTGTAAATAGAGCGACTTTGAGAGAGCGAGGGTTTGTTTCTGTAGCATGCCTTGGATTTGGTATTTGAATAGAGGAGAGGAAGAGAAATGAAGGGCAGGACCGTAATTATATTTGAATTACAAGGCCAATCGTGATGAAAACTCTCTCTCTCTTGTCTTGATTGCTTTCTAATAGTAAACCCTCGAGAGGATCCTTTTTGACTGATCGCATAGTGGGTATACCAGTTGGAACCTTATGGGTTTTAGACCCAACCAGTTTAGTTGTCGGGTTGGAAAAAAAATATTATGGAACCGGACCACTTATTAATCAGGGCATAAAAGAGGTTCCAAACCTGTTTTTAATAGGTCAGAACTTTCAAGTAAATGGAGAGTCCGGCATCATTTGCATCCCCATAATTTTTTTTCTTTTTTTATGTGAGTTAAAGGGTTGGCAAGGGACGTGCACATGCAAGGTAATAGGAACTCGCATATGTAAGAGAGGAACGACTCGTATATATAAGGTAATATGAACTCACACATGTAAGAAGGATTACCTAGCACGAGGTAATAGGCAGGATAGACCTACATGTACCAGGTTGGGGGCTGAAGCCCCCACCAAAATTGAAAAAAGCCCCTTATGGCCCTAAGAGAAGTCTCGCCCGACCCCACATAAAATAGCCCATAGCCCCCACCTCACTTTCCCGATCTCTCTTTCCCTAAGAAAAAAAATCCCAAATCGGCAAGTCCTCTATCTCCTTTCCAACATCGGTGCACCCCATTATTCCTAATTATGCAGCCCCCTTATATCCCTGACTCTCTCAGTTTATATATCTTTCAACTCAATCGATCTCTCTTACTTTCTCGTTCAATCTCTCAATCTTCACATCTGTAAGTTTTTTTTTTTTACTTTCTCAAATAGGACTTAAATACTATCTTCGACTAGTTGGTTTATATAGATATCTACAAATCAACCTTAACTAACCCTAACAAGAAAACTCCACCCCATATGAAACTTAGTTGAAAATCCAAATCTATTTTTTCTATATTTTCTCAATTATGAAAATATGTTTGGTTTTTATAATAAAAAAAAAGTGTATTTGGATTAAATGTACATGAATACATTCGGTGGTTTAAATATATTTGAATTAACCACATCAACGACATCATCTGCAATGCATTAATCAAATCAACATCATCATCAATGCCTTCTCCAAAATATGATAGGTCCGCAATGCATTAACCACATCAACATCATCATCAACGCCTTCTCCAAAATACGATGGGTCAACCACATGAATTCCATTTTGCAATTCCAATCTATCTTGGGGATTATCCTACGAAATGCAATAACCACCCAAAAGTCTACGAAACACCATGGGTATGATCCTAGCCATCAACCACTGGTCATAAGCCCCCCTCAAACAAAAATATTGGGTCCGCCACTGGTAATAGGTACTTGCACATGCAAGGGAGTGGGTGGCCAGGTTCCAAACTAGGTAATACTAGTGAGAACTGCCGCATCTTACCATTGAGGTATGACGACGTTCTCATTTGCATCCCTAGGTGTTGCATCGTATAGGAAGATTTAGGGTTCGAGATCTCTAGATTGATCCACTCAATAAATCAGCCCATTAGTGTGAAAAAAATAATAAAATACACAGCAAAAATAAAATCACAAGGACACCAAATTTAAGGTGGAAACCCCTAACTGGGTGAAAAACCACCAATCCAAACTGGATCTAATAAAACTTATGAATCTCGCAATTACAAGAAACTCAGATTTCTTCCCTAGATATCTCCTATCTAAAGACTGAAGTTACCTTGTGTCGCATCATGCTTCAACGACATCACACCGTTGATTGCAACAGACTCAATCCAGCGCTTGACTCGTCAAATCTTCTACGCAAGAAGATGATCTTCTACAAGGGATGCGGAAAAACCTGACTCTCTAGAGTACTTGGCAGCACAACTCTTTTAAAAAAAACCTTTAGAGAATATTTCTCTCAATTAGATCACAAATTCAGAACTTGAGAGATGATTTGTCTTACTTTTAGGTTGTTAGAAACACTCAATTTATAGCCCCTAATTCGTGCTTAAGACTCCTAAAAATAATCCAATCAGGATAAATAGTCCATCTCAAACTTTTAAGCAGAGTCTGGATCAGACCAAACTTCCGGCGCCACCTTCGTTATAGCGAGCTTCATCCTCGCTATAGCGAGGCATGATTCTGCCTCGATGCGATTTCTGGCTTTGACAGCCTTTTGGCAACTTTTTTTCTAACAGTATAAGGGCAAAATTATCCTTTCACATCATCCTTTTCTACACAAACTATAGATCATGACAATTACTCCAAGATGAACAACAAATATGGACAGAGCTTTCAAAGTCCCAAATTCAATGGTGTTTTGAGTATAAATTCTTGTTTCTAATAAAGATTAATGGTAAAATCAATTGACCAAAGTCAAAGCATACACTACAACATAACTACTTAAATATGGCGACCTACAATTGCCACATAATCTCATTTTGTCGCCGCAAAAGCTCTATAACGGCGACACCAATGGGTCGCCGAACGTTGCCGCAAAAGGTCTCATCAGAAAATATATATATATACGGCGATCCACATTATGTCGCCGTTAAATGATATACAATACGGCGATTATTAGTTGCCATAAAAGGATACAAAGCCGCCACAAAATCATTGATGCATGTCTTTGTACAGTTCTTTTTTGTGGCAGTTATACCTTATTATGGCAACATACCATCGCCGTCGAAGGTCTATATTATACATATACCCTATTGGGGCAACATAAAGTCGCCGTTAAATGTGTATATTATACGGTGACTCTAGTTGCCATATGAAGTGTATAGCCTAAGGTGGCAATATTTGTCGCCGCAAAACAACGAATTTTCAATTTTAATATGCAATAGGTTTTACGAATTGTGGCAACTGTAGTCGCCATAATAGCAGATATTATTTTTTATTTTAATTTCAGTATCTTAATTATTATAAATATTATAATATAATTTTAGCATATAAAGTTTTTTTATTATATTATTATATGTTGGTTATTGATCAAATTATTACTCTTTACATTAATTATAAAACTAAGATAAATTAAGGGTAACAAAAATCATTCATATACAAAGAACATTTAAAATTAAAGTTCAAATGACACATCATTCACTAGGTCTTATAAAAAGACCTAAAACCGAAACTAAACATAGACAAAGATGAGTAACTTAAACTCCTAGCTTGTCATCAAAATAAACAATATTATGCACTCCAATTTAGCAAACTGAACTTCAAAAAGACCGTTTTCTTCCAAATGCACGTCCATGGAGTTTTGTATACTTACGAACCTGAAAGTGAAAAAAAAACAAATGAACCTATTAAAATCACATACAATATAAACTATATACAATTTTCTAATAATGAGCCAAACTCAAATAACCAGTCAGATCCAACAAAAAAGGTAAGCCACATGACATGCACTTATACTTTAAGAGCTAGCAAGTACAACAAGAATATATTTGATAGTTTAGTCATTTGCCATAAGTTTAGGTCTTTAAAAAAAAAAGACTAGCAAGAATAGATTGCTACTTTACAATTATTCTATAAGGCACCATTCAAAAGGAAAAAAAAAAAAGATCTCCACAAAAAGGCCACTGATTAATGGAAACAAATTAGTAGATTTTAGACTAATACTATAATAAGCAACTTGAAGCCAAACTAGATGAAGGCACTACGCAAATGACATAGAACAACAGTACTGGCTGAGTAACACAGGCTATAAAATGTGGCAAAAAGATCTGGCGAAAATCTGAAAAAAAATTATAAGTACAAAATATTAATCAATGGAAGCTGGAGAAACAACATTTCTACAGTTCCACTCACTAATTCTGACAAAGAACATTCATACAATAATATTATTATTAGGGAAAAGTGAAAAGAGAGAAATGTTATAATTATCAAAAAGTCTATTAAAAATGAAGGTGGTCAATAATTTAAGAAAATGAAGATGTCTCAGTAATTAATTTAACCACCACCACATAAGATGCACCGTCAAAACTGAAATCTCAGAAAAGAAGTGATTAGGGTCTAAAGGTCATCACCATCAATCAGACCATCCATTAGTTAGTCGTGCGTAATTGTAGTTTGTGAAAATATTAACAAGACACATTCAACACTTTAAAAAAAAATAGATGTTTCAGATCATAAGCACTATGATAGTCCTTACTTTCGGTGGGGAGGGGTAATGGACTGATAGTTGTCACCTTCCATCAAGATTAGAAGCAGTGCCTAATTTCAATTTGTGAAAGTTTTAAAGAAGACTCATTTAACACTCTTTGGATAGAAGTTTTAGATCATTAGCATGATAGTAGTCCTTGCTTTTTGGGAAAAAAAAACACAATTATTCAAACAAAATGCAAGATAAGCATTGGCAAATGCATTTTTAACTACATTTTTGGCAAGCTTGTACCTTTGAAACACAGTTCCTTCAATATTTGTGCTTCCCATGAATTGAAGAGTAGATGCTTGATCTAATGCATTAAATGTCTCAAGAATATTTTTGTCCTGCAAACACAAACACACTGAGGATAATAATAAAGTCATAAACAAGGTGCATATAAGAAATATTTTGATAAATAAATGTAACTTCGACAAAAAAAATATCTACTAGTGCTAGACACACTATCCGGGATATGGAGACCCAAAACTTAGCACATTCACACAGCCTTAAAGCTAAATGACAATTGTGAAGAATATACTTTCAAATAATAAAACATAAACTTAGCACATTTACATAATAAAACAGATGTTCTCATATCACCAATCAATTCTAGTGTGCTGAACATCTCTTTGAAAATTGGAACAATGAAATGCCATACTATCATATGATTGTAGACCTTCCCTTTTTTTTTCTATATATTATTTACAATCAGTTATTGCTTACCTATTGTGAGTCGTAACAATACCTGTAATAGATTGGAACTTGACGTGGTCCCCTACACACCTCAGCCAACCCCATTGAGGCCCCACAAAGTCCACCACACCATCTCAATGGATTTAAGACTCATGAAACATGGCCACTCCCTTGTACACTGCTGGTAGCACCATGTGTTTGCAATACTCCAGATTGATAGAATGTGTTTGCTACTTGTGAAATAGAAACAAAAGAAAAACAAGCCACTGCCATCAGGTTCTTACTTCCCAACCCAGTATGGGTTTCCTTAGATCCATAAACGCAGATTAAAAGAAAAGAAGACACAAATGAAAATTAATGGGAAAATGGGCTAGAAAGACCCAAATCCCTGTTTTCTTTTCTTGGATCTGTTGGTTTCAATTAGTTTAATAGGTGGATTCAACAATATATATGAAATTCAACTCTCATGTGGGCATATTGTCAAACACCTCAAACACATTATAACAAGCGTTTGAAACTCTCTTTCACAACTAATAGAACTGAAAGAGAAAAAAAATCAAGTCCCAGGCCTATATTCTATAACATAACATCATCTCAACTCTGTTCTTTGAAACCTCCAAGTTAGCAAACTCACTTCAACACCCATCTATACCCAACCTCCAATCCAACCTTCAAAACTCACTCAAACCAAACCCAATCTCCAACCCAAACAATCCCCTTCCATCTAGCCATTGCCACCATCATAGCGTACACAACCCATAAAAAAAAGGCTTTCACCAGCTAGAAACACATTACAACTACATTTACAGAAAAGAAAAAAAAAACCTAGTACCTAAGATGTCCGTTGAAACCGTGAGCACTGGGCAAATAGAAGAGTGCAAACCTAAAGAAGAAAGAATGATAATGAGAATAAAGAAAAGAGAAAGAAAAACAAAACAAAAAAAACAAGAAGAAGAGCAGATCCATTTGGAGAGAGGGATCGGTGATGGAGAATCTCAGCGATTCGTTGCCAGAGGGAGATTGGGCGTTATCTTTCCCACAAGCAGAGCAGAGATTGGGCACCATTTTTGCTAATAACTAATAAAACAAAACTGAGATGAGGGCAGGTCAGAGAGAATGATAGAGAGATTGAGAATGAGACAGTACCACTACTTAGTCGGGCCGGCGGTGGGGATTAGGTGCTTCACTTGATGGGGATGGCGTTGGAGATTATAGAGATGGCGGTACTGGTGGCGATTAGGGATGAACATCACTTAGAGATTGCAGAGGACGATGGAGATTGTAGTGGGGAGAGAGAGAGAGAGAGAGAGAGAGAGAGAGGGGGGGGGGAGAGATATGAGATGCACGGGAGAGAGGGCGGTAGATAGAGCAAAGGGCGAGAGGATTAAAAATGACGAAAATATAATTTTTGACACCCTAGTTGAAGAGCGCGGGAGGGGGAAGGGGGAAAGAGGAGAGAAAAAAGTGGGCTCGGGGTGCTGGGTTTTTAGGACCTTCAGCGGCGACCTTACAACTTTTGACGGCAACCCTATATAGCCGCTTAATCTTTTAAATTCATGTATCATATATGGCAACCGTTTTAGTCGCCGTATAAAGTCTTGACATTATACGGCGACCATTACTGTCGCCGTATAAGGTCTTGACCATATACGGCGACCGCTACGGTCGCCGTAAAAAACTATGGCAATATATGGCGGTACCATATGTCGCCATAATAAATCACATAAATACGGCGACGGTAAGAGTCGCCGGAAAAAGTTTGCTGTAAAAAGATGGTTTTCTTGTAGTGATAGGAGCATTTTGAGGAGGAATAGGTTGATCATAAGTGAGCCTCCATAAGGAAATTCAAGAGGGGACTGAAAAAAATGAAAGGGGGTTTTAAGCAATTCTCTCTTATAAATTGTAAGATTAAGGGATCTTGGTCTCGTACCAAAAAATAAAAAGTTATTTCAACCACAGGGAGGAAACGGTGAGGGCAGTGGGCAATGGCCCCTTTAAAATTGCAGAAACCGCCATTATTGTTTTGAAACTTCTCTGCGCGTTTTACTTCCTTATATGAGCTTAGTAAAAAATGCCAAAGTGGATATTTGTTTGGCTTCCATCAAATGGTTTCTTTTCTTTTCTTTTTCATATCCCATTATAATAAGCCCAACGAGGACAAATAGTCATGATAGAAAGAGTTTTTATAAGTTAGTAATTTCTCAATTTCATATTTGTGATATTCCTAGACTTCTATGTGTCTAGAATATTTCCATGTTACAAAAACACAGATTAAGCTACTCACTTTAGCAATCTTTCATTTGAAGAATATATTATTATTTGGCTGAAAATCTGTGTGTCACATTCAAATTTCATGAACTTTTACTACAATTAAGAGTGCTTATTGTTCATATGTGGCTCAATGATTTGGGCATATTTTTTTTCACAGAATTACAAAAGACTAAGATATTCGAAAATGAATTTCTTTTCATGTCAAGGAGGTTAATCGTGGATGTTATTTACTCACTTATGCAATTAATGAAAAAATAGCGATAAAAGAATAAAAATATTTATATGGTCTTCATCAATATGGAGAGAGCGCATATAAGGTACTTAGAGATTTAATTTAGTGTATTTTAGATAAAAGGAGTATTTGAAAAGGTTACAATGAAGTCATTCAAAAATAAATATGAAGATGCAATGATAAGTGGAGAACTACTTGTGGAAGGACATGTGAATTTTCGGTGACTATGTTTTCATTAGGGGTCAGCCTTGAGCCCTTATCTATTTACCATGAATGAGTCAACTACTCATATTAAGAAAGAGGTAGCTTGGTGTATATATTTGTAAAAGATGCCTTAGTTGATAATTAGTATGGATGGAGAGATTGAGGAAGATATTGAACATATGATATACACATAATGTTGAAGTGCATACTTGCTTCTAGAGTGCTTTGGATCAGAGCATACTAACAAGATTAAAGGAAAATCTTTAAAAAAACATCAATTACACCAAACTATGGCCGTTGAAGTAAAATATTAGCCAAATAAGAAGCAACAAATATACAAAATCAGTATATTAAAGATAAGACTTTTAAGGCTAATGTGTGGTAAAATTCGAAAAGAATATGAAGAAATACGTGCTTTTAGGATCGAGGTTTTGGTATAACATCAATAAGTAATAAAAAAAGGTTTTGATAAGGATTATGATGATAGTGCCTCCCATAAAGAGAATTCTCTCTTCTTCCCCCACACCAAAGGGAGGTTATTTGATCACTATTTGTAGATCTTCCCCTTTATTTCTTCAATTTTATTTGTTTTTGTAGGAAGATATCGTTTCTCTTAAAATTTTCTAAGAACTCAATTTTATATAAATAAAATGGATGAATGCGTGAGATCACTTTTTATTGAGCATGGTAGCTACCTTCATTCCAAATGCTAAACATCTGTATCCACGTCAAACGATGGTATGCAGGAGAGACCTCCAAGCAGAGGCAATGACGTACTGAAAACGTGAGAACTATCTTCCCTTTTCTTTTCTTTTTTCCTTCTTTTTTAATAGATGGCAAGATTGGCATGATAGTCAAGATAATAAGGGAACGGGTCTCATCATGAGTTGACCAGTTTTAGCAAACAACAATGATTCGTTTTTAGAAGATATAGGACTGTAATTTTCATAGGATCATCATTCCTATTGAGCTCAAAGAAAGCATATTCATGTTGAGCTTAGAGAGAGAGAGAGTTAAAATTTTCAAGCTCTTCAATGTATCACAGCCTTCCTAACACAGTCTTAACCATAAATCTTTAGGGTAATATTTGTTTGTATTAAAATACATAAAGCGGTTAAAAATAAAGAACAAATATGACTTCTCAAAAATGAGCAGCAAATAACATCTTCTTTTGATTCTGATTTCCTAAAAGAGATTGTTCTTTAATGTTCATTTTTGAAAATTCACAATTAATTTTTATTGTTAACTATCTTATATATTCAATTCTTATGTATTCTAATGTAAACAAACATGTTCTAGAAAATATTCATCTCTGTTAGAGAAGTAATCATAATGGGGCATAGATTGGAGCATATTTCAGAGTCTTCCCATTCTTCTTTTGTATTCTTATGTATTCTAGGGCTTGTTGCTTATAAGCATCTAAGATTTAATTGAAATTAATAGAGAGTGGGTGGAAAACTCTGATATCAAAGCATACACATAGATACACTAATATTTGGCGTACAAAAGCTCGGATATTTTTCGTGGAAAAGATAAAAAAATCCTTATCTTTTCCAAAGGAATCATAATTTTGTGAAAAAGAGAGACCAAAGAAAACTACTTGCTACCTAAGATTCTCCATCAAGGGTGTGGTAGAGATTCAAATTATTCAAGCGCCCTGAGAATGTCGGATGCTATAATGGTACTTGGGAGAAACAGATCCCCTGAGTGATCACATAAGCAGTCAAACAAGAAGTGAAGGGACACTGCACTTCTTTTAAAGATCACAATAAAAAATGAAATTGTATGGTAGACACAACACCTTCCTTTTCGGGAAAGTGATTTTGAGAGTAACATAATCCCAAGTTGATTGCCTTCTTTTCCATATTTAGAATTCATCAAAAGGCAGAAAAACAGTAATATAAATGATTGAGGAGTTGGGGGGAGGCTAATAATACAGTGATGAACAGGGTCAGGTTAAAGGGGCCGCCTGCCCAGACCATGTTTTTTGGGTGGCCCAAATCCAATATCTCTCTCTCTAGATAAGCTAAGCATGCATTCTTGAAATGCAAAATGCTACCTTAGTAATTCCTTTTCTAACATTTTGCTTCTAAATTGATTCCAGATGGGAAAGTTTCTAATTTATTATCACAACAATTATAAACTAATTAACTCATGAGAACCACTGCCTCTATAAGAGAAGATCTACCCATCCACATATGCATTAGGGGTGGTGAGTGGTGACCCATCGATCGGGTTTCAGGTGGGGCTTGTGGGTAACGTGTATGTGCCCAACTTCAACCTAATTCATCTATGTTCCTCAAATCTTCTAATGAAATAGCCCTCGGAGCTAGCTCGTTGAGCTCATGTTTCTCTCTCTCTCTCTCTCTTTTTAATACAAATTCCCCTTATAAAAAAATTGTGTCTATTATTTGGGTTGGTTATTTCATTAACCAAATCCAATCCAAAAGTTAAAAGCATCGATCATGGTCATTAATTATAAGTGCCATGTCATGTTTCAATTGGGTTAGGACGCATAAAGTTGCGATCC
Source organism: Litsea cubeba (assembly GCA_012931725.1). Lineage (NCBI taxonomy): Eukaryota > Viridiplantae > Streptophyta > Magnoliopsida > Laurales > Lauraceae > Litsea > Litsea cubeba. The sequence continues at coordinate 65,497,238 of CM022951.1, forward strand.
TCCTCATAGTTAAGGATCACAGATTTGACATCATCCAATTGAACTGGAATGCTGGATCAACTGTGTACTTAATTTGAAATATAAAAATTTATCAAGCATTAATTAATTGATTAGGATGATAATTCAAGCCGCCGGAAACATGCATCGGTAAGTGGTGGAGGGATCTTTTGATCCCTAAGTGTCATACCTTGGTGGGGCCTCAAGGATTGGTGCACAGCATAAGTTGAGCACCCCGTGCTGGGCGGAGGGGACCCACAAGAATCCTGACATAAATGGAAATGATGCATTATAAGATTAGGAGATCAGAATGTGTGGGGGGAGGCAGACATGTCACAATCAGGATCCATAATCACAACTATCACACCGAACAAAGTAAGAGGTCTTCAAGAATCCCGGGAGGGGCCCGCCAAAATGATAATATGGAGTGGCTACCTCGAACCTCATTTCTTCTTATAACATATCCTTAAATTTCAGATCAATAAGATTGAATCTCAAAGTCCAATTGAGCACATGATGAATTATATCATATTATTAGCAAGTTCAGTTATATTTTAATCATGTATTTAATCTTTGTGTGGGATCAATACATATTAAATCAAAATTTTAGAGTACATCAACGGTGGAGATGAAGTTCATCCTAAACAGTCTGGATTCTCAAACACACGAGTGCCACGATGAAGTTGCAGGCAAGTTGTCATACGGTACCGGCGTGACACTGACGATAGGATGGACATGACATCCGTCACGTCACAAACGAAATGGATCGGGAAGACGTGTGGGCCCACACCAGCATTTGGCCAACGTGGCATGTTACGGAGCCAATGGGCGCAAGACAGCGCAATCTGTCACATCTGGTTCTTGTCAGTCTTTAACCAACCATCATGAAACTGTCTTACACAAACGACAAGAATGGAGAGGAAAAAGTAGAACTTGATGACGAACACAACGTCGGATGCCACAAATGGGGTGCACCGGCTCCTCCTCTCTCATTTAGAGCACTAACAAAACAAAGCCACTCAGGCCAAATAATCCATTCTCAGCATCATCATCATCATAAGGAAGAAATAATTCACATATGCTTAAGAGGAAATCAAGTTTCTGAGTGGAAGGATTATACAGGTCAATATATTGATGCATTCACACATCCAAATCACATTGTTACCTGTTGCTAGTTTTTATATTTATAACATAAAAAAAAAAGAGAGTACATTTAAGGATGACTTTGACAATGAGATGGGCTGAATTAAATGCGATTGATACCAATTGCCAACATTATTCAGGCCGACAAGTTAGATGGGTTGGAAAATGACTTACCCAATTGGATTTCACTGGGCAACTAATTAATTAAGGCACCCATCCCCCAACCAGTAGAATTAATAGGAAGTGCAACTTGTTTGTTTTTACACTAGCCGCTTATCCTCTTGCCCTCTCTGCATGTTCTGCATGGCGGGAGGACTCATGGACATATAATACATACATTGATTTGGGGCCGTCGCCCACATCGGGTTTTGGCACGCTCCCAAAACCCTCGTGAAAAGATTTTAGTATTGTGTGGGGATATTTCCGAACCTGCCGGAATACTGGCCTGATGCTCCATCCCGTGCTGCAGCGCCAGCTAATCCATCTCAGCAAAGCTCATCTCAACCTATACTAGCTCGGCCAAGTGCTCCCACTTCGGTCAGAGCCTCACCTCGGCCACGCGCACTCAACATCGGGGCGCCAACCGAACTCTCACCCTGGACCTCGGCAACGGGGCCGAGGCATCAACCGAGATCCCCTGCCTCATTGGTCATCTTGGTCTCGGCCAGGAGCTCCATCTCGGAACTTTGCACAGCTCCCAGACCTCGGCGCACAGCTCCCCGACCTCGGCAACACACAATGACCTCGGTCAGGATGCCAGAACTAGCCAAGGCAGGGGTTGACAGCTGTCCTCTCTTCGACGCTCATGCATGCTACAGCACGTGCGACAAGACAAGGGCACCGCCCATATCTTCTGACAGGGTCATCCCTGCCGCCCACGTCTACTGACAGAACGTCGTCCACAGACGCCCGGGTATGGCCCGATGCGACACAACGTGCTACGATGGGATAGCTCCCTGACAGAGTCACCTCCTTGTCTCCTCTCCTCCTCTACAAAAGGGGCCAAACCAGAACAGTAAGGGACCCCCTCTCCCGTCCGAGAGAACCACTGGTATCACCTTCTTCCCCAAAATCTCCATCCAACTGTCCAGTACTCATACTGACTTAGGCATCGGAGAGCCCTGCGCTGCCCACAGCCAGGGTCCTCTGACCTGTTTCTTCTCCCTCATCCAGGTTCTCAGGCATCGGTTCTTCCATCTTCAACGAGGAGACGAGGAGCTTCAGCCTTCGTCCTCCTCAGTGAGTCTCAAGAACACCACCCCCCCGGGTCCGTGAATTTTTGTGCACTTACAAGTATGTTCCTAATATCAATTTAAAAATTTTGGATTAATCTCCAAAACCCAACTACTTGTTTGGATCCACTCCCCTTAAATGAAAATCATTCGTCCATAACAAATTCCAACTTCTGATTGGGTGAAGAACTTTTCTCTGGCCACTGCATGCCCCTCTTGCATGTTGCACGAAGAATCAAATCTTCACCTTTTTTTTTTCTTTTTTACTGCTCTTTTGCTCTTCAACCTTGCCAACGTCTCATACCCTGTTTCTTTTGACTGTTGGAAGCCTTAATTTGGGTTATGCTTTCCTTGGCACCAGTAACACAGATGGCTTATTTCTTGGAGCCTCAATGCGCTCTCCTATCCACTCTAACTGGCATTTTAGGAATAACTGGATCCACAGAGGCATGCAAGCCTTCTTTGGAATCTTTGTCTTGCCTCGTTCATGAAGATCGATCAGCTGGAGCAAAGACGATTTCTAAAAATCCTTTTAGTAAAATCTTCTGTATCCTTCTGTCCAATCTCAATCAAGTGAGCTGTATTTATTTATTTATTTATTTATTTTTTGTCTCTGAATAGCCCCTCTTTTGTCCTTCTTTTGGGTTGCTACTTGTATTGTTTTAGGAGGCCTTTCTTTCTTCTTCTTTTGTTTCCCATATGCTTATACTAGCAACAAACGGCCGTGCTAAGCCCGGGTCAAAAATAAAAATATATTAAAATTTTAAGAATTATTTTAAAATATTATTAAGATAAAATAAGTCTAAAAGAAAGAAATTTATTATCTTTAAATAATAGAATCTTTTAACATGTAATGAAAATAAATATAAAATAAGAAGTAAACTTACATAACATAACGACCTGTTGAATTTAAAGGCATTGACCAACACAAAAGTATGAATGTGTGTCTATATAGGGGTAACTCTCCTAAGCTAAAGCTTAGGTTAAAGTAAGATCAAGTTTGTGGTGGGGCCCATCTGGCGACCCACATGGAGGTGGTGATGGGGGGATTTCAAGGACTCCCTGGGACCTTTCCCTTTGTAAAAAATTAGTTCCGATTGTGGTTTCTACCATCTCCATCTAGCCCCAGAAGTTTAATGGTCAACAATCTATTCGAATCGGTACACGGTCGATACAATAATCCAGTAAATCCGGATATAACCAAAAGCTAGTGGACATGTACAATTTAGGGAAGTAGTGTGTTTGGTCCATTTGGATGGACCAAGGGTGGGGCCCCACAAGCTTAAGCTTACAAAATTAAATGGAGAGGTATGGTGCCCGGGCTAAAAAAATATAATGAAATATGTGATTCTTTTATGAGATATTATCGAAAAAGAACATATTTTATAGAAATAAATAAGTAGTTTATATTTATTATATATATAACTTTAATAATAATAAAAAAACTTGGTGGGGTCACATAATGTAACATCTAACGGTGTGCCTCATATCCTAATTCCTCCAAGGTGTGTCCAATTAGACAGTGAGACATTGCTGATGTGTCATTTCGAGGATCCTTAGTGGGGTCACATGATGTAACATCTAAAGTTATGCCCGTATCCAAATATCTAAAGGTGTGTCCAATTGAATATTTGGTCAGTAGGCCCTTGTTGATGTGGTGTTCAAAGGAGCATTGGTGGGGTCACATATTTAAAGGTGAGCCTCTTATCCTAGTGTTTGAAGGTGGCCTCGTCTACAATAATTATTAAAGGCAGGTCTCATATCAACCAATATATTATATCATGTATATATAATTAGAAATGAAATGTATTTTTAATATACATTTTAATAACAATATAATTGATCATTAGACTCCATTATTTTCTGTTCGTTGAACGTTGGATTCCACCTTGTAATTAACGGTCTAGATCATGAAACTAATGGTCTTGATACAACTCCATATTGGTTGGTCCCTTTTGTTGGGTGTTGCAACATCCGTGCCGTTGGTTTGATGGGCCAAGCTGGATGGTGGTGCCTTTTGAAGGTGTCTATCAATCGGGAGATCAAAATGATCCCCACAAATCCATCTGTCGTTTCTACTTTATGTGGATGATTGATCTATTCTCAGATTCTCTCTGACTGCCAACACCAAATCCACAAATCCATTCTCTCTGACTGCCAACACCATGAAAGTGGGCCCCACAGACCTCTATTAAATGGAGTCGATTCTAATCTTGTAAGGAAAATGAGATAAGGTTTACTTTAAAATGAGAGTGATCAAGATTTTAGGGAAAACAAATCCAAGAAGTTTTGTTACTAGTAATAATAGTAAGATCTAGATTTAAGGGATTAGATTTAAAATTAAACCAATTCGTAGGACTAAGGGAGGGGATTTAAGGAGATTTGTTTGGGTTGAGATTTTAAGGGAGGAGACTTTTTTGGAAGGATTGTAATGGCCCACATTAAACCCAAAGTTCTGTGTGATTTTCTAAGTGATTTTTCTGAAAGTAGAATAACTGGGTGCTGAGGTGGCACCCCTCACAGCCCACCTCTCCCTTTGCTTTAATATATATAACTAGCAACAAACGCCCGTGCTAAGCCCGGGCAAAAAATAAAAATATGTTAAAATTTAAGGACTCTTTTGAAATATTGTGAAGATAAAATAAATATAAAATAAGTTTTTTTATTATCTTTGAATATTAAAAATTTTTCTATGTATGGAAAAAAAAGTAAATTTACATAACACGACGACCCCTTGAATTTAAAGGCATTGACCATTACGACCATCTCATTTACGGATATATTATTCCAGTGATGATTAAAAATATAAGAAAACGAAAACAAACTGGATGGATCTACATCTATTAAAAAGAACCAAAAAAAGGGATAAAAAAACTAACGTGTTTAATCCATCAGTGGGGGCCACACTTGAAATTTTTTTAACGTGTGGGACCTACTAATGGCTCTGCATCCAAAGAAGAAAAAAGGAAAAATAAGAAGAAAGGAAATGGAAATCAAATGATTTCAACCTCAATGGGCCATAGGCCCCTACAGATGATAGATAGTATAAGAAAAAAAAATGAAGGCCGAATAAGTGTAAGAGAAGAAAAAAAAATAAAAGATGTACATTGCTTGGGATGAGTGTATGTGGATATAGATATGAGTCATCATAGTATGTTTCTAATAGTTCTAACTCATATGCACACAAATCACATCCTAACAATTATCAAATAAATTAAGCTTGTGTATGATACCAACCTAGTCTGATTGCCCACTACGGATAGATATTGACCTAGAAAACTAATATCTATGCATAATCCATGAGTGGGTCCTACATCAGAAATAAGTTAAATGTGCGGAGCCCACTAAATTGATTTGCATCCATTAAGAAACCATACAACGGCTAACAAGCTTGCCTCCCTCCATCAGTGGGTCCCACTCTTAGAAAAAAGGGGTTAAGAGATGGTCATTGAGATTTCATCCAATACTGGAGTCCAATCTTGAAATATATTTAATCCATCCATTTAGGGAAAAAATTGAAATGAGAGTAAAGGAGCAACGGTTGGATTTCATTCATCGGTAGGGCGTACAAAACATATTTAACATGTGACCCATTGATAATTGAAGATCTAAGGAAAAGAAAACAAACCGACTGTAAAGATTTGCTTATAATTTGGATAATGGCAAGAATTAGGACTCAAATTCAATCGTTAATAAAAATCTCTTATGATAGAGGTTTTAGGAGAGAAATAGTAGCCCAAAGTGAGGTGTCACCTTAAAACTATGTGGGTTTTTTGTGCATATTTCTTTGAAATGAGAGACTTTTTAGGGATGAGGTGGCACCCCTCACAGCCCACCTCCCGCTTTGATTTAATATATATAATATATAATGGGAGACAATGGTAAACTATTCTATACCTAAACTAGCCTAATCTATCAAAAGGCCAATAGCAACAGACGACATGGGCTCTAGCGTTGGTTTTTCTTTCCTTTTCTGTTGCTAAAGCCCACTTTTTTTAGATCATGAATGTTTTTTAGTGACAAAAACTGTCATGTTGGCGTCATAATAGATAGTCTAAGCCAACCGTGGTTTAAAATCTCGGCCGATACCGGCTCATATCGGCCGATATGAACCGGTATCGGCCCATACCGCAACGATATTTTACCGCAATATCGAGTCAGGCAAAATATCCCCAAAATATTCGCCAATCTCGGCCGATTTGGTCAAAATATCGGTTTATTAGATATCTTGGCCGATATTTCGAAAATATCGGCCGAGATGGAGTAATGGTCAAAAATCCTAATTTTTGTAACTTTTTCCCTATTTTCCTATTTTCTTCTCCTCTCCCCTCATCTCCTTAGAGCATCCATGTCTCCATAGCTCATTCTCTTACATATTTCCAAATTCCAACACTATTTCTTGAAGAAATCATTTTATTTAGCAAAAGAGAAAATCAACTTAACTCCCTTATTTTTACTATTATGTGTTTTTTATTTTTTTATTTTTAGATAAAGCATAGAAATGAATGAAAAAATCATTGGCATGTTTGGATTTGTATTGTGTTCTTCAGTTAGATCTATACACTTTCATGCTAGATGTACTTATAAACATAAGTTTGGGTGTAGAAAAATATTTTTTTTTTTAATTTTCAACTTAAAAAAAAACTGTTGGAGTATTTATGATACTAAATAGTAAATACTAATAGCTTATTAATAGTGTATATATAATTGTTATGTTATCTTTATTTTATTATATTTTATACTAATAAATTGACCATGAGCCAAACTAATAGTTGAATTATATAAAATATTGGAGAAGACAGCGAACTGCGACACAGGCAGGACTCATAACTTAAGGTGACTCATATTTTGATTTATTGTTGTTACTAATGGATAAAAAAATCTTATTTTCTAGCATTTTCTAATATTCTGAATTTTTTGGATGTTTTTGTGAAATTTTTTGGAGTAATAAAGAAATTCATACCGCGACGACTGCGACGGACCGATAACCGCGACCGATACCGATATCATATCGGTTTTTGTCCCAAACGATTTCACAACCGATACCGCGATTTTAAACCATGAAGTCAACACAACAGCTTCGTGGAAAAAAAAGAAATCCCCCACAAAAGGTGGGCTTTAGTGGAGGAAAACTGACAGTAAAGCCCATGTTGTCTGTAGCTGTTTATTATTATTATTGTAAGTGCAGAAAACTATGACTCACAATAATAGGGGTGCCTGATAGGACTTATCCAAGTAGAAGAAGATGATCTGCTGCCTCAAGACCTGAGAGGGAAGAAGAAACAGTCAGAGGACCCTGGCCTGGGCGGCGCAAGGCTCTCCGATGCCTAAGTCAGTAAGTGAACTGGAACAAAGGAAGGAGGGGAAGAAGAGAGGCAGAGTAACGACTCTCAAGTATGGGTTGCGTACCTTGCATTTAATGAGGTCCTATTTATAGAGGATTCATGAGGATATTTTGGATGATATTTTGGAGTGGACCCTACGATATGATAGGATTTGATAGGGAAGTCTCTATCAGCTTACAAAGCAATAAATGTGGTCCATATCAGCCCACAAAGTAATAAATGCTAGTCGGATCAGCCCACATTGCATTTAATGCATGTCATGTTGGGCCAGATCCTGTTGGAGGCCTTTGGCGGTAGTAGTACCATTGGATCCATCCTCGGGCCATGCCCTGATGTGGCTACAGCCGCTAGATGTCGCCCTGTCAGCGATATGGTGAAGATTTTGGACGGTTGATGTCGCATCTGTCCTACTGGCTCGCGCCCCTACTCTGCCACGTGACTGATGACGTGGCGGGCGTAGGGCGCGAGAGGAGATCCTTTTCTGCTTCAGCTTCCGTCTCGGCTCCTTCGGCCGGGATCCCCAGCTCCTTTGGCCGAGGTCAAGCTCTTTAGCCGAAGTGGGCCCCCGGTAGCCGAGCTCGGCGCTAGCAGTCAAAGCCTGTCTGGTTTCGGCAGAGGCCTTTGTCCCGGCTGCTGAGGCGAGTCTGGGCGCCACGTGGTCGACACGTGGTCGACACGTGGGAGTACTTAATCCCATCTTATAGCCGTGATTAGCATAATCATGGAGCTTCGAAAATCTCCCCACACAATTGCCCCCTAGCTTGTGACTTCTTAAGCGTCCTAGCCTTTAGGGGTCAGAAACTAGAGAATCCGTCTGGAGATACCGCGATCATTGCTGGGCGCCGCTTCCATCTCCCTGAGGCAATAAATGTTGTGTCCTGTTCGCCCCGAGAAATGGACCGGCGGCTACACGTGGTGCTTCCTCACTGATCGTGCCATCAAATCGATGAGACAGGCGCGGATCGCGAAGTCTGCCTTTTTGAATTTGCAAATGGCGCCCAGAGAGGGTTTCCTTCCCCTATAAATGGGGTTGCCTTCCTTCGTTCTTCTCTTCGTATCTTCTTTTCTAATTTTCCTTGCCCTTTCGATCCTTGTTCTGCTCTTCGAATCCTGCCCCGATCTTCGTTTGTTTTCTCTCCGCAGTGCTCTGGCGGAGACGACCGGAAGGCATGCCCAGATCGGTTCTAGATCCGCGCTTCTGCCTCAGTAAGTGACTTCCTGCCTCTGTCTTTGTTAGGGTTTTTGCCTCTAGGGTTTCTGTTTGCCTTATTCTTGTAGAGATGGTCACCCCTAGATTTCAGTTAGACACTGATGAGGGCATGGCTAGGTTTAGGGCTACCTTCAATATCCCGGAGGGGGTTCGCCTTAGGCCAGCGACTCCCTGCGATCATGCTCTGCGCTGCTGGTTTTTTGGCTGGATGCCGTTTCCTTTGATCTCTGTGATCGAAGGCGGGGTCAGATTTCCTCTGCATCCCCTGCTTAGAGCCTGTCTTGACGCCTGGTGCATCACCCCATGCCAGTTGATGCCTAATGGCTTCAAGGTCATCATGGGCACGGTGAAATTGAACGAAATTTTGGGGATTAATCCGGGCGTCCACGATATCGAGGACGTGTACGACATCTGCAAGGCTGGGGGAGAGAACAACTATTATCTTCGAGTGAAGCAGCGCCGAAGGGGCTTCATCCTGGCCTTGGAGGATTCTAGTAAAAACGCCGAAAATGATCTCTTCTGTGTTTCAGGGAATTGGGAGTTCGGCGCTGGCGAGGGAAGGGTGCCCATGGTCCCTCGCCATCTCGGGACCGTCCCAAGTAAACACCGACTCTTTATTCTTTTCCTTTTTTGCTTAACTTTCATATTGCTGAACTGATACCCTTGGAGTTCACTGTGCAGAACTGCGAGCGAGGAAACGCCGAGCTGCAAGCGACGGTTAGAGAAAGAACCTCGACAACCACAGGAAGGTCGAGAGATATACTGGGCACGAGACCAGATCGGCCTGGAAACTGCTGGGATACACGCCGAGGTACCGCGGTCATTATAGGAGGATTGGAACAGCGCAGGAAGACGAGCTGCAGGCTGATCTTCCTTCCGTTTCTTTGGCTGTGCCTGCGGGCGTGCCTTTGATCGATCCTGCTGCGAGCTGAGCTGCGTCTGGCATTGAGGCATCTACTCCTTCTAGTTCGAGATCGCCGAGTTTGAGGGAGGTAGTGGACGCTTATACATCCAAACCGGAGGAAAGGATGGAGGGCAGCTCAAGAATGACTGGAATCAAAGACTTGGCGGCCAAGTTCAGGCGCGGGTCTTCGTCTTCTACAATGCCTTCTCCCACCAGTGCCCGCATGACTTCGGGCTCGGGGGGAGCAGCTGTCTCCTCTGCCCCGGTCACTGCTCTGACCGAAGGAGTGCAGAGGCTCTCCCCGGATCGTCCAAGGGACGGATCTCCGCCGAGGAAGAAGTCCAAGGCGGGGGAGAAAGAATCGGGGGCCGAGCAGGCTCCTAAAGACAAGGCGCATGCACGCAACTCTGGTGGCAAGGCACCCCCTGGAAAGAGTGCGCCAGCGAGCAGGGAGGCTGCTGAGACGGCTCGTGACCTCAGTGTCACTGCGGGGCAAGTGTCCGGATCGGCCTCCGGACCTCGTACTGCCCCGGCGGCATGGAGGCCTAGACTGGAGACCCGGCCCGGGAAACCTTTGAATGTGGAAGACCGGGTGCGGGGGGACTGTCTCGTCATCGGGGCTCTTGCCAAAGCCTGTGCTTTACCGCGTGACATGAGGTGCACGCGAAGTTTGATACTGAGAGTCTGCTGGGGTCGGCGATTCAGTCCTCTTTCCTGGTAGGTACCCTTGATAATCTTTTTGATGTATTTCACTTCGGCTACTCCCATCTGACTTGCTTTCTTCTGCAGAATGTGCAGAGGCTCCAGACAATAATGGAGAGGAGCGACAAGAACGTCTCCAAGATCACCCAGCTGGAGTCCGAGAGGGAAAAACTTATGAAGGAGCTGGGAGAGCTGAAGAGGAGCAGTGCCGAGGCGACTGCGCAGCTAAGCGTGGCGCTGACCAGTGTCGCCGATCTCACGTCGTCAACCCATCAGTTGGAGGGCGAAATCTGGGCGAAGACGAAGAAGATTGCCGAATTGGAGACAGAGCTATCCAGAGTGAAGGCAGATTCAGTGTCTGAATCAACGAGGCAGCGTGGCAAAGTGCTTGCTGGTCGTGTCGAAGTTGAGAAGCTGAAGAAGGAAATCGCCGAGCTGAAGAAGGAGAATGCCGACCTCAAGTTTTCGCGGGAGGCCGATGCCCAATCTTCATTTCAGCAGGGGGTGGACCAGGCTACGGAGGAATACGAGAGGCAAGTGGAGGAGATCACCTCCATTCTGTTCGAGGAGGGATGTCTGGCTGCACTGAAGCGCGCAGGGGTTCCTGAAGATCACCCGGTCTATCAGGATCTGCCAAAGTATTCCGGCCCAGAGCCCGAGTTGAGTCTTGCTCCGCTGACTGAGGATGCCCCAGTGGATGCTCCTGCAGCTGGTTCTTCCTTGGATGGCGCTCCACCTATCCCTTCTGCTGGTGATGCTCCGGCTGCACCTTCGGGTGACGCTCCTTCTGCCCCTCCTGCGGGTGATGCGCAGGAGAAAACTGTCGTCGTCGCCGGGACCACTGGTCCACCAGAGACAGTAACAGTGCTGGTGGAGTCGCCGAAGCCCCTGTAGCTTCTTGATCTTTGTTCATCTGCTGCTTTCACACTTGTGATCTTTCTATCTTTTTGGAATGGAATGTAAAGTGAACCTGTCTGTAATCCCCTTCAATTTTAGTGAAAAGCAGAGATTCTTTACATGTGCTTTCTTTTTCTCCCTCTTTTTGATCTCGGCTCATTTGTGCTTGAGTTCGGCCAAGTGATGTGACGCGAGAATCTTGAGTTGGAGAGAGTACCGTACGGTTTCCACAGGTGTCTGCTCTGATATCCGCATTCCGAGGCTCATAAGTAGCTGTAAGTACTGCAGTACGGCCGAGGCGGAAGACGAGCAGATGGTTCCACGTGGTCGCCATCGGAACCATTGGTCAACATGTGGTAGATGTGTACTTCACGTAAATCATGGGAGACCTCGCCTTATTGATGGGTCTTCGAGTTCTTAGCCCTTCCTCCCTCTATAAATTGGGGCAGCAGGCCTGCCATGGGAGAGAAGAGGACCTTGAACCAGAAACCCTTCCTCCTTTTCGTTTCTCGCAGCGATGAGGGTCTGTTCGCGCCTGCCAGATGTTCTGGCAGCTTCGCCTTGTAGAACTTTAGGAACCTTTGTCCCGAACGAACCTCTTGTGATAGAAGGCAGCTTCCTCTGGGAGGGACTGTCGCCGGAAGTCGTGGTCTGCGCGCTCTCTGAAGGCGATCCTCATGGACTACGCGCTCTCTGAACGCGGGTCTACGGCCAATTCCCATCTATGTTGTTGAGAAGAGATCAGCTCTTGCCTATGCAGTTGGGAGGTGATTATTCTCTGGCTGGGAGTTGGTCGCGCACTTGATCCTGCATGGTCCTGTGTCGGACCATGCTGCAGGGTCTTGTGCGGCATCGTGCTGGAGGGTCTCATGCGGGATATCAAGACCTCCGAGCATCAGGCCGAATGGAGAGGCCTTCTGGCTGAAGATCTCCACTCAGTGGATCAGGAGCCCGTGCTTGCTCCCAAACCAAAGGGTGTTGGAGAGCTCCTGACACTGTAGACCGGACTGAAGAGTCGGTGAAGATCAGCATCTCCCGGAGTCTCCAAGCGAGGATCAGAATTTCAGACTTCATTTCTTTTCTGTTTTCAGAGGGCTGTGAGCCTCCTGGCCGTATTTTGCTTCTTCTTTTCGGTAACTCTTGTAATGAAGAAATTACATTCAATAAAAAGAAAGAAGTTTCTGATGAGATGGACTGTTTGTTCTGCGTCTTTGTATTCTTTTTTGCTTTTTTCTGTATTTCTGTGCTGCTTTTCTGCACTTTTGTGCTTGCACTGCTTTTTTCTTTCAAAGACTGTCATTGGCCGAGATGCGCTGTCATTGGCCGAGATGAGCTGTCATTGGCCGAGATGAGCCCAGTGTCTCGAGGATCTCGGCTGTGCGAGCCTGAGTCCGGGATCGATCTCGGGGGGTATATAAACCTAGAGCTTTAGGGACGACTGGATGTACGAATCCGAAGCCTTCCCAAGGCGTCTCAACCTAGGGTTTTAGGAGCGACTGGATGTATAAATCCTAAGTCAGTCCATGGGCGCATGAACCCAGAGTTTTTTAGGGACGACTGGATGTATGAATCCGAAGCCTTCCCAAGGGGTCTCAACCTAGGGTTTTAGGAGCGACTGGATATGTAAATCCTAAGTCTGTCCATGGGCGCGTGAACCCAGAGTTTTTTAGGGACGACTGGATGTATGAATCCGAAGCCTACCCAAGGGGTTTCAACCTAGGGTTTTAGGAGCGACTGGATATGTAAATCCTAAGTCAGTCCATAGGCACGTGAACCCAAAATTTAGGGACGACTGGATGTATGAATCTAAAGCCTTCCTAAGGTGTATCAACCCAGAGTTTTAGGAGCGACTGGATATATAAATCCTAAGTCGGTCCATAGGCGCGTGAACCCAAAATTTAGGGATGACTGGATGTATGAATCCGAAGTCAATCCCAGGGTGTATGAACCCGAAGCTGCCGAACTCAGATAAGATGACACAGATTTGGGAAATGCTGCTTTCATTGATCTCGGAACTTTTATTACATCTTAGAAATAGAACTTTTTCAAGTGTGATGCGTTCCACGGTCTCGGGAACTGCCTGCCTTCCAGGTCTTCAAGTTTGTAAGAAGATTGTCCTGCCATTGAGACCACCCTGAATGGGCCATGCCAGTTCGGGGCCAGTTTGCCTTCATTTGGGTCTCTGTCTGCTGGCAGGGTCTTCTTCAGCACCAACTCTCCTACTGAGAAGCTTCTTTCTCTGACTTTTCCATTGTATCCTCTTGCTAGTCGTTGCTGATAGTCGGCCAGTCGTATGGCCGCTGCATCTCGGCGCTCGTCAGCTAGGTCCAGCTCCATTGCCAGGTTCATCTCGTTTCGGTCTTGGTCGACAAGTTTGGATCTCAGGGTAGGGAGGCCAATTTCTAAGGGAATGACCGCCTCCATCCCATAGGCCAATGAGAAGGGTGTCACCGAGGTGGATCGTCTTGGGGTCGTCCTGTATGCCCACAGTACCCTGGGAAGCTCTTCTACCCATCTCCCTTTCGCTCTGTCCAATCGCATTTTCAGGCCGTCGAGCAGTGCTTTGTTAGAGATTTCGGCCTGACCGTTGCTCTGCGGGTACGCCGGAGTGGAGTAGTGATTCCTGATGCCAAGCTCTTGACAGAAGTCCTTGAAGAATTTTGAGTCGAACTGAGTCCCATTGTCCGAAATCAGGGCCCTGGGGATGCCGAACCTCGCTATGATGTTCTTCCACACGAAGTTCCTGGAGTCCCTTTCAGTAATGGAGGACAGTGGCTCAACTTCTATCCACTTCGTGAAGTAGTCTGTTGCAACTATCAGCCATCTCTTGTTCCCTGGAGCTCGGTGAAGAGGTCCCACAATGTCCAGCCCCCATTGAGCGAAGGGCCATGGACTAGTCTGGGGACTCAGGTCTTGCGCTGGCTGGTGAAGAGAATGGGAGAACTTCTGACATTTTTCACATTTTTTGGCATATACCTGCGCATCCTTTTGCATATACGGCCACCATTAACCATGGCTTATTGCTCTGTATGCCAGTGACCGCCCTCCGATGTGACTACCGCAGATTCCTTCGTGAATCTCATACAGAAAGTCGTTCACCTTGCTCGGATGGACGCATTGGAGGTAGGGACCCGTGAAGGATTTTCTGTAGAGTTTGCCTTTAGGAGATAGCTAGAATCGAGCTGCCTTAAGTCTGATTTGATGGGCTTCATTCTTGTCCTCGGGGAGCTGGTCGTCCTTCAGGTAAGAGATGATTGGGTCCATCCAGCTCGGGCCGAGATCAGCGCACAGGACTTGCCGAGGTGAGTGGAGCTCTAGGCTTGATCTCGGTATCGATCCGACCTCAACGGTCCTTTTCTTTCCCGCTTCGACAGCGGAGGCCAGGTTTGCAAGCACATCAGCATGCTTGTTGGTATCTCTGGAGATTTGCCTGACCTCGGCTGTTTGGAAGTGCGAGAGCAGTTTCTTTGCGAGGGCTAAGTAGGCCGCCATCCTGTCGTCCCTAGCTTGGTAGTCTCCAGTGAGTTGGCTAGTTACCAGTTGTGAATCACTGAAAACCACCAATTGCTGGGCTCCGAGGATTTGGGCGCTATTCAGCCCTGCTATTAGAGCTTCATACTCCGCTTCATTGTTCGTCGCTTTGAAGTCCAAGGTGAAGGCTTGCTCTATGACCGGTCCCTCTGGCGATTGGAGGACTATGCCGGCGCCAGCTCTCCTGAAGGTGGATGAGCCGTCGACGAAGACCTTCCATGCCGAGACAGGATCTTGGCTCTGAGAGGATTGTTCGACCTCGGTGACTTCACGCTCATGCCCTATGCCCCCCAGTTCGGTGCCGGGCAGGGTCGAAGCCGAGCTTGGGGAGACGAACTCTACAATGAAGTCTGCCAGGATTTGGGCTTTGATCGCAGTCCTGGGACGGTACTGGATGTCATACTGCCCCAGTTCGACTGCCCATTTTGATATGCGCCCTGAAAAGTCAGCTTTTTTGAAGATAGATCGGAGTGGGTGCTCCGTGATGACTACAATATTGTGTGATTGGAAATAATGGGAGAGCTTGCGGGAGGCGCTGACGAGTGCTAACGCAAGCTTTTCCAACAAAAGGTATCTGGTCTCGGCATCAAGCAGAATCTTGCTCATGTAGTAAATTGGTTTTTGAATTCCATCGTCCTCTCTAATGAGGATGAAGCTCACTGCAAGATCCAAGACCGCAAGATACAAATACAAAATTTCCCCCTGAGTTGTGGTAGAGAGTAAGGGTGGCGAAGATAAATAGGTTTTGAGTGCTTCCAATGCTTGGTCGCACTCAGGGGTCCACTGAAACTTGAAATTCTTTTTTAGAAGCTGAAAGAAAGGCCGGCACTTATCTGACGATCTGCTGATGAAGCGATTGAGTGCTGCAGTCATGCCTGTGAGCTTCTGGACTTCTTTTGTGGTAGAGGGGCTGTGGATGCCCAGGATTGCAGTAATCTGGTCCGGGTTGGCCTCTATCCCCCTCCGTGTCACTAGGCTTCCGAGGAACTTGCCAGAAGCTACGCCGAAGGCGCACTTGGAAGCATTTAGCTTGAGCTTATACTTACGGAGGATGCTGAAGACTTGGGCCAGGTCCGCCAGATGGTTGCTCGACTGCTTGGACTTGACGACCATGTCGTCAGTGTAGACTTCAACTGTCTTGCCGAGCTGAGCCTGGAACATTTTGGTGATGAGGCGCTGATAAGTTGCCCCCGCGTTCTTCAGCCCAAAGGGCAACACCTTATAGCAGTAAGTGCCGCGGGGCGTAATGAATGCCATTTTCTCCTCGTCTGGCTCATACATGGGAATCTGATGGTAACCTCTGTAGGCATCGAGGAAGCTCATTCTGTCGTGGCCAGCAGTGGCGTCGATCATCTGATCAATCTTGGGAAGAGGGAAGCTGTCCTTCGGGCATGCTCTGTAGAGATCTGTGAAGTCTACGCACACCCTCCGCTTTCCAGTCTTCTTTTTCACTACCACCGTATTGGCTAGCCAGACCGGGTACTGGACCTCCCGGACTGCGCCCGCCTCTAGCAACTTGTCGATTTCGTCGACCGCCGCTTCCGTCTATTGCAACCCCGTCCTGCGGGCAATCTGTACCACTGGCTTGTGGTTGGGATCCACGTTCAGCCTATGGCACATGACCTCGGGGTCGACCCCAGGCATTTCGCTCGGGGTCCAAGCGAAGACATCCACATTTTGCATAAAAAATCTTGAGAGCTCGGCTCTCTCTGGCTCGGGCAGCTGGGTGCCGATCAAGAAAAATCTGTCGGGGTCTGACGGGTCGAGCCTGACTTCGGCGAGATCTTCAATGCTCTTCTTGTCAGGATCTCGGAGGATCTCATCCAGACCCCTTTCGAACTCTGCGGGGTTTACTCGCTCTGGCTCTTTCTCTGCAGGGACCATGGCCAACAAGCACTGCTTGGCCAGCTGCTGATCCCCTTCGACTGTAACCACCTCCATTCTGCCATCCTTGCCTTCGAGTATGAACTTCGGCTTCTGATGGAGAGAGGAGGGAATTCAGCTTCTGATGGAGAGAGGAGGGAACTGCTTCCATCTTGTTGAACCACGCCCTGCCCATAATGACATTGTACGGGGAGGGGGCGTCCACCACCAGGAAATCTGTCATGACCGAGGCTCCGCCTACTCTAGTCTCCAGTGTGATTCTCCCCTTGGGGTAGACCGGCTTGGCGCTGAACCTGATCAGAGGCGTGCAAGCTTCTTTCAGATCAGTCTCCAAGAGCCCCATCTTCTTGAAACATCCATAGTAGAGGACTTCGGATGAGCTGCCGGGGTCGATCAGGATCCGCTTCACTATGAAGTCTCGTAGCTTCATCGTCAGGAGCAGAGGATCATTGTGGGGAAGCTGCACTCCCTCGAGGTCTCTGTCTGAAAACGAGATGGACGGGCGCTAGCGCCGAGCTCGCTTGGACGCTGGTCCGAGCTCGGCTCTCATCACCTCTTTCCCATGCGAGGCCTGCTTGGCCTCGGCACGAGCTTGGGAGCTGCCCCTAGCTGAGGGAGAGGGAGCTGAAGGCGCCAAATGGATGACATTGATGATCTTCTCATAATCTTCGCTGTCTGGATCCCTAACAGTGCTCTGATGAGCTCGGCCACTGCCGCTGGCGCCAGCATCTCCTGCCTTGACGAACTCCTCCAGGTGACCTTCTTTGGCGAGCTTCTCTAGGAAGAACTTCAAGGTCCTGCACTCCTCGGTTTTGTGCCCATTTTGCTTGTGATAGGCACAGAACTTGGTCTGGTCTCGGGTGGAGGCTTCACTCTGCATGGGATGAGGCCAGCTGAAGAACGACCTGTTCTTGATCTTGTTCATGATCTGGTGGATCGGCTCCCTAAAGACGACGTTCACGGCCTGGTAAGCGTCGACGGGAGGTCTAGTCTTCATGCTGCCCCCTTATCTGGACGCTGCAGTCTTTGCCGAGTTGGAAACCCAGGTCTGCTTTGGCTCTTCCTTCTTAAAGGGCTTATTGCCCCTCTGCTGGGGCTGGCTGTTCCTTTCCTTGGGTCCTGGGCCGTGATTCTCCCGGGCCCGGAGTTCATCCTCCTCCCGAGCGACATAGCGCTTAATCCGGGACATCAAGGCCGGCATGGAGGTCGCGGGGTCTCCGGCCAGGTCTTTCCTCAGCTCGTTCCCTGGCAACGGGGCATTTTTGAAGGCGAAAATCGCCACTTCGCCTCTGGTATCCTCAATCTGGCTGTAGATCGCCCAGAACCGCTGGGCGAACTAGGTGAGGCTCTCGCCCTGCTTCATCTTGAGGGCGAGTATATCAGCATCGGTCTTGGGGACGACGCTGTAGGCCTGGAACTTCTTCAGGAAGGAGAGCTGGAGCTCTTTCCAACTAGAGATCGACTTCTCTGGGAGGGCGCAGTACCACTTCAAAGGAAGGTCGCTCAGACTGGAGGAGAAGATCTTGCAGTTGAGGTGTCCCTCGATCCCCCAGATGGACATCTTCTGAGAGAAGTGCCGGAGGTGAGCAGCTGGGTCGGACAATCCGTCGTAAAGGACGAACCGCGGCACCGAGAACTTCTTGGACAAGGGAGTTCTTTTGATATCCCGCATGAAGGGAGAGGCCCCTAGATCGGTAGGGCCACAAATATCTTGCTGGTCCCGCATCTCCAAATTATGCTGAAGGGCCAGCTTGATACGCTTGTCGAGCCGCTCCTACTCGTCATCTTTCTCTGGTGTCGGTGCCATTGGCCTCCGCTTCGAATGGTCTCGGCTGTGGTGGCTATGAACTCGTCCGTCGCGGCCGTGGTGACTCCGGCTGTTGCTCGAGCCTTCGTCGTGGGCCTGGCTGCGCTTCTGATCCAAAACGGCTCTCAGATCCTCACGAGAGGGCTGGGCTGTCTTGCTCTGGACGGCTCTCTTCTCGCCTTGGGGTTCAGAGGGCTGCCTTAACGAGGCAGCCTGCGCTGCTCTCAGTTCTACTGGAGCAGGCGGATTAACTGCTCCTGTTTCTGGAGGAGAGCGTTTTGAGCCGCGATATCTCCTCCATCATCAGGAGGTTCCGCACGGCGTGGCTCTTCCACTGCCACAGCCTTATCTTTGCGAGGCCGCTCGTGTCGACGCTCGTCCCGTCGGGGAGGCGTGACTTCCTCGCCTGAGAGCGAGGCCTCAAGTCCTTCTTGGAAGGGAATCTCGACGAAGAGTTGTGAGCTTATGCGCCCCTCGCCTGTAGATGCGCCATGCACCGTTCTAGACCGCCCTTGAGGAGAGGCATCCATCGACGGGCCTGGTTGCTCGAGAACTGCTCTCGAAGATTCTCCGCCTTTCGTCGGTCTCGGAGGCATGGTAACTGGGAAGATTGAGAAGGTTGGGATATTGCTTTCCCACAGACGGCGCCAATTGTAAGTGCAGAAAACTATGACTCACCATAATAGGGGCGCCTGATAGGACTTATCCAAGTAGAAGAAGATGATCTGCTGCCTTAAGACCTGAAAGGGAAGAAGAAACAGTCAGAGGACCCTGGCCTGGGCGGCGCAAGGCTCTCCGATGCCTAAGTCAGTAAGTGGACTGGAATAAAGGAAGGAGAGGAAGAAGAGAGGCAGAGTAACGACTCTCAAGTATGGGTTGCGTACCTTGCATGTGAAAATGAGGTCCTATTTATAGAGGATTCATGAGGATATTTTGGATGATATTTTGGAGTGGGCCCTACGATATGATAGGATTTGATGAGGAAGTCTCTATCAGCCCACAAAGCAATAAATGTGGTCCATATCAGCCCACAAAGTAATAAATGCTAGTCGGATCAGCCCACATTGCATTTAATGCATGTCATGTTGGGCCAGATCCTGTTGGAGGCCTTTGGCGGTAGTAGTACCATTGGATCCATCCTCGGGCCATGCCCTGATGTGGCTACAGCCGCTGGATGTCGCCCTGTCAGCGATATGGTGAAGATTTTGGACGGTTGATGTCGAATCTGTCCTACTGGCTCGCGCCCCTACTCTGCCACGTGACTGATGACGTGGCGGGCGTAGGGCGCGAGAGGAGATCCTTTTCTGTTTCGGCTTCCGTCTCGGCTCCTTCGGCCGGGTTCCCCAGCTCCTTTGGCCGAGGTCAGCTCTTTAGCCGAAGTGGGCCCCTGGTAGCCGAGCTCGGCGCTAGCAGTCAAAGCCTGTCTGGTTTCGGCAGAGGCCTCTGTCCCGGCTGCTGAGGCGAGTCTGGGCGCCACATGGTTGGCACGTGGTCGGCACGTGGGAGTACTTAATCCCATCTTATAGCCGTGATGAGCATAATCCTAGAGCTTCGAAAATCTCCCCACACAATTATTATTTCTAGTGGCTCGTCCATGTGGTCCTCCATGCACTACCCGCTCTATTTTTGCACCGCGCCTAAGTACGCTTTGTCAGTCCTCCTTTGTGATGCCTGAGTACAGCTCCACCTTGTCCTCCACTTGAGTACACTCAGGACAATACTCCAGCAATGCCAGGGGTAGAGATGCTTGAGGCGTTTCGCACTTCTTGGGTCCTGTTTGATTTGTGCCCCTTCTCTCTTGCTTAATGAATTTCTCTTTGGACCTTGAAAAAAAAAAGGGTTTCCTCTATGTGCAAGTGTTGAAAGGGATTTTGAATTTCTCTCTTGCTTAATTAATTTAACAAGAGTCGCGGTGGATGTGCTATTAAATTAAACCATTATTTTTAAAGTTTTACATTTTTTGTATGTTTTTAATCTTTTAGATATTTAATTTATGTTTTTTTTTTTTGTATTAAACAAAAGGATTGGAACAAGAGCTTTTCAATGCTAAACCCACAACATAAGATGAGTGACCCCAACACTTTGGACCAGAGCAACACAAACTCGAAACATTATAGGCTTAGGAATTTATCAGTAGAGAGAAATTAGGAATAGCAACGGGGCGGGTTTGCTATGGGTTGGGGTAAACCCAAACCCGCTTCACCTCAAGTTTATCTTATCCAAACTCAAGCCGCCCCGTGACAGGTCACTAGTATGTGATACCAAACTGCATATCTTGTAAATCAATAATGAGATAAAACCATCTCATCGACATGTTTTAAAGTTCATAGGCCACATAGGGTGGGGGTGGGGGTGGGGGTGGGGTTTACATTTTGTTGTGTAGACATAATGACAATTGTAAAAAAAAAAAATTTTGTGTTGGAACCTAGAAATGACTTTTCAATTTATTTTGTCCTGTTTTTGAAAATCTTTGAGAGACCAAATACACCTCCTTCAATTCCCACTCACCTTAAGTTATTGCACAACATCGATTATTATACCACATGAGTTTTATTTATGCATCTAGTAATAAATAAATATATATTATATATACGGGGTGGGGTGGGTAGATGAACAAAACACAAACCCTATATATATACATGGGACCAGCTTTCCTAAGCTGCAGCGTGGCTTATCTTAAGCTGAAATAGTATCGGTCCCACAAATCAAAGTCGATTATCATTGATTTTTGCATGATGATTTTCTCCAAAATCAAGATAAATT
The DNA here is from genome assembly GCA_012931725.1 of Litsea cubeba. NCBI lineage: Eukaryota > Viridiplantae > Streptophyta > Magnoliopsida > Laurales > Lauraceae > Litsea > Litsea cubeba. The sequence goes on from CM022951.1 coordinate 65,518,653, forward strand.
CAATCAAAACTAAATTTTTTAATTTCATTATTTAAAAAAAAAATATAATCAATTTTAATTTATGAAACCAGCATTATTTCAATTTAAAATAAACTGAGCCGCAGGTTAAAAAAGCCAAAATAAAACCCCTCATTTGAAGTCCTTTTCAAGGTCGGACAGGACAACCGTAGGTTTCATACTTTCATGTATAAGAAGTACTGAACCCCGCAGCAGCAGCGGTTGATTGGATAGGGCACCCGCAATTTTGCTAGCTGGCTTCCAAAATGCTTGTGGCTGTGGCCCCCACCTCCTTTACACAGAGGCCTCACCGTTAAATCCTCTTTTCCTTTCATTTCGGTTCACTCCTCCCTCTCTCTTCGTCTCTCCATTTGTTTCCTTTTTCCTGCAAATGCCAAATGCCAGCATGGTCATGGACGACGACAACCAAGACTCGCACGTGGGACAACAGGTAGACCAACCACAAACGGCCCCACCAGCTAACGTGAGCAAAGGTGAAGAGTCCCTACTGCAGTCCTTTCCTGCCCCGGCAGCAGCGATATCCAGCGCCATAGCCGCAAAACACCCAGTCTACCGCGGCATTCGTTCCCGGAACGGCAAATGGGTGTCGGAGATCCGGGAGCCGCGCAAGGCCTCCCGAATATGGCTCGGCACCTTCCCTACCGCCGAGATGGCAGCCGCGGCCTACGACGCTGCCGCGCTTGCTCTCAAGGGCAAAGATGCCGTCCTCAATTTCCCGGATTCCGTACACTCCAATCCGGTTCCGGCCTCAACTTCTCCATCCGAGATACGGGCGGCCTCCGCGGCTGCCGCCGCGGCGAGGCTCCCTAAAAGGACAGGAGAAGAGATGGTATGGGCGGAGAGCGGCGACCCTCCGACGGGTGTAGGAGAGGAGTTCATGGATGAGGAGGCGCTGTTTGCAATGCCGAAGCTGCTGGAGAACATGGCTGAGGGAATGCTGATGAGCCCGCCGAGATTGAATCCGCCGGAGTCCAAGGACTCACCGGATAATTCAGATGGAGAAAGTCTATGGAGCTACGGTTAAAAATGCCAACTCATTTAGAATCTAGTGAAGAAGAAATATAGTCAAAAGCATGAAACTTTTTTTTTCTTTCTTTTTCTTTTTCAGAAAAGTATGAAGCACTGCAAAAGATGGAGAGGTTTTTTGACGGTTGCTCCTTCGGAAGGAGCGGTGAATTATTGATGCTTGGCAGCCGGACACCAACGTTTAAGGTGAATAATGTTTGGATTCTTACCAGTAAAATAAAAGGCCTGTTAGGTTTCGAGGAGGAGTAAAAGCGAAAAAATATGGAAGTGGAGAATTGGACGATATAGTGTTTCTCCGCTTTGATTTCTCCAGTTGTGTTATCCTATGCAAAGACCCATTTTAATTGTGGTGTGTAAATAGCTAGTGCTTGTATTTCTCTGAGGCTTCTATATAATTGTGATTTTAATGGTGGCTTGGTGCGGAAGTAATGCCATCTCTCTCTGGAGGTATGGTTCCGGTGTCACAACCGATCCCTTATTTTTTCTTTCTTTCTTTTTTTTTTTTTTAATATGAAGAGACCAAGATAGGATGATGTGGTGAGTATTGATCCATATGTTATAGTTGTATATAGGGATTTTGAGATATTGGTTCCCATTAAAATCAAATGTTTCAATTTCATTACCCAAATTTAGTTAGTGCCACAAGAGTCGTTTGACTTTTGTTAGCAATTTTTTTTTCTTTTTTTCTCCGAATCCCATAATATCATGACTTTTTTTGCAACATCTTAGGGAGATTTTTTTTTTCAAATAATAAAACTTGAGAAATGATGACCAGATGTGAATTTACTTTTCATAAAATGTCAATTTTTATGTTCTACAATAAAATAAATTTGTTTACTAGTTGCAAAAAATTTATGATATAAAAATTGATAACTCCCATGAAATCATGGGACTATATCATGATATCGTGGGATATAGTGCAAAAAAGTTAAAAAAATAATATTAACCAGAGTCAAATGATAATGGTGACATTATCTAAATTTGGGTCATCATATTGGAAAAATAAAATTTAGGGTGAACCAATATGTCAAAACCCCTTGTATATATGGAGACTTTCTTGTATTCCTTAATAAACTTTCTTGTATTCCATGTTTATTAAGGAAGAATGGAGAAGTTTGTCTTTTTGTAGAATTGAAAGCAAAGCCTTCCATGGAGAGGGGGAGATCTCTCTCCCTCCCTCTCACTCATCAAACACCGAGAAGATCATAGTTTTCCTTTATATCTTCTTCATCCTCCGTATGCCTATTTTGACCTCTTCAATCAGTTACAAATTTCTTTTTCTTCTTCTTCTTCTACTTCTTCTTCTTCTTTCTTCTTATTATAAAATCTAGTTACCTTCTAATGGTTGTACATAGTGGCCAGTAGACTATATGGGTATGAATTGATTCACTGATCCATGCTTTTCCGTTTCTGTTTTCATCCTTTGTAACTTTTTTTTTTCTTTTTTTTGCTGGAAGGCAAATATATATCATTAAGAAGAAGAAGCAGAAGATACATGGACTGAAAAGAAACAGCCCACAGAAACTATACAGCCAACGAGCAGAGCCCAAAGCTACACTCCACCAGAGCATAATAGGAAACCTGACAAGGAGGAAAGAAAGAACTTAGCTACTGCTATGCCTAGAGCTGGGAAATTGATTCAAAACCTGGCTAGAAAAGGGAAGAGGTTAAAATAGACCAACGCAATTTCAAAATAGAGAAGAGTGTCGTAGATAAATAAATAATATTTTAAAATATGAAACAAGGACCTATGGCAAATAATGCAACCGTAATAACCCAATGAACAAATGGAGGGTAAAGGCAAATCGACAACATTAATTTGCCAAATTCCAGATAAGTGAATTTAACTACTCTTTTCACCTTTTTTTTTTTTTTTGTTTAAATCCTCAATAAGGAAAAAACATATAAAAAAAAAGATAATAAGTTATATTAATATAAACAGTATTACATCAAATCACAAAAAAAAAAGAGAGAATTTCCATGAAAAGCATAAAAAGTCATAATAAACTTACGAGATAGAGGCGAAATAAATAAAGAAATCGATACATAGAGAAATTAATGGTCATAATAAGCTTATCAATGATGATATCATGTCCTTGTAACTTTTAAGTTACTTCATTTTGTTTGAGACTCCTTCTTAATTCATTTTTCTCCATTTGGTTGTTACTTTGTTAATGGGTTTGTTAGTGGGAGAGATTTTTTCCATTGGATACTCTCTGTTTTTTTGTCGGTAACAAAACTTGTATTAAAAAAGTTTAAAAGAGCACCTAAAAGGAATACAAGGAAAACAAGGAGGAAAGGTACATCATTTGACTTTGGATTGAGACCTATCAATACATACTCTTTTTCTAAATGGCAAATGTATTTGTATTAAAGGAAAAGAAATACATGGGCCTAAGCGTCCATGGCTTTACAGAAGCAGCTGTACACGCTTCAAGAACCAAAAGATTTAGTATCAAAAGAAAAATTGAAAGTAAAATCCATTAGCAAACTCCCAAAAATATTAGCAAGGGCTCTTGATATGGTCTTGAACGTTACTTGAGAGCGACATTAAAGCGTCTAAGAGGAGTCCGGGTCCTATGAGGCTTTTCCCCATGGTGACCTTGAGTGAACGTACAAGGTCCACTCATGGTCACTATGGGGAAAATCAACAAATGATCCGGATTCATCTAATAGATGTTCAATCGGTCGTATCTTAGCCCTATGTAAGGGAACATACGGGTCTATCATTACGCATTAGATCATTCCTACAAAATGTTAGGATTTTCAAGTGTTGGCTAATTCATGGGTTGAAAAAAGTTTTTGCATCCATTGAGTTGTATTTTTCTATTTATTTTAGAATGAACTGTGATTGTGTCACCGGAAGAGCTGAAGCAAAGAAAAGAAGAAATTTAGGTGATCTCATGAGGCCCGAACGATCGGCTATGGAATGGATCAGTCGGATGGGGCAATGCTCTCAGCTAGCAGGCTGACAGAGAAAATTTTTGAGAGACAGTGCACAACCGATCGATCGGATGGCGGAATTTTCCAGACGGGCTACACGAATTAGTTTCCTTTTAAAACTGAAATTTCAAAATTTGAGTCATATTTGTGTTCTAAGTCTAAGGCACAAGTTTTGGGCTCTATAAGGGTATTTCTCTCAACCCTAAGTAGATCCATCAAATAATTCTCTTATTGATCTGAGCTGAGAAGATTTATAGAGAGATTCATTCTTATCTGGAGTCATCATTGAGAGATTGTACTGAAGAGTTACTTTAAAAGGTTTGCTGCTTCTACTTTCTAGTAGAAGATCTGATCATCTTGGTTGTCAAGGTTTTGCTGGATCAAGTGCAAGGAACTGTGCACGGCGGGGCGTCATAGCAATGAGATAGTTGTATAAATACAACTATAGTCGTTAGGTCAAATCGTTGAGTATATCTTGTAAGTGTTCAATAGTGCTTGATTTCGGGTCGTGATTTTTCTCCTTGGATAGGGTTTCCACTTGAAAATTATGTCTGCTCTTTTGTGGTGTGTGATTGGTAGATTTATTTGCTAGTTCTCTTTGGTTTTTGAGTTTATTACTTTTGTTGTGCATTGGTTTTTGGAACTAGCATCTATTCTAGAGATCTTCACAAACATGGATAACATTGAACATATTGGAAAAAAATAAGAGCCGCCCACTGCCTACCATAGGATTGTTGCCTGTAGAAAGAGCTGACCAGATGGATGAAGCCGTTATAGGGGTATAGTGACTATAGTCATAGAAGAGCTCACAGCTTGCTGAAAGGAGCCATTGCTAGAGTTCTGATGGATAAGGGCAAGTGAAAAAGAGGTGGTAATTAGATTCTTTATTGGTGCAGTAGAGCACATATCAAGAGGTGGTATCAATACATACTTTAATTGATTATTTGTTATTATGGTTGTTGCTAGTTATATCTACTAATGATTTTATTTAAATTATATTTTCTTGATTGAGACCTTATTTTTTACTTTCCTTTCTTTTATGGAAATTTTGCACCTTCTTCGGAAAATAAAATACTTTGCTACATTATATATTACTGGAGCTTTTTCTTATTAGTTCAAAGTACAAGGGATTTGTCCGGCTTCCTTAGACCAAAGGGATTAGTACTGCAGAATGGACTGAGACACCCTCGGTTATAAGAAAAAATTATTAATTATATATTTAATTTTGGAGTGAAAGCATCCAAAATAAGACCTCCCATTGGAGGGTGGCTTTTCACTTTGAGGGGTTGAAATTTTAAATAGATGGGCCCATCGTGGAATTTTATTCCCCCCATTCATTGGGAAGTGCGAGTGAGATCCGGACTCCATGGCTAGACCTGTGCCCGTGGGCTAAAGTTGGACATGTGTACTGTCAACCGGCGAAACCAAGAAATTTTCATTCGGGAAGGGGGGACCCACCAAATTACCGGGGGACCACTGTGATAAAATATAGGAATTATCATATAGAAAGGAGGTCCTCAAAATTTCTGCGGAGAGGGGCCCGGCCCGCACTGTGGATCAGATGCTGCACGATGGGGTTGGTACTTGGTAGCCTTCACCGTTATATGTGCTGTACTTTTCCACTTCTTTCTCTACCAAGAAACAAAACTACTTTCTAAGTTTGGGATCAACATGTACCCTAGAGACAGAGAACCTAAAATGACTGATGCTAATGTAACTGCTGAACGTGCACGTTATTTCAGCGGACCACATACTCTTCATGTTAGAACTACAAAGTTTGAAAGCTAGGGAGGTAGCCTTATTTCACGCCTCAATCATGCAATAGAAAAATGGATTTTACATTTACATGTGTAATTGTAATATATAAAAAATATGTGGATATTAAATACATTAATTACCAAGTTCATCATGATAAGTGCCATGTCAGGATTACAAATATGAAGCCGATGTAAATGAAAAATTAAAGGCAATTGATGGGGCTCACAAGAATGCATTTAGATACATCCGTGATAATGCACAACCATTATGTCATATTGTAAAACGTTTTCACGTAAATTACTGAAAACAATTCTCATATGGTATGAGCTAATATCGGAAAAATATGTGCACATGCAAGCGTTTTGTCAGTGCCCCTGTTATATAATAATTCGCACAATCTATATAGCAAATGATTTTTTTTAAATCAGACCATATAATTCGTGGGTCCCGCCCACCCGATTCTCAAAATTTGATGGTGGCCTATTTTCAAGTTTTAAGTTTCAACAAAGCATATGCTCTTTTCTAGATCGCTGCTCTCTACTTCTCTCACCTTTGGGTTTCACATAGATCTAATATATTTGATTCCCCGGCCTCAGCCCATCAACATGTGCAACAAAGCAAGACATATTATGGGTATAGTTGGCGGCTTTGAAAGGTCCAAAGGGCTATCTAATGTAGCTCCAATATTATTTTGAGAGAAAAGATGTAGATTCGTTTTGTACAATTTTATAATTGTAGGGACGCGAACTGGATCCAGTGTCTACGTGGTGGTGTCCGGGCAGCTGGTCCCCCACAGGGGATGGGCGAGGCCCAGGGCCCCGCGCCTATTGTATACACTCGGGCTGTAACCTTTGGCTGTAACCCTCGTGCTTTTGTCCCACATCGAGTGTGAGGGCCTCCCACCCTTGGTATATTAGCCGTAGCGTAACCTAAGGGTGTACCACCACTACTCTCACTATACAATAGGCGCGGGGCCCTGGGCCTCGCCCATCCCCTGTGGGGGACCAGCTGCCCGGACACCACCACGTGGACACTGGGTCCAGTTCGCGTCCCTACAATAATAGAGTTTAAGTTGCCTGACAGTTTTTACAAAACGAAGATGGTAGGGAATTGACGGTGGTTAATTAGGAAATAAGAAAACAAAGAGTGGTAATTGACAGTTCTAAGAATCTTGTTGAAATGATTAAAATGGTCTTACATTTCTTCTTTCTTTGTTTATACCCGGCTCTAAATAATTTGGGTAAATTAGCTAAAAGTCCCTGCGCACGGTCTTCTAAGGCATCAAGGACAACAACTTTTTCTCTAATGTCTCTAGTCCAGACAGCTGGAGATACTTTGGTGAAAAGTCCCTAATATGCCACGTCATATATTTTCATGACTAATTTCCCCTTTCAACCCTCATTCGAACTCCTGCCTTCTTCTTCTCTCTCATTTTCCATTTTCCATTCCTTTCCATGGTTTGGAGTATCGTTGCAGAGCACCTTTCGTCGCCACCATGCCATGACTTCCGATTCTCTCTATTTCATTTCTTCAAAGATAGAATCGGTTTTGAAATCTCTCTCTATCCAAATCTCTCTCTGTACAACTGATTTAAAAGATAGTAGTTTGCATTTTTGCTTATTTTCCCTCTCTCTTTTCTCGATTGGATCATAGTCATCAAGTGTTCTTGTTTTAGATTTCAATTTTTATTAGAATCTGATTTTTCGTATTCTGATTTTCGGTGTCGCCGAGCTTAGATAAATTTCCGAGAAACTCTGATAAACTAGACAAAAATTCAAAACAAATTTGTCAAAACTCAGATAAATTTATCTGAGTTTTAACAAATTTATTTGAGTTTCTAGCAAAACTCAGACAAATTTATCTGAGTTTTGAACAACTTTTCTGAATGTGAGCCTGTGTGTCTGGGAAGAACTCTGTGCCTGGAAGCTCTGTGACATCTCCATCACTAGTGACTCTAACTGGGTAACTGAGCAGGTGGCCAGGTAAGTCGCGATCAAGGGTCTCACTCACGTAAAGGTCCCAGTACTTGTCAGTTATCTTGTTCACCTTCTGGCTATACTCGATGCTCTTTGGCTGGAGGAATGAGTCATCAAGCATGCCAAGGTGCTCATACGACAATGCCATCCGGAAACCATGGACCTGTCTGAGGGCTGGCTGCCTGGTTGCCAGGTGATGTGGTCGGTATCCTCCCATGGCTATCTCTGAGTCCCTCGCACCGTCCATTGACCTTTTATTGATGTTTGCTGACCCAATGATGATGTATTCATCATCAACTGTAACAGTTAAAAGCAATAGTGAGAATTCTTGTTTTATAGTAGCAATACTTCCATTCATTTGTAGCACTATCAATTTTGGATCATTCACTTCACTGTCTTGAATCAAAATAATCTCTCCATTTCAACACATGACCTTCCTGTTGCCTTCGATCCATCACATGGCCCTGACAAAGATAAATTTACAAAACTCTGATAAAGATAAATTTGCAAAACTCATATAATTTATCTGAGTTTTCGAAAAAAACTCAGATAAATTATCTGAGTTTTGGCAAATTTATCTGAGTTTCTGGCAAAACTCAGACAAATTTATCTGAGTTTGTGCCCAACTTGTGAGGTATTTTTCTATGATATAACGACGGAATCTTGACTTAGTCTCTTCATGAAAGTTGTAGCCCTAGATGTGTAGATGATTCTAGGGTTTTGAATCACCCGATTTGGACTTCGGAAACTCAAGTTATGGCCCATTGAAATTTACTGGTAAAAATAGGAATTTTGGATCAGTTTTTCCGGCCTTATTTTGAAGCAACGCTTGGAGGCACAAACGAACTTGAATTTTTGCGAACCAGACCTTTCTGAAAAGCTTAAGACGTCCTCTAAAAACTTCATGAAGACCACTTTGTCGTTCTGAAACTCTAACGCCATCCAAACCTCAATGGAAGGAGAGAAGTTCATTTGAATTATTGCTGAGTTTTGCCAAAACTCAGATAAATTGTCTGAGTTTTGCTTTTGCTGACGTGTACAAGGGTGTTTTTGTCTTTTTCAATGAATTACTTTTACAAAAGGACTGCCGTCAGTACGATAAAATGTTGTCGACCGTTTGCAATAAAAATCACAGTTGAGGGACCTCCGCCCAAATGCCCCAAATAATTTTGGCTTTCTTCTAATTTGTTGCAATAAATCTCATGATGCATGGTGACATGCATGTGACCATCTCTTTCCCTCGTTAGGCTAAATCTTAATCTGCCCTACCCACATCCGTTCTGTATTATGTCTAATTTAATCCATTGATGGGCAAACTCAAGTTTGTTATCAAGTTTTTTAGTTTTTTCAAAATATAAATTAAATAAACTTCACATTTTTTATTGCACCGTAAGAGGTTTTGAGCAAATAACCATTATTACACTCGGATGCCAAAGTAGATATTTCATTTGTTTAGTTGTGTGAGGTCCCACCCCTTGTGGAGCCTCATTTTGATTTGAATATTATTAATTATAGTATAGATTATCTAATTATACTAATTAGTTGGGATTAGTAAGGGCAGATAGGTATTTTTTTAAGTTATTAGACTATTTTCTAGGATTTACCCTCTTTTTGTAGTTTATAGATTCTTTACGGTGTCTTTTCTAATTGTTAGAGTTTGTTAGTTAGTTAGATGCCCTAACTAGTAAATAGAGTTAATAGGATGGGTTTCCACATGAGAATATTCCAAATGACCCAATTACTCATGAATTTATCCTCATTTTCTACTAAACTAGGAAGGACCCTATGGGCATTAGCCACCTAACACAAACTATAAAACAACCATCTCCCCTCCCAAACGAACTCCATGCTTTCTCTCTCATTTTCCTTTCTTTTCTCTCTTCTTTCTCATTTTTCCTTCAATTCCCTCATTTCCCTCCCTTTCTCTCTATAGAAACCCTAGATCTAGAACCCTAGCTACAAGAAGAAGGAGATCATCTACAAGCTTCAGCTATCATCTCTTCTTAGGAGCTTTTTTATCTTATAGGTCTCTTCTCTCTCTACAAGGAAAGGTATTTCTCTTCTACTAGTTCAATTTTTCTAGAATTATCTCTTTCTCTCTAGATTCCATTCCTTATTGCATTTCTTATGGTTTTGAGATTAGGTAATAGAGATCTCTTCATATCTATGTTTTTAGGCTAATTGAGTGACTGGAAGACCTTAGTTGCTTGTTTTCTATCTTGGAGCTTGAATCTCTTTATTTTCTCCTAATTTCATTGCAATTTGGATCGAGGCAAGTGCAATATACCTATTTAGTATAAAATGCATGTTTTCCTTTGATTGATTCTATAATTTCAATTCAATTGGTAATGGAATGCTTAGACTATCTTTTGGAGCCTGTTTTCATGGTTTTGGGCCATTTGATGGATGTAGTTTCTCATTTGAAAGATCATTGGCCCAATTCTAGATGGTTTGATGATGATTGAAGTGCTTTTGTTGTTTATTTATGTTTCCATGATTGATGGAAGAGATTGGGGGTGATTTTGATGGAAATTGGGCTGAATGGAGGAATTCTGGAATTTTGGAATTCCAGTGTACCAAGTCGACTGGCCCTGCTAGGTGTCGATCGGATACAAAGGAAATTCAGAAATATAACTGGGACTTGAATTCTCTCTCAGTCTTAGAAATCATGTGTACCCGGTTGACTGGCCCTTACTAGGTGTCGACCGAATAGAAAGGATTTCCAGGGTTTTAACTGAAACTAGAATTCTCTCTCAAGCGCATAATTCTTGTGTACCCGGTCGACATCCAGGCCAGGCGGTCGACCGGACACACTACGGAATTTCAAGAAACAGAGTGCTACCCCCAGGTGATTGTCCCAGATTTTATGTTTACCCGGTCGACATCCTGGCCACGATATTGACCGGATATACTACAGGGGATGTCGACCTGGGAGTCAACATCCTGACTTTCCCAGTGTACTTGGTCGACTGGGCCTTGGGGATGTCGACTGGATACACTGTAGACTGAGTTTTCCAGCTTTGCAGTTTTTTAGATTTTATGTCTATTAATTATGGGGCCTATTGACCATCCAAATGGACTTCTATTGATGTGTCAAGCATAAGTCAATGGTGTGGCTCAACCTTGACTCATGGGGGCCACTAAGTAAGGTCTAGTGTATTGATTGGACTTCGATTCGATCCTTAAATGTTGTCGAAGATACCCATAACTTCTGCGCACCAAATACAGTATTCTTGGCATCTGAAACTTCTTTTAGGAATCCAATTGACTGACATAGACCCGGACCTGAAAAGCGGGCTATTATTAGGTTGGACCTTTGTTATTTTCCTTTCATTTACTTGATTTTGAAGATTTATTATACTTGATTCTTTATTATCACTCTTACATCATTTGTATTGTTAATACCTACTAATTAAATGAAAATTGGATGACCTGAACCTAGGATTATCTAGTGTTGACCGAATGTTCTGGATTGGTGATTGATCACCCGTGTCTGTAGCTAGGCAGGCCATCATATGGCCTAAGAATAGATGCTGGCGATGCCTTAGAAAGAAGAGGCTAGATATTGTGGACTTGTGACCCATTTATGAGTGGAAATTGACTGAATATTATTTGACTGAACTTGGATGTTATACTTGGACGGTTTTGGACTAAGGTCATGATATTGGTGGGCCTTAGCATGGATTCAATGATGGACTTGGAGTTGAATTGTAATTTTGAATTAGACCTATACCTTGGACCTCTTACGGACTCGATAGGACCTTGCTCACGCAAGGTAAGCCTAGACAAACATAGACCCTTACTTGTTTCTTCATTCAGTTGTAATAAGCTTAGCCTTTGCATTGATCATCACTGGTAAGAGCTATATTGGTTATTGTTTAGAGCTATCATGATGAGCTATGATTAGATGGACGGTGTGATTCCGATTCCGGTCTATTGAGTGTGAGGGTGTTAATATTGAGATGAATGTTGTTATTATTGGCGGGGTTCGTCATCCCTTGCACTGTTATTATATTTCCCCGCCGCGACTGTTTACAGTATAGGAGGGTTGCGACATAATATTCTCCAGTGTGCAACTTGTGTGAATGTGGCACATTGATGTATGGTTAGGATAGATACTTTACTTTCATTCTGATTCTATTTGATATACCTTGCTCAATTGCCTAGCATTTATACCATTGTTAATCTTATAATATTATGATCGTCTCTATTCCCTTTGATGCATACATCCTACGTTACTTGTATACTGTGCCTTGTCAGATCTTAATTTTGATCATTACTGGTGCTTAGGTATTGACCCCGATCCCGCGGACGACGCAATCGTCGAGGCGCACTTAGCCGAAGACTACGGGTGGGGACCAGCTAACCAGGAGGTCGAGCTGGAGGATGGAGTGCCTGCTCAGGGGGTTTGAGTGCACTTCTATTTTTGGGGTTCCAAAGTCCTTTTGTTGTGTGCAGGGTATATACCTTTTATTCATATTTGAGATTTAGGCTGAACTTCAGCCCTGCTACATTTCCTTTATGATACTTTCGATACCTCATTGCTTCCGCTATTATATGATTTTGCATCCGCTATCCTTTATGCTTCCGCAATTAATTGTTGAACATTATATTGTTTAAAAAGTTTATAATTGGACTTCACCGCGGAATATGATCTTGGAAGTTCTCGAATTTTTAGGAAAGTAGCACGCCAATTTCGAATACCTTGGCGATAACCTCGGCATTCTGAATTGGGGCTGTAGGTGCGGAAAATAATGACCCACAATAAGGAGGTGCCTTAGAGGACTTATCCGAGAAGATGATGACTGGGAATGACTGGATACCGTCCGAAAGCCTGAAAGAGAAGAGCAAACGATCAAAGGACCCTGGCCTGGGCGGCGCAAGGCTCTCCGATGCCAAAGTCAGTGTGGGAACTGGAACAATGGAAGGAGAGGGAGAAGAGAGGCAGAGTAACTGTTCTCTGAGTTATCTTGTGCGTACCTTTGATGGTGGTTTGAGCCTCTATTTATAGAGTTTGGAACGTATCTTTGGGAGATATCGTGGTGTAGGTCCCGTGATTCGACTGGGAAGTCACGATCAGCCCACATTGCATTAATTGCGGTCCAATCCAGCCCACTCTGCATTAAATGCGCGTCGGATCAGCCCACGTCGCATTTAACGCGCGTCTTGTTGGGCCAGATCGTGTTGGACGCCTTTGGCGGTAGGGGATCGTGGGATCTGCCCTCGGGCCTTGCCCTGATGTGGCCTTAGCCGCTGGATGCCGCCCTGTCAGGGATCTGGCGAAGATTGTGGGCGGCTGGATGTCGTGTCTGTCCCACTAGCTCGTGCCCCTATCCCTCCACGTGCCTGGTGACGTGGGGGAAGAGGGGCGCATGTGGAGACTCTTTCTTGGTTCGGCTTCCATCCCGGCTTCTTCAGCCGAGGTGGAGCTTTCTGCCGAGATGGCACCCGGGGTGGCTCAGCCGAGGTGGAGCTCCCCGCCGAGATGGCGCCAGGGGTGGACCAGTTCGGCGCTAGTGGCCCGGAGATGCTTCACTTCGGCCGAGGCCTCTGTCCTGGTAGCCGGGGTGAGATTGGTGCCACGTGGATGGCACGTGAGAATGCTTAGCCTCATCTGATGGCTGTGATTAGCTTAATCATGTGGCTCTGGAAATCTCCCCACACAGGGGCATTACAAGTTGCCCGTCAGATTGGTTGCTTTTTTAATATCCCATTAGAGTAAGCCCAATGACAAGTAGCCATGATAGAAAGAGTTTTTTAAGTTAGTAATTTGTCAACTTGATCTTTGTAATATTTCTAAGATTTTATGCATCTAGAATATTCTCTAATTACAACGACACAAAACTACTCACTTTTGCAATCTTTCGTTTCAAGAATATATTATTATTTGGTTGAAAAGCCAATTACTAAAATAGATGAACTTTTACTACATAAATTTCCTTCTCCTCTGCACCAAAAGGATATTAATTGATGACAATTTGTAGGTCTTCAGCTTTATTCCTTTCAATTTTATTTGCCTCGGTAGGAATACACTTTTTTAGAATTTCCAAGATTCAAACTTGATGTAAACAGAAGAGACCTAAATGCTAGCTAGAGACTACATTTTATTGATCAGGGTACAATGTGCTTGCCTTCCAAATAATTAGCATCTGTAAATACCACAAACAGTGGTTTGTATGCTCGAGAGACCTCCAAACAGAGGCAATGACACATTGAAAATGTGAGAACTACTATGTTATTTTTTATGTTTTCTTTCTGTTTTTTTGTTATAAAGATGGCAGGGTTGGCGGATGGTCATGATCACAAGGGAACGGGTCTCATCACGAGTAGACCATTATTTTAGAAAACAACAATGATTGGAGGATCCTCTTTTGAAAGCTCACTGCTTTGAAATTATAGAATTGCAGTTGACCCGGCAGCATCTTTCCTTTTGAGCTCAGTTATTCAGGGCAAGTATATAAGGTTCTAAATTTCTAGCCTCTCCATCATATCACGGACTTCCAATCACGCTCTTAACCATAAACCTAAATAAATCTTTTTAGGAAAGATTCTTCTCCATTAGAGGTAAGTAATCATAATGCAAAGATACGAGCGACCCTTGAGAATGTGGGATGCTATCATGGCACGAGAGAGAGACATTTCCCTTCGACTGCTGAAATAAAAAACAATTAAACAACAAGGGAGGGGACGCTGCACTTGCATTTAAATATTACCATTATTATAAAAGGCCATATACAAGGAAGACAACACCCTCCTTTTCGGGAAAGCGATTGGTGAGAGTATCATAATTCCAAGTTGATTGCCTTGTTTTTCCCATTTTAGAATTTCCTCATAAGGCAGAAAAAGAGTCAGAGAGAAAAACAAAATTATTCTGGAGTGAGGGCAATGATTCCGGAGTGGGGACAGGGGCAGGCTAATAATATATATATATATATATATATATATATATCACAGCTAATTAAGCTTGTTCTTGAAATGTTAAATGATGCCTTCGCCTCACCGCATAATGTTTCATCCATGAATTTTTCTTCCTGCAAGAGCAGGCTTCTTTTTCTATAACTTCTCTTCATGTGGGAGCAATCTTATTTGCTTCTTTTCTCATTGCTTATCTTTCTGTGAGAGCAATCTTATTCTAGATGGCAGGGATCTCTCATTGGTTCCAGCTTCCCTTGGTGGGCACACAAAATGAAAAATAGGAAAATTTTCAAATAAGTTCTTAAGTCTTTGCCTTATTTCAAAAAAGGACACAAGTTTTAAAACTTCTCAAATTAGTCCCTAAATTTTTCATGAAGTTTTCAATTGAGGACATTCATCAATTTAAAGCTATTTTTCGGCAACTCTTTTCTTCAATTTTTTTAAACTACCCAAATTATCCTTCAATGCAATAAAATCCCCCTTCACTTCCTCTATATTTGTTTCCTTTTTTTTACTAGCAGCCTTATAGTGATCGAGGAAAATTAGAAACTTCGGCTAAATATAGTGGCTGCCAGAACCAAGTCATGGCTTTAAATAAAGATACTCTGGGTATTCTTAAAAAATTGAGAGAAAATGCCATAAAAAATACCTTTAAATGACCAGATGTCGTTAATTGAAAACTTCATGGAAAACTTACGGACTGATTTGAAAAGTACTAAAACTTGTGTCCTTTTTTCAAATAAGGCAAAAACCTAAGGCCTTATTTGAAAATTTTCCTAAAAAATAACTGAACAAAGAAAAATCTACAGTAAGAGGTAACTGATCACTGTTCGGGTCTTAGGTGGGGGTTAGTTTGTGGGTAACATGTATATGCCTAGCTTGAAATAACCTGTTTAAATAATGTCCAAACTCAAAACCCAAATCAATCCAAAAGTTAATTGAGTCCATCTCGATCCTGAATTGTTTGGTCATGTTTCCCTTGGATTAGGAAGTCAAAATACAGTCGGTCAGAATATTGTAGTAGGTTTGGATTGGGTTTACAATTCAAGTGGAAGTATGGACCTAACCCAACCCAGACCCGATCAGTGAGGGCATACTTAGATAGGCAAACAATAGAGTAGCGTGAAGTTAAATGGCCCTAACAGTCTAAAATTTCAACTCTAACCCGTCTGGATGAGTTTGGCCCGATTGATAAAGTAATGTTGTGAGCCACATGTACTCCATTTCACTTCAACTCTAAATACATCTATTTCCTTGAGTAAAAGTGGATTATACTCCAAACCTTAACTTTAAAATAAGCATCCAAATGGAGTAAAGTGAAGTACTCTACTTTAACTTCAACATACTTTCCTTCACTTCACTCTACATGTGAAATCCACTTCATTTTACTCCACTCCTCATTTATCCAAATAAGCTTAAGTTTTCTATTTTAGATTTTTTTTTCCCTTCTTCTAAAGCAGCAAAATAGTTTAGATATAGCTTGGAAAGCCGAGCTAGGATCAAACCTTTTATCCTCTTTACTAGCAGGACCATGGGTATGAAAATATCAATTCACAATTGCCGATCACAATTTTATGGACCAGCGTGAGGTTGTTGGTCTACACAATCACTGGCTTTGTTACAGACAAATCATAGACTACAAGTCCAGGGCATGGCCCGTATATGATTAAAAGCCTAGCTCTTCCAACATATTTTAGCAAAAGGACTATATCCTTTGTAAATGAGCTGGGGCTGTTCTGGGCCTGGGCATCTGCCTAACATTCAGGCCTGCAGGCTGTATCTAATCTCAACATTAAGCCTGATAAACAAACAGGCTCGACATTGAGAAGTTCCAGCCCAGCTTAGTCTTGCATATTAACTCCCCTTATATATAATCCATACACAATTAACACCAACAATTTAGATCACATAAAATGGACTGCGGACGAGTCATCACATTCATAGTATTCGGAATGCAGGGCAAAAATTTGAAGCTTTTCTTTTCTTTTAGAGATGTTTGTTAATTAAAATTGAATCTTTAGATTTTTAAGGGAAGTAATTCCATTGAAGGGAATAAAAGTGAAGGATTAAAGGTGATCCCTTCAAATAAGTCAAGACTCACTTGACAGAAATGATAACTCATGTATCACTTTACTAAATTAATTCATAGAATGGGTACAATACATGGAAATGGACCCTTAATTTAATAATATGAAAGAGATGACCTAACATGAGTCGTATATAGGATGACCACGACGAGTTATAAGTCTGGATTTCCTACCCAAAAGATTTTTACTATGCAAGAAGAATCTGAAAAGTCTCATGAGTTTTAAGGGCGAATTAGAGAATATGAACAATGTCTCAAGATTGTTCAAGTAATGGAGAAAGCACTTTCATAGATCTTGGGACGCGTTTATTTACTAGAGGCCGAACTTTTATGAACTCAGGACCCCTATATAGAGTGCCAGCCGAAGAAATACGATTCATCCTCTTCTTAGGCTCACTCGTATTCAGAAAGAATAAGAAAGGCAACCTAGGTCCATGTCCTGGACATATTTTGAGGAGTCTCATATAAATGGGCTGGGTGTGGGCCTTCATTGTAGATGCTACTGGGCCTAGTGGTTTAGCACTATAATGCCGTTTGGACCCGGACTTTAGTTCCGGACGTCATGACTGAGCTGGCCCAGTCATTGCCAGATGCCACACATTGTCATTTCCTTCAATAATGAGGAATAATTTGAGAACGTGATAGTTTTTTAGAATGCAGAGTAGATACAATTGGGCCGTTCAATAACCATGCGCACCAATGACACGGCTTCCATGTTTTAACTTTTAACCCAACCCCATGTTCATGTTGGAACATTCAGTGTGTTTCTCTTCTCAGGTGGGCCATTTCATTGACAACGTGAGTTTATAAAATATGCCATATTTCACAGGAGAGTGGGTCTGCGAGGTGCGCGAACCCAACAAGACGTCAAGAATATATATGGCTTGGGACTTTCCCCACCCCTGAGATGGCGGCTCCGCCTGTCTCAATTTTGCCTACACCGCACAGCTTTTGCCGGCCCCTTCCGGCTTCTGCCAATGCCAAGGAAGTTCACGTCCCGCCCACGGCAGGGGACCCACACTCGAACTAGTCGAGAACCTGGCTCTGATACCATTTGTTGCATGATATTGTCCGCTTTGACCCATCAAAAGGCTAAGCTCTACATATAATCCCAATCACTTTCCTCTCTATAGTCGATGTGGGACTCCGGGGCGTCACAGTCAAGCTCAAGATTGAAATTCGGCAATGACGCCAGACCGAAGGGCATGATATACATGGATGAGTAGGCAGGTTCCGGCACCGGCTTGCCGTGGTTTCTTGCAAGACTGGCAGAGGGAGTCCTACTTTCACCACCTCCACGTCTGCGAGGTGGATTCCACTGGGATGGCGTGGAGGAAGATGCTGATGTGGAGCTCTGGAGCTACTCCATTTGATTCGGATTTCGGAAGGGAATAATATTGTTTCTTTCTTCCGACGTAGGGTTTAGTCTCCTTGTGTTTTGGTTGAGATGCCCCCAATGGGCTGATGTCCATATGATTAATTTGTATCAATATTTACTTTTCTCTAATATATATATATATATGTACATGGCGCAAGAAGGGAATGGGATAATTTCATTATGATGTATAGTTGGATCAGCATGACATACATACCATTTGATCATCATAATCATCCGATGAAGGACTTTAAAGTTTAATATATACCCCATAGTTATATATATATATATATATATGTGTGTGTGCGCACTTTGGATGATTTGGTTAGATTATTGCAATTATCTTATCATCACACATATCAGTCTATTGTTCCTAATCTATCTCCCGTCGACCTCCCCCTTTCTCTCCCTCTCCCTCTCGGACGCCGCCGGCAGCCCCTGTCCCTCTCCCCCTTTCTCACCCTCTCGCCCGTTGCCGCCCGCCCGCCCGCCCGCCCTCCCTCCCTCCCTCTCCCTCTTCCTTCCTTTCTCCCTCTCCCTCTCCCTCTCCCCTTCCCCCGCCCTCCGCCCGCTAGTCCGCCCAGTGGCCCCAGTCTCCCTCTCTCCGTCCCTCTCTCCCCCTCCCGTCTCTCTCCCTCTCCTTCCCTTTTTCTCTGTCCCCCCCCCCCCCCCCCCCCCCCCCCCCCCCCCCCCCCCCGGCCAGTTGGGATGAGGATGGGGATGAGGGTGGGTGAGTGCAGAAAGAAGTGGGAGCAGAGAGAGGGAGAGGGAGATGGGTCAGCGGCAGCGGCAGAGGCTGACAGGTCGGTGGAGGTGGCCTTGAGTTAAAAGTAAAAGGACAATTTTACCCTAATACAGGTCAAACCCAAAAACGATGTGATGAACTTTGCACATAATAAGGGATGGATAGATATTTGGGTTGTAGTTAGCCCACGTCCAGCCTGTTATTTACATACTAATCTGATATTTTCCAACTATGGGGCCCACTAAGAAATATTTAGAGAGGAATGATGCGTACCTATGGAAAAATTTCTAAAAATGGTTGACTACCTTTTTAAAGGTAAAGAGAAACACATTTGAATCAGGGCACTTCACTGGAAGTGGGTCCAGGTCTCTGCATCATAAAGCTCTTCTATTGCATCATTGGTGATGATTTAAGGGGCATTCGGCGACGGTCCTGAACATTTTATTTTGAGGCCTTAAGTGCACAAAAAAAAGTCATACAGCTAAAGGTCCCTCTCATACTTTTGGATACTTGAAAAGACCAATTTACCCTTTCTTTAATAAACCAAAACCGTCCAGCCCGTCTCGTTTCACGATATCTCACGAGTTCTCAAATGCTCTCAATGCGCGCATGACGTTATGCTCTGACATGTTTCATCTTGATATGCGACACGTGTAAAGTTTGAGGACATATGTTTCATTTTGTATTATTCCATGTATACAAGGTGCACTCACACCAACTATGAGGCATTTGATACTTATTGTAAATAACTTGCAACACTAATCACACTAAACAATCTCCTTGTCATCGATTTCTGGTCGCAGAAACCAGAATAAATCGGTCATATTCTGTGTTGCAGACCGGAATAGAACAGGACGAAGAAAAAGGAGGAGGATGGGTTTGGTGAGGGTTGATTCTGACCTGACCAGCTACGGAAGCCCAGTACATAGCCCATTCCTAGTATGAAAAGAGGTCTTCCACCTGGTTTTTCTGTTACCACCCATCTCTCTCTCTGCAACTTCTCTTTTGTCTTCATTTTTTTTATTTTTCTTCTTCTGGTTTTGTGGGGTTGATGAAAACTAGGGTTTTTGAAAATTAATTCATCTTCTTCTTCATTGGTTTTTGTTAATTTGCGGTGGTGATGGAGGTGGAATTCATTGGGGTTTTAATTTGCAGCCGCTCCTGCCACTGTTTGTCACCGTTCATTGCTGGACGTTAACTGTTACCATCGCCGGAGGTTGATTTTTGCAAATTTATCTGAGTCTTTGATAAAATTATCTGCGTTTTTGGCAAATATAACTGAGTTTCTAACAAATTTATCTGAATTTTCGTCAAATTTATCTGAGTTTTTGTGAAATTTATCCAAATTTTCGTCAAATTTATCTGAGTTTTTGTGAAATTTATCTGAGTTTTCAACAAAATTATCTGAGTTCTGACCAAATCTATCTGAGTTTTTGGGGACCAACCCCATGGTCATTTGCAGCAGAAACCTCAGCTGCTGAAATGGATGACATCTTGTCTGCTGCTCTGCCTTCTTCTCCGATGGAGGTGGCCGCCCGAGCTGTTGTCCGGTGATGTGAGGCGCAACCAGAAACTCAGAGGACGGACTGACAATCTATTCCGGTCTCTGCTCTCTTCGAGATGGCAACACACAGCGTGCAGAAACCGGCGGCGATTCCGGATGATGTGTCCGACGGCTGGCGTGTGGCCGACGAAGACGGTGGCGGATTTGATTTCAAATGAAATCTAGTCACTGACGAACCCACAAAAAAAAAAAAAAGAAAACGCCTTGCGTTCTCTGCACCAAGAAGTCAAACACGAAACACCTTTTTTTTTTTTTGTAACGTGCACCAAGTCTCTGGCGACAAACGATGGAGATCCGGCAACAAGGCAATGGCTGGGCAGCCCCTGTCCTCTGCAAATATCGGTTCTACACCAGAAGGACAAGCAACTGGTTCTGGTTTCTGGAACTTCCACGGGGCTTTGAGATTTAGGGCAAACACACGCACTATCAATCATGTTGCTCCTCTTTCCTATGATCTATTGATTCAAAAGAAAATCTCTAGTACTCAAACTCAAGATGGGTCTTTGTATGAGTTGGGCAAAAGTGCAGGAGTGGGTGGTCGAAGAGATTTCGGCAAGAGGGACTAGATGAGCTGTGCAAGGCTATAGGAACGAGTGATCAAAGGCGAGAGGGAGAAGATTTGGGCGAGTTCATGAACTAGGGATCGAAGAGCTCAAGGTGTTTTCTCCGCGGTGGAGATCTCGGTGATTGAGAACCGGCGTGGCTTGTTGGGCGGATGCGGCCGCTGCTTCTTGTGGGGGAGAGAGATGGTGTTGGGAGATCTTTTGCTGTAGCAGTAGAAATTGAGGATTACTACCGGAGAGTGAACGACCACCGCATAACATATTGCGTCAGTTACAAGGGCAATTTGGTCCTAAAAAATAAAAACATATGCACGCAGGGACCTAAGGCTGTAAAAAGTCTAGCTGAGTGGACCATAGGCCTTAAAAAGTTTTTCCTTGGACTGAAGGCTGGAAACATTCAACTCTAGGGACCTTTCGTTAATTTTACCATGATTTAATTATCAAACCAACCATGTCTGATGCCCCATGCAGATATTTCTCTTTAGTGATCATATGTTTCTAGGTTTCGATGCAACACATTGATGGTGAGCCAATTTGACCATGCTTAGCCATCCACTAATGTGCAGTTTTGGCACATGCATGCAATTTTCTACAGTTTTTTTAATGGGCCCACCTATAATTTAAGTCTCTCCAGCAAAAGTCGGCACAATAGTTGAAAAATATCACGTTTATTGATATTGAGCGCGTCATATCACCATGCTTAATCATCTACTAATGTTAAATTTTGGCACATACGTGCAGTTTTCTCCTGCTTTTTCAATGTGCCCACCTAATCCCTCCAGCAAAGTGGGCCCCATAATAGGAAATATCACATCCATTGTGAGGCCCATCATATGACCATGCTTGATATATAATGCACAATGTTCAATTTAATTTGGCACATGCATGCAATTTTCTCAAACTTTTTCAATGGGCCCTCCCACAATCTAAACCCCTTCTGCAAAGTGGGCCCCATAGCTGAAAAATATCACCTCTATTTCCAGAAATAATAGGTCGACGTGGACAAACCAGAGTCCGATCTGCCCATCCTATTCCTTCAGTAGGTGTCTTCAATTTGTTTTTGAATATATATGGGAAAAAT
The DNA here is from genome assembly GCA_012931725.1 of Litsea cubeba. Classification (NCBI taxonomy): domain Eukaryota; kingdom Viridiplantae; phylum Streptophyta; class Magnoliopsida; order Laurales; family Lauraceae; genus Litsea; species Litsea cubeba. Next base: position 65,540,703 of record CM022951.1, read on the forward strand.
CGTCCATTAATTTTTTACTCAAGGACTAGCTCATTCAATTTTTACCGAGAGGGTAAATTGGTCAGAAACTAGAAATAAGAGAATAAGAAGGGAAGCCATTACTTTTTTTCTTTTTTTTTTTTATGAGAGTGGCTACCCGCTACCTACACACTGCAAGCAGCTCTCCACACATTAAAAAAAAAAAAAAAAAAAAAAAAAAAAAAAAAAAAAAACTCCTAGACTACTCATATCCCTATCCTTCCCTCTCTCTCCATGCTCCCTGCTCCGACCACCTCCGCCCAACCCTACCGCCTCCTATCACTCTCCCTCTACCTCTCTCGTCCGCCGCGGGCAGCCCCCGTCCCTCTCCTCCCTTTCTCTCCCTGCTCCCTGCTCCGGCCACCTCCGCCCAACCCTGCCGCCGTCGATCCATCTCCCTCTCTCTATCTCTCTCGCCCGCCGCCGGCAACTCCCGTCCCTCTCTTCCTCTCTCTCCCTCTCCCTCCCGCCCGCTGCCAGCCCTCGCCCAAAAGCCCTCTCCTTCTCCCCCTCTTTCTCTCCCGCTCTCTGCCTCTCGCCTGCCACCGCAGCCCGCCCTCTCCCTTTTTCTCCCTTTCTCCCTCTCCCTCCCTCCCTCTCCCTTTCCCCGCCCGCCCGCCCGCCCGCCCGCCAAGTCTCCCTCTCTCCCCCTCCTGTCTCTCTCCTTCTCTGTCCCTTTCTCTCTGTCAGTCCCTCCCATTCGGCAGCACCGAGGGGATGGGGGGTGGGGATGGGTGCAGGGAAGTGGAAGCAGGGCTACTGAGAGAGAGGGAAGGAGAGGGAGATGGGTCGACGACGGGGTCGGGCGGAGGTGGCCTGAGCAGGGAGATGGGTCGGCGGCAGGGTTGGGTGGAGGTGGCCGGAGCAGGGAGCAGGGAGAGAGAGGGAAGGAGAGGGATAGGGGTTGTTTAGGGGTTTTTTATTTTGTTGTTTTTTTTTTTTCAAATGCAGTGTGTGTAGAGTTGTTTGCAATGTGTAGGCAGCAGCACTCTTTTTTTATACACCTTTAGTCAAAGGGGGTCTTAGTAAAAATACAAAGTACAGGGACTTTATTGAGATTTTATAAAAATATAGGGGTCTTTTTGTAAAAAGCTCTTTTCTCCAGTTAAGTTGGACTATCGGTTATAATGATTTAATAGTTTAAACGTGAAGCATGAAGACCTGAGCATCAATCCCTTGGGAGTGCATGTGATACTAAGGTGCATGGAAACTTCTCAACCACGAGTGTATTGGCTGAGCAAGTCCAAATCCTTTTTCAGCTAGTATACGGAAATTGTGCAACACTTTTATAGGACTCCATCATAGGATCCACATAGAGATCATCTAGACCGTTGAAGCTCAATCGTATAGTGGGACTCATTGCTTTTGAGCTGAAACTTGAGGATATGTTATAGGAGTGGGTGACATTCACCTTGAATGGTCCAAATGAACTTGGGGCCCACACTAGAGTTGCATAGAGTAGTAGTGCACGGTTCCATTATAATAACGACGACAGAGGATCTGGATTCCGATTATGCGTCTCATGTTTTCAATAGGTGAACTTGTTATGGAGTTCTCTCTTCTTCTTCTCTTTGTTGCTGTTTTTTTTTTTTTTTTTTTTTTTTTTTTTTTTGATAAATTTATACAAGAAAGTATTAAACTTTTGGTACATTTACAAGAAAGTATATGAGGATTTGAATATTCATAAAAGCTTTTTCACAGTTCTTTCAATCAAGTACTCTCCGTAAAAGTATTTCTTAAAAAATGATAAAAAAAAAAAGGCCATTTCCTTATGACATGTTCTTGTCTTTCCTTTACCTTCATCCTCTCCAAAACAAGTCATTTTGATTAATTTTGATGATCATAACTATTTAACAAAGCTATTTTTCAGCATTTGAAAACCATATAAACTCCATTTTTAAGTTTTAATTGTTTATGTATAAAAGTAGCTAAAGTGGGCCCCACTAGGTTATTTTGTTTGTACCCGATCATTTTTCTTAAAATGATTTATTAAAGCAGAGTTTTGTAAAAATGATGTAAGGGTATTTTTTGTCATTTTTAATATCATTTTCCTGTATATTTGTTTATTGAAAAAATTACCCAAAAAATCACCTTAGACGGCCACAAAACAAAAAACGCCTCAGTAATTCATACAACACGGAAGTGGTCCCCTAAAACCACTTTCGTTTTTTTATTTTAATTTCCATTGAGCAGGGACGTCGTCGCTTGTTTAAACCTTATTAAACCAATGAAACTCTATTTTTCCTTTCTTCCTTCCCACCTCGTCTAGTGATTCCTTTGCACATTTGATGTGACAAGTATGATGGGCATGGACTATGGCGAACACACCAATCACATGGACCAAATGGTCAACTTAAGATCCACATACTTGCGCTTTCTGTGGTTCGGGTCATGTGAACCCAATAGGGAGCTTTGCTGGGTCTCGTCAAGGTTGTGGGAAAGAGCTGCCCTGTCTAGATCCAAGCCACCCCAGTTATTCGCCGAGTGCATCCTCTAAATTTCAATCCAAATTCATCAAAATCCGAGTCTTTCGGGAGAGAATTCCATGTAATCAAGACGATCGATAAGTGTTTGATGGATGCCTCAATGAACTGGAAAAAGAGATATTTTAAAATAAAATCCAAAATTAGAAACACAAAATCTATGGGCAATCTGAAACTCCTACAAATAAAACAGCGTTTTGGTCTTCGAAAAAGTAAGTTTGAAAAACAACATCCTATGAACATACTGATAGTGATGTCTTTACTCAATATTGAAAAGAACCCGGTACAGATACGATGAGTTCTTCGAAGATGGATCAATCAGAAATCCTGTGGTTCGACTAATTCGTCTTTTGTGTAGATCATCTTTCAGTTATTACTGGCTATGATTCTGCCCCTTGGTTGATGATGGGGTCGACCTTCCATGAATCCATTTTAGGTGCGGTTTTGGATCAGGTAAAAATGGACTTACCTCATCGTGTAAATGATATGAGCCCAACCCGAACCCACATTTGCAATCCCAACTGTTAAGTAGAGAAATCACAGTAAGCTAAGTAAGAGCAGAGATAGAAGAACGGAAAAAAACGGTCAATACACATTTGACTTAGCAATACTTGAATTTAGCGGCGTGTGAATTTTGGCCAAAAAATTTTGGCAATCTAGTCCAAGAAGTGAACAAATCTTTCATTTTTCTCTTTGTGGCTCTGATATTTCTCTTCCCATGATGTCAAACGGTTTGGTGTTTAGTGAAAAAGATTCACCTGCGATTTTAACTTCAGACATCAATTTGTGGTATCTAAAAAGAAACTAGATTTGAAGATAAATTGGAAGTGAAACATGATCTGTGTTCAGACCTTATTAATTAGTATGTTATCAATTTAGATTATTTTGGTGTTATGCATATTATGATGTTGTTGGAGGGAAGTGGTGATAATGGTGTAAATATGAAGCTTTTGAACTTGTATTTTATGGTTTGTAATTATGCTTGCGGTGAAGCATGTAGTGGATGTATGATGGCTTGAGTTTTAAAAAATCATTTGTATGAAGCATGCAGTACGTGTGCACAACATAGCGAATGTAATAAGTTTTTTCCAGACTAAGCATGGGTGACGACGTCGTCGTCCAATAAAACATGATATCAAACTTGACAGTTGAAATGAGTGACAATGACACAGAATATGATGCCAAACTTAACAATTGAAATAAGCGACGATATCGTCGCTCCACATAATATGAAGTAATGGGGTATATATATAGAGAGAAGAGCGATGATATTGACGCTAATTGAAAATGGATAAAAAAAAAAACAGAGAGAGAAGATTTTGGCGGGAAGACCAGTCATGTTTCATAAAAATTATGGGGGCTTTTTGGTGCGCAGGACAACTTGTGTGATTTTTCAGGTAATTTTTTCTTATTTATTTATTCATTTATTTAGAAGAGGCAAAAGTTTAATACCTTCGAGAACATCTTCCTCCTTTATTTTCCACTTGGCGAAGCGTGAGAGCGACAGTCGGCATCGTGGGAGGAAATTATGCGTTTTGGATGGGGAAGCAAAATGTGTGGCGGGAGTCTTTTCAAAAAAAAAAAAAAAATGTGTGGTGGGAGTCTTTTCAAAAAAAAAAAAAATTGTGTGGCGGGAGGCACACACGTTAGAGATATTTTCGTTCCAGGCTGTTCCAGTGGGCCCTCTGTAGTACTAGAGTAAGACTTCGTGACCTTCCTCTCGCCACAAAACATATCAACCATTGGATCAGAAAGACATGTGGGCCCGCTGCTGCATAAAGGCCGTCATTGCGTGCCGAGTACCCATTGGCTACAAAGCGCTAATCACATCCCTAGCTCGTCAATCTTTCACACGCTCAAACAAAAAAAAAAAAAACAGGAAGTTTGAAAAAAATATAAAATATTGACTAATTTTCAAAAAAGTAGTATAAGATTTTTTTCAACAATGCTTTCAATTTAAAGCCCCACCATAATCTTTTTTTTTTTTTTTTTTTTGAGAAATGATGAAAATACCCTTCTCTTGTGACACATTTTGATCTTTTCTTAACATCTTTCCTCCTTAAAACTCGCAAATTTGATTTTGATGATAATAATCATTTAATGAAGTGGATCCTACTAGGTCATTTGGGTGGGACCTTTTTCATTTCCTTTTTTAAAGGAAGATTTTGTACAATGACATATGGGTATTTTATTATTTTCTTAATTCTTTTTATGGAGAGAGCATAATTGAAAGAATTGTGGAGAACTTTTATTTATTTTTTGAAATATTCAGATTTTTATGTACTTTTTCAAAAATGTCCCAAAAGTTTTATACCTTTTTACAAAATCTCCAAAAAAAAACCACCCTTCTACAATATGAATTGAGGAATCAGGATGAGAAAACGGGAGTCAAAGGGAGAGGACTCTAAAGTGGGCCCACATGATCTAATTCGAATCCTTCAAAATAAACACCCTCAGTTAAAAGGGATGTCCCAAAATTTTACTTAGATTGATTGACTATTTGATGAAAAGGTGTGATTAACACAATTTTTTACATATTCATTATCAAGTTTCTCATCAAACAATTGATCCAGTGGTTGAATGATCTCTAAAGTTTTAGGATGCCCCAAATGTCTATTCCTAATAGAAGTTTACTTTGAGCGGTTTGGATTTCAATAACTGGACTTCACAGTTGAATTTTACTTTTTTAGTTCAAGATTTCTCTAGGTTAAGTCCTATTCGGGAGGAGTTGGGCTCTGAATTGAGAGGTAGAAGTAAAATCCCACGAAAAAATTTACATTGGATTGGATGTGTCACACATGGGGAGCATTTTGGATGTCACACATGGGGAGCATTACCTCGTTCAATTTGACAGTAACAAAGCCACTTTTCAAGCAATTGCTCGCCATGATATCCATATCCACCACCATCAAATCACAAATGTTAAGAGGAAATCAAGTTTCCGAGTGGCAGGATTACACAGGTCAATTCTATTCTATATATAGATATTAAAATTCCAAATCTGTAGTCACCTTTTGCCACTTTTTTTAATAACTAAAGGCTATATATAGAAAACTTTGACAATTAGATGCGCCTATTTAAATGAGATTGATAGCAATTACCAGCATTATTCCTGCCCAAAAGTTTGATGGATTGTACAATGACTAACCCCATTGGATATCAATGGGAAACTAATTAAGGCCCAATCATGCACCCAACGGCAATGGGAAACTAATTAAGGCCCAATCATGCACCCAACGGCTTAGCCAGGCCAACCTAGTTGAAAGGAAAGTGCTACATGTTGATTCTCAGCATAAGCCTCTTACCATTAGTTCTATTTTTACCCCAGCTAAGGAGCAAGGGGGGTTAGGATCTAATTGAGCCCTCAAGTGGGGAAGGAGACCTTAGGTGAGGTAAGGGAGCCCCCAAATCAGGAATGGTGATCTGTCCCTTTTACTATTAGTTGAACTATTAAAACTCCTTGGTTTAGCTGTGGAACCATTTAAACTAGACAACGTTTTTAAGAACAAGTCCATGAGTGAAATTGCAAAAAAAAAAAAAAAAAAAAAAAAAAAAAAAAAAAAAAAAACCGCAATATAAGACTTTAAATTGTTACTAGTTTTATTTTAAAACCTAATTCTAACCTCTTCAACATTTTCTTTCAGATTTAAGCATTACTTTTAAAGTTTAGAATTTCCTGCGTTTTTTTATATTTATATATTTAATTTGTTATTTTTAATTTGATTTTATGAACATTGGAAATCATATCGGTGTCATCATTCCACTAGAATGAGCAAAGATTAGATTAGGCTCAACCGACCATAGCCCTCACCTCTTTACTGACCACCCTGGTTTTCTAAAACATTGCATTTGACAGTTCTAATTGAAATAGTTGATATAAAGTGGAGGACTTATGTAAAGTTGGTAATTCCACTGTCAAAATATGATAACCTCTTAGATAAAAGCCACAATTTAGTGTTTGGTGACAACAAGCAAGATAATAGTATAGTCACAATTCCATTGGATCAATGTATGTGGTAGTGGCTTTCTAAACCTAATTACTGAAATCAAAAGTGGTGCCATTAAGTTTGAGTCACTGTTCATGAGGAGGTTTGGGTCCAATTGTTCAAAGTTTTACTTCACATTGCAGAATTGCTCTAAGAATATTTTCATGAATATACTTATCATATCACTTCATCATAATGTTATTCAAAAAAATTATAATATTACTCTGTCCAGTGTTTTGTTGAAATTACTCTGTCCAGTTCACTTGAGTTATTCGATGACCCGGATCAAGACGAGTTTTTAAGTTTTTAAAACTAAGAATATGGGGATTCAGTTCATGCTGAACTGTTATGTGCCTAGACCAATATCAGGCAGTTGCACACATCAGATCTAGAAAAATTACAATCCAATAGAGTATACCAGTAGTGTAATTATTGGAATGCATCAGGCCACTTCTCCTCTTCATGACAAAACACTTTGTCCACAATAAGGTGAGGGACTCGGGGGAAACACTTTGTCCACAATAAGGTGAGGGACTCGGGGGGGGGGGGGGGGGGGGGGGGGGGGGGGACGATACAAGGTAGAGATATAGAAGGGATTTTGACTTTTCTAGCATTTGAATTACTTGAGTGATGCTCACAATGTATTCATATCCCATCTCCCCCTAGTTCTTTTTCTATGAATGGATGGGTTATTTGATTGTTATATTTGTAGCTTTACTTCTGTTTTCTTCATTTTTTACCACTAAAAGACAAGTCTTGTAATCCAAATGTCCCCGAATTCATGGTGGAGAAGGTTCAAAACCAAATACTCGAGGTAGGGAGTGAAAGATATAAGATGGATGTACATGTGACCCTTCAATTTCCTAGCGTTTGATAAACTAAGGTGTGGTGTGTGATAATTTCTTATCATAGAAAGGTTATTTGATGATCATATGTAGATCCTTCTGAAAGTTTTTGCAGGGTACCAGAATGGATACTAGTTCTAATTTAATAAATCAATGCGGAAATAACCAATCGGACTATAGAACTAGCTATCTACTAATCACACACCACAGGAAGAAAGACACAGTATTTACCGTGGAAACCCTATCTAGAGAAAAAAATCACGAACCATAAATCAAGAGTTCACAAACAGTTATAATATATACTCACAGCTCATTTACCTCAGTCTGTACCTCGACCTAAGGACCGTAGTTATTTTTACACAGAATCCACTAACACGACATTCACCATCACCATTTTTCTTACTTGATTTCTCCGTACCTTGTTAGTCAAGATGAACTATCTTCTACAAGAAAGCCGAAGCAACAATGAGCTTCAGAGCAGTCATTCAGAACAATCTTTCAGTGACTCTAGAGAATAATCTCTCTCTTACATATCTCTGACTCAGATTAATGAGAGTGGTGGTCACTAGGGTCGAGAGCAATACCCTATATATAGCTCCTAATTCGTGCATTGTAGTTAGAACACAAATAGGACTCAAAGTGGGAAACAAAGTCTCAATAGGAAACCAATTCGTAGCAAATTAGGTGACTTTCCCGAAATTACGCTCCTATCCGATCGATCGAACTGCCCAAATAACTGTGGTGCATCTTCTGTTCGATCGATCGGACAGAGGCTTCGATCGATCGGGCCTGGCAGTTTCGCCCGACCTTCTCTTTTCTTCGGATCAGCTCTTTCGGCAATGCAACCACAAATCATTCTAAAGTAAAATAGAAAATACAACTCAATAGACCCGGAGCTTTGTCCAACCCATGAATTAGCCAACATAAAAATACTAACAATCTCCCCCTTTAGCAATTCATGGATAAAACTCAATAGAATGATACAAATGATCTACCCAAAAGAAAAATCCAAAATACATCAAATTTACAGTAAAAAAAAAAAAAAAATAGCACCTATAGATCTTTGCTTGTTTTCTCCCCTTATCTTCATTATTCTCCCTCTTTTTGTCCATAGTTAACAAACAATTATTGTTTCAGCAGCTTCTGTCAATCTGGATTCTACAGCTCCCCCTCAATATTGACTCCCCCTCTGTAAGATCTTCGTATTAGCACTTGGGTGGGGGCTTGATCTTGCATATCAGGGGTGATGAAGCTTTGGTGCTCACACTTGCATATTTAGATATTTCAGCAAAGTGTGAATTAATACAGATGTAAGGCCTTCTTTCTTGACCCATACAGATTTTTTTTATTGGTGACTTTTCCTTCTGCATTTTTCATTGCTTTTTATTTGGTGACTTTCGCAGCTTATTGCAATCGGGATGAATGTGTCCTTTATTTCCACAGTGATGACAAGTGGGAATTCGTTCATGACGTGACACATTCTTCTCCTTGGCAGCTGTATTTGTAACATGAACAGCAGGATTAATAACAACTGAATTTTGAACAAAACAGTTAGTACCTTTGGCTTTTGATGTAGATGCTCCGTCAACGTAGCCAATGCCATGCATGTTTATCTTTGTGTTTTGACTACATATGATATCATCAAGTTTTTTAGACTCTGTATTCATCCTGTTTAGTGAAGCCTTGATAGTATCTAGCTCAGAAAAAATAACTATCTTGAGTCTTCCTTGCAAGTCAGTATTTTCAGCTTTCAAGGTCTTTATATGTGATCAAATAAATCACACTTTTGTGCTTCAGTAGTCAATTTATCTATCAATCTATTATTTTCTGCCTCTAAGTGACTCACCTTAGTAAAAGCTTCTGACAATTAAACTTTTACAAAAGTTTTTTTCTCTTCAAATTCTTTCCAGCTAGTAGCCACTTTTTCATTCATCTTTAGTTTCTTCATGGACTTTACAAATAATAACCGATATTCAGCTTTCCAATCATGTTCAGTCTCTAAATCACTAACATCTTGATCAGTCCCATCATCAGAAGAAAGTGGTGGAGTAGCAGAAACTGAAGTTGCCATGAATTTTTCTTTGCTAGTTTCAGGCTTCTAAGACTCATATTTTTTGTCATCTTCCTCAGAAGTATCATCATCCCAAGTCAAATTGAAACCCTTCTTTTTCGGCTTTTTGTTAGCACAATCAATAGTAATGTGACCATAACCATGACACTCAAAACATTGAATCCCCTTTGAAGATTTCTTCTTTAAATAATTTTTAGGGATTTTCAAATCACTTTTCTTCCCCTTCATAAGCGACTGAAATTGCTTCATAAACTGAACGGCAACTTGGGGATCTATCTCCTCAGAATCAGAATCATTAGCAATTTTTTTGAATGATTCTTTAGAGGCTCTTAAAGCAATACCTTTGGATTTTGATTTTCCATTAGTCCTTAGGTTTGCTTCAAAAGTCTAAAGGTTGCCAACCAAATCTTCAACTTTGAAATTATTCAGATTTTTATTCTCTTCTATGGCCACAACCTTTGCATCAAACCTTTCTGGAAGAGACCGCAAAATCTTTTCACAATTCTATTCTCAGGAATTGACTCTCCCAAAGTAAAGGTATTGTTCACAATTGCATTCAGCTTCGAATTGAACTCATCAAATGTTTCATCATCTTCCATCTTGATGGTTCCAAAAGCTGTATACAATTTCTGAAATTTCGACTCTTTGATACTATCAGTCCCTTCATGCATAGTTTGTAGAATAACCCAAGCTTCTTTTGTATTAGTGCAAGTAGAAATTCTACGAAATTCAGACATGCTAACTCCATTATAAATAACATTCAAAGCCCTAGAGTTGCAAGTGGCTGTCAATTCTTCATCCTTAGTCCATTATTTTTCAGATTTAAGACTCGTTATCCCATCAGTAGTGACGGTGGGCAAGGAATAACCTTTCACAACGGATTTTCAAACTTTCAAATCTATGGCTTTTATAAAGGCAACCATTCTGGCTTTTCAATAAGCATAATTTGTATCATCCAACGGATGAGACTTATTGGTATCAGTGCCTTCACGGTATTTATCCATCCTAGCAAAATATGGATCAAACACAATAAAATAGTGTAACACTCTCGGATACCAATTGAAAGTTTTTGCAAAATACTAGAATGATTCAACTTCGACCAAGCTTAGGTATGTATACCTCAAATTGACCTAATCTTAGCTGGACAGAGGTTTGGCCTTCACCAAATCAAACTTAGCACAGCGGACTTTGGGTTTGTTTGCAGGATACATGAGATTTCTTAACTAAGCTAAAAGTGGATGTCCATGAGGCATAAATTTTGAGAACTAAACTATCCAAGTGATTTAAGTTGAAAAAAAATAAAAGCACATGTTCCCGCTAACATGGTGACAGTTGAGTGGCGTTGGCACCTTAATATCGCACACATGCTTAGAAATTGATCTTTGGGTCTTCGAGTTTAAAGTAGTTTAAAGCATCACTCCTAACTAGTAGTCCAACTGAACAAAGAGAATAAAAAAACCCACATGTTCCACTATGATTGGATTATAAGCACTTCTTGGGCAAACTAAAATCCTACCGTTATTTGGGCCAAAATTAAAAATTCTTTCCCCGAATTTTGGTACTACTGTCATTTTTTTATATTTGGTTACGTGGTTGTGGTTTGGTCTCCCCTGGACAAATAAGGTAATGTAGCATCGGTACTGGAAGGATTATAAACAGTATCATCACACAGCTAGGCTCATGGCATCTAAGAAAGAAAACACACACATAAAAAAAATAATAATAATAATCACAACAATAATAATAGAGATGTGTTATTCAAACTGGCAATCACTCAACACTAATGGACAGTGTTCAATGAGTGTAAAATTGATTGTGATGCCATATCATCGGACGACAACAATATCAATGAAGCTACACCGATAAAAGGTGAGCTCTAGTGGGCCCCATAGAGCTGGACCCTATGAGCTCTAGTGGGCCCCATAGAGCTGGACCCTACAAGCATTTTGCTCGTAGGAGAATATTCTCCCAGTTAACATTACTTCTCATAGCCAGGGCTATCAAAGGGCTGGACGGGCCGGCCAGGGGTTATCCTTAGCCTTCCCTCAATATATGTAGGGTTGGGTCCATGTGGGCCAAAGCCCTCGGAGGGCTCAATGACCTAGGCCGAGGCCAAGGTCAAGAGCCTGAAAATAAATAAAAAACTATTTTTTTTCTACACTTCCACCGAATGTCATTGAAACATTAACCCAACGAGCGCCACATATCAATACCAGGAAAGTGAAATTCAATTTTAGCAACTAGATGCTAAGTACAGAGCCCAGAAAGTCTCCTAGTTCTGTTCAACCAAGAGGGATCGGAGAAAAACTCACAAATCTCTATACAGCACACGTCATACAGTCATACGTACGTAATCAGTTGAGTTGGGATGTGGAGAGAGATTTTAAAATATGTATGACTTGAGAGGAAAAATACATTCACTTTTTATTTGGAACGTCTTGTAGTTATTTTGAGTCCACATGATTAAATACATTAAAGCTAGATAAGATTTTGTTTGAGCCCACTAAGAAGCAGAAATTACCTTGATTAAGCAAACCAGTAAATAATTAGCTTCACATAACACCTTCACATTTCTAGTCCTCGGCCGTAATGTATGCACATTAAAGGCCAAATAGCCCTTTGATCTAATCGCTCTCTTCACAACTAAGCCCACAACCCTGGCAGCAGATAAAATGGCAGAGTCCACTCAGGTCCTCTTCAATTCACACTCCACGTACAGCCCATCTATGGAAAAATCAATCAACTGAACAAATGCGTATTATTTATGACCCCACTTCACCCATCTTCCAGAGAGACAGTTCGTTAGAGAAAGACAGGTTCTTTTTTATTTTTTTTCACCTTTGATTGCTTTTATAATGGAAACATCCCAATGAGGTATGTGAGTATGAAGTTACCTCCATACCCCCATTTTCTTACTGTTAAATGAGGGTTAGTAGGGGTATACAAAAATACATGTGCATTTAAATATAGAGAAATTCTAAAAAAAAGGGTCTGGGTGCGCGCGCATATATATATATATATAGGTGTGGTTGTGCGTGTATATATATATATATATGGAATTCTTCATGTGCGAACAATTCTCACATGAATTGTGAGAAGTCTAATCACAGCCATTGGATCCTCAAAATGATCCAACGGCCAAGGTACAATATATTCAAAGTAAAATGAAATTAGAACCCGCACATTCATTTTCATTTTCCTTTCCCCTCCAAAATCTCTTCCTCTCTCCCAATCCCGTCCCTCTTCTCGAAAAAAAAAAAAAAAATCAGATCCGAACGAAACCTTACCTTACATCTTCTCCGAAAAATGAAAAATCGCTCCCCCCTCATCTCTATCAGCCAGACGAAATACTATTTTTGTCTCTCCCGTCTCTCCTCCCCCTTGTTGTCTCATATCTAATCTGCAGTGGACTCTGTTTTCGTTCATCCCATTCCCACCTATGAAATAACCGGTGATGAATTCAAAAAAGGCGTTCTCTGCTCTCTCAGTTTCCAGTGGTTAGTCCAGTAGGATCTAATCTTCCCTCATATTTCCATGACTTCTAACTTTCAAAATCCAAACGATAGTCCCCTTTCACCAACAGATCCAATGTTGGGTTTTCTTCGTGATAACTAATCCAAATTAGTCAAGTGGGGATTCTCTCCTCTCTTTCTCCTCAAACCCCAACTCCTTGTTATTATATTAATTTAGTTTTGTTAGATTTGTCTAGCTCCCATTCTCTCTATTCTTGCTCTATCCCATTCTCTTCAATTTGAAACCCTTCAGTGAGTGTTTTTTTCTCCATTTTTTTTTCAAAATGGATTATAGAACCACCAAATTTAATGCCTTAGCATTTGGAACTGACCTCCGTTCAAACCCAAGTTTCGCGTAATTTTAAAGATGATATCTTGGATCAGTTGCTTCTCATTTTGCCATCTAGTTGAGTTGTATGTTTGTATTTGTGCTCATTGGGTTAATGGATGTTGAAAGGCACTATGTAAATGGAGAGTAATCACAGAGCTGAGGATGATTAAAAACCTGGCATTTAAGCTTCTTCAGATGGTAAGCTCAATATAATTGTCAGTTCCAGGAACATATTTGAATTATGACGCGGCAAATTTGCAACTAGCCATTATTAACATCTGAATTACTTCATTGAGGAATTTCTATTGGATTAAATGTATCATTTATCTTTTGGTATATGAGATATAGAAAGAGATCAAAATCCAGCAACCAACCGGTTGCAGAAATTTCCATGATATTAGGCCCACCTTGGCTTGAAGCATGCAACAATGCATGTTGGAAATACTTTTCTCTTGAAGCTAGCTTAACATATTTGCAACTTGATTGTGCACTCAATCACCCACTTATATTCAGTATGAAAGGGATATGGGAAGGACCACCATGCAGTAGACCTCACATGTGGTAAGGACCAATATTAGTGACCTAAATAATTAACTTAAGGCCCTCCAATGATTAATTTAATTCCACTTTCACAACTCTATCCAAATAAAAGAGCACTTACATATCAAACTTTGTCCTCTGGCTCTATTTTTCACTACTAATTCTTTGCTAAAATCTAACACCTAGCGAAATCCATTTTTGTTGTTTGCTCTAAAATAAGTGTATCATGATATACAATGCTCATACACAGCACCTGAAAAACAAAAAAAAAAAAAAAAAGAAAAACCCCTCATATAGACAACATGCCAACATCTCAGTGCTATCACATGCCACCTAATTTTCAATACAACACCTCATATACAACCCAAGTCAATTTTCAGCTTTATTTTGCATCTACAGTTACCCAAACAAAACAATTGAGTCTTATTGGGATGTTAATGCATTCTGCCAAATCATTCATATTTGTCTGTCAGCCTCGGATTTTTCTCACCTAAGCAAAGAGCTCTTCAATGGTTTTCTGGGAAACACTTGTAGTTTGAGAAGGGCTTGCATATTAGCAGATTCTTGTAGTTCCAATTGCACCTTGTAGCTGGCCAAACCACCCTTCAATACAAAATCAAGTTCTCTGTCCTCTTCATCCTGTTTACATTAGAGATAATCAACAGAATCAATCGTGGATTAAAACCTTAGCTTTGTCTGCTCATTGTGAAGCTGATAAAATGTGAAATAGATATGGAATTGCATCAATCTAAGCACCTTAATGTGAGTCAAGTACACGGAGCACAGGTGAAAAAAAAATATGTATAATACATAATTGGAATAATACCTCTTAACAAGGGCAGACACTATTGGAAAAATAGCATTACACCAGAATAGTATTCTAGCCTACAAAACAAAGAATCACAAATCACTCCATAGTCGAAGCCAATGGCAGGTTAGGGGCGTCGATTTATTGGTTATGAGATTTTGGCAATTTAGGCTTTTCGCGGATAGAAATTTGGGGATTTAAGGTCGGAGACTTTGAATGCTTGGGGATTTAGGATATTGGGTCTTAGGGAATTGAATGTTGTAAGCCGCAAGGATTTGGGATTTAGGATATAGAGATTTAGGGGTATAGGGTTTGGCATCTGGTAGAGAGGGAAACTTGGATGTGAGGGAATGAGGATGAGGATATGGAACAAGGGACACCTTGAGAGAGAGAGAAGGGGAAAAGGTAGAGAGAGAGAGAGAGAGAGAGAGGAGTCTCAGATAGCCTTCATCGTCGTTGCTAAGGGAGAGAGCAAGAGTTAGTTCTGAGAGGAGATTTTGGATTTTTTTCGTCGTAACAGGGGGGAAATGAAAATGAAATGGGCGGGTTCCCTTTTCATTCACTTTTAATATGCTGTGCCCTGGATGATCCAACGACTGTGATCAGACTTCTCACAACTCATGTGAGTACTGTTCGCACCAGAATAAATCTCATATATATATATATGTATATATATAGGGAAATATTCAAGTGCATCTATCCCTTACCATAGGGTGAGGGATACTCCCCTTTTGGGGAAGTTTCAAGTACAAAAGTGACATTTCAAATCCATAGGAATACTCCCTATGTACTTGAAACTTTCCAAAAGGGAGTGTCCCTCACCCTATGGTGAGGGATAGATGTATAGGAATACTCTTCATATGTATATATATATGTATATGTATATATAAAAGTACCGAAGTATTAATCCAATGCGTGCACCTCAACGTGGGGCCCACATGAGGCCTCACCTGGACTCAGACCTGAGGGGATTGAAAGATCTCCCTGGACCCTCCATCTATGCAACAAATCAACCCCATCCCCAAACCCTATATAATCTTCATTCAAGCACCATAAGTTTAATACCATACAGTCTATTCGGAAGGGCATATAGTCGATCCAACGGTCCAATCCATTCGGATAGGCGCAAAACTCAAGAGACGTGTGAAATTCAAGGGGATATGTATGTGGTCCGATCAAATGGACCATCAGGTAGGTCCCAACCCTGGTGCGCAAGATGCGCACCGAGTGCACTGGAAATCCATCAAATATATATATATATATTAATTCTCCTTTACAAGCTTCTCTTAGCATCTTACTGTACAAGCCACATCCTTAAAAATTATACCTCTAAAATCATTAAAATTTAGGATTAGGATGATCCCATGGAGTCAAAATCCAACACAAAGGTATGTCTCACATAAATCTTTCCATCCAACTGACTTCCATGATCATCATCTATTCCAATGGGCCTAATTGGGAAGAGCGTCTTTCTTATAAAATAAAATATCTTGGGCGCTATCTAGCATTGCCCATATGTGTGTGTGTGTGCGCGCGTGTGCACGGGTGCATTGCATGACTAAGTACCTAGTGGGGCCCACCAAGTGATCCGTCTGAATAAACCATGAAATAGGGACCCCGTGACAGTCACTGATCCCAAGCTTGGCAACTATCAGTAAGGATTGGACTCTTGGATTGACTCAATGCTCGTTTTGGATGATGAAAACTTGCGGCCATTGATCAAGTGGCCGGGATGATGATTTAAGCCTTCATGAACACTTGTTGTGGTGGAGTGGGGGGGTGCCCAAAATAAAGATGGGCTCTAAAGAAACGGTGCTCATCGGTGCTCAAGTGAGAAGGACCTGCATTCACACAACTCATTATCCTATCCACACTCTTTTTTATGCATACCTCATGGTGGGGTCCACCTGATGGTCCATCTGAATGGGCCACACACAAGGAAACAAACGGTGCTCATCGGTGCTCAGTTGAGAGGGGCCAACATACACATAACTCATGATCCTATGCACACTTTTTTTATGCATACCTCATAGTGGGGCCCACTATGAGGTATGCAAAGTATGAGGCATGTATAAGATAAATTCTCTCTTCTCTCTCTCTATATATATATATATATATATAGGGATATTTCTGTGCATCCTTCCCTCACCATATGGTGAGGGACAAACTTAATAGGGCCCACCCAGGGACCCACTAATCATGGGACTTGTAGGGGATGTGAACAGACACCTTGGATGAGACCATATATCAAATTTGGGGTCAATCCCATGTGTCTAACCCCTTCATCCGTGGCCTACAAATTTAATAATTTTATATTAATGAAAAAAATTTGACCCTTGATCAAACGGTTCAATCCATTTGAAAAGGTGAAAATTCAATGGGTTTATAGTACTTAAAGGGGTTCCATATGTGTGGATGGTTCGGATGTGTTATAAAGTTAACCATACTATGTTGTCCTTCACCTTGTTATGGTGAGGATGGATACACATGAATATTTTCCATATATATATAAATAATTAATTAATTAGAGAAAAATAAGAGGCCGGACCATAAAAAATTTTTTACCCAAGCCGGACCCTAGGACTATTTAAGAAAAACAAAACCCCTCATTCGCGCTTGGACAGGGCTACTCATCATAGCACTAATAAACCCAAGCAGTAGCGTTTGATTGGTCACCGGGCTATCAATGTACCATTGGCCCTGCTCCTTCTTAGTTCTTACACATGCAACAACTCACTCGTTGCCATCCTACCATCCGCTTAAACAAAATCACCTTCCGAATCCTACCACTCTTCTTTTCTTTCCATAAAATTCCATTTCCTTTAAAAAAAAGGAAAATCTCTGTTCATTCGTCCTCTTCGTTGTCTCTCTTGTTTTTCCTGTTCTATAAATGCATTCTCATGGACGAGGAAACTTCGCACGTGCCACATGTAGACCAACCACACTCGGCCCCACCACAAGTGCACCAGCCCTTCCTACACACACGAGTCAAACCCCGCCTCCGTCGCCGCGCCCTACGGCTGCGACATCCAGCACCACCAGAGGCGGAAAACACCCCTCTTACCGTGGTATCCGACCCCGAAACGGCAAATGGGTGACGGAGATCCGGGAGCCAGGAAAGTCCACACGAATATGGCTCGGAACCTTCCCGACCGCCGAGATGGCGGCCGCAGCCTACGACGTGGCGGCGTATGCTCTCAAGGGTAAAGACGCCGTCCTCAATTTCCCGGAATCAGTCCACTCCAATCCGGTTCCAACCTCCACTTCTCCATCAGCGATACAGGCGGCCTCCGCGGCCGCAGCAGCCGCGAGGCTCCCTAAAAGGCCGGGAGAAGAGATTACATGGTCGGAGAGCTGCGACCAAACAATGGGTGGTGGGGAGGAGTTTATCGATGAGGAGGCGTTGTTTGCGATGCCGAAACTGCTGGAGAGCATGGCAGAGGGGATGCTCCTCAGCCCCCCCAGACTGAACTCAACCGGATCTGATGAGGACTCTCCGAATAACTCAGATGGAGAAAGTCTCTGGAGCTACGGTTGAAAAAATGCCTTCTCATCATGAATGGTGGTGATCCGAAGTGGTGGATGATGATGATGCTTCATTTCTATACACCAACGTTTTAGATGCATGTATTTACGCTTAAGTCTGTTCGGATGAAGGGTAAAAGTGTAGAAAATGGAAGAGGAAAACACCATCACAGCTCAAATCTGTAGTATAGATGGTTTTCTCCGCTTTTGATTTCCCTACTATACCTCAAATCTGCGCTATAGATGGTTTTCCTGCTTTGATTTCTCTACTTGTATTGTTGCATACGAAAACCTATTCTAGTTGTGGTGTATAAATAGCTGGAACTTCTTGGTCTGATTTTCTTCGCTCTGGGTGGAAGAGAACCCATCTCTCAAGCGCCTGCACTCAGGTGGAGACACAGTTTGATACTTCAACGGCCAAGGTGAAAGCAGAAGCTGCAAGGGATGTATACTTTTGATGGTACTGCCTATCAGCTGTAACAGAAGCAGTGGTTTAGTGTCACAACCCTAAATCCCATATTCTTCTTCTCTTTTAGGTCTGAAGAGTCCAAGATAGGGAGATCCGGAGATGTGGGTATTTGATCAGTGTGTTATAGTTGTATATATGTAGACTTTCTAGTGCTCTAGATGGGGATATGCGGGTATTGATCAGTGTGTAATAGTTGTATATGTTCAAAGAAGAGTTGAGAAATTGCCTTTTTGAAGAAATGAAACCAAACCCTTCTATGGAGGGGGGGAAAGAATTCTATGGAGGGGTAAAGAAGAGGTAGAGCGCTCTCGCTCTATCTCTCAGATCAAACACAAAAAAATAAAATAAAAAAACCAGTTGTCCTTTCCATCTTCTTCCTCCTCGGCATGCCTGTTTTTGGCATCTTCAATTAGTTTCGGATTTCTTCTTCATCATCATCTTTTTCTTTCTCAAGAACAAAATTAAATTTAGTTACTTTCCTATGGTTGTAGATGATGGCCAGGACAATATACAAGTATGAATTGATTCGCGGATACATGATTTTTCTGTTTCTGTTTTCCTCCTTTGTAACCTAGGGTTTGTACTTACGTTTTTTCTTGTATTTTGAAATTACCCAATGCAGTGTTTTCATTCACAGCTATTTTGTTTACAAAGATGGGTTTTTTTATTCTCGTAAAGGGTTTCATAATGTGCCGATTTTCCATTACTGTGTTATGATATTTCTAATTCAACAGATGCCTCTTCTCCTCCACCAACTCCATCCTAGTTTTCTACATTATTGTGCATCAGATTAGTTTATATTATCACCGATTTTAGTTGTATGGAATAAGTAATTCTCAACAACGCTAAAGCATCACCTTCTTATTGTGCTTCTTTCCTTTTCTTTGGTTAACAGAGATATAATGAACTGGAACTTATCTTTATTTTTTGGTATCTAGATTAATTAGGTGCTACTTATCTTCTTTCCTTTCTCTCTTCACAATTTCCTTGAAATTAGCACATATAGGTGTCAATCAGGCAACTCCTTTGACATGTAAATATCAAGTGCATTATGCTTGGATTGTATGATTTCATGTATACATTAAAACCATTTATTTGCTCATCTGACAATCTATCAATACCACTTATTTCTAAAAATATCTCCACTTGGTAAGTTGCAAGTTACTTTTTCGTCACAAGAAACACCCACGTTTAGATTCACTGCTTCTGTATCAAGTACCAATTTGCATCACCAATTACAATTTTTTTTAGGTTAAAGGTGCATCATGAACCAAACTTCTTAACAAAGGGACGCTACATTTGAAATTTCTGAAGGTAAACTATCTACTAATCTTTGAGAGACTAATCTTTGAGAGAATCATTAGAAGTACTCTCTCTTTCCCTACTTTTACCTCATCGATCTTTTTTGTAGTGGAATCTTTTCTCTATTTGGCCATTTCCTCTCTCTCTCACACACACATCAATGAAATAACATGTAAATGAAGATTTACAGCCAGTGAAAATGGGGACAACTCCATGAGGCTGGTGATCACCGGAAATTCCTAATATTTCACAGGCCATTGCGTCTCTCTCATCGCTTTGTATTTTCCGAGTATCTAACCCAATGAAGAAAAGGTCTTGAACACAAATCATTCATATGAGGGGTTTCCGGGGAAATGGATCCCCCCACATTCGGTACTATATTCCGAGAAATTTTCTTGGAGGATTTGGGGATATTTTGGCTTGACTGAATCAACAAGCCTACAAGGCTCTTTTGCGGCCACCTTGTATAGGCCACATCCCCACATGCCAACCATAAGTATAGGGTTATTTTGATCTCTTTCATCAATGAAATATGATGTAAATACAGGGTTATCTCGATTTGAAACATTTCTTCTATTTTTTGGCTAAATCTCACGCACATAAACACACATTCATGTTCTTAACCAACTAATCTATATAGCCTATTACCTCATTTAGAGACATTTACTGTAGACCAGTAGAAAATGTAGCATATTAACAATGCACTTTAACTTATAATGTATTTTTTTTTTTTTTTTACATTAAGGGCCCATTTGTTTGAATGGAATTAAATTCAAAGAAAATCATGGTCAAATAGGCTCCAACAATGGATTATTAAGAGGTGAGTTTGAAACTGTATAAGGCAGAGATACAGATGAGATCTTGATTTCCTTGGATTTGAATTCTAAGTTGATGGTTGGGTTTTCATTTGTCATGGAAGTTTTTTAGGTGATGAATTTTTTATATTCAGCTTTGTTTTTTATTCAATTTCATCCACTTTTCGTGCTTGTTTCTGCCATGACGTGGATGAGGAAACGCCACATTTCCTTTTCTGCGGAAATGAATATTTTTGGGGAGGTTATAATCCGCTTTATTCTCCCACGAGGGAAAAACGCTCGCTTCCATTGATTTTTTAATGATGAAATGGGCCGCACCAACTAAACAACTAAAATGGTGTATAGATGGGGAAGTGGTCAATCTTATACCAAAACAGGCGTGTAAAAACACTCTTAGGGAGCATTTATGTACATCCATGAAAAACTAGTTCCGCAAATTCTTTTATCTTCCGCGGAATTAAAATTCTTCCATCCCCCATAGGAAACGCTTTTGGCCTGAATCACGGTAGATTCTGCTCATTTTTTGCACTATTCCCTATGGAAAAGAAACTGTACTAAACATGAAAATTTTCACTGTGAAAAAGCGGTCAAATTTCTCATACTATTTATGTAGAAAAGCGGCAACACAAACGTGCCAATAGAAACATATAATAGAATTCCTAGGAACTCAATAACATGAAATAAACAACCATAAGGAAACATTTTCATACTATTTAGATATGAAAGTAGGGAGGATGGGAATGGATGATAAGTAAAATTATTGTGAAAATGAATATTGATAATGAAAAATGATTACCCAATTATCTTATTTTTATTATGGTGAGTAATTTCTTATCTCTTTATCTTTGAAAATATATTTTATTTTATTTGCTTAAATTTGAAGCTCTACATCTCTCAATTTCATAATACCCCTTCGCTCATTATCTTTCATCCTTTCATTCCTCTTCTATTATAAGTGATATTAAAATATCAAATTTACCGTAAGTGTTTGTCCACAATAAACTTTCAAACCTGAGATAAATGAGTCGTATGGCATTCGCAATGGCCGAGACTAAATGTATATGAATTTAGTCCAAAACCAAATCTACTGGAGCTCTATTCTAACCACCTTTATATCATTTTTTTATATTTTGTTTGTACCTAAAAACTATTAAGAAAATAAAAAAATGGAATTCATAATTTTATTTCATTTTAATATTGTATTAAGTTATTAGGATTTTTATAAAGAAAATTGTTCCTTAAAAGTTGAAAACAATGATGGAGGGCCCAAACACTTCATAATGATCGTAGATGACCTCTATTTCATGATATCGCGGAATATTCCAACATTCCATGTGGAATAACTTACTTGCACTTCTCATGAAAAAAAGGGAAATTTCATGATATTATAGAATCAGGGAATTTGCATGTCAAATTATTCCAACATTCCATGATATCATGGAATGGAGACCCTCTAATGTCATTATAAGGTTTTTAGGTCCTCCATCGTTTGTTTTTAACTTAAAGGTTTTTTTTTTTCATAAAAATCCTTAAATTATTTCCTTTAGAAAAAAGGACAAACAGTAAAAGGAGACCTTGACCTGATTTGGAGTATTGCTGTGCAAATAAACTGTATGAGACAAGCCGCCATACCCGAACATATGTTGTATTCCCAAATCCGTTCAAGTACCTGATTTAAAACTAAAACGGTCATATTTTGTAAAGAATACAGAAGCTTTTTGTGTTCTTAGGGATGACCCTATGCCATATTTTGATAATTATACACCAAATGTGTTCAAAGTCATACTTTACTAAATAAAATTATATATATATGTCATTTGGTAATTGGATCTGTTGGCATGAGTGAGCCCCAGGGATCCAATACCCACAGTAACATAACGAGCACCCAGACTCGATCCAAACCCAAAAGAGTCTACTAGATCACAACAGTACCCAAGTTGATTCATGTTGAACCTTTAATTCATACTACATTTTAAAAGTATATATACACAAACCAAACCCAAACCCAAACCCAAACCCATCCTGACCCAGCAAAGTTCATTATCGGTTTTTTACTATTAGGCCAATTAAAAACCAACCCATACCAAAAAATCACAACAAATTTTGGTTTTGGTTGGGATTGTACAGACAGGGATCTGGTTAGGCAAGGCCCAACGTGCAGTACCCTGCTCAGATCTAAAATCAGTCCAAATCTCGGAGCTATGCCAAAAATTTCCAACTTGGTCTCTGATTTTCGAGCACTTATTTCTATCCTTATTTGATGAGTTTTTGTAAACATATCTATAATTTAAGCATACGCGTAGAGATGTATAATAATGTAACAAGATGAAAGCCAGTCTCAATGTGTTGCCACTGAACATTGAAGCAAGTTAAAATTGAACATCCATACCTTGTAACAATAGTCGAAACCAAACTCTCCCTTTAGTAATACTAATGATGGTGTCCTATTCAGCTTCAGTTATCGAGCGAGAAACCACACACCACTTTCTAATTACCTAATAAATAAATAAGAGAAATTCCTAAGAACCAAATCAAAGGTTAGTGAAGTTTTAAAATCTGAAACAAGGCCCTATACAATCTGAAATCATTTGTAAATAATGCAAACCTTACTAACCCAATGAACAAATGGAGGGTAAAGGACAAATTGACCAAAAATGCAGAAATTCAGACAAGCGGGTCTAACATAGACGATGCATAGTATGATCTCTCGGCGATAAGTTGGAAGGAGTAAAGGCCGGAAATCAATGGTGAGATATTTGGAGAAAGTCAATTAGTAACCCGGAAGAACATGTTACTTCCATGCTAAGAGAATCTTGATAACATTTATCATTCATCTCAAAACAATAATAAAGCTGTTCTGATGTATGTCATCCTTGACGAGAAGACACGTTACCTGCATATTGACTACTCTGTCTCTCTCAATGAGATGCAGAGTCCATTCATGGATCTGTACTGCCTATAGCTGCTCCGACCCACTTTTCACGGGTGAATTACGAAACAAAAAAAAAAAAAAAAACACTGATCAAACGATCCAGATCATCTCAACATTAGAAAATTTCCTCTCATTTCTGGGTACCGAGGCTGGATCGTGAGTTTGAATGCCAGAGTTATATTTTTCCATTCATATGGCATCTGCGTAAGGATGTCGGCAATAAATTTAAATGCCAAAGCTGCAAGATGAACGCTCAAATAAAGATGATGCTAGGCAATATTTCGTTTTTCTGCGATGATAGTGGAGAAGGGAACAGTAGTAGTTGGGAATCGGCCGCGGAGAAAAGGTCGTACCAAACAAGTCTGCCAAAGAAAGAAAATGGTATAAAAGGAGGGGGTTGGTCGGGTCTTGTCTGGAATGGAAGCCTTCGACCACACGGTTAGAGAGATGGGCAGAAGTTCACACGATATAGAGACAGCGTGGCGGACAGTGGTCCACCAATCAATGGAGCTTACTTGCTCTAAGTGGAATTTCACAGTGGAGCCTACTTGCTGAACAGCTTAAAATAGATACCCTCCGATTCGAGACATCCCTTATCTTACTCTAATAAGAAATGGGAAATGGTCCTATAGTAACATTTGAGTATTTGTTCACTTGTTTCTTTCTGCTGCTAAAAAAAGAAGTGCGGACCGGGGGTCTAAATGGGACATATGCAGATATGCTGCTGGGTCCTTTGGTAAGCCCACCTAGTATTTAATTTTGGGGGAATCTAGACGGGTGGCCATGTTAGTGACGTGCAGGCGTGCACGTACTGTGTGGATAGGATGCTCGCTGATGTTGGGAATCAGATCCTCTCTTCGGACCAAACAGGAAGACCCTCTTCGGACCAATCAGGAGAGCCACATCAGGGGCGGAAGAAAGAGAAAATGGAACCTTTTAAGCCCTTTTGGCTTCTGACCACGACGTCCCCCGTACGCGGAAGAGAGACGTGTAGCAGTAAAAAATAATACTGGATGGATTTGGTTTTCTCAGCGCGGCCATATACATATACATCATAAGAAGCAGAACAGCAACAAATGTGGACCGAAAAGAAACTGGACCCGTGACCATACAACCAACAAGAGCATAACCCAAAGCTATACTCAACCAGAGCATAACAGGAAGCTAAACAGGGCGAAAAAAAAAAAAAATTTAGCTACTGCTATGCCTTTGATCCGGGAAGAGCCAACTTATAAACCTTGAAAAATTGATTCAAAACTTGGCTAGAAAAGGGAGCGGACATTTTTCCCAGAGAACAGGAAATCTCCACAAGAAAAAACCAGAATAAGCAACAGAAGAAGAAGAGGGCTACCTATCATTCATGACCACTACATTTCTCAATCTCCAAAGAATGAAAATTGCAGAAATGAAGATAGCAACCAATCCCTTCTTTGCTCTATTGCAAGAACTAGCTGAGAAATAATCCCAGAGAGGTGAAGCTGAAGAGGGGGAATGTTAAGCATACCCATAATCCAAGACCAGAACTCAGCAGAGAGATTGCAGTAGAAAAAAAAATAATCTGCTCGCTGATTCATTGTGTGCTCCACAAAGAGGACATGCAGATGCCGGCCGAACACCTTTCGTCTGAGCCCTTTCGATGGTAGGGAGTCTATTATGAATCAGCATCCAATCGAAGCAGAAAGTAGAGGGCTTTTAAAGATCCTGCCAAAATTACTCTGATCAAACTTTGAGATTGCTTTCTGAACGACTGATTGAGCTGGGAGCAGCTTAAAGAGAGAGAGAGAGGGGACGGGAGCTTGTAGCTGCAGGACATCCTGCTCAGCCGAGTGGAGGGAGAGGGATAGAAAGGAAAAGGGGGAAAGAGAGAGCGGAGATGAACGGTGAGAGAGCGAGGACGAGGAAGAAGAAAAGCCTGTAAATAGAGCGACGGTGAGAGCGAGGGTTTGTTTCTGTAGCAAGTCTTGGATTTGGATAGCGGAGAGGAAGAGAAAAAGAAGGGTACATCCGTAATTGTATTTGAATTCAAGGACAATACTATAGAGAGGAAGAACCTCCTCCCTCTCTCTCTTATTATTGCTTTCTACTGGTCCAAGAGGTCCATTTTTGACCGATTAACCAATCTCTTGTCCATATTGCTTTCTATACTAGTTAAGTAGTGGGTACACGTAGGCATGTCAAAAGGGCTGCGAGGAATTCACCTGGTAGAGCCCGATACAGCCCTATACGTAATACGAGGACCTCGTTTCGTGTTGGATACGAGAGGAGTCTTCAAGGTCCTTTTTTTTTTTTTTCGTTTAGCAAATGGGGGGAAGAAGATGGGAGGGGAGGAGGAAGAAGATGTGTCTGCAAATAATACGTTGTTGCATGATGTGAAAGAGGAAGAGAATGAGCATATGCTCAAGTATTGCAGTGAAAAACCACCCTCCCCCCCCTCCTCCTCCTCCTCCCCTCTTCTCCATCCTGAAAAACCCAATTTTTATTTGGAATCCCGCAGAATGGTCGATATCGACAATAAAAGTGGTCGACACTGACAATGACTGTAAATTTATGTTTCAGTTATGTGGTCGGTATCGACAATAAAAGTGGTCGACACTGACAATGACTGTAAATTATGTCTTTCAGTTATATGGTCGATATCGACCACTTTCGGCAATGTATGACTTCAACAACGAGACATTGCAGACATGATATGACATGGATTCCAAGCGGAGATTAGGACACCCTTGCAGCCCCATGGGAAATAACAAGACTACTAGTTTTAAGAAGATTATTGCAATGTTACTCACTGGGTGGGGATTTAACCAAATCATTTTTATGTTTTGTTTTGTTTAAATGCTAAATGGGGTTTCTTTACTTTCTTATGATCAAGGTGGTCCAAATGGAACACCCATCTGAAGAAGAAGCTGATCCAGATGGGTACTGACTCGATGACCCACCGCCCGCGAACTGATGTCTTTGCTGCCTTGCCCCAGTTGATTGCTCTGGCCAAGCCAGCGAGATCACTGGTCGGGGTCTTCGGAAGAAGAGGAAGCAGCAGCAGCAAGGTGCTCCAGGGCTTTCTCGTGGGCCCAAGTCTCGATGGTGAGGTCGAGCTTGGCGCTGAATCCGATGCCGAGAATGAAGACGGTGAGGAACCAGATGATCAGGTGATCGATCGGTCTCGCCATCTTCTCCCTCCTCCTCCCCTCCCCTCTTCTTCCTCTCAAAAAACCCAATTTTTTTTTTTATTCCCGCAGAATGGTCGATATCGACCATAGTCGATATCGACCATTCACTAAACGACAAAAAAAAAAACAGGCCTTGAGGACCTTATCCATACATACGGTGTTTTCAACTCCTCTAAAGTGGTATGCAGTCCTAGGGGGTCTTCTGCGGTAAATTCCTCAAGGGCTGCACAAACCTCAGCCCGCCCCGAAAAATGTTTGGAGTCTCTTTTTAATATTTATTAAAAAAATTTTATATTTTTAATGATGCTATTTAGTTGTAAAATAATTTTAGAAAACTTCTTTAAATCTTCATTAGATGTGGGATAATATATTTCGAAAAAAAATAATGTTGAAGTATAAAAAACTTCTAATAAATCTCTTATATGGGCACATAACTCCCAATGTTCATCACTAATCATGAAATCTTGTGCATTAAAAGCACAAAATTCATTCAAAACAGTTTTCCGGTCAAGTACCTTGTTTAACAAATCATATAAAGAATTCATCTATGTTCTATCTCTTTAGGTATTTTAATAGCTGATACACCTTGCCTCGCACATATTTTGAAATACAATTGTCTTTTCTGTTCGGAGCAGAAAATAAATTTAGCAATGTCTTTAATAGCATATGTATAACTTACAATATGCTTTAAACCAACCTTTGCAATGATATTTAAGACGTGACATACACATCTATTTTGGAAGATAGAGCTATCTATCAAAGTTGCAAGTGACATCTGCATTCTCATTAATTCAATAGCCATTGTTTTATTATTGGCATTATCTAAAGTTATAGATATAACTTTTTTTCTTATTATATTCATCTAGTTTTTTCAAAATAAGTGTCATTGTGTAGCCATTCAAGATAGTTAAAACTAATTATACGTTTATTAATAATTCATTTTATATCTATGTTATGTGCAGTAATACAAAAAAATATATACACCCCTTTTAGAAGTCCACATATCTTTAGTTATGACTATTCTACTAGGAATTTCTGCAAGGTAATTTTTAATATTTGTTTTCTTTTCCTGCCAGAGTCTAATAGTATCATTTCTAGCTGTATTTCTTGAAATACTGTGAAATTGTGGTTGACAGTATTTCTGGACCCATTCTTCAAAAAACTCGTTTTCAACAAAAGAAAATGATTTTTCGGATAATACAATCATTTTAACAAGATTTTGTATAGCACTTTGTGCATTAAAAGAAAAAAGACCCAAACTGATACTACTACTACCACCACCAGCAGTAGAAATTTGGGTCTGTGAACCATACCTCCTTGCCCCTGTATCCGTCAGCTTATGTAAGGCTAAATAGTTTTGTCTATGCTGACAAATGGCCGGTACCCGATTTTGAATCGGCATAATAAATCTTACTAGAAAATTTATAATTTGCCTTTTCAACTATCTTTCCATTTTCAATAACATCAAACGTTGTATATATATCCCAAACTACTGAAGTTCTATTCATCTTTGTTGGTTTACGGGAATTCTGAGAAAAGGGGGTGGTAAATCACCTACTTCATCTTCTAATTCAATAAAATCTTCTTCTACCCCTAAATTAACGGAAGAAGATTCTGTGGGAAATCTTCTAGCCATATTTCAAAAAATAAAATTTAAAAATAATAACAATAATAAGCTAATAGCCTTTTTTGTAATAATTAATATAAGAAAGGGGAGAAAATGAGAGTTAATATAATATATTATAAACTTATATATATATATATGAAATCTCAAATTTAAATAATATAAATACCTCTAAGACTTTGAATGCTCCTTAAATCTTGTCTATTGATGACTTGTTCATTGGCCCACCAAAAACTTTTTAGAGAGAGTGAAAGAGTTGAATGCTTTGAAAGAGAGTTAGAAAGTGTATAGAGAGTTAGAGAGTTGTGTAAATTGGTGAGGAATGATAATAGGAGGGTTAAGGTCTTTATAAACTTTGTAAAATTACAAATGACACAAAATACCCCTTATATGACCGTTTTATAGTTGTTGCGGGGGGAGGGGGTAAAATGAGCTTTTTTTCAAAAAGAGCCATTTTTGGCCGTTCGACGGGCGGGCTGCAGGGGCCAGGACACGTGCCTGGCGAGCCGTGCCAAACGGGCCCAGGTGCCTCGGCCCAGGACGACCCATGTCACGGGCCTTGCCGTTGACCGAGCAGTGCCGGGCCATAGGCCATTGACCGGCGGGGGCTAGGCCGTGCCGAACCGGGCCGGCCCAACCCATTTGACATGCCTAGGTACACGGGGCGGAACCATTATGGGTTTTGGGAATTGGAACCGGACCTGTTATTAAGTAGGAGGTTCCAAACTTGCTTTTAATGGGTGAGAACGATCAAGAAATTGGAGAATCAGGTATCCTTTTGTATCCCCAGATTTCTTTTATTTCTATTTTTTGGTATGACAGCTAGGGTGCTAGTTCTTGAGACTTGCACATGGAAGATAATAGGAACCTAGACATGCAAGGGGCGAACAACTCATACATGGGAGGTAATATAAACTCACACATGCAAGGAGAATTAACTCACACATGCAAGGTAATAGGGACTCACACATGCAAAGGGGGGGAGGGGGTTTCAAAACATTGCCAAAACAGCCACATTTTACCATTGGTATAAGACGTCGTTCTCAAATGCATCCTTAGATGTTGCGTAGTATAAAGGTAAAATTATCTTTTCACATCGTCCTTTGTTGCATGAAATATTCTGCAGAAAATCTTAAAATCCAACACCTACGAGACGAAACTCTGGTCTTAGAGCCCTTATAATACAATCAAAATCCCTTTTAAAAATTATGTGATGTAGTTAGAAGTAATTAGGCATGATGGGTGGCAAAAATTCGGATTTGTTGCAAGCCCGAATCGAATCAAAATCTATTATTCTGTTCATGAGCACAGTTTAAAGAGTGTGATGTCTTATAAAGTTTTCATTTGGATGCATGACAATTACTCCAGGACGAACAAACATAGACTGAGCTTTCAAAGTCCCAAATTCAATGTTGATTTGAGTATAGATTTTTTTTTTCTAATAAAGATTAATGGTAAGATTTGGTTGACCAAAGTCAAAGCTCGGGAGCATTTTGAGAAGGAATAGGTTGATCCAGAGAGCCTCCTTAGGAAAATGGAAAAGGAGGCTAAAAAAGATGAAAGGGTGTTATAAACAATTTTCTCTTAGTAATTCAAAGATTCAAGGTATTTTGGTCTCTTACCAAAAAAATAAAAAGTAATTTCAACCACTGAAGGAAACAGTGAGGGCAGTGTGGCATCGGCCTCTCCAGATTTTTAGAAACTGCCATTACTGTTTAGAAACTTTTCTGCATATTTTACTTATGCCCCTTCAGACCCAATAATTGCTTTTACATAGTGGCCCACAAGAAGATTTCTGGGTCCGCCCCTGGTTTTAGTCATTTTCCTTATATGAACATAGTAAAAAATACCATGTTGGATATTTGTTTAGTTTCCTTCAAATGTTTTATTACATTTTCTTTTCTATTTTTTCATTATAATATATTAAACTCGAGGGTTTGGGATTAAATATTTGACATTTTTATTGAGCCTTGGTAAAAAGCTAAAATCAGCTTAGGTTGCAAGGTTCAAACTCGTGACCTTTGCCTTTAAAAATAACAAAACTAACCACTACACCACTTGATACCAATATGTAATTATTTATCAGAAAAATGTTAAGAGTAGTTAGATGGAGAGGGAACCCTAGCCATGTGGGTAATGCCCGTGCATAGCACAGGTTATTGTAATGAGGACAAATAGTCATGATAGAAAGAATTTTATAAGTTAGTAATTTCTCAATTTAATCTTTGTAATATTCCTATACTTCTTTGTGTCTAGAATACTTTCACGTTACAAACAAATTAAGCTACTCACTGTTGCAATCTTTCATTTCAAGAATATATTATTATTTGCTGAAAAGCTATTTATGTCATCACATTCAAATTTGATGAACTTTTACTACAATTAAGGGTGCATATTGTTCATATGTGGTGCATGTTAGGTTTATGTCTTGCATTCCGGTTTGATCGGATTGGTTCATTGTGTTAGCCAATGACCAGGTTTAGTCATGGGTATTTTGGTCATTGTGCCTGGGCTTTCTTAGTTTAGGGCTTCTATAAATCTCTAGTGTGATTGTGATTTCTTGTATTGATTGATTGTTAGATCACGGTGATTCATGCTTCCGCATACGCGCATACAACAAGTGGTATTAGACACACAACAAGTGGTATCAGAGCCAGCCATTGGACAAAAGAAAATGAAGTCTTTCATTAATAGCATATCTTCAGTATAATGCTTCAGCTCCTCCTAGATCTAAGTCATGCTTGGACAAGGCCCAATGCTACATTTAATGAATAAAGAATTACAGGTGGAGAACTAGAACTAGAAACCGAGAACTAAAAGAGGGAGGAGAGAGGAAGAAGGGAGAGAGCAAAGAGAGGGGAGTGGTGGTGGTGGACGTCCCACCCTAAACCTAGGAGAGCATGGACGTCCCCTATGGGGGAGTCCTCTTTTTATAGTTTCTTTCTATTTTTTGTGGCTTGAGTTTGTCTCTATCATGGGCTCCTTTGACTTGACTTGCACTCCAAGCAACTTTTCAAATTCTGGAGTGCACATGATCTCCTATTCATCTTGAACTCTTTGTTGTGCAACAACTCTCAGTAGTGGGTCATCTCAAAGGTCTTCTCATGTACTGCAGAGATGAGTCATCAATGGTGTGGATTTATTTGTAATCCCGCCTAACATTATACAAAAAGATTTTTGTGCCCATAACTTTATTGATTTAGCTCCAACTTGCATAATCTTGGGCTCCACGTATATCTACTCTAAATAAGCTTTCCAATGGTAGATAAATGTCACTGATCCGACAGTCAAATTGAAAGTTATTGCTATCTTACGATATGTTGTCATGAGAAAAACAGAATTAACTTTTGAGATTTTGTTTGCAATGGACTTTATCTTTATGGTTGTGTCAAATCTCTCTAGGAGAGCTTTCCAACTAAATCTCTATTTCTGATTTCATCTAGAAATCTCCTTACTTAGTTTGAAACTTGAGAGAGAGGATTATCTCAACTGTGGGCCCCACACATCACTAGGCGTGAATGGGGATCCATGCCGAGTGTGGGTGCGGTTTCCTCATTTTATTTCTTTCCTTTTTATTATTTTCTTCTTTTTCTCACAGTGTGGGCCCCCTTTACTATAAGAACTCCCTACAAAGATGGAACAATTTAAATTATTAACCATCTCACAGTGTGGGCCCCCTTTACTATGAGAATTCCCTACAATGATGGAACAATTTAAATTATTAACCATAAATTAAATGAAATGCATGCATGCTATGCATGGGACATACTCAATGTGATTTTGTACCTAATGACTTTATGCAATGGTGTCAAAGTGTTAAGGGACAAACAAACAAGTCTAATTGGTGGGACCCCGGGGTGTTGCAGACTATCAGTTTTATAAATTCATGCAAGATTGATGATTTTTTACCGATTTTGACTGAGATTCCATATTTACGCTCATTTGCATGAAATCATGAAATTCTAATGCAATTGGCTCTAATTAAATCCACAATTGTGAAAATGATAGCTTTACTTTATGACCCAATTATGAAGTCTTAAGATCTACCTAACAATGATCGTTGCCAAACATGCCCCAATTGTCCCAATTGTCCTCGCAACATCGTTGTTATTGAGCTCAGGGAGAGATAGAGACTTAAGATTTTTAATCTCTTCATTGTATCACAACCTTCTAAACACTGTCTTAATCATAAATCTAAATAAACTTTTAGGGCCCTAGCTATTTGTTTGCATTAAAATACATAGGAATGACTTTAAAAAAATGAGCATCAAATAACATCTTCTTTTAATTCTAATTTCCTAAAAGAAAATGTTATTTGATGTTCATTTTTGGGAATTCACATTAAATCTACATTTTTAACTACTCTAGATATTCAACTCTTATGTATTCAAATGCTAACAAGCATGCCCTAGGGAAGATTATTCTCTGTTAAAGAAGTAATCATAATGGGCATAGATTGGGGCATATTTCATATTCTTCCCATTCTTTTTTAGTGCTTGTTTGCTTATAACATCTAAGATCTAACTGAGATTAATAAAGAATGGGTGGAGAAATATGATACTGATTCTCCGATAATTACCCGAAGGTTCCGACCCGTTAAAAACCGGGTTTGGTTCTACCTTGGTTCGGACCTGTAGACCCGAGACCCGACATATTATCTAGATTTTAGCAAATCTCTCCTAAAAACTGTATATTTTTTTAGTATCATTCTCTACATAGACCCGGACTCGGACCTAGACCTGGATCCAGACCCGTCCCATATATGATTCTGGTTCCGGTTCTGGACCGGTTCTAAAACGATTCCGGGTCAGAACTCGATTCCACCTTCTCCTTAATGGTTCCGATTTCGGGTCCACCGTGGAACCGGACCGGAACCAACCCGTTTACAACCCTACCATAGATACACCAAAATCTGTCGTGCAAATGCTACTATATTTGTCATGAAAAAAGACAAAAATGTTCCTTATCTATCCCAAAAATATCACTGAGGAATCATAAGTTTGTGAAAAAGAGAGACAAGGGAAGACTATTTTCTACCTAAGACTCTCCATCAATGGTGTGTGAGATATTCAAAATATACAAGCGCCCTTGAGAATGTCGGATGCTATAATGGCACTTGGGAGATATAGTTCCCTTGAGTGTTTACATAAACAATCGAACAAAAAGGGAAGGGACACTGCACCGCATTTAAAAATCATGATAAAAATAGAACTTTTTGTATATACCTCCTAAGGTTTGTAAGATTTGTAAATAGACCCCTGAGGTTTTAGTATTTGTGGATAGGCCCCTGTATTTTTTTTAAATAACTTTTGTCCCCAAAATCAATAGTCTTTCAATGGTCATAGGTTTTTAGAGTGACATGACACTTTTGTCCATCTCTTTTATCCTTACATGCAAAATTTCAAAAGCTTAAACTCATTTTTTTTATAAAGCATATGCATTAACAATTGCACCTTGTGGGAGAGAATAACCCAACATAAATTCTTTTTTTATCAACACAAGGCTCATTTCATTAAATCCAAATTGATCTTAGCGACAATCAACACCTGTACTTATAACCGATTATGATTTATTAAATACATACATGACCCACCATTGGATTGATGAAAGTTTTAAAATACATGATTATGCTTCAGGAGTAGGTGCACTACTAGAAAACAGGGCATTAGCGGCCGCCAATAGCGGTCGCTAAAAATGACATGGCGGTTGCTAATACTCTTTAGCGACCTCTCAACGACCGCCATGCAGCTGTCGCAATAAGTTCGTCGCAAAAGGGTATTAGCGACCGCCATTGGCGGTCGCTAATACTCAATTCATAATTTTTTTCAAAAAAAATTTTATACCTTTGGCGACTGCCAATAATGCCTTTAGCGACCGCCAATGGCGGCCGCTAATAGTATTATTTTTTTGAAAAAAAAAACTCACATACAACATTCCAACACCTGAGTGCTACCACATGGCACCTAATTTTCAATACAACACCTCATATACAACCCAAGTCAATTTTCAACTTTATTTTGCATCTACAGAAATAAAAACTCATATACAACATTCCAACACCTGAGTGCTACCACATGGCACCTAATTTTCAATACAACACCTCATATACAACCCAAGTCAATTTTCAACTTTATTCTGCATCTACAGTTACCCAAGTCGTCAATCCAAGTATAAGTAACAGGCATGTATAAGTAAACCATAAATCTGAAGACATGAATAAGTAACTCTAAATCATAAATCTGATGACAAGTATAAGTAACATGCCATGTATCATGTTGGGCCCATTCCAATTGTGGGTAACTCTACATCCATTCATCATTTCAATGTTCCAAAACAAAAGTAGCATAAATAAAAGTAGCAAAATGAGTTTCCAAGATAAACCTAATCCAACACATTGAACTTGTTATCAACTGGATTTTCAAAAAGATCTAAGAAAAATTGATTGCTTGTGGGCTGACCAATTGCATCTGGGATGTCCTTTCTCACAATCTCAAATACCGAACACAGAGATGTTGCTTTGTCAAGACCACACATCTTCCATGCACTAGTATTTCCTTGGCCAACAACTACCAAACACAGAGATGTTGCTTTGTCAAGACCACACATCTTCCATGCACTAGTATTTCCTTGGCCAACAACTATCTTAGAGGCCAAGACCTTTCTGTGAAAGTGATCAGAAAAAATTAATATAAGGGTTAAAAATAGCAAGATAGACCAATTTGAAAACTGAAATGCTTCACTAAATACCTTTTCAAGAGATGCACATGGACCAATAATACCCTGAACTTTTACATCCTTTGAGCAGCTAATTTCAAATATACCACTGCAAGGCAAGGTGAATCAGAGGCACACCACTACTAGAAAAAAGGCATTTTATATCGGCTAAAAACCGATATAAAAGACCTATAATATCGGTTTTTGAGTGAGCTTCAAACCGATATAACTGCCCCCGATATAAAAGATAAACGTAACCGATATAATAAGTGTAATATTTCATATCGGTTAAGCCTAAAGCGATGTAATATTCATATGTATTTATATCATAAATTATTATAAAACCGATATAACTTATAGCCAAACCGATATAACTTATAACCGAACCGATATAATTTATAGCCAAACCGATATAACTTATAGCCAAACCGATATAATTAATATATGTTATATCGGTTTCATATGGTTTTTTATATCGGTTTCATAATAACCAATATAATTGATTAAGAATAACCGATATAAAAAATATGTAATTGGTTTGTTATATCGGTTTCATATGGTTTATTATATCGGTTTCATTAAAAACCGATATAATTTCACAATTTATTTTTTTTTAATATCAAAAGAACCTGTTGTACCATGACAAAAAAACCTGCAATATATCTCAAAATACTAACATCTAAACAATAAAAACCTTTGTATATATATAAACAAATTAATTTCTATATACATATATACACATGCAAGTATAGTATAAATTAAAGTTTCTAATGTAACTGTAACTACGCCTCAAGATCAAATAAAAATTCGGCAGAGTCTCCGTTGTATTTTCAACATTTAAAAAACCTAAACCCTGTCATAACATGAAAATCAATATCAACCCTTCCAAGATATATATAATTTTACATATTCTGATCGAAAACCAAAACTTGCATATATAACATCACCACGCCAAATTCTAATTATTTGTAAATACTATCAAATTTTGTCTACAGTATAAACTCTGCAGATTCTACCTATAAAAAAAATGAGCAGGAAAGAACTATAGGGAATCACTAGTAAGAAATGAAAATAGAAACAAATGCAACAAAACATCACTTCTAACAGAAACAACACAAAAACGATGGGATGTACCGGATAGATTTTCTCGAAATTTCGGCATAGTCTCCCCTGTACGTGTGACATGTAAATTTTTTTTACAACCTGCTAGTACCTGTACATGACAAAAAAACACTTCATATAAACAACCCAATGCCCCAACACACTACAAAGTCATTCACCACTACGTGCGAGTCCCATCAAAGCATGGTCTCAAAATGAAAAGAATCTTTAAATGTAGAACTTGTGCCACCAAATGGAAACAAACAATAGTAACCATCCACATATCTTTAGATGTCAAATTCCTGAAGCCAGACGATTAGAATCAAAATTTGTACTATTTTCCCTGCCAATTTGTTCACTCTGGATTGGAAGGGCATCTATACATACTTAAGAATAAATCACAGAAGCATGAGTAAACTAAAAAAGACCACTACCCCACATCCATTTCTTCCCATCCAAATACTCCAAAACATCAAGCAATGAGAAAGAACAAAACCCATTTCATTAAACTCCTCAAGAACACATGTTCTAGTTCCCATCTTAGAAGCCAGCAAAACACCCTTAAAAAAAAAAAGAACCTACATCTTCAGACTACCATGTTACAAGGAAAAAGGTCTATATAGATCATATCTAAAACCAGTAACCCACATCCAAAATTAGTTTTTAGGATATATACATATACACACATCCAAATAGTGTCTTTTACAAGAAAAATGTTGTACACAGATCCCATGTCAAGAAAAGACATTAAACCAGATGAACTAACTCAAAGACAGTATTTGAAGCAATACCTTAACTTCATTGGGTTCCAATCAATTTAAGAGGAGCTCCTAGAAAGACCAATCACTGAACTAAAGGTTTTTGGAACATATTCAAAAGAAAAGAGAAAGGAAAACACTTACATGAACTTAGTCCCAATAGATTTATGCAGTTTCTCAAGGGTTTCCATGCAAAGCTCTAGACTGGCAGCAACTTCCTCATATGTAGCAAGTGCAGAATGATAGATGTTGGTGTCAGCTTCCATCTTTGCTGGGGCAGGTGGTGGTGTTGTGGAAATACCTGTTGCAGAAGATATGGAAAAGAGAACAAGTTGACAGTGTGGACAAAAGTGCAAACTATCAAGGCAATAGACTGCTGCTAAAAGAAAAGCAAAAGAGAAATCTAATTACAAAAATAAGGAATTTCCAGCCACTAGGCCCTGTTTAGAGGCCAGTGCTTTGTCCAAGGAATCCTCTCCTCTATTCCATTCTCCACATATGCAGTATACAAACTAGAATTCTCAGTGTCAATGTTACCAGAGTGGATAAGTGGATTAGCAAAGCTTTCAACAACTAAGAAAAGGACTGCTTTTTATATTTTTTTATTCAAAACTAACCTTGCCTTCCTTTTCTTGTCTGCCCTTCCTTCTTGCAACTGTTGTCCCACAAATGGGCTTCATATCTACCAGTCCACCTATGCGTGATGAAGATTAAATTGCAAGTCTTAGAAGCACAGCACATACTAGATATCATGACAAAAAAAAAATTGAAACAAACCCAAGAGAAGAAAATGAATGTTTTGTTCAGATACCTCAGGAGAGAGCTCAAACTAAAATGGCACATTTGGATACACCACAAATTAACAGTCTCAATATTTGGCACAATAGATGGTTATCCATTCTAGCTGCCAATGGAAAGC
Organism: Litsea cubeba; assembly: GCA_012931725.1. Taxonomy (NCBI): domain Eukaryota; kingdom Viridiplantae; phylum Streptophyta; class Magnoliopsida; order Laurales; family Lauraceae; genus Litsea; species Litsea cubeba. The sequence continues at coordinate 65,578,623 of CM022951.1, forward strand.
ATACATACCCTCCCTAAGCACCATACATGAACAAGAAACCATAAACTGGTGACCAAAATGACAGAAAGGAGGAGCTGTTTCTGACCTTGTGACACCTCTATATTGGGATGTTCTCTGCCCAAATGTATCAATGGACTTCCTATGAACAAGTTGCTTGAAGTCCAAAAAATATATATATAGTTAAATTATCTTCTTACAAAGCATATAATGCAAAATCATGGTAATATTAAGTAAACTGGTAATATTAAGTAAACAAATTATCTTCATATTAAGTAAACAAAATTACAAATCATATTAATTAAATTATTTTCTTATGCATCCAACTTTTGTCCATCGTAATATCCGGTTCAAGCCATCACCTACCGACAAAAAATGATGGAAGAATGCTAAATGTAATTGCTTCTGCAGCTCCTTAGCCTTTGAGGAGGACTTATTCTTCAAGTATACTCTCTCCACATGACACATACCAAATATAAAAAATAGAAGAATCTCACTTATCTCTACAGAAACCCACGTGCATATCTTGAATACCCATTGCAATTTAATGTTAATATATGATGAGGAAACCATGAACTTCATCAACAAACAGACTATGCCATTCAATGTTATAAAGATATGCATCTCAAAAACAGCTGTGAACTTTGCAGGTAGGTTTGAAAAGAAACTAATTTGATAATTTTTTTTAGACAAACAAACAAACAGGGCCCATCCCTCAACTCATCAAATTTTATAAGTTGTCGATTGGATTCTTAATTTTGAAATTGGAAATCCAGACCATTTCACCAGTTGTTGGGATATTTTGGAACTTCCTCTGCATCCCCTTTTCCCCTCATCCCTGAGGGCCTCTTTATGTTGAATTAAAACTGAGAATGATATAGATTAAGGAACTTCATAAACAAGGGAAACATTTTGAAGAGTGCCTTCCATAAGAAGCTAAATCTCCCATGATCAGAAGAAATCCGTTCTCTGTATTGATTTATATTGAAAAATTATGACTAAGCCAGCAAATCAAAGGATACTTTCACCATTGCAAAACATAAAATTTACATCATATAACACCTAAAACATCAGCATCAGTTTTCCCCATCTGTTCTGTTTCCTTTTAACATATTACAAAAGCCTATAGTAAGAGAATGAAATCGCTGGAATGCGTGGCGAGAGTTTTGATTGAATCATAGGCAGCCGTTGAGCACCGAGACTGTAAGTTTCTCTCATGGCCTTCTGTGGTAAATTATTGTAATTTTTTCTTCTCTAGGGGCCATTTTGCATATGAAACAAAGCAAGTGACAAAAACATACCAGCATGTTTATACAAGCAAACGGCAAGTCCATGCCCGAGCAAAGATCTGTCATTCTCTTTTGTCCTCTTCATTTTCTCCTACAAGCCCGAAAACATGATCTGCAGGCCTGCTATTTTCCTTTCCTTCCTCTCCAATTTGCTCACCAACTTTCCCTTTGTCTTCGCAACACTGGCTGTCAATGAAATACCTTCCTCATCAAAATCCTCTCCTGTTTCCTCTGAATATGCATACCTGCAACAATCCATTCAAAATAAATAATAAACATAAAACAGTGCAAGATTTGGTACAACACTCCCACTCTTTCTCCTCAAGTTTCCAGTGACACCATTTTCATACATGTTAGAAGGATGAGTTGAGGGATGGGCCCTGTCCATAAGGCTCTGTTCCCTTCCCCCTCTTCCTCTGTTATCATGTGTGAACGGAACATGCAATCTGAGAAGAAAAAACCCATACCTAATACCTGAGTTTTTTTTTATGTTGCCAGGAAACCGAGAGAGAGTAGGCAACCCTGAAAATTGTTCAGTAAACCTATTCCTAACAATTCGGTGAAATGTTGGTCCGAATGTAGAATGGAAAATATTAACCACAATGTAAAAGATAATTCATTCTTATCTTTTTGCAGTGGCAATAAAAAGATGAAGGAAAACTTACATTAGTGATATGAACCACCCAAAAGTGCAGATGTTCTCTGTATGCAGAACACCAAGATGGTTATCCAATTCCTTACTGAATGCAAGGATTGTGAGCATCATTTTAGAAAACATGTCTTTACTGTGAGCATGGGTGTAGGGGTAAGAATGACAATGCCTACAATATAGGGAATTGAGAACTCATGCCACTGGAGAGTCCTTGCAAATAAAGATAGAGGAACTTCCTGAAGTTGAGCGTGCTTTTGTTCATCTTGACTACTTGAGATGAGTGCATCAAATTGTCGAGGTAAAACCAGATCAGTCCCACCTATTATCTAGTGTAAAGATGATGAAGGGAAGGCATTCATTCCCATTAAATAGAGGTAGGCATCACAACCCAACCAACAAAGACCCCAAAAGATGATAAAGGAGGATGGAAAATTGATATTTGGAAATGAAATGAATGACTGTTTTTTTACATGAATAGATGATGATGGAACATACCGAAGATATTAATCCCAAGTTGAGTGTAGATCAGAGAGAACAGAACCATCCCCAAAATGTATAAACCACTAAGTAGTATAGAGAGTTATCGCAATAGGAAACAAGATAATACTACAAATTGTAAAAGAAGACTAACAAAAAAAGAGCATGATCACTGTCAATCAATAATCTCACTCAATTATAATATTTTGAACAAGTGGAAATTAAGCTCCCTTGAAATCAACAATATGAGGCCCTTATGTGTAAATGAATGTACACATTTTCCATGTTTGTAGAAGTACACAAAATATCTGATATCAACACCAACTCGTAAGATATTTAGAACAACAAAAATTTCTATTAGTTATGACGATTTGGAAACTTGGAATCTGTGGGTCCTTTTTTGATATATGAGGGTTTTTTATTACAAATTATTTTAGAACTCATCTCACTCTAATTTAGAGGAGTTTTTTAGCCTAGAAAATCTAAAATTCTCTTCTTTTGAAGTTGAATAGCTCACCGGTTCTTTCATAAGTATAAATAGTGTTTTGTTCATTTTATTCCTCTACTTTCCTAAGTTCATGTAAGATTTATTTTTTGTCATTTCATTCTCTATAACTTGCATTTGCATGTTAATGGATTTGGACATAACTTCTTTTTTTTTTTTTATCACATATGATTAGGGCAAAACCACTAACCAATCTGAATAGAGATCAACTCTCCAACTATGTTTTCCTTTAAGATTAGTCTAAAAGTTAGCCCCACAGAAGCAACAAATTGTAAGATTCGTTAAAATATTTTGATCTAATTTTAGATAAAAACTCAATTTTTAACTGACAAGAATGCAATATATGTTCAACTATGAAACCATTTTTAAACATATTTGAAGAATGCCAATGTGAGATGAGGAGTCAGACACAAATCCATGCCGACATGTGATTGATTACTCATTTTAAAATAGTATATGTAACATGGCTACAAGATTGCACATAAAAATACTTCACCTGTGTAAAAGATACCTCTGGGATTCTTAAGATGCTGAGTGCAGTCTCCATCTTTTCATTACTTGTGAAATAAATTTTTGTAAAAACTAATACTTTAAAATACCTAATCCTTCAACAGAAACATCATATCTAGAGTTAAGCATAAAATCTCCACAAATAAAATTCTTCTAATGTGACTTTCTCAAGCCATTACTGAAATCCAGCAAAAATTGGTAGTTACATTCCATTTCTTATTGAGTGCAGGCCACTTTCAATCAGCATGGGAAACGCTATTAGATTCTTGAAGAATAGAATTGCCTCCTTGCCTTTGACTCTTTCAGAGTCAGAAGCAAAAGCCGCACTTCAATTAGACATTGATTGTTTTATAAATGAGAAGATAGTACTCGCAGATAAGGCTATAGTTAGACATGCTGTAACAAAGATTGGAGAGGGAGACGTACTGCTCATATATGGATCATCCAGTGTAGTTGAAATGATATTACTGTATGCACATGAGCTCGGGAAATAGTTCCATGTTGTTGTGGTAGACTCACGTCATTTCCTCTCTTCTTTGTATCCATGGCCGCACATTCAACAGTCCCAGCTGCTGAGATCTGTTGTGAGGCTGTAACACAGCTAGACTGAGAACCAGTGCTCATTGACAAGCTCAACGACCGCAACTCTTCATACCCAGCTATGGCACCAACAGAAGCAGAACCACCTCCCTCATCACCGAAAAAGACACCCATCTTCTCCCCCAACTCTTCATCTCGATCTGCTGCATAAGCTTCAGATCCGCGAAATTGTACACGAAAACCCTCTGCTCCAGCACCACCACGATGTGGTCACGCCGGAGCCGCACCGCCCGCACCTCCGACCGGAACGACAGCTCTCCGATGCACCGGCTCTGGTGGTCGTCCCATATTATCACCTTATTTGGCGGGTACTGTGGCTCCACCCCGCCGCCGACGAGCGCTAGGATGTTGCAGCGGAAGAGCATCTCCACGGCGCCGATCATGCCTCCGCGCGGTCGAAGTCACGGCGGAAGATCTCACGGAAGGGGTCGCAGTTATAGATCCAGAAGCCGTTCTCGGTGCCGGAGGCGAAGCAGCCGTCGTCCTGGTTGAACGAGAGGTGGAGGAGGGCCAGCGCCAGAGAAGGCGACGGCGTCGGAGACGGCGACGAGAGATCATCGAGGAGGTTAGGGTTTGAGATTTGCGGGAAAGGAGAGGCGGACATCGGAGGCGGAGGAGACTCTTCTTCTTCTCCATTTGGTCACTGGCGGTGGGATGGGATCTGTGGCGTTGGGTCGAAAGGCAGGGTGCTCTGCCCCCTTCCACGTGATTATCCACTGGTGACGAAGGAGGGGGGAGAAGGGGATCGACTGATCAAGTGGGTAGAGAGGGAAGAGAAGGGGGAAAGAAGGCGATTGATTTTAGGGCTTGGGGGGGTATGGTAATGATCGAGATTTGGGCATTTTAGTTTTGACGCAGTGAGAGCACAGCGCGGGAGGAGAAGAAAAACGGGGGAAGGAATTCGCTAGTTTTAGCGGGCCAAAACCGATATGAAAAAAAAAATGAAGTGGTTTAAGAAGAACCGATGTAAAAAGATAGGTATTATATCGGTTTTAGAAAACTATATGATATCGGTTTCGTAAAAACTGATATAAAATATAGCTAACCGATATTATATATAGAGATTATTATATCGATTACTATGTAACCGATATAAAAAAAAGTTAACCGATATAAAAAAATATTAACCGATATAAAAAATCTTGACTGAAGATATTATATCGGTTATATTAAAAACCGATATAGGGCAGTTTTTGCAACCGATATAAAATGTCCTTTTGGTAGTAGTGCACATACAGCTAATAAAGTAAAGGTTCTTCATACACAGAAAGCATATGTTTATGCATATCTATTATGAAGCCAGAGTGCCCTAACCAGATAAAATGAAACTTAGTTTCTCATATAGCCATGTTTATAAACATATGAAATTAAAAACATAAATATTAATGCCTAACAAGTAACAACCTATGATGACCATATACAGCATGGATATTGTATGGACAGTGAGTTTACGACCTAAGTTTCTGTTAGAATATAAAAGTTGCTTATAAAGTCAAAAAAGGCTGTAAGGTGAAGAGTCATGTCAGTCCATGACTCAAGGAAATCGTTGAGACAGTAAGTAGTCTCGCTATAGCGAGACTCCTTCTCGCTATAGTGAGAACGGCGAACAATGCCCAGTTGATTCCGGACTCTGAGAGAAAGTTTGAGAAAACTCTCTTTTCTAAGTGGATTATAATAAGGAGTCTTAAGCACGAATCTTGGGCTATATATTGGGTGTTTCTCACAACCCAAAAAGACAAGATCATCTCTCAAGTTCTGAATTAGTGATCTGATTGAGAGAAATTTTCTCTAGAGATTTTTGAAGAGTTGTGCTGCCAAGTACTCTAGAGAGCAAGTTTCTTTTGCATTCCTTGTAGAAGATCATCTTCTTGCTTAGAAGATTTGAGGAGTCAAGCGCTGGATCTGTTGCAATCAACGGTGTGATGTCGTTGAAGCGTGATGCGACACAAGGTAACTTCAGTCTTTAGATAGGGGATATCTAAGGAAGAAATCTGAGTTTATTGTAATTGCGAGATTCATAGTGTCTGATTAGATCCAGTACAGATCGGTGATTTTTTACCCGGTTTGGGTTTTCCACCTTAAATTTGGTGTCCTTGTGGTGTGTGCTTGTGATTTTATTTCCGCTGCGTAGATTATTGTTTTTTGCACACCAGTAGGTTGATTTATTGAGTGGACCAATCTAGAGGTCTCAAACCCTAAACCCTCAATTGGTATCAGAGCGGGTTATACTAATTTGCTGTGTTTGATCTAAAGAGATTTCTAGAATGGTGTTCAATCGAGAAGGGACATCAACTACTAAGCCCCCTTTGCTAGATGGTTCTAATTATGCATATTGGAAGCAAAGGATGATTGGGTTTCTTAAGTCCATTGATGATGATGTTTAGGATATTGTTGAGGATGGCTACTCCAGACCAACAATTGTGGTTAGTGGACAAACTGTTCCTAAACCTAAAGCTGAATGGACTAAGGATGAGAAGCATGCCTCCAATTGTAATAACAAGGCAGTGAATAGTATATACAATGGAGTGTCTGCTGAAGAGTTTCGTAGGATTTCCACTTGCAAAACTGCAAAAGAAGCATGAGAAGTCTTACAGACAGTGTATGAGGGCACAGACACTGTGAATGGCAAGTTTTCATGGCTAATTCTCTATCTGACAATGATACTGATGAAGATCATGCTGATGAGATGTCAGATCAAGAGAAAGATTATGAAGCATTGTATCATAAAACATATGCTGATTGTGTTAAGATGTCCAAGTATGGCTACAAGATCTCTATCAAGTTTAAAGCTGCTCAAGAAGAAAATTCTGCATTGAAAATTGAATTAGAGCAAGCACTTGAAAAGATTCATCTCTTGGAAAGTCAGAAGATCTGTACGGCTGAAACTTTGACCACTGAGAGTCAAAAATTTAAGAAGGCTGAACAAGAAATAGTGAATCTGAAGCAATAGATAGAGATTGTTAAATCTGAAAAAGAAGATTTGCAAGGAAGATTGAAGATCACTCTGTCTGAGTTAGAAATCAAACAAGCTTACAAGATGAACACTGGTTCGAAGACTCTTACAAATATCTTGTGTAGTCAGAAGTCTCATTTTGACAGAAGCGGTCTCGGTTATGATCATGGTGCATCCACTTCAAATGTTAAAGGTAAAACAATTTTTTTTTCTAGTGTTGCACATGCTACTCCAGATACTGCACTTTCAAATAATGTGTCGAGTAGTTTCAAGAAAAAGAATGTGTCACGCACTGCACGCACATCTACTTGTCACCATTGTGGAAAGAAAGGACACATTCGTCCCCATTGTAAGAAGCTGCGAAGTCTACCCAAGACCAAGCAATGGCAGAAGAATTTTTCTCCACCCAAGATGACTCCAATTTGGGTTAGAAAATCTGATTTGCCTAAGGAGTTTGCTCTCACTGTGCTGAAAGTTCCAACTACAAAAGAGTGGGTGGCTAATCATAAAAAGCCATGATCAAGGAGGTCAAGTCTCCATCCCCAGTGCTGATACGAAGATCATATTGATGGGGAGTCAAAATCGAGGGGGAGCTACTGCATCCAGGTTGACGGAAGCTGTATAATTATTTTTGTTTGTTAATTATGGACAAATTCAGGGGGAGAAGAATGAAGCCCAGAAGAGTTCTACAAGCTAAGGCAATTCAAGATCTACAGTGCTGATTTTTTTGTTTAAAAATTCATTGTATTTTGGGTTTTTATTTTGGGTAGATCTTATTTAGGGTTGTAAACGGGTCGGTTCCGGTCCGGGTCCAGGGTGGAACCGGAACCGGAACCGTTTCCTAAGAAGGGGAACCGGAACCGGAACCGAAATTGTTAAGAATAATGGGAACCAGAACCGGAACCGGAACCGTTTGTGAGGCGGGTCTGGTTCCGGATCCGGGTCTAGACTAATACTTGTATTTTTCTTTAAAGAATTTATGCTTTTTTCACATTTCAATTGGATCACGTACCTACAAATACTAATGTGACATTTTATCTATCAATAACAGACACTTTTAACTAAAAACTCAGAAATCACATCCAAACATGCAATGAGATGTAGAAAAGTAGAAAACCCTAATGTAGAAAAGTAGAAAAGTAAAAAGGGTTCTGTTCTCACATAATAAAGTTACCTTATGTTAGTATATATTGGGTCGGGTCCCGGGTCCACGGGTCTGAGCCACTGTGGATCCGGAACCGGAACCGTTTAGGTATCGGTTCCAAAAAAAGGATCCGGAACCGGAACCATTTTCTTATCGGGACCAAAATAAGGACCCAGACCCGGATCCTAACGGGTCGGAACCTTCGGGTAATCGGAGAATCGGGTACCCATTTACAACCCTAATCTTATTGTATTTTTTAGGAGATTTGTCCAAGAATTGCCAAAAGGGGGAGATTGTTAGAATATAAAAGTTGCTTATAAAGTCAAAAAGGGCTGTAAGGTGAAGAGTCACGTCAGTCCATGACCCAAGGAAATCGTTGAGACAGTAAGTAGTCTCGCTATAGCGAGAACGACGAACAATGCCTAGTTGATTCCGGACTCTGAGAGAAAGTTTGAGAAAACTCTCTTTTCTAAGTGGATTATAATAAGGAGTCTTAAGCACGAATTTTGGGCTATATATTGGGTGTTTCTCGCAACCCAAAAAGACAAGATCATCTCTCAAGTTCTGAATTAGTGATCTGATTGAGAGAAATTTTCTCTAGAGATTTTTGAAGAGTTGTGCTGCCAAGTACTCTAGAGAGCAAGTTTCTTCTGCATTCCTTGTAGAAAATCATCTTCTTGCGTAGAAGATTTGAGGAGTCAAGCGCTGGATCTGTTGCAATCAACGGTGTGATGTCGTTGAAGCGTGATGCGACACAAGATAACTTCAGTCTTTCGATAGGGGATATCTAGGGAAGAAATCTGAGTTTATTGTAATTGCGAGATTCATAGTGTTTGATTAGATCCAGTACGGATCGGTGATTTTTTACCCGGTTTGCGTTTTCCACCTTAAATTTGGTGTCCTTGTGGTGTGTGCTTTACAAGCTAAGGCAATTCAAGATCTACAGTGCTGATTTTTTTGTTTAAAAATTCATTGTATTTTGGGTTTTTATTTTGGGTAGATATTATTGTATTGTTCTAGGAGATTTGTCCAAGAATTGCCAAAAGTGGGAGATTGTTAGAATATAAAAGTTGCTTATAAAGTCAAAAAGGGCTGTAAGGTGAAGAGTCACGTCAGTCCATGACCCAAGGAAATCGTTGAGACAGTAAGTAGTCTCGCTATAGCGAGACTCCTTCTCGCTATAGCGAGAACGACGAACAATGCCTAGTTGATTCCGGACTCTGAGAGAAAGTTTGAGAAAACTCTCTTTTCTAAGTGGATTATAATAAGGAGTCTTAAGCACGAATTTTGGGCTATATATTGGGTGTTTCTCGCAACACAAAAAGACAAGATCATCTCTCAAGTTCTGAATTAGTGATCTGATTGAGAGAAATTTTCTCTAGAGATTTTTGAAGAGTTGTGCTGCCAAGTACTCTAGAGAGCAAGTTTCTTTTGCATTCCTTGTAGAAGATCATCTTCTTGCGTAGAAGATTTGAGGAGTCAAGCGCTGGATCTGTTGCAATCAACGATGTGATGTCGTTGAAGCGTGATGCGACACAAGGTAACTTCAGTCTTTAGATAGGGGATATCTAGGGAAGAAATCTGAGTTTATTGTAATTGCGAGATTCATAGTTTTGATTAGATCCAGTACGGATCGGTGATTTTTTACCCAGTTTGGGTTTTCCACCTTAAATTTGGTGTCCTTGTGGTGTGTGCTTGTGATTTTATTTCCGCTGCGAAGATTATTTTTTTTTGCACACCAGTGGGTTGATTTATTGAGTGGACCAATCTAGAGATCTCAAACCCTAAACCCTCAGTTTCCACCAATTCATTACATAAGCCCTGCTTACAAGAATAAATTCCATACTAAAGAGCCTAATCCAGGTCCGTTACTTCTACTGTAATAATTGCCAATGCAACAACTAAAATCAAAGTAATGAGTAAACTACTAGATAGTGCAAGATCCATAAAGGTGTGAGACAAATCATAAGTAGTTCAAGATCCATAAAGGTGTGAGACAAATCATGCTAATCCCCCCCCCCCCCCAACCAACCCAAAAAAAAAAAAAAAAAAACCATTTGGAACTCCCATAGAGATTTCACCCTCCATCAGTTGGGCAATGAGAGAAATGGGTATGGAGAAGTGGGTTTTAAGTAGGTAAGAGATTTCTAAGTTCTAACCTCTCTGGGCCCATAATCTGCAGCAATCACTTTGGTCTTTCCCATCTAAAAAACAACAGACCTATGAATTTTTCAGAAGAACACATATAAAAAAGATGACAGCTTTCACAAGTAGCATCAATTCTCAACGAGGAAGTAGAGAAACAAAAATAAACAAAAAGGGGGAGAGAGAGAGAGAGACAAAGAGAGAATACCCATCTGCCTTGGGAGAGAGAGAGAGAGAAAGAGAGAATACCCATCTGCCTTAGCAACATCACCAATCTCTCCTCTAATTTGCCTCATCTAAAAAACCCAACAAGGAATCATAAAAATAAAACTACTAGCAGAAGAGCAATGTAAACATTCCCCAAATGAAACACGAGTCAACCGAGAAAAAAGGGAAAAGATTATAAATTCATTACATTGGTGAAGATAAGAACATGCCCAAATGTGTGAATGACCCCAAAAAAACAAAAAAACAATTACACCTGTATTGTTCTATGATCTTTGTGACGGGCAAGACGGAGAGAACAGAGACTTCCATTCATACAATCCAAGTAATACATATTGCATTCACTTTTGTAAGAGTCTGAATGAAATTTGCATTGACCAAAAAAGCTCTCTTTAGAAAAGCTAAGCCAAGGAGGCCACACATTCTCCTCACCCGGACGTCCAGCTCCCTGACTCAAGATTAAGAACAAAAATGTTAAGAAACAGAGCCTAGTAGTTAATAAAAATAAAAAATTAGTAATGACAGATAGAAAATGAGAGGGAGAGGGCATTATTGCTAACCATGATTCTTCTGTTTTTGGGTTTGAAAGTGGATTCTTGATCGATCACCATTTTGAAGAAAGAGAGATAAATAGAGAGTTGGATGGTTATCATCGGCGCCTTGGCTCTCTTCTTCCTCAACCCCTTCCCTTCCTCCGCTCCATCATCCTCCCCTCTCTCCCACGGCATCGGCCCGCCATCACCGCCGCCCGCAGTGATTGTGTCCGGCCGAACCCAGCTCCGGTTAAGCAGATCGCTGAACTAGTCTTCCCCGTCATGGATGCGCTGTCCGACATCATCATCGTCGTCGTCGGAGAGGAGACGAAGAGGCAACTGCCGGTGGTGAACGCTGGTGCCAAGGTCGATTGAGAGAGCAAAAAATGGGCGAGAGGCAAGGTTTATGGTTTCGGAGGAGGCCTCGCCATCGGTCTCGGAGGCGTAGTCATCGTCGGCGTGCGGGAGGGCACAGTACAGAGCGAGTGGGAGAGGGAGGGAGGGAGGGAGAGAGAGAGAAATAGAGAGAGGGAGAGGACGGGAGCAGGGGAAAAAAATGGGGGGAAGGGAAAACTAAAGAAAAAGAAAGTGGGTTTCGGGGGGATTGTTTTAAGGGCTTTAGCGACTGCCATAGGCGGTCACTAATGAGTCTTTTGCGGCCGCCTTAAGCGGTCGCCCGCTTTTGCTTCCACCAAAAGCCAAATTTCTAGTAGTGGTGGGTGGTTGTAGAAGAAATATTGAGGGAATGGGAAATGTAAAAAAAAAAAGAGCTGTCATTTATATGGGTAGAGGCTTCAGTCCCCAGGCCCTTGTACTTGGGTCTACTCCTGGTCATGTGCATGAGAGAGTTATTGAGAGAAACCATCCATTGGAACTTGAGATAAAATTATGGTATTTTTTTAAATATTAATGTACTCGTTTGTATTTAATGGATGTAAGGGCAAAGCTTTCATTTATATAAAAAAAACCAACACAAATCTCATGGTGGCTGCCCATTTTGTTAGGAATATTGATTTTGGAGACATGAAAGGTATTAAAAAAAAGGCATGAGCCTATTTATAAATACTAAAACCATAAGGGCCTATTTATAAATTCTACAAACCTTAGGGGGTATATACAAAAAGCTCTAAAAAATAGACAAAATTAGCGAAAGGTCCCTATAAGTCTATGTTTTCAGCCTCCAGTACAAGGAAAAATTTTATAAGGTCTCTGGTCCACTCAGCTAGACTTTTTCCAGCCTTAGGTCCCTCTGCACACATGTTTTCATTTTTCAAGACTAAAATACCCCTGTAACTGACGCATCATGGAATGAAGTGGTCCTCAACCTGCAACGTGTCAGGATTATGTAGCCTCGGATTGCTTTTCACGTAAACAGCCCGGATCTAGCGCCACGTGGAGGGTTAGACATTAAAAAAAAAATAGTAGAAGAGAAGGAAAGGAAAGGGATGGAGATACTGTGATTCCATAGGAGAGGAGTGAAGTGAGGGAGGGGTTGGTTGAGGACGACCAGGGCATACGTTAGAGCAGGGCAGGAGTTGGGTGGAATGGAAGGGAGGAGAAAGCTTGAGGCGTGGGACATCGGGTCTATTGCTAAACTGCGCCAAAATTTTCCTACTATCCCTGCTCTTCTCTCTTCTGTCTCCTCTGTGGTGGTCTTATATATAGAAATAAGAAAATGAAGAGGATTCATTGACCAGAAGAGGGGGTGGTTTGGTTAGGTATAATTGAGATTGGTCATGTTTTGTTTGAAAGGTCAAAGCTTTGGCGGTGGGTATTAGTGCGAGCCACTGTTTTTTGAGTGGGATTCGCATTTGTGATTTTAAGATGTGACTGGAGATTTAGTTGTTCACCTTGCCCTTGAGTTTATAGAAATTAGGAAAAGGCCTTGATTGTTTTATAAACTCAATTCATCACCTATGCTACAGAAGTTGGAGTTTTGTGTCAGTTCGGGTCAGGTCAGGTTGATTTTTTGTCAAATTTATCTGATTTTCTGTGAAATTTATCTGAGTTTCTGTCAAATTTATCTGAGTTTCAGGCAAATTTATCTGAGTTCTGTGAAATTTATCTGAATTTCTGTCAAATTTATCTGAGTTCTGAAATAAATTTATCTGAACAGAACTCAGATAAATTTCACAAAAATTCAGATAAATTTGTCAAAAACTCAAATAAACTATACAAAAACTCAGAATAATTTCATTTTCAATAAAACCTGCAACTAAGCTCTTCTATCTCCTCTCCCTCACCAATCCTTGCTCTCTATCCTACAATCTCCCACTTGGCACGAATGCCACTTGGTATCAGAGCTTGGTACCGTGCGTTTCAACGGTTTGGATCACGAAGTCACGATTTAGATCGGAGTAGATCGAAGACTTTCGTAGGGCAGATGGCCCTTCGTTTTTGTTTTCTGCAACTCGTTGGAAGGAAGAGGATGACTGGCGTTTTCTTGTTGGGCACATAAATCATGAGTACGTCATCAGTAAGGGAGAAGTCTTCCCATTTACTTCTTTGTGTTGCCTCGAGTTCCGCATGCCAGCAGGAAAAGCACCAAAGAGAACACGTATTGTTTTCTTTTGTATTTTTCTCATCACATCTCAAGTTCCGCGCGTCATCAGGATAAAGAGGAAGACAAACCCACGTGCTGCTGTTTCCTTCTTCTCTCGGGACGCGTGCCAGAAAGGAACAAACGGCTGATGCAAGTGTGTAACGGTTTGGGTTACTTAAAGATAGGGGCAAATTGGTCATTTCAGGTATGAATAAGTGTGAGAGGGACCTTTGGCTGCATGACTTTTTTTTGTGGACCTAAGGCAATAAAGTGACATGTTCAGGGACCTGTCGCCGAATGCCCCTAAAAAATAAAAGGCATGTGGAAGGTAGACACAACACCTTCCTTTTTGGGAAAGTGATTTTGAGAGTAACAAAATCCCAAGTTGATTGCATTCTTTTCCATATTTAGAATTCATCAAACAAAAAGTCTACATGGACTAACTCATGGAGTTAGTCCATAACTCCATGGTTCTCATCTAAATATTGGATGAGAACATCCAATATTTGGATGAAAACCATGGAGTTAGTCCATAGTTCTGTCCATGAGTTAGTCCATGTAGCAGGACTCTTCATCAAAAGGTAGGAAAACAGTAAAATATAAATGGTAAATGATTGAAGAGTCCGGGGAAGGTTAATAATATAGGGATGAAAATGTTCATGTTAAAGGGGCGACCTGCCCGGACCATGTTGTTTGGGTGGCCCAATCCAAGATTCTTAAAATACTAAATGCTACCTTGGCAATTGCTTTTGTAACATTTTACTTCTAAGTTGATTTCAAAAGGGAAAGTCTAATTCGTTATCACGACAATTATAAACTAATTGACACATGAGAACCACTGCCTATATAAAAAAAGATCTACCCATCAACATTTGCGCTAGGCGTGGGTCATCGATTGGATTTCAGGTGGGGCTTGTGGGCAACATGTAAAAGCCCAGCTTCAACCTAACTCATGTATGTTTCTCAAATCTTCTAATGAAGTGGCCCTTGGAGCTTCTTGAGCTCATCTCTCTCTCTCTCTCTCTCTCTCTCTCTCTCTCTCTCTCAATACAAATTCCCCTTGTAGATAAAAAAAAGTAAAAACCCTAATCCGTCTATTATTTGGGTCGGTTAGGTCATTAACCAAATCCAATCCAAAAGTTAAAAGAATCAATCTTGGTCCTAAAGTGCTAGGTCATGTTTCAATTGGGTCAGGGCACATGAAGTCATCAAACTCCAAGGTTTGCATCTGTTCAAATAAACTAAACTGTTGGAATGACTGTGTACTTGTTTAGAACGGTCAAAGTTTTGGGGCCGTTGATCAAGGGATTCGGATGACCAGGTGGGGTCCATTTCTTGCACATGCGAAAGCTCCAACTAGATCTTTTAATCCCCTAGTCCCATCCTCATGTGGGCCATCTGTGTTTGTGTGATACCGGTCATCCAGTGTGCACCAGGCGCATGGTGCGCGCCCGACTGTGGCCACTATAGGCTCATCCAAGTGGACCACACACAGGGACAATCCTAAACCTCAACAGTCTCATGGGATGACACTCAATAGAATGGATTGGACCATCGGATAAACTATAAATTCAATTTGGACATGAGCCCCACTTAATCATATGATGCCGGGTCACCCTACACTAGGGCAGGGGGGGTTCAATCCTCCCGGTCCCATCCATAGGTGGTTCCCTAGTGGCCCCACAGAGAGCTTGCAAAGAGGTCCCATGAATGGCGTGCACTAAGGCCTATATATATATAACTCCCCGGGCGTTTTTTTTTTTTTTTTTTTAAAGCCCCTGTTTTAGCCAATGAAAGTATAACATGTGTCATCAGTGATATACATATCCGATTCTCTCTCCTAAGCATTCTCCTACAAAGGTGGATCTCTTAAAATACTAAAAATCACGCTACAAAACTCCTCGGGCGTTTTTATAAAAAAAAAAAGGCCCCTCTTTTAGCAAATAAATGTGTGACACGTGTCATCAGTGATATGCATTTATGATCGCATCTCCTAACTATTCTCCTACAAAGTTGGATTCTTAAAATACTAATAAATCATTGGCTATTAGAACATAAACTCCCCTTTTGAGATAGGGGAGTTTTTGAGAATTTCCATATATATATATATATATTTAGGCATAAAATTTTGAATTTTAAAATT
Source organism: Litsea cubeba (assembly GCA_012931725.1). Taxonomy (NCBI): domain Eukaryota; kingdom Viridiplantae; phylum Streptophyta; class Magnoliopsida; order Laurales; family Lauraceae; genus Litsea; species Litsea cubeba. Next base: position 65,594,338 of record CM022951.1, read on the forward strand.
TCAAATCTTTCATTCTCCTTCATTATGGGGCAACGTAAAACCCTAAAGTCTTCTTCGAACGATTGGAGAGAAACTAGTTCGACTCGTTGCTTTTCGGTTTCGATCTGTGCAATAACTCTCCGGAGAAGACGATAAGAGCTGCAGAGAAGATCTCTGATCGGCCACATAGACTCGTTGGAGTCGGATAAGAGAGAAGAAGTCCAGGTTCTCTGTTTTGTATAGCTCCAAGTGCTGATCTCAAGGGTTGCAGAGTTCCATCGCATCTCTCTTGTCTCGGTTTTCATGATCAAAATCACATGGCCTTTTCTCCTATGATCTTGACAAGTGGCAGATAGGGAAAGAGATAAGAGAGAAGTTGGCTTGATTCAAGCCAAGCTACCAGACGAAGATAGGGGAAGAGGACGGCTGAGCTTTTGCACGTGATCGCTTGTGATGCCCAGCATCCCCTCGGTCCGTATGCCAGCAAAAGGGGCTTCTCTCAGCGGGTTCTTCTGTAAGTTGGATCAGGAGCGACCTAACATGAGTTTTTGAAAAATTTATCTGAATTTTTGGCAATATACCTGAGTTTCTAACAAATTTATCTTAATTTTTGGTAAATTTATCTGAGTTTCTGAATAATTTTTTTTTGTTTTTCTGACAAATTTATAAAAAGAAAGAGAGAAAGAGACAAGTGAGGAAAAACCTCCATCAAACACCGGACCAATGAGGAAAAACCTCCATCAAGCACCTGTGCCCACAATAACGTGAGGACCACGTACCTAAATACATAGTTGGGCCCACCTTATGACATATAGGGACCCCTGATAGTTGCGGATCCCGAGTTTGATACCCATCTGAATGGACCTGTTGGATCGATTGGGTATTCATTTAGGATGGTAAAAACTTATTGGCCATCGATAAAGTTGCTGGGTTGATGACTCAAGCCTCCATCAACATGCACAGGTAAGTGGAGTGGGGCCTCAGGTGGGCCATACAAGGATCGGTGCACAACACAAGTTGAGCACCGATGCTCAACAGAGGGGGCCCATAGGAATTATGACATAAATGGAAATGATCCATTATAAGATTAGGATATCAGAAACATGTCATAATCAGGATCCATAATCACAGCTATCATACAAAACACTATAACAGGTCTCCAAAAATCCCGCACTGGGCCTCGGTAAACATAATCTGGGCTGGTCCGGTCCTGATGAATGTCATTTTCTCTGGTGCCATATCCTCAAATTTTTCGTTTAATAAGAGTGGATCCTACAGTCCAATCGAACACAGGACCAAGAGGAAGAACGCCACATCAGCCATTTTCAATCTTAAAGCGGGACGTACACATGTTAAACTGAAATTTTAGAATATAGCAACTAAGGAGATGAAACTCATACTAGTGACTAGTCCAAAGGGTGGAAAACCCTCCCTAGTCAAAAATGAAATGAAGTGACCGATTCTGACGGATATGGGCTTCCGTCGCGTCACAAAACAATTGGATCATAGAGACGTGTTGGTCTGGGCATGGACCAGCATTTGGCCATCGTGGCATGGTACGTAGCCAATGGTTGCAAGACAGCGGAATCTGTCACATCTAGTGCTTGTCAGTCTTTAACCAACTACCAAGAAACTGCCTTACACAAACGACAAGATTTGAGAGGAAAAAGTAGACTCAATAAAGAAAAAAAATGGACTAAAAAACAACGTTGGATGCCACAAATCTCTCTCTCTCACTCAAATAAGAGCACTAATAAAGCCAACCAGTAAAAAAAAAACAAAAACAAAAAAACCACTCAGGCAATTGCGTGTGCAATAATAATACATCCTCAGCAATTGTCCGCATCATCAAGAGGAGTAAATAATTCACATATGTTTAAGGAAATCAATTTTTTCTGAGTGGAAGGATTATACAGGTAAATATATCGATGCATTAACACATCCAAAATCACTATATAATATATATATAGTCACCTTTTGCTAGTTTTTATAGCATAAAAAGCTATATCCATGGATGACTTTGACACTTAAATGGGATGAATTAAATGCGATTCATAGCAATTACCAACAATATTCAGGCCGAAAAGTTAGCCGGGTTGACTTTTACCAAGGCATCAAACCGCCCAACCAATAGAATTAATAGGAAGTGCTGCTCGTCTGATTTTAAACAAAACCGGCTTATCCACTTGCCCTCTCCGCATGGTTTGCATAGCAATTCTGGCACGGCAGAATTCAAACAAGTGGTGGCCACTGGCCCCTGCATTCATTGATTTGGGGCCGAAATGGACATGCTTTCAAAATTCAAATTAAATATTTTTTTTATTTGCCCCCAAAATCTACTTATTTTATTTTTTTTTTATTTTTTGATTTTGCTCCCAAAATCTACTTAACAACTTTTGGTTTGATCCCAAAATCCAACTACTCGCTGTTGGGATTCACCCCGCTCAAATGAAATTCATGGATACGCTACTATCTCCAACTTCAATTTGGGTGAAAAACCTTGCATTTCTCTAGCCACTGCATGCCCCACTCTGCATGTTGCAAGAAGAAGCTAATCTTCACCTTTTTTTTTTCAATCACTGCACATTTGCTTATTAAGATTGGCTTGGCTCTTCAACCTTGCCAACATCTCATACCCTATTTCTTTGACTGTTGGAGGCCTTAATTTGCGTTATGCTTCCCTTCGATAGTAGTAACACAGATTGCTTATTTCTTGGAGCCTCCATTCTCTCTCCTCTCCACTCCACTCCACTCCAACCAGCATTTCTGGAATAACTGGATCCACAGAGGCATGCAAGCCTTCTTTGGAATCTTCGTCTTGCCTCATTCATGAAGATCTCTTAGCTGCAAGCAATGAAGATTTCTAAACATCCTTTTCGTAAAAGCTTCTGTAGCCTTCTGTCCAATCTCAATCATGTGACCTGTACGTAGTGTTTTTTTTTTTTTGTTTTTTTTCTTCTCCTCTCTGAATAGCCCAGCTTGTCTTTCTTTTGGGTGGGTGGCTATTTGTATTCTTTTTGGGAGGCTTTTCTCTTTTTCACTGGGAGAGAACTATTTCATACCTAAACTAGCCCAGGGATTACTGCAAGAAAAAATATATATCGAAAAATACCAGTAGACGACTGGCTGTGCTTTAACTTTCTCTCACTAAAGCCCACCTTTTGCAGAGGAAAGTTTTTCCAATGCAAAAAAACTGTCGTGTTAGCCCCGTTTCTTTAGTGGAATTTCTGCTAAGAATTCACCATGTCCAGGAAATGTGACAAGCTGTCTTCTAAAATTTCTAAATTCTATATTTGTTTAGTGACATTTCTGAATTACAACCACCTTTTGACCTTTGGAAGTTTAGGAATTCGAGAATTCCACTTCCTATCTATTTTTGTGGAATTCCTAGATGCTCAAGCCCAAAGGGGCATCCAGAAATTCCACTTTGTCTGAGAATTCAGGAATTTTTCAGACAGAATTTTCTGAAATTTCAGCAAATAAATACGCGGTGTCATAATAGACTGTCTAAGCCAATAAGAAAACAATATGGGAAAAAAAATGAAAAAAAGTTAAAAAAAATCCACCGAAAGAAAGTGGGCTTTAGTGGTAGAAGAAACCACTGGTGAAGCCCATGTCGTCTGCCGCTATCTGTCATTCTTTTTGTAGTGAGTCATCCATGTGATCCTCCGTGTCCTGCCCGCTGCAGTGTATGCTCCGCACCTAAGTACACTTTGTCAGTCCGAATACCCCTCCACCTTGTTTATATTTTCTTTCACATAATTTGAAAAGTCTTGTGGGCTTTTTTGTCTTTCACATGCAATAGGGAAGTTATCATTTCCCGAGTTTCAAGTACAAAGAATAGAAAGTGCGTTATCCTTCCAACCTCCATCGAACCATCCCCGCTTTACTCTGGAACGATTTTGTTTCGCATTTCTTCTCCACTAGATATTAGAGAAAGCTTTCTTTGAAAGAATGCAACATTCAAAGAATTGGAGTAGATCCTTGAACTTTATTATGGCTTCTTTGCATTCATCCGACCATCCCCTCTTTAAACTTTTTTTTCTTTTTTTTTTCATCTTCCTTCATCCAAACATATAAATTTTTTGTGGGCTTTTGAGTGGGGGCATTTATATATCATCTTGGACATTCAGATTGTTCGAGTTAGATTTTGGATATTAAATACATGAACAATGTAGATTATAAAATAATATAAATCTATTAATATCGTTTCGTTTCAGTGGAAATGGCCGAAAAATCTCTTTTCGGACTGGATTTCAGACTATCTCGGATTTTTCGGCCGAAAATCACATATTTCTCCCTAAATGGCCAAAATATGGGCTTTTCATTTTTTTTCATTTTTATTTTTAAGTAGACCTAGCAGGAAAAAAAATAAAAATAGAAAGAAGAAGATTGAGAGAGATGAGAAAAAAAATGAAGAAGGAAGAGGGCTGAAAGTACCTCTTCTCGATGTCTCGTCTTGCCATCGTCGTTGCTTGTACCCCGCCTCGCCTCACCAATCACCATCGACTTGCTGCGCCACTCCTCTTCAGCTTTCTCTCTCTTTTTTCTTATTTTCTTCCCTTTAACCCTCTTGTACCATTTCTTTTTAGGGTAAATTAGCCAAAAGTCCCTGCGCACGGTCTTCTAAGGCATCAAGGACAACAACTTTTTCTCTAATGTCTCTAGTCCAGACAGCTGGAGATACTTTGGTGAAAGGTCCCTAATATGCCACGTCATATATTTTCATGACTAATTTGCCCCTTTCAACCCTCATTCGAACTCCTGCCTTCTTCTTCTCTCTCATTTTTCATTTTCCATTCATTTCCATGGTTTGGAGTATCGTTGCAGAGCACTTTTCGTCGCCACCATGCCATGACTTCCGATTCTCTCTATTTCATTTCTTCAAAGATGGAATCGGTTTTGAAATCTCTCTCTATCCAAATCTCTCTCTGTACAACTGATTTAAAAGATAGTAGTTTGCTTTTTTGCTTGTTTTCCCTTTCTCTTTTCTCGATTGGATCATAGTCATCAAGTGTTCTTGTTTTGGATTTCAATTTTTATTAGAATCTGATTTTTCGTATTTTGATTTTCGGTGTCGCCGAGCTCAGATAAATTTCCCAGAAACTCTGATAAACTGGACAAAAACTCAGACAAATTTGCCCAAACTCTAATAAATTTATCTGAGTTTTAACAAATTTATTTAAGTTTCTGGCAAAACTCAGACAAATTTATCTGAGTTTTGAACAACTTTTCTGAATGTGAGCCTGTGTGTCTGGGAAGAACTCTGTGCCTGGAAGCTCTGTGACATCTCCATCACTAGTGACTCTAACTGGGTAACTGAGTAGGTGGCCAGGCAAGTCGCGATCAAGGGTCTCACTCACGTAAAGGTCCCAGTACTTGTCAGCTATCTTGTTCACCTTCTGGCTACACTCGATGCTCTTTGGCTGGATGAAGGAATCATCAAGCATGCCAAGGTGCTCATACCACAATGCCATCCGGAAACCATGGACCTGTTTGCGGGCTGGCTGCCTAGTTGCCAGGTGATGTGGTTGGTATCCTCCCATGGCTATCTCTGTGTCCCTCGCACCTTCCATTGACCTTTTGATTGATGTTTGCTAACCCAATGATGATGTATTCATCATCAACTGTAACAGTTGAAAGCAAGAGTGAAAATTCTTGTTTTATAGTAGCAATACTTCCATTCATTTGTAGCACTATCAATTTTAGATCATTCACTTGACTGTCTTGAATCAAAATAATCTCTCCATTTCAACCATGACCTTCCTGTTGCCATCGATCCATCACATGGCCCGGACAAAGATAAATTTACAAAACTTTGATAAAGATAAATTTGCAAAACTCAGATAATTTATCTGAGTTTTCAAAAAAAAAAAACTCAGATAAATTATCTGAGTTTTGGCAAATTTATCTGAATTTCTGATAAAACTCAAACAAATTTATCTGAGTTTATGTCCAACTTGTGAGGTATTTTTCTATGACATAACGGTGGAATCTTGACTTGGTCTCTTCATGAAAGTTGTAGCCCTAGATGTGTAGATGATTCTAGGATTTTGAATCACCCGATTTGGACTTCGGAAACTCAAGTTATGGGTCATTGAATTTTACTAGTAAAAATAGGAATTTTGGATCGGTTTTTCCGGCCTTATTTTGAAGCAACGCTTGGAGGCCCAAACGAACTTGAATTTTTGCGAACCAGACCTTTCTGAAAAACTTAAGACGTCCTCTAAAAACTTCATGAAGACTAATTTGTCGTTCTGAAATTCTAACGCCATCCAAACCTCAATGGAATGAGAGAAGTTCATTTGATAAATTTATCTGAGTTTCTGGCAAAACTCAGACAAATTTATCTGAATTTCTGATAAAACTCAAACAAATTTATCTTAGTTTGTGTCTAAATTGTGAGGTATTTTTCTATGATATAACGGTGGAATCTTGACTTGGTCTCTTCATGAAAGTTGTAGCCCTAGATGTGTAGATGATTCTAGGATTTTGAATCACCCGATTTGGACTTCGGAAACTCAAGTTATGGCTCATTGAAGTTTACTGGTAAAAATAGGAATTTTGGATCGGTTTTTCCGACCTTATTTTGAAGCAACGCTTGGAGGCCTAAACGAACTTGAATTTTTGCGAGCCAGACCTTTCTGAAAAGCTTATGACGTCCTCTAAAAACTTCATGAAGACCACTTTATCGTTCTGAAACTCTAACGCCATCCAAACCTCAATGGAATGAGAGAAGTTCATTTGAATTATTGCTGAGCTTTGCCAAAACTCAGATAAATTGTCTGATTCTGCTTTTGCTGACGTGTACAAGGGTGTTTTTGTCTTTTTCAATGAGTTACTTTTACAAAAGGACTGCCTTCAGTACGATAAAATGTTGTGGACCGTTTGCAATAAAAATCACAGTTGAGGGACCTTCGCCCAAATGCCCCTTCTTTTTACTTTTCATCGAGATATGTTTTGGAAGTGATTGATGTACCCTGGACTCCTGGAGTGCTGGACAGTAAGAGTCTTCTAGAGAAGTGCAGAAAAGGGGTTGGGGTTGGGCCTCGGGCTGGCTGGGTTTTGGGCTGGGCATGGGGCTGGGTTTGGGTTACTGTTGGGATGGGGCTAGTTATAAGGTTGGGCTTGCTTTGGGGCAGGTTTTGTAAAAGGGTTGGAGCCTGGGCCTGGTGCCAACTTTGTTATAACATTTTTCTAATTGCATGTTTTTATTTTTTAATTGTATATATTTTATTTTTTATTTTTCATAAATAGAACTCCGAAATATTTTGCCGAAATTTCGAAACGACCAAAATATTTCATTTTACAAGTAGACTAAAATGGAGTCCGGAATAAAATTTACAACTATGATATGAATGATGTAGATTATTTACATAGATTTTATTTTTCAATCTTGACCACCCATTTTTTCTGCCACCATTAAGATTGTTATGGTGATACATGATGGAGAATGCAAAGTGGGGACTCTCTAATGGACAGTTCTATTTTTAGATCGAACATTTAATATTAATCAAGCTACATGTCTTGTAAATCAATAACGAGATAAAATCATCTCATCGACATGTTTTAAAGTTCATAGGCCACATAAGGAGGGGGTGGGGTTTACATTTGTTGTGTAGACAGGATGACAATCGAAAAAAAAATAAAAATTTTGTGTTGGAACCTAGAAATGACTTTTCAATTGATTTTGTAAATCCTGTTTTTGAAAATCTTTGAGAGACCAAATTGCAAACACACCACTTTCTGTTCCCACTCGCCTTAAGTTAAAGCCCAACATCGCTTATTATACCACATGGGTTTTATTTGGGCTCGTCAATATGAAAAAAAAAATTATTTTAATAAATCCGGTCCGGACCGGACCACAAAAGGCCTGGACTGGATTTGGACCACTAAGACCGCAAATCCGGTCTGGTTTTGTGGTCCAGTCCGGTTCTGTGCAGCCCTAATTGCCCCTGAAGTTCTAAGCCTCACCAATTGGAGACTAAGAATCTCCTCTGCAAGGATAAACAGGTAGGGCGACAGAAGGTCCCCTTGACGAAGACCACAAGCGGAGCTGAAAAGGCCATAGGGGCTGTTGTTGATATGAACCGATCCTTTACTAGAACAAATCATCTCCCTAATCATGTTGATCCATTCAGGAGAAAATTTGAAGAACTTGAGAGCCCTTAAGATAAAATTCCATTGCAGCTTATCAAATGCCTTTAGAGATTCTAGCTTTAAACAAACTGAGCCACCACTAATCTTTGAATTAGGCTTTTGAATAAGGTCATGGGTTAAGGCAACATTGTGATGGATGGACCTGCGTTTGACAAAGGTTGATTGGTGGTTGGAAATGAGGAGAGGAAGGATCGTAGAGAGTCTGGAGGCTAAGATCTTAGAGGTTATTTTGTAGGTGAAGTTCAAGAGGCTGATTGGCCTGAAATCAGAGAAAGTTTCCGGGGATAATTTCTTGGGGATTAGGGAAAGGAAGAAATCATTGGATTCTCTCAGCATGCGGCCAATAGAAAAGAGGTGGGTGACTGCTGCAATCACCTCTTTGCCAACAACATTCCAGTAATTAGTGAAGAAGGTACCAGAAAATCCATCCGGGCCTAGAGAGCTACTCCTCTTTAGCTTGAAGACTGCCCCTTTAATTTCAACTGTAGAAGGAACCTCATTAAAGAAACTAATTTTTCCCCTCTATGACTGAAGGCCTTCCAAGTCAAAAGGACCTTCATCGGGGATGACTGAATCTGCTTGGAAGAGATTGGAAAAGAAAGCAGCAGCCTGGTCACCAATTTGGGATTTGTCCTTTATTAGGTTACCACCCACACTTATGCTGTCAATTCGGTTTCGGATACCTCTTGCCTTAGCTTAGAGGTGGAAGAATTTCGTATTCCTGTCCCCATCTTTGAGCCACCTAACCATAGCCCTCTGCTTCCAATGAACAAACTCAACATTGAATCAATTATGGAGAGTAGCTTTCACCTTATTCAAGTCCTTGAGGCGAGAGTCACTTGGCTAAGCTTCGAAAGCAGATTGTTTAACCAGAAATGATTTCTCTGCTTCTTCGATGTGAACCTTCATCTGCCCAAAGACCTCTTTGCTCCAAACCTTAAGGTTAAGCTTAAGAAACTTCAGCTTCTTAGCAAGGATGAACTGCGGGGTTCCAAAACAGGGAGTAGCCCAGCTTTCCTCAACAACCTTAAAAAGGGATTCATGGGACTGCCATTTATCTTCAAATCTAAAAGGAGTGTTTTTGAAAGGAAGGAAATTCATATGGGATAGAAGGATCAGGCTATGGTCTAAGGCAATTCTGGGAAGATGGTTTACAAGAGGATCATCAAAGGTGTTTAGCCATTTAGTATTGGAAAATGCTCGATCGAGCCTAGCGGCTATAAAGGCCTGCCCTTGCCTATTGTTAGCCCAGGTAAAGCTATTACTGTTGTGCGCGTGTATGCGGAAACGTGAATCAGCGATCAAACGAACAAATAATCACACAAGAAAAATCAATCACACACAAGAGAATTACGTGGTTAAGCAATCTTGCCTACGTCCACGGGAAAGAAACTCTACTCTCCTTTAGGTTCACTCTTCTGTCTGTGTATCTTATGGGTTACACATTACCTGAATATATAATGCTCTCTTTTTTACCCCCCCCCCCTCCAAGAAACCCCATCTTAGTCAATAACAAAGTCTCAGTACAATTACCAAAATACCCATGACCATGAACCCACTTGGTCTGGACCGACTAGGCCCAACAATCTCCCCCTCCAAACCATGGGAAGACACCTTTGAACCCCCTTACTAGGAGTCCAGTCTTGTTGCCCTCACCGTCCTTAGTGCCCGACCAAAAGAGATGTCTGATCCAGATTGGAAAAAGATGCATAGAAAGATCATTGGTCACATCAGACAGTGGGTGGATAACAACAAATGGCAGTTTTATAAAGAAATTCCTCAACCAAATCATCTCCTTTCCTGCTTCATTAGCAGCTATGTATTCTGCTTCGGTTGTAGACAATGCTGTACACTTCTGCAACTTAGACTGCCAGGAAATAGCTCCCTCTGCTAAAGTAAATAAGTACCCAGAATTAGACAACCGACGATCAAGATCGCCTGCAAAATCAGCATTTGTAAAGCCTTCAAGTACTGGTTTTAAGCCTCCAAAACACAAGCAAAAATCTGATGTACCTCTCAAATATTTAAAGATCCACTTCACTGCTTCCCAATGCCCTTTTCCAGGGTTAGAAAGAAATCTACTCACTACACCCACTGCATGAGCAATGTCTGGTCGTATACACACCATGGCATACATAAGACTCCCAACTGCTGAAGAGTATGGAACAGATGTTATCCGTTCATTTTCTTCATCTATAGTAGGACATAATCTCTTACTGAGCTTGAAGTGACTGGCTAAAGGTATGCTAACTGGCTAAACCAGCATCTACCATGTTGAATCTCGCTAGCACCCGTTCAACATATTTCTCTTGTGACAACCACAGTTTCTTGTCATTCCTGTCACGACCTATTTGCATTCCCAAAATCTGTCGTGCGGGACCCAAGTCTTTCATGTCAAAAGTCTTTGACATGTCCCTCTTCAATTTGCCAATCATCTTACTATCTTGTCCAACTATCAACATATCATCTACATATAAAAGAAGGCTGATAAATTTTCTATTTCCAAACTTACGAACATAAACGCAGTGATCTGCAGCTGTCCTCTGGTACCCATGACTCACCATGAATGAATCAAACTTCTTGTACCATTGCCTCGGCGTTTGTTTCAGCCCGTAGAGACTCTTTTTCAACCTGCAAACTAACTGTTCTTTTCCTTCCACCTCAAACCCCTTCGGTTGAGCCATGTAAATCTCTTCTTTTAGATCACCATGAAGAAATGCAATCTTCACATCCATCTGTTCAAGTTCAAGGTCCATGCTGGCGACTAGACCCAAGACAACTCTGATAGAAGTCATCTTCACAACTGGAGAGAAGATTTCATCAAAGTCAAGACCCTTCGTCTGCGCAAAGCCTTTAACCACTAGCCGTGCTTTGTGCTTTATCATTTTTCCACTGTCATCTCTCTTCAGCTTGAACACCCATTTGTTCTTCAGAACCTTCTTACCTTTTGGAAGTTCCACCAGCTCATAAGTATTGTTCTTTTTCAAAGAACTCATCTCATCCTGCATAGCCTCCATCCACTCATCTTTATCTTCATGAGTTTTTGCTTCTGGGTAGCTCTCTGGCTCCCCTTCATCAGTAAGCAAAATATAATCTGCTGCAAGATATCTTGTTGATGGTTGACGCTCTCGAGTAGACCTCCTAACCTGAGGTTCTGTGGTTTCTGACTGAGGAGATTGCTCCCCCTGCTCAACACCCTGTTCATCTGGTAACCCCTGCGCCTCATCACGATCTAGATCGTTTTGTCCACCTTCTCCACCTGTAGTCTGCACTGGAGAAGGAGTCGGTGTGAGATCAACCACTCCATCAACAACTTCATTAGACTTTCTAGTCTTTTCAATATCTCCAAAGAATTGGTCTTCATGAAACACCACATCCCTACTTCTGATAATTATTCTTTTCTCTGGATTCCATAACCTGTAGCCAAACTCAGCTCCACCATAGCCAAGAAAAATGCAACATATTGCCTTATCATCTAGCTTAGGACGCTGCTCCTTTGGTACATGTGCAAAAGCCTTGCATTCAAACACCTTCAAATGAGAATAAAAAACATTTTTACCTGTCCATATCCTCTCCGGAAGATCAAAACCCAAAGGAACTGATGGATACCTGTTAATCAGGTAAACGGCAGTCAGAATAGCTTCACCCCAAAATGGCTTGGGTAGCTGTGCCACTCTAATCATGCATCTCATCCTTTCAAGAATAGTGCGGTTCATTCTCTCTGCTACACCATTGTGCTGTGGAGTACCAGGAACTGTTCTTTCATGTCGAATACCATGCTTCGAGCAATAACCTTTAAACTGGTTGGATGTATACTCACCACCATTATCTGTGCGGAGATATTTCAAGAGCTTTCCTATTTCTCTTTCAACCATGACATAAAACTGCTGAAATACCTGGAACACCTGATCCTTCGATTTCAACGCATAAACTCAGACTTTCCTAGATGCATCATCAATAAATGTAACAAAAAACTTATTGCCACCCAATGACTCCACCTCCATGGGACCACAAACATCAAAATATACCAAATCCAACACATTAGATTTTATCATTGATGTTTTAGAGAAAGAAACCCTATGTTGTTTACCAAACAAGCAATAATTACAAGGGTCAAGGATGTACATTTGGAGTAATTAATCAGATCTTTCTTTGCCAATAACTGCAGTCCTTTCTCACTTATATGTCCAAGTCTCTTGTGCCACAGATTCGGAGAGGATCTGTCTTCAACAACATTTAACACACCTTTGCGTAGCTTCACATGTGTCTTGTACAGCGTATTACACGCCTTCCCTCTCACAAAAATAAGAGACCCTTTAGTGAGTTTCCACCTGCCATTTTCGAAGTAACTTTCATAACCTGCACGGTCCAATGAAGTCCCGGAAATCAGATTCAATTGTAGATCAGGAATATGTCGCACATCTTTCAGCGTCATTGTGCAACCAATATCAGTTTGAATGCAGACATCACCGATCCCCACAATATTCGAATGACTTGTGTTGCCCATCTTCACAGTGCCAAAGTCCCCTGCTTTGTACGTCGTGAACATCTCCTTAGAAGGAGTAGCATGGTAGGATGCTGCTGTGTCAACAGCCCACTCAACCTGATGATCTGCAACACTCAAACACTCTTCAACTTCACTGGTCAGAATCACTACTTCATTGTCCAAAGTAGCTGTAGTGTTAGTGTCATTTTTCTGCTCATTGTTGGATTCTTTCTTTTCCTTCAAGGCAAAGCAATTCTTCTTAATGTGACCCTCCTTACCACAATGAAAGCATTTTCCAGACTTTTTCTTAGTCTGTGATTCCTTGCCACCTCTGGACTTGCCACGACCCCCCTTTGGTCCCCTACTCTTACTCCTCCCTCTATTCTCAGTAATAAAGGCCTGTGCATTATATGTCCCTGTAGTTTTCCTTCTTGTTTCTTCATTTAACAAGCTGCTAGTAACCTGACTCTTTGATAACACACCATCTGGAGTAGAGTTGCTCACGGAAACAACCAATGTCTCCCATGTATCTGACAAAGAACTTAGAAGAAATAAAGCTTGCATCTCATCATCAAGGACCATCTTCATTGTAGCCAGCTCATTCACAATGCATTGAAAATCATTTATGTGATCTTCATTTTTACCACCCTCCTTGAATTTCATGTTCACAAGCTTTCTAATCAGAAAAGTTTTTTTTTTACAGCGGTTTTCTTCTCATATCTTTCTTCTAACTTCATCCAAAGGGTTCTCGCATTGGTTTCATTAGACACGTGATGAAATATGCTGTTATCCACCCACTGTCTGATGTGACCAATGGTCTTTTTATGCATCTTTTTTCAATCTGGATCAGACGTACATCTCTTTAGGTCGGGCACTATCCCCCTCAATGGGATCATAGAGGACTTTGCAATAGAGTATATCCTCCATTTTAGGTTTCCAAATCAACCAATTGGTATGATTGAGTTTGATCATGGTAGTGTTCACAGTGTTGTTCTCCATCTCACTTAAATAATCAATAAAAATTTAAAACAACTGTTACTAACCTCAATTTCTGCACCAATATGTAGATCTCGTCACAACGAGCACGCTGGAAGAAACATATCTGAAATCCGACTTTGGATGGCTCTGATATCGCAAAATAGTTTTCTGAGCTCCGATTAGTCAAACTTTCTTGTTGACAGTCAAACTGCCAATTTTCTTCCACAGTTATGTAGATCTGCTCGCAACGAGTCTGTAGGCGCAAACGGATATCCGATCAGACACCAGATGATCAAGATATCGACGAAACAAGTTTCAACAGTCGATCCTTGTCAAACCCCGCTAACCTTACTATTCGCTGACGTGGCGATGACATCAGCAAATGCTGGAATGGGCTTATCGCTGGACGGGTCAGGCGGAACTGACCCAGAACCGAACCTAGTCCTGGCTGTGAGCTGGGCTTTCTGCAAACGGGTCAGGTCAACCCGACCCGAACCCAACCCGGAACTGAAACCAAACAGAGTCTTCTCCCCAAACAGAACTGGGTTCTTCTTCGTTATGGTTTTGTAACCAGAAAACGATGGAGATGTCCCTGTTTCCTCTCCGGCGATGGCGCGGCGAAAACGGCATGGCGGTGGCGGACCGGCGAAGAGCGGACGCCGAGACGGTGAGGGCGGCAGCAGCGGTTGATGTCGGGACGGTGAGGGCGGCAGCAGGCCGGATTTTCGATCACAGCGACGGTAGCGAACGATGCCCTTCTTCTCCGGCGAAACTAGTGGGATTCCGGCCACCGCGAGAAACTGGAGCAGCGATGGCGGTGATCCTTCTCAGGCGACGAATAGGAAGTCCGGATCAGCCCCTTGTGCGCAGCAATCCTATTTCTCCATGGCCCAGTGATGATCAAAGAAACCCAATCTCTGTTCTCTGATCGTGTGGTCCAAACAAAGATCTGAACCGATCTCTGTGCTTTCCTGCAACGAAGAGCAACGTGCAGAAATTCAAATCTTCGGATCGATCGCAAGCGCTGCACAATCCAAGCACTAGAAATCCTAGGCTCTGATACCACTTGTTGTGCGCATGTATGCGAAAACGTGAATCAGCGATCGAACGAACAAACAACCACACAAGAACAATCAATCACACACAAGAGAATTACGTGGTTCGGCAATCTTGCCTACGTCCACGGGAAAGAAACTCGACTCTCCTTTAGGTTTACTCTTCTGTCTGTGTATCTTATGGGTTACACATTACATGAATATATAATGCTCTCTTTCTTACCCCCCAAGAAATCCTATATTAGTCAATAAGAAAGTCTTAGTACAATTACCAAAATACCCATGACCATGAACCCACTTGGTCTGGACCTACTAGGCCCAACAATTACCTCTTAAGCCAAGATCCTTAAGGCCTGAAGCCAGAGCCATGTCATTGAAATCCTTAACAGAGGGGGAAGAGGAGAGGCGAGTACTGAATTTTTCTTTGGCCAAGAGAATGGCATTAAAATCTCCAATCACACACCAGGGAAGATTTGTGGACAAGTTGGATACCAAGTAGTCCCATAGGTTCCTCCTCAGCCTATAGTCAGTAGATCCGTACACCCCTGTCACCATACTGGGAGGGGAAGAAGGAGTCAGATATGGAAATGGAGATGTGATGGGAAGAGAGATCTAAAAGGGAGAAGGTGAATTTTGAGTTTTGGTTACAAAGGCACCAAAGAGAGTTTTCAAGGTTAGAGAAAGAAGGGTTAAGGCCAAAAGGGTGGGCTCCATAAGAGAAGGAGCCAAGATTAGCCTTAGGCTCTGAGAGGAAGATGAGGTCAGGGGAATGGGTAGCAAGGAGATGAGAAATCATGGTTTTTGTAGGGGAGTTGCAGAGCCCTCTACAATTCCAATATAAAGCATTTAACATTAAGTAACTTAATGGGAGGGAGGGCATGTGGAACTCATAGTTTTAGGACTTGAAGAAGTGGAACCTCTGCTTTTGGATTTCCTGTTGACTTCCACTTTGAAGGTGGAAAGGTATACCACCAGAGACGCTTCCTTGGTAGAGACTAGGTTGGAGTGATCAAGGGAGAGGGAATTGGAAGCTAATGTGGTATTAGCACAAGTTGAAGGGGTGGGGCCTGAAGCGATCTCCACTGCTGGGGGACCTGGGGTATTACTATCTGATCCATGGTTTTAAAAACCGGCCGATACCGTTTCGTATCGGCTGATACGAACCGGTATCGGCCGACACCGAATCGATATTTCGCTGAGATATCGGTATCGGTGATACCGAGTTATATATCGCCAAAATATCGCGAGATATCGGCCGATATGATGTTCATATCGGCCGTGACGATATCTCGGCCGATATTTTCAAAATATTGGCCGATCTCCTTTTTTTTTTTTTTTTTCGGGGGCGCTGCCCCCTGGACCCCCGCGAGCTCGACCCCCGCCGGGGGATACCCCTGGACTCCCTCTGCGAAGCGCATGTTTTAGAGAAGTGGCAATCAAGAAAATAAAAGGATCCTACTTGACCATGATAGCTAGGACTCTTTTGCTAATTGTCTTTCTTTTTTTTGTACTTGGATGTCTATTATTATCATAAGCTGCTAGATATGATATTAAGCCTATTTAATTATGTTTGGAATGATATAGTAGTAAAGATTGTGTAATACACTAATTCATGAACCAAAAGGCTTTATATTGAGTTAGATTCGATGTTACTCACTTATTTTTCCCTATATCTAGTATTTTAAAGTGTAGATATAAATTTTTTTATTTCCAAAATTTGGGGCTTTTCTTGAAATCAATTACATTTTTTCACATTAGTGTTCAAATTCATTGATCATGTGTTAGTTTAAAATAGATCTATACTTTTGGAACAAAAAAATATGAGTTTTTGCCAAAAATTGTGATTGCATTATGTCAAATTTATGATATTTCATCTTATTGATCATGAGCATCAATAATGATTGCATTATATAAAATACTAGAGAATAAAGCGAACAGCGACACAGACAGGACTCATAACTTAAGGTGACCGAGATTTTGATTTATTGTTGTTACTAATGGAAAAAAATATTGTTTTCCAACATTTTCTAATATTCTGGATTTTTTGAATATTTTTGCGAATTTTTTTGGATTAAAAAAAAATTCACACCGCAACGACCGCGACAGACCGATATCCGCGACGATATCCGCGACGTATCGGTTTTTCGGCCTGGCCGATACCACGACCGATACCGAGATTTTAAACCATGGGGGGAACACAGTAATAAAATATAAAATTTATCTCATGTGGAAAGGAGGTACAAAATTCCTGCAGAGAGGGGCCCGACTGTGGATTATATGCTGCACTGCATGATGGGGTTGGCAGTCTTCACACGTTATATGTGCCGTACTTTTCAACTTCTTTCTTTCTCCACCCAGAAACAAACCTATGTTCTAAAGCTATAATTGGTATTTCTTTTTTTTTTTTCCAGGCAGACCTAATAAAAATAGAGCTATAAAAAAAAGTCAAACAAAGAAGAGGTCAAATCTCTATTTTTCAGCTGTCTACTTTTTGAACATTTAAATTTTATAAGATTTGCCTCTAAATGTCTAAAATGGACGGATGCTAAAATATTATGCGAAACGCTCTTATTTTCATAAACTATGTCCGTTTAGACATATAGAGGCTGAAAACAGAGGTGCCAAATATGAGCTAAGTTTGGACCAACATGTACCCTAGAGACTCAGAAGCTAAAAATGACCGATGCTAATGTAACTGCTAAAGGTGCACGTTATTTTGACCCGCCTACGCTTCATATTAGAACTACAAAGTTTGAAATCAAGGGGAGTAGCCTTATTTCAAGCCTTAATCATGCAATAGAAAATTTGGTTTTACATGTGTAATTGTCAAGAATGCAATCTTGTGAGAGACTGTCCAAGCACCATTTTGCAAGATATGTAAAATGATTTTCAAACTTTTTTAGGTGTAAAGATCTTGATGATTAAATGGTCTTATTTTCATACCTTATTCAGGCATTTAGATACAACCATGATAATGATAATGCATATGCGTTTTGTCACTGTCCCTATTATATAATAATTCGCACAATCTATGGCAAATGATTGTTACGATCAGCATGGTCAATATTGGATACAGACCAATATTGAATACAGACCATATAATTCGTGGGTCCCGCCCACCCAATTCTCAAAATTTGATGGTGGCATATTTTCAAGTTTCATGTTTTAACAAAGAATATAATATATATATACTTCCTTTTAGATTGTTGCTCTCTACTTCTTGTCACATTTCGATCCCGAATCACCCTGGCCTATAGTAATTCTCGAGGTATAGCACATGTACTCTCGTAACATTATGCCTGTCTAGAGTCAAGTACAACATTACGAAGGAGAAAATCTCACATTTCCACTTGTGAGTCTAGCTCACTAACCTATCAATCACATTTAATAGCGGAAGCATCTTGAATAAGGAGCCACTAGGTACCATTTCATTGAACAGTTTATACAAAACATGATAAAATCATCAAACTAACGTAGGGATTATAAAAAAAAAAAATCATCCTACATTCTATTACAAAATGTGATCCACATCTAACTTCTAATCTCATTGGTGTGACCACTACAACAAACTGCACTTTTCCCGACGCTATTTGCCGACGCAGTGAAAATTTGCGTCGGTAAAAGTCTCATTTCCAACGCATATTTGGACTGCGTCGGCAAAAGTCATAGAAATTGATACTTTTACCAACGCAAGTAAGACCGCGTTGGCAAAAGCTATAGTAATCACAATGGCGCCAACAAAAAATCCCCACAAAAGAGAGGGAAAGTTTTGCCAACGCGTGTTTTTCTATTGGCGACGCAATAATGCGTTGGCAATTATCTTGCCTACTTGCGACGCACAGATGTGCGTTGGGAAAGATCTGGTTTTATATTCACACCATTGCCAACGCATGAGTTGCGTCTGCAAAGCCCTATCTATGACAAACTTATATTTTCCGACACTATTTTCCGACGCAGTGAAAATTTGCGTTGGCAAAAGTCACAAAGAATTGCTACTTTTACCGACGCAAGTAAGACCGCGTTGGCAAAAGCTGTGGAAAAACTTTCCCGACACTATTTGCCGACGCAGTGAAAATTGGCGTTGGTAAAAGTCTTTTTTCGATGCATATTTGGACTGCGTTGGCAAAAGTCACAGAGAATTGCTACTTTTACCGACACAAATAAGACCGCGTTGGCAAAAGTCACTAAGAATTGCTACTACTTTACCGATGCAAGTAAGACCGCGTTGGCAAAAGCTATGGAAAAACTTTCCCGATACTATTTGCCGACGCAGTGAAAATTGGCGTTGGTAAAATTCTTTTTTCCGATGCATGTTTGGACTGCGTTGGCAAAAGTCGCAGAGAATTTCTACTTTTACCGACACAAGTAAGACCGCGTTGGCAAAAGTTGTAGAGAATTGCTACTTTTATCGACACAAGTAAGACCGCGTTGGTAAAAGTCACTGAGAATTGCTACTACTTTATCGACGCAAGTAAGACCGCGTTGGCAAAATCTGTGGAAAAACTTTCCCGACACTATTTGCCGACGCAGTGAAAATTCGCGTTGGTAAAAGTCCTTTTTCCGATGCATATTTGGACTGCGCTGTGTCTGCAAAGCCCCATTTAGTAAAATTCTTTTTTTTGCCAAAATAATATGAGCACACCGTAATCACTTTGATTTATTCCCAACTCTCTGCCTCTTTCATGTCTATTATTTTTTTTTAAATTCTAGGGGCAACTACAATATCTTCTAGCGGAGTTTGCTGAGAATTTTTTTGGATGGGTCCCACTCGTGCCCATATTAATCAGAGTCGTTCAAAATGATCAAACGCATTTATTTACCTAATTTCTTGTTTAGAATTGAGCTGGAACCACTGTAAGATTGACCAAACAAAAAACCATGGCTAAAAAATTGTTGTTTTATTAACTCACTACAACAATCTGCACTTTTCCCGGCGTTTTTTCCCGGCCCAATAAAAAAACGCCGGGAAAAATATAGCTTTTGCCTGCGCAAAAGCTTATTTCGCCGGGAAAAATATAGTTTTCCCGGCGATATTACTTCGCCAGTAAAAGTCCCATTTTTTCGGCGTTTTCTTATTTTCGCCGACAAAAAAAGTCCCATTTTTCCCTGCATTTTTTTATTTTCGCCGGCAAAGGTCTCCCCGCCGGGGGGGGGGGGGGGGGGATGCCCAAAACCTTTCGCGCCTTGATTTCGGACTCACCCCCTCTAATATATTGTCCCATTTTATTTCGTTCGTCCCCATCCCTCTTCTCACTCTCTCCCTCTCTGGCCCTGGCCCTCGATCGCTCATCCCCATCCCTCTCTCGCTCTCTCCCATCCTCATTTCCATCCCTCTCTTCCTCTTCCCGGAATCTCTCTCTCAGGGAGCGCCCACCCCCCTTCAGCAGGTTCTCTCTGCTCCATCGCCAGGCCCATCTCGACCCTCCCATCATCTTCTCCTCTCCATCGCCGGACCGTGCGCAGAAACGCCAAATAAGGTGAGGGAATAACAAACCACTACCCAAAGGACTCATCCACCTCTACTAGCTGCTGTTGCTGGTTGCTGTGGAGAACGATGAAAGCGAGTGGTGCGATGGTTTCAGCAAAGAGATGGAAGCTTGTTAGCAGACGTTCCAGGTACGCACAATAATTTTTTATTTTTTTTTGCTCTTCGTTTCTTCCCTGTTGCTTTTCTTTTCTTTTTTTCTTCTGGGTTGGGTTTTGGATTCTCTGCAGGTATGGGGTGGTATTAGGGTGGCGGAATGATTGGTTCAGCGGTTTGGGAGATGAATGGCTTGGGGATTTGGGGTTTTGGTTTCGTAGGGACGGGATTCGGGCAAGCGGTGGTGTTGGGAGTATGGGATTTGGGGATTTGGGGTTTTGGTTTCGTAGGGACGGGATTTGGGCAAGCGGTGGTGTTGGAAGTATGGGATTTGGGGATTTGGTTTCGTAACGAGTCTGGGATGCGGGTTCTAGGAGATGAAGGTCTCCTCCATCCCGGAACCTCTCCTTCTTCACTGCTCCAGCCTTCTTCCTCCTCTTTGATTGCGCAACATCTCCTCCCGTTTGTTCTTCCAGTCCTAGGGCTCACGACGATTTTTCTTCGAGGACTTGCATTAATCTCGTCTCTCTCTCTCTCTCCCTCTCACGCAGCCGCCGCTGCATTCTCACCAGCAGATCGAATGCAAACCGACCATCTTCTGCTGCGTGTTCCAGACTCAGGTTTGATTATATCATCTCCTCGCTCAATTTGTTTTTTTGTAATTCCCCCTTTAGATTGCTAATGATTTCATCGTTGAGTACAAATAATCCATCTCACTCACTTTTTTCTTTCTTTTTGATATTTTTTATCTTATATAGGATTCCAGATATTTTTAATCCATCTTACTGCGTGTATAGATTTTTTTTTATTCTTCTTCTTTCTTTTTGTTTGTTGCTTTGATCTCGTCATTGGTGGCCTATGCCTGTGACAATGCTTCTTATGTCTGTGGCCTATGTCTCTGTGTGGTTTGTGATTCTGCTTTTACAAGCAGAGTGAGATGTTTCCTCTTGTTTTCAGTTTTATATATATATATAAATCTCAGCCTTCGAAATCAGCTTGTAATTACAGAAATTCATGAGCCATTATCGTATACAATACATTAGATGCTTTGTTGCATGCAGGTGGCACTTCTTGTCTCTAAATCTCAGGATTTGAGTTCCTGCTTATGGGTCTTTTCCCTATAAATTGATCATGTGATTTATATTAAACTCTCCTTCAGTTATGTCTCTAAATCTCAGGATTTGAGTTCATCACTGCTTCTGACTCCTTCACTTCTCCCTCCTTCTTCACTGCTTCTCAAGTAATATGCTTTGTTGCATGCAGGTGGCACTTTTTTGTTTTATTATTAGAAATCTAAATCATATTTATTACTGTATTTGTAGATTTGTAATATGTAACATCAATCCCTTTTTAGTGTTTGTATATCTGTCAAAAGTTCATTTGTTCACTTGAATCTTCATGTTCTTTTTAGATACTTTGGTATTGTTTTTATAACTAGTAATGATTTGCAAGCAGTTTGTGTTTGTTGCCATTATTGTTCCAAAACTCATCTAGTCAAGTAGGAATGATGCTCAATTGACTCAATACAGTTGCATGATGGTAAGCAGGTCAATCCCATTTTGGTAAAACCAACCCTGGTTTCATTGCAAAAACTGGTGTGTGGTGAAATGTGAGGGTTTCCTATTTTGAGTAACTCAGAGAACGAGAAGAATTTGCTTACTGATTATTTTGCATTAAATAGTGTAAGTAATATATGTTAGACTGCTAAATGCTTTCATGTACTGCTAAATGCTTTCATGTACTTGGTTTATGAATATCCAAAAGGGCCTACAGTATGGTATGTTTGATTTTGCCCACCGGGTGTTTGAGTTTTTGTTTATAAGTTATCCTATCCTTTTTCCTTATTGAGTGGTGAAATGTACCCGATATGCTTTGAAGCGGTGAATTAAGCGAGGAGAAGTCATACAATTATCCACTTGGGGGCTTTGATTGTAAGTGTTCTTCGCATGTCGGTCTGGGTGGGTTTTGACTTGTTCTGTTAATCTAAACTCTGATTTTTTATTTCACAACATTTTTCCTTGAAAATATGTAGGTGATGACTGTTCTCTATGTTCTTGTTGGCTGGGCTGCACCGAATCTGGTGCACAATTCTTTTTTTTTTCGCTGTACCAGTAATTTGGTGGTGTTCATCCATTCTCAAGCAAAGCAATTCAGCACTGTCTTTTTCGAATTGGTTGTTTCTTGTTAAATTTGCCACTGTTTACTTCATTATTGGATTTATTTATTTATTTATTTTTGTGGTAAGAGAGTTTCATTATTGGATTGAAGATGCATTGCACTGCTGATAATGGATTTGACAGCGAGATGAAGAATTGGATAGTGTATTCATATTTCATGTTTCTCTCAAAAGGGTAAAAAAGTTCTTATTTCTAATCATGTTTTTAGGTAAAAGGATATGAATCTTAGTAGCACCAAATGAAAACTAGAAGTGGGTTTCTGTTTTGGCATTGGTGGTCCAGCAGCTGTCAAAATATGAAAAGCTCTCGATTTTTCTTTTAGAGTTTTATGTTCTAAATGTTCCTTTTGTATTTACCTGACATTTTTTTGGCACTTGTCAAATGACTAGAATGCTGATTTTAAGCCTATTACAGCTGCCACTAAGACAGTTTCCAAGGTGAGATCAAGAATATAATAATCATTTTTTTTCTTCTCAATTTCATTACATTCTCTTGGAGCCCTGAAACAATGTTGGACTTGGTTTACTTTTGACTCATTAATCCTTTGTATAAGTGTACTCTCATGCTTTATTGCTAATAGTAATTACCAATCTGCCAAAAAATAAAAAAAGAAAAAAAAGATAGGTATGCTTGACAAAAGATGCTAGCATCTTTTGTTCACTATCATCATACCAATTCATTATAAATCAATAAGTCATGCCTGCTATTTTGATTGATTTTGAAATTTGTTTGACTACATGTCCATGGCAACTGGATTAGAAAATGATGGGTCATCCATGTTAACTTGCTTCTTGTACCAAGTCACTTATTTACTTATTTTTCTTATTACTTTGACCAATTGCTGTTGTCTTGCATGGCCATTGCATATTACATTGGTCATAACACTTAAAAAAATAATGAAGAAGTGACAAAGAGTCTAAGTAAGATGCTGGCTACTTGTGGACGAGGGATGTGGCGTACCATTCAGGGTCAATAACTGATGGACAGAGAAAATGACTGGCACTAGATGTGGTCGACAGGTATGAATTCTTCCGCCTGAGCTCATGAGATTGCAAAAATCTACTGGGAATGTAGGGTGCTTTGTATCCATAAGATAAAGTTTTCGCTTTTTTTTTTGTAAGGAAGATATTGTATTTACTTAATGATGATAATGTAGGAAAGTTCATAAAGATACTGTTGATCATTGGATATAAGTGATGCTTACAAGACCCACGAATCTAATTTCTAGAATTATTCTAATCGACCGAAAGTTAGTGTTGTTCTAATTATTCATATGTTTACTAGCACACCTACCTTCATGTGTTTGATGAGACTATGGCTCTTGTGTTTTCTTTTTGTTACATGTTACATTGCATGATTCTTTTCGATCTTTTTGTTACATATTACATTGCCTGGGTTACAAGCTCATGTTGTCTTGGGAAATAGGCAGTGAATCCCTTGAATAGGATTTTTGGATTTGAATCAACATATACCATGCAGTGTGAAATTCAAATGTCGTGCTTTATTTTGTATGTCCTTGAGGCCATTGTTATAAGTTCTGAATGGCATATTAAGCCAGCTCCTGATCTTGAAGTTCATCACTGCAAAAATATTTATTCAATATGTTTAAGCACTTTAGCTAATATACATTGTGGGATTAATGAAATCAACCCATAATGTAGATTTTCTGTGGAATTCAATGTTTTGGCTGTGAGGTCACGTTAAACTTGCTTTGAAACAAGAGTAGATTCTTGCATTGTATGCGTAAGCATAGTGTTTACATGTTTCTTATCTTAGATTCAGATATAATCTTCCAGGCCAAACTTACTCCCATCATGCCACTTTCCACGTCCTATAGTTATGCACTTATGCTATGCTTTCCTCTGCTCTCTCACTCTCTTTTTTGAATAGGTGTATAGAACTTGCTATCAGAAAAGAGAGAGGAGGAAAGGGCGGTAGAACAAATGGAAGGGAAGGAGTTTTGTAAGCCTTAACAGGTGGGGTGTATGCTTTATGAGCATGTTTACAGAAATAATTACATAGATTTTAAAATTTGTTAATATAAATAAAACATCAGAGTTTGGGTTGTGAAAATGTGATTTCCCTGCCTTGGAATTCTACCTTCTCTTGCATTTTCTCTAACTGTTGTGTTGTGTTGTGTTATGTTAGATTTGGACCGCTAGAGGAAGAAGAAGTAATTGAAAATGAAGGAGATTTATCATCCCCTGCTTTAGAATCTTACTGTTCATGTTGGGTAAGTATTGCTTCTGCTGCTGTATGAGTATGAAATCAATGCGTGGCTCGTTGATCCTGTTGTATGAGTTATGCAAGTCTTCCATTTTGTGAGATTTCACAAGAAGTTTGATGTAGTATTGATTACTTGTTGATCTTGTTGTATGAGATATGGAACCAACATTTTTTGCTCCAAACTCTTGTGTTCTGATGTTAGATCTCAAAATCCTCTTGTATAGGAAGTTTATTAAACTTGTATCTGATGGTGTTCGTTTTTTGTTTTGCATATTGGTTTTGGATTTTATCGTGCTGGCTGCAGACTCTTAGGGATCTACCTTATTTATTTTGGTCACAGACATTTGTGGATGTTAGAATCTTTTGAAAATGATGAAGTAGTAATATTTGTATATTTTAGAGATATGTGAGTTTATTTTGGTTTATGGATGTCGGA
Source organism: Litsea cubeba (assembly GCA_012931725.1). Classification (NCBI taxonomy): domain Eukaryota; kingdom Viridiplantae; phylum Streptophyta; class Magnoliopsida; order Laurales; family Lauraceae; genus Litsea; species Litsea cubeba. Next base: position 65,619,416 of record CM022951.1, read on the forward strand.
TATTTGGTTGTGGATATTATTTTGGAATTATTGATGAATCTATTTTAAATTAGTTTGTGCATCAAATTTGTTGGTTTGAACATGTATTTAGATTTTTATTTGTGGTATATGTACAGGAAAAAATATAAATATAATTTTTTTTAAAAAAATAATATTTCCCGACGCACCAGTGTGTGTCGCAAAAAAGAAAAGGTATTACAACCTTTCCTGACGTGATATGTGCGTCGGCCTCCCAATGCATTAGTAGGGTTGGCCATTACCGGGAATTCCCAACGTACTGCCAGCGTCGACCATTATTATGAATTCCAAACGCACTGCCAGCGTCAGCCATTACTAGGAACTCCCAACGCATTGCCAGCGTCGGCCATTACTATGAATTCCCAACGCATTGTCAGCGTCGGCCATTACTATGAATTCCCAACGCACTACCAACGTCAGCCATTATATGAATTCCCAACGCACTGCCAGTGTCGGCCATTACTATGAATTCCCAACGCACTGCCAGCGTCGGCATTTATTTTGCCGACGCTGGTATTGCGTTGGCAAATATGGTTTTCGAATCAGGAAAACAGTACTTTTTGCCGACGCACATCTTTTTGCCGACGTATTGGACGACTCTGCAGTGCGTTGGTAATTGTACAGGGATCTGCCTACGCAGCTAAACAGCGTCGGCTATGGATTTGGCTACACATAATTGCCGACGCGCGGCCGACGCACTGAAATGCGTTGGGAAATCTTTTGCCGACGCAAAACCTACCTTTCCAGACGCGATGACTGCGTTGGCAAAACTGTATTTTGTTGTAGTGGACCCACACAAAAAGGAGTCATTCACACCCTCCAAATGAGCTCTTAAAAGAAAATAGTCCATTGCACTTCGTGAGCTAGACTACATAGGGCCATTGCCTAGCCATTCTTCTAATCCTGGAGGAACCTCTTCGGTTTCCTCCTCTCCCTCCTGGACTTCTTCAAGACCGGCAGCTACACCTATGTCTAATCAAGAATAGTATCTCAAATACGACGAATTGGCAAGTTTAGACATTAATAAGTAAGTACATAATGTATTAAATCAAATTTAAATGACAATTTAATGAAAGATTTCAAAATCAAGTAATAACTAGGTAATTTGTATCAAAATCGAATAATGGAATTAAATGAAGAATAAACATAATACTTTGGCTATTATATTGAGCTCATCCTCTCAAAAGAGAGCGAATCTAGTTGGGATGTCACCAGCGGCCCGACCAAAGGCTAGCTGGCTACCCGGGTTTGGAGTTCCGATGCTTTATATTACATACGGCAGTAGTCTCGAATAATAAATCGAGTATAACCCCGTCGGGTCAGCACAAGGTCGAAGCTACGTAGTGCCGACTCAATCGAATCAAATGTTCACATAAAGAATCTCAAATCTCAAATCAAATTGAATGATAAAAGAATAAATGCCGAATAGAAATTGAATTAAACCAATTCTAATATCAAGGTAAAACTCCGAATAGAATCGAATTAAAACATTCCTAGTACTAAGTCTAAAACAAGTATCATAGGGTACCAAGGGTTCCACCTAGATTAACAACTACGGAAAGAAAATCATGTTTCCAAAGAGGATCAGCTTCACCCTACGGCTACCTTATGGCTAGCCGCGGGCCTTCTACGACGAGCTTCACGGCTAACCGTGAGGTCGCCATAGGCACTGGGTTGAAAACCCATTTATTGTTCTGTCAGTCAGAGTCCCAGATAGAGACTAGCCCAGAATTCATGGCTAGCCGAGGGCTCGCCATGAGCTCCCCGTAGAGCATAGTTGTAAATTAAAAAGATTCTGATCGCAGGCTCAGAAGCTTCTACTGTTAGCTTCACGGCTAGCCGCAGAGTAATTCACGGCTTGCTGTGAAGCTTCAGAATTCACCTTCGAATTCGGTTTCTGTTCAGAATTTTGGGGGCGATCATTCCCCTCCTTTTCCTTCATATACACCTGCAGAAAACCATAGGGCCTTGCTCTCTTCTCATATAACATGCATCCCCCTCTCAACAACCAACACACATAATCATACTCATAAATCACATTTTTCAACTAACCTAATTCATTCATTCCATTTACAACAAAAAGGCTAATTGAGAGTTTAAGAGTAAATCACAAATAGAATTCAAATTCAATCAAAACATAAACAATATGAACTTCCAAATTAAGCTTATACTTGCCTCAATTCAAGTTTTCAAACCTCTTTCCAATCTTTTGCTCAAATAACTCAAAAACCCAAAATAACAAACCCTAATAACAAAATCAAATGAAAATGCTAATGATTATGCATGTATGAACACATAAGAGTCTCTTGACTCCAATGCAACTCAAAAATACAAAATAACAAGGGTTTGCTTCTTACCTCTACAAGAATTCCAAATTTGGGAAATTATGTGTTCTTGAACACAGAGATGAAGAAGATGAAGTAAGTGGAGGTGAACTCCAACTTGTCTTCACTTGAGCACTTAAAATGATTGGAGAAAAAGAAGATGAGTGGAAAGGAAGAAAGGAAGAAGAGAAGCTCTTTCTCTATCTCTCTCTTTCTCAAGATAAAGGTAGCAAATGAATGCGGTAAGGATGGTTTAAATGGGATAAGAAAGTGCATTTTGCACACAAGTCCTCTAATTTTAGACATTTTCCATTTTGAGTCAAATGGTGGCCCACTTCTTCAACTCTTAGTCAAATGAAGTAAAGCTTCATACGAAAATCGACGTGCTCATCGAGATACACGTGATGACGCCAAGATGACGTGCATATGATGCAAAATGAGAAAATCGATAATTACTTAAAACCCCTCGATTCTACCCCATTGAGTCAAATCGGTTTAAAACCACCTAATCAAGACTCGATACTCATCTAACTCAATCTATAAAGAACCAATTAACATAAACTATCTTAATTAACAACTAAGTATGATTAATCACTTAAAACATCATTAATTAGCATTAAATGAATTTAATTCGGGTCGGGGTGTAACACTTCTATCAACTTTCACATAGATATAATTAGATTTTTTTTTTTTGAATCTCATGACCTACGATTTGAAAAATAGAAAACGGTGTTTCTCTCTCTAAACACCTTATAAGAAATTATCTCTTTTTTTGGAAATTTAAAAAAAAGGTAGGACTATCTATAAAAGTACTTTGACAAATAGAAAAGAAGTGTGCTGGATTATATAAATAAGTCTACTTTCAAATGGTGGCCCAAATTGGGAATGAGTTTCTACCGATACATATCTATGTACGCCACAACATTATATCATTTTTTTTACATTGGTTTGAACCTCAGGCATATTAAGTTATAATTTGTTGCAATAAATGTCATGATGCATGGTGACATGTGACCATCTCTTTGCCCCACTTGGAAGAAATTTTTGGCACTTTCCCTCGTTAGGCTAAATCTTAATCTGCCCCTACTCACAACCGTTCTGTATTATGTCTAATTTAATATATTTGTGTGGGGATATTTCCGAACTCACCGGAGTACCGGTCGATGCTCCATCTCGTGCTCCGGCGCGAGATAGGCCATTTCGGCCAGGCTCGTCTCGACTACCACCAGCTCGGCCAAGTGCTCCCACGTCAGCCAGAGGCTCATCTCAGCCCCTCACACAACGCCTCCACCTCGACATAGCTCCAGCTCGGCTGTGGACTTCATCACGTTCCTCCACTTCGGCATCTCCACTTGGGCATCTCCACGAGGTCTCTAGCCAAGTCAGGGTCATCCCCGACCTCGGCTCCCCAACCTCGGTCGAGGTGCCAGGGCTAGCCAAGGCAGGGGTTGACAGCTGTCCCCCCCTTGGACACTTAAGCACGCTAGAGCACGCGCGACAAGACAAGGGCACGCCTATGCTCTCTGACAGACAGAGCCTCCCATGCCGCCCATGCTTCCTGACAGATCGGCGTCCACAGACGCCAGAGTGGGCTGTGATGGGACGGCTAACCACCTCATTGTCTCCTGCCTCCTCTCTCTCCAAAGTCAACTATCTCCCTCTCCTCCTCTATAAAAGGGGCCAAACCAGAACAGAAAAGGGGACTCTCTCTATCTCTCCCGTCCGAGAGAACCACACTGGTATCACCTTCTCCCCCAAAATCTCCTCCTACTGTCCAGTACACATACTGACTTAGGCATCGGAGAGCCCTGTGCTGCCCACAGCCAGGGTCCTCTGACCTGTTTCTTCTCCCTCTTCCAGGTTCTCAGGCAGTGGTTCTTCCATCAGCAGCGAGGAGACGGGCGGCTCCGGCCTTCGTCCTCCTCAGTGAGTCGCAAGAACACCACCCCCCCCCCGGGTCCGTGAATTTTTGTGCACTTACAATTGGCGCCGTCTGTGGGGAACGCTACAAAAAGCCATCTTCCCAAACGCCATGCCTCGGAGAACCAAAAAGGGAAAGGAACCGCTGACACTGTCGACACAGCTGCCGACGGTCCCCCACCGGGAAAGGTCAAGAGCAAGATCTAATCCAGCGAGCGTCCAACAGCAGGGTACTCAGTCGGGTTCGACCTCGACCCCACCTTCCAAAAGGCGCACCCTGAAGGACAACAGAAGCAACCAAGCTCCGGGCAACAACCACGACATCAGAAAGTGGCTTGATCGACGCATCGAGCAAGCAGTACGACAAAGCTTGGAGGCTGCCGGTTTCGCTCGAGTTCGGCCGAACTCTGACGGCCTCGGCACATCTCCCCTCTCTCCAGAGATCAGGAGCTTCCCCCTTCCCGAAGATTTCAAAATCCCGAGGTTCGTCGTTTACGACGGAACCTCGGATCCAGCAGCACACCTCCGGCACTTCACTCAGAGGATGTCGGTGTGGGGCGACGCAGGCCATCTGAACTGCAGAGTCTTCTCTTCCAGCCTCGGGGACCTCCCCCTAAAGTGGTTCTGCGCACTCCCCCAAGGATCAATCAAAAGTTGGCAGCAGTTCCGGAATTCCTTCATGACGAAGTTTCAAGCCCACAAGGTCGTCCCCAGGTCAGCCGCCGACCTGATGGCCCTTAGAATGAAGCAGACCGAGAGCATCACGCAGTTCGCCAAAAGGTTCTGGACTGTCTACAGCCAGATCGAGAATACACCAGATGCAATAGCGGTCCTGTCTTTCCGACAAGCCCTCCTGCCAGGCAACGAGCTACGAAGGGACTTGGTCATGCATCCCGTGGTCACTATGGCAGCTCTGATGACCAGGGTAAACCAGTTCGTCAGGCAAGAAGCAGACGAAGCCCGAGCCCAGAAGCATTTCAACAACAATCAACAGGCAGCGTCCATCTCGGCGGACGAATCCACCTCAGCGGATGCCTCCAGCTCCGCAGCAGCGTCCATCTCGGCGGACGCCTCCATCTCGGCGGATGCCTCTAGCTCCGCAGAAGCGTCCATCTCGGCGGACGCCTCCATCTCGGCGGATGCCTCTAGCTCCGCAGAACCGTCAATCTCGGCGGACGCCTCCATGACAGAAGTCTCCTCCAGCTCGGGGGGCTGCTGAAGCCTCCTATCATCTTCCAGCTTCGACCGCCCGTCAGCTTTGATCGCACGACCCTCTACCGTCATTTCTGGCGGCACGGTCCTCTACTGTCAGCTTCGATGGCGCCGTCAGCTGCGACGACATCGGTACGACCCTCTACTGTCGGCTTTGATCGTACGACCCTCTACTGTCATTTCGACGGCACGGTCCTCTGCTGTCAGCCTTGATCGCACGGTCCTCTGCCGCCGCTAGTCGTCCAGAGCTACGTACCCCTGGTGACGAGCCGGTGGGATCTCCATTGCGTGCGGCAGGCGCATCTCGGCCCTCGCGCCAGATGCCCGGCACAGGCCCCTGGTGACGAGCCAGTGGGATCTCCATTGCGTGCGGCAGGCGCATCTCGGCCCTCGCGCCAGATGCCCGGCACAGGCCCCTGGTGACGAGCCAGTGGGATCTCCATTGCGTGCGGCAGGCGCATCGCGGCCCTCGCGCCCGATGCCCGGCACAGGCCCCTGGTGACGAGCCAGTGGGATCTCCATTGCTTGCGGCAGGCGCATCGCGGCCCTCGCGCCCGATGCCCGGCACGGGCCCCTGGTGACGAGCCAGTGGGATCTCCATTGCGTGCGGCAGGCGCATCGCGGCCCTCGCGCCCGATGCCCGGCACAGGCCCCTGGTGACGAGCCAGCGGGATCTCCATAGCGTGCGGCAGGCGCATCTCGGCCACGCGCCAGACGCCCGGCACAGGCCCCTGGTGACGAGCCAGCGGGATCTCCATCGCGTGCGGCAGGCGCATCTCGGCCACGCTCCAGACGCCCGGCACAGGCCCCTCGTGACGAGCCAGTGGGACCTCCATGAGCGCATCTTGGTGCATTCTCCAGTTCGGCAGTCGTGTGACTTCCCAGCTCGGCAGAAGCACCCTGTTACAACTTAGCAGTGATGCCAACCTCTGGCTCTGGTCCATTGCCAGCCCGTCATCCTCCACGATACTTACCTTCTGACCTCAAAAGAGCAGTCTATTGAGCTCAGAAGCTGGGGGGCTATTGTGTGGGGATATTTCCGAACTCACCGGAGTACCGGTCGATGCTCCATCTCGTGCTCCGGCGCGAGATAGGCCATTTCGGCCAGGCTCGTCTCGACTACCACCAGCTCGGCCAAGTGCTCCCACGTCAGCCAGAGGCTCATCTCAGCCCCTCACACAACGCCTCCACCTCGACATAGCTCCAGCTCGGCTGTGGACTTCATCACGTTCCTCCACTTCGGCATCTCCACTTGGGCATCTCCACGAGGTCTCTAGCCAAGTCAGGGCCATCCCCGACCTCGGCTCCCCAACCTCGGTCGAGGTGCCAGGGCTAGCCAAGGCAGGGGTTGACAGCTGTCCCCCCCTTGGACACTTAAGCACGCTAGAGCACGCGCGACAAGACAAGGGCACGCCTATGCTCTCTGACAGACAGAGCCTCCCATGCCGCCCATGCTTCCTGACAGATCGGCGTCCACAGACGCCAGAGTGGGCTGTGATGGGACGGCTAACCACCTCATTGTCTCCTGCCTCCTCTCTCTCCAAAGTCAACTATCTCCCTCTCCTCCTCTATAAAAGGGGCCAAACCAGAACAGAAAAGGGGACTCTCTCTATCTCTCCCGTCCGAGAGAACCACACTGGTATCACCTTCTCCCCCAAAATCTCCTCCTACTGTCCAGTACACATACTGACTTAGGCATCGGAGAGCCCTGTGCTGCCCACAGCCAGGGTCCTCTGACCTGTTTCTTCTCCCTCTTCCAGGTTCTCAGGCAGTGGTTCTTCCATCAGCAGCGAGGAGACGGGCGGCTCCGGCCTTCGTCCTCCTCAGTGAGTCGCAAGAACACCCCCCCCCCCCCCCCCGGGTCCGTGAATTTTTGTGCACTTACACTATTGATGGGCAAACTCAAGTTTGATATCAAGTTTTTTATTTATTTCAAAATATAAATTAAATAAACTATACATTTTTTATTGCACCGAAAGTGGTTTTGAGCAAATACCTCGGATGCCAAAGTATATATTTCATTTGTTTAGTTGCTCGATCGTCAGATGGTTGCTTTTTTAATATCTCATTATAGTAAGCCCAATGACAAGTAGCCATGATAGAAAGCTCTCGAAGTATGGATTGGGCCGCTTGAACGGGTCAACCCCTTGGGCTTCAGCAACGCTAATTTTGAATGACCATAACTTTTAATCCATAAGTCCGATTTTAGTATTCTTTATACCGTTTGAAGGCTCTCGAAGTGTAGAACCTAGTGGTCTACTCCTCTTCATGATCAGAGGCTGGGAGATAGAGTGAATAATTGGATCAATGAACCAGATCCATCCTCTTTGAAAAATGAACTTTGAACCTAGTTTGGACCCTATTAGAATTCATTGACTAACTAGAAAGTTAATTACACTTCAAAATGGCCTAAAACCTTCGATTATCAATCAATGAGGATGATTGTGACATAAAAACTATACAAATAAGGTTCTTAGGGTGTTTAAGATTGACCTTATAGGTCCATAGACATGGAAACCTTGACAATTAACATGGCCCGATGGAGATCATAAACCGTGAGGAAATCTTGGGCTGAGATCATCTCACGTGCTTTTCCGACTCATCTAGAACCTTACCATGGGTATTGATTTAGAATATTTCAATGCATCTCACACATACACAACGTGACACCAAAGAGATATAGCACGTGCATTGAATAATCTAAAACTACATCGTAATGGGCGGTTAGAGATGGCGGAAAGTAGATTAGGGTTGGCTAGTAAATATCCTTGATTCTATTATTCTATTTGTATTTGCATATTGAGATTGATTTATTTATTGCCCTCTTATATTCAGTTACTTGTTATATGCATTATTCGTATTATTCCACAAATTGTACTACAATTGCCTTACAAATGATATCGTACATTAATGTGATATTAGAACGGGGTAAGAATATGATTCGAAATTATGGTTTGAAAATAAACGGATTTGATTAGAAATGATTCGATTAAAAAAGTCTTACTTCAGTCTAATTATTATTCAATTCGAATGGTTTGGCATTATGTAACTTCGATCTTGTGATACCCGACGGAGTTACAACTTGGTTTAGTTATTCGAGACTACTGCGGTATGTCATCTGGAGTACCAGAACTCCAGAACCGGGTGGCCAGTCAGCCTTTGGTCGGGACGCTGGTGACATCCCAACTAGATTCGCTCTCTATCGGAGAGGATGAGCAAATGTAGTAGCCAACTATAGAAAGTGAGTATTCGATAAAGCATGATTTATTCATAATGCACAATGTGCCTAGTTGACATTTATTTGGTCTCTTTAATCTATTCGTCTTTAACACTACGCCAAAAATGAAAAATTGGAACGGATTACCGTTCCTAATCCATGTGTTCCTAATCCGTTCATCCGTTCTAATTCCCTATTTTTGGAACGGATTAACGGATTAGGAACGGATGAACGGATTAGGAACACACGAATTAGGAACGGTAATCCGTTCCAATTTTTCATTTTTGATGTAGTGTAAATTCGAAATTTGAATAACATGTATTGAATCTTAATTGCTCATATATCTTATTGAATCGTCGTATTCATGGTGCTACACTTGGCGTCACATGGATCCAGGACACCAAAGAGAATTACTAATAACCATTCATATTAGATATTTGATTGGTAAGCATATTGGTTAGCTATGACCGCCGAAGTACGTATTAGAGTGGTAATCTTGGGTTTGAGGCTAAGTATTTCATATTGCATTTAGCTTAAGGTAATGCATATGATTAGTATTATGTTCTATTGAGATAAGTATTTAGTAGATATTCATTATAGTACTTGTGTACTATGCATTTAAGAGATTTAAATTATTAGTTTTGTTAAAGATAAATTGTAATGTAATGGATTGGTTAATGGACTGCTCGTGTCTTTGTTATTGTTGATATGCATGCTTCTGCAAATAAATGTTCATTGACAGATGTCAGTGAGCAATCCTCAAACGTGCAAAGTGAGATTTTCTCCTTCGTGAATTCGGACTTGGTCCGGAACAGGTGTGAGTTTACTGGAGTATGCGTGTCACACCTCAAAAACCACCCTAATTCGAAAATTCTCGGGATCGGAATATGACAGAGGGCAATGATTCTGGAGTGGGGACAAGGGCAGGCTAAAAATATAGATCTCTCTCTCTCTCTCTCTCAGCTAAGCTTGTTCTTGAGATATTAAATGATGCCTTCGCCTCATTGCACAATGTTTCATCAATGAATTCCTCTTCTTGTAGGAGCAGGCTTCTTTTCCTATAGCTTCTCTTTCGTTGGGAGCAACCTTATTTGCTTTTTTTCCCATAGCTTCTCTTTCCGAGGGAGCAGAAAGCTTATAAAAGAAGGAAGGAAGAAGAAGAAAAACCAGAAAGAAAAAGTGTCTAGAGATTTCTCATTTTCTGAACATAACAATTACAGACACATCTCAGTATTTATATAGACTGGTTATAACAAACTCGAGAGGAACATATTCCTGTTACAATAGAATAATTGAAAGATCAACAACTTAGTTTATGTTTGTCAGTTGATGAAGACCATCAGCTCTCTTTAGAATGACTGAGTCACTATTGTCTTCAACTGATCTGAGTTCTTGAGTGACTCGGTTAACAGCCCCCTTCAAGCTCATGGGACTGTCAGTGACATGAAGCTTGGAACGCAACAATTGAAAAGATCTGGGATGGAGACCCTTGGTAAAGATGTCTGCTAATTGATCTTGAGTGTTAACACATAGAACTTCCATAGTTTTTTGTAACACATTTTCTCTAATAAAATGATAATCGACCTCAACATGTATTGTTCGGGCATGAAAGACAGGATTAGCAGCCAGAGAAATTGTAGAGATATTATCGCACCAAAGAATAGGTCGAGATGGCAAAAACGCTCGAAGATCTCACAGAAGCATACAGATCCATGAGAGCTCTGCGGCAGTGTGGGCAAGAGATCGGTATTCAGCCTCAGTAGATGAGCGTGCAACAGTACTTTGCTTCTTAGCACTCCAAGAGACTGGGCAGCAGCCTAAAAACACAAAAATGCCCGTGGTGGAACGACGATCCACAGGGTCACCAGCCCAATCAGCATCAGAGAATGCTGTCAGCTGAAGAGGGCCTCTCTTGAACTGAACTCCATACGAAAGTGTGCGTTTAGTATAGCGTGGAATCCTTTTGAGTGCAGTAAAATCATGGTCTGTGGGATGATGCATTTTCTGACATGCTTGATTAACAGCGAAAGAGAGATCAGGCATTGTCAATGTAAGATATTGCAAAGCTCCTGTAATGCTACGATAAAGTGTGGGATCTAGGAGAGGAAGTGAAGCAGCTGGAGCAGCAACCAACTTGCAATTACAGGGAGAGCCATAGGGCTTGCATCCTAGCATGGAGGTTTGTAGTAAAAGGTTATAGGCATAGTTACTCTGTGAAAGAAAGAGACCTTGAGATGTTCTAGTAACCTCAATGCCTAGAAAGTGATGTAAATCCCCCAAGTGTTTCATCTCAAAGACCATACTTAACTGTCGAATTAAGGATGAAATGTAGATGGAATTGTTCCCAGTAATAAGGAGATCATCAACATAAACCAAGACCAATGTAGTAGAGGATTGATGATGTTTGATAAATAGAGATAGGTCAGCATAGGTATTGAGAAAGCCCAGGCTAAGAAGATAGTTAGAGGATCTCTCAAACCAAGCTCTAGGCGCCTGCTTCAATCCATAGAGAGATTTATGGAGTTTGCAGAGGTGGTGAGGAAAGCAAGGATCCACAAACCCTTGGGGATGAACCATATAAATGTCTTCCTGAAGTATCCCATGCAAGAAGGCGTTTGTAACATCAAGTTGTTGAATGGTCCAGTTATAGAACACAGCAAGGGAGAGAATGACTCTGATGGTAGCTTGCTTGACTACTGGACTGAAGGTTTCATTGTAATCAACTCCATGTTCTTGGTGGAAGCCTTTAGCAACTAAACGGGCCTTATAGCGAGCAACAGACCCATCAGGTTTATGCTTGATCTTGAATACCCAACGACATCCTACTACATGTTTGTCTGGAGAGAAAGGAACTAATGACCAAGTCCCCTGTCTTTGTAAAGCTGAGAACTCTTCTGACATAGCTTGACGCCAAACAACAGATTTGGAAGCTTCTGTATAAGTGGAGGGTTCTGCTGCATCATAATAGTCATTTGATGGAACTGTAGGATGATGCTTAGTGGAGAAAAAGACCTTCTTCTTGCTAATGCCATCTTTGGAGCGAGTGACCATTGGATGCCTATTTGAGGATAATGGTAAGGGGGAAGGGGCAGGGTCAGGAGAATGTGGTTCAGTTACAGTGTGGTTTTGAAGAATAGGAGAAGGCAAGGGCTGTTGTTTGAGTGAAGACTGAGTGGAAGCTGTAGAGGGAGATGTAGAGGAAACTGCGACAGAGGAACTGGAAGAGGGCGAAGGAACTGTAATATGTTGATGAGGAGTAGTGGATTGTCTGTGGACTGAAGTAGTGGGATGGAACCTAGTGATATGAAGTGGGGGAGCAATAGGAGAGGGGGGTATAACTGATGTAGAAGCAATGGACTGGTAAGATCCTAAAATGGAGGAAGATGAAGGGATGCCAGGCCTAAACCATGCTGAGAAGGGAAAGGGATTGGGGACAGAAGGAGGTAAAGCATTATGAGCATTAGAAGCTTGATAACGGAAGTGAGTTTCATAAAAAATGACATGTCTAGATAGAAAGACTCTGCCTGTGGATACATCAAGACACCTATATCCCTTGTAATTAAGGCTGTATCCAATGAAAACGCATTGATTAGTGCGTGGCTCAAGTTTGTTTTGTGAATAGGGACGAAGCCAATGATAGCAAGCACACCCAAAGACCCTCAAGGTGGAGTAGGTAGGTGTACAGGAGAACAAAAGTTGCCATGGAGAGACAAAATTTAAGCTTTTGGTGGGCATTCTGTTGATCAAATAGGTAGCCGTAAGAAAGGCATCAGCCCAAAATTTGGTGGGCATATGTGCATTGAACAACAATGTGAGGCCTGTCTCAATAACATGTCTGTGTTTCCTTTCAGCACACCCATTTTGTTCAGGTGTGAAGGGGCATGACACTTGGTGAAGAATCCCACTTTCAGCAAGAAGGGACTGAAATCGTTTGCTCATATATTCCCCACCCCCATCAGAACGAAAACTCTTAATTCGCAAGGAAAAAAGATTTTCAATTTGCAATTTAAACAATCTAAAAGTATCAAAAACATCAGATTTATTGATAATAGGAAACAACCAACTGTATCTTGTAAAGTCATCAATGAATAGCACATAATATTTGAATTCATATTCAGTCTTAGTGGGTGCAGGACCCCATACATCACTGTGTATCAACTGCAAAGGAGAAGTAGTAACAATAGTAGAAACTGAAAATGGCAGTTTACAAGTTTTTCCATAGCGACAAAATTCACAAAAAGGAACTTTAGCAGAGCCTTTGAGAAAACAGTTATTGTAGACAATTTGATGTAAAATGGAAGCAGATGGATGACCCAGTCACTTATGCCAGGTTTCAGCTGAACTGGTTTCGCCAATAAGAGCAGTAGCATGAGTGGAAGGAGAGATGATACTTGAAAATGGATATAAGCCATTCTTACTCGACCCTTGGAAAAGAGTCTTCCCCGACTTGTGATCCTGTATTCGGAACCCATAAGCATAAAAAACAAAGACACAATTGTTGTCTTTAGAGAACTGATGGACAGACAAGAGGTTAGTGGCAATGTCAGGAACATGAAGAATATTATTAAGTTGGAACACAGTAGAGGGGGTTCTAACAATAGAGGAACCAAAGTTCAGTATTTGCAAACCTTGACCATTGCCTATAGCAACCTTGTCTATGCCTTGGTATTCTGATTGAATAGACAGATTGTTCATATCATTGGTAATATGATTCGTGGCTCCAGTATCAGCGAACCACGTCTGCTCAGGGTTGTAAGAGGCTGCCATTGTTGCAAGTTGAGTAGGAGGATGGCGCCCCTGGTAGGAGAAGTCCATGCGATGGTAACAATCTAGAGCAGAGTGTCCAGTTCTATTGCAGATTTGCCAACACTGCTTCTGTTGAAGGGCTGATGTGGATTGTTTGTCTGAAAGCCTTGACCTCTACCTTTGGGATTAGGTCGACCTCTGCTTCTGCCCTGATAACCAGACCTGCCTCTATTGTTGTTGTAAGTATTTGACTTAGCCGAATCACCTCTGGACGAGAGAAGGGCAGTAGAAGAGAATTCTGGAACATGTTGCAGTGTAGTATCGATATTCATCTCTTCACATAACAACAACACATGAAGTTCTTCAAGAGAAATAGGACTGGAACGAGTTCTAATAGAGCTCTTAAAGGGACCATACTCAGATGGTAATCCATTAAGTGTATAGATGACTAAATCATCATCATCAACAGGAGAAGATGCAGAAGCAAGACTGTCAGACAGATGCATAATCTTTTGTATGTAATTAGTGATAGATTGGGATCCCTTTTTTGCAGATTGAAGTTGGGTCTTCAACTGTATAATGTGAGACCGAGAGATTGAAGCAAAGCGCTTTTCCAGAGCAGTCCAGACTGCCTGTGCTGATGACAAGCCAACCACATGTGCTAGTACTGTCTCAGTCAATGTAGCATTGATCCAACACAAGACATTCTGGTCTTGTTGGATCCATTCAACAAATTTAGGATTGGGTTCTTTGGTTGGAATTCCATCAGAATCAACAAGAAATTCAGACAGACAGGGATAGCTACCATCTATGAACCCAATTAGCCCATTTGCCAAAAGAACAGGCAGAAATTGAGATCTCCATAGCAGGTAATTGTGATTTGACAATTTTACAGAGATCAAGCTTCCTATGTTAGAAATCAGGAAGGCAGGAGTCTGATTCGTGAATGAAAATGATGAAGAAGACAGATTCTTGCGGAATTAGCACAAACAGCTGGCGGAAGAAGATTCTTGAAGAAAAAAAAAGATTTGAAGACCAGAAACAAAGATCACCTGCAGAGAATTCTAATATGAAGGAGTAATCAACACTTCACTTAGTTTTTCGAAGAGGAAAACCAGGCCTGATCTTGAAGACGAAGATCAGACTCCGCAGATCTAGATCAAGAGATGTGTTCAGCAACAGGAGCTGGAAGATGAAGTCCAGATCTTGAGACCAGACAAAGATAGCACTCAAACCTCGATGAGGACGGAAGACACAAGCAGCAGCTATAGGATCTTGAAGGCGTGTGCCTTTGAGAGCTCTGATACCAAGAAAGCTTAGAAAAGAAGGAAGGAAGAAGAAGAAAAACCAGAAAGAAAAAGTGTCCAAAGATTTCTCATTTGCTGAACATAACAATTACAGACACATCTCAGTCTTTATATAGACCGGTCATAACAAACTCAAGAGGAACATATTCCTGTTACAACAGAATAATTGAAAGATCAACAACTTAGTTTCTGTTTGTTAGTTGATGAAGACCATCAGCTCTCTTTAGAATGACTGAGTCACTATTGTCTTCAACTGATCTGAGTTCTTGAGTGACTCGGTTAACAAGAGCAACCTTATTTTTGATAGCTGCGGTCTCTCATTGGTTCCAACCTCCTTTGGTGGGCACACAAAATATAAGAAAAAATGAACAATAAAAATCTACAGTCAGCGGTAACTGATCACTGTTCGGGTCTTATGTGGGGGTCAGTTTGTGGGTAACATGTATATGCGTAGCTTGAACCAACCTGTTTAAATAGTGTCCAAACTCAATACCCAAACCAATCCCAAAGTTAATTAAGTCGATCTCGATCCTGAATTGTTTGGTCATGTTTCCCTTGGATTAGGAAGTCAAAATACAGTCGGTCAGAATATTGTAGTAGGTTCGGATTGGGTTTGCAGTTCAGGTGGAAGTATGGACCTAACCCAACCCAGACCCGATAAGTTAAGTTTTCTATTTTAGATTTTTTTAATTTCCCTTCTTCTAAAGCAGCAAACTAGTTTAGATATAGCTTGGCAAGCTGAGCTGGGATCAAACCTTTTTATCCTCTTTACTGGCAGTACCATGGGTCCAGCGGCTGAGGTCACTCATCTTTACATGGTGTATGAAAATATCAATTCATAATTGCTGATCACAATTTTATGGATCAACGTACGTGAGGTTGTTGGTCTACACAGCTTTGTTACAGACAAATCATAGACTACAAGTCCAGGCTATGGCCCGTATATGATTAAAAGCCTAGCTCGTTCCAACATATTTTGGCAAAAGGACTATATCCTTTGTAAATGAGCTGGGGCTGTTCTGGGCCTGGGCATCTGCCTAACATTGAGATGTTCCACCCCACCCCAGTCTTGCATTTTAACTCCCCTTATACTCCATACACAATTAACACCAACAATTTAGATCACAGCTTACCAGCCATTTGTAGTGCAGACGAGTCATCACATACATAGCATTCGGACGGAATGCAGGACGAAAATTAGAAGCTTTTCTTTTAGAGCTGTTTGTTAATTAAAATTGAGTGCTTCCATCCAAGGAAATAAAAGTGAAGGATTAAAGATGATCGCCATCAAATAAGCCAACGCTTGACAGAAAATGATGACTCATGCACCACTTTACTAAATTAATTCATAGAGGATACAATACAAGCAAATGGACCCTTAACTTTATATGAAATAAGAATTTGAAAAGTCTCATGAGTTTTAAGGGCGAATTAGAGAATATGAACAATGTCTCAAGATTGTTCAAGTAATGGAGAAAGCACTTTCATAGATCTTGGGACGCGTTTATTTACTAGAGGCCGAACTTTTATGAACTCAGGACCCCCATATAGAGTGCCAGCCGAAGAAATACGATTCATCCTCTTCTTAGGCTCACTCGTATTCAGAAAGAATAGGAAGGGCAACCTAGGTCCGGCAATGGAGAATGATTTGACTTTCAAGCCTGAGCCTCCCTGTCCTGGGTCTGGACATATTTTGAGGCCTCTCATATAAATGGGCTCGGTGTTGGCCTTCATTGTAGATGCTACTGGGCCTAATGGTTTAGCACTATAATGCCGTTTGGACCTGGACTTTAGTTCCAGACCTCATGACTGAGCTGGCCCAGTCATTGCCAGATGCCAAACATTGTCATTTCCTTCAATAATGATGAATAATTTGAGAACGTGATAGTTCTTTAGTTTATTAGAATGCAGAGTAGCTACAATTGGGCCGTTCAATAACCATGCGCACCAATGACACGGCTTCCATGTTTTAACCCAACCCCATGTTCATGTTGGAACCTTCAGTGTGTCATTGATCATGTAATTTATATTATAAAGGGATTTGATACAGTGAGAACTGTTCTCACGGAGTTACCGTGAGAACTTTTTTATAGGGCCCACTGGGGGTCTCATTTTGGGATGAGACTGGTGGGGATTGAAATATCTATATGGGACCACCATGAATATCAAGTTTGGCCCCAATCCCATGCTCCTAACCCCTTCATCCATGACCGACAAGCCTAGTTCATTCATATGGGTATATAGTCGACCCAACGGTCCAATTCATTTAAATTGGTGCCAAACCTTGGCGCGCGTGACTATCAAGGGGGTCCCTATCGATTGCAAGATTTGGATTGGGTGATAGGTGGGCTCCACCCATAGTTTTTTTATAAAATATGCCAATTCTTTCTATGGTGAGAATCAGCAATGAGTCGGCGCCGGAGGAGGAGGTCTTCGATACCGTAGCGACTTGACGAGTGGGTGAGGCCGAGGGGCAGAGGAAAGTGGGTCTGCGAGGTGTGGGAACCTGGGCTGGGCCTACATCAAATCTCGTCCCGTGCGGACCCGGGCCAGGCTTGGGCTTCCCACGATCTTGAACATATGCTAAATATTCTCTAATTAATCCTATATTGTCACCGGGAACCTGGTGTGAACCGGACTTTAAATCCTCCTCCTTTTTTCTGGACTTGGGACCGGCAATGCAATGCAACAAGTAACATGGCGGAGTTAAAATCATGCACTTGGCATGCACACTGACAAAACCTTTTATATACATAGTATGATTGTCATAAAAAAAAAATATAGAACTTATCCCGGAACAACATCTCACGAGACAAAAACTCTGAAGCATAACTAATGATGTGATTAGCAAAATCTTATGCATTATCAGCTATCTGCATTAAACACTTAATCAATGGGGTTTGAGTCTGTGAACACACCCACTTGGAGGGGGTTGTTAAAACCATTTGTATGGGTCCCAAGTTTGCTTGATTGCATGAGTATACAACTACAAGGCTTATAGATGATCTCTTTGGTTGTTTGAGCTCCTTTTGCTCCTTTTTTGTCCCTCTTTTCTTCCTTTATATAGTGCAAATTTAGTGAGTCCTGAGAGTAAAATAGATATGTTGATTAAAGTTAAGGACAGAGATCAATACTATTTAACTTCGATTGAAATATCACTTGCATGAATAAAAGTAATACTGCTCTCCTTCATACAAGATTAAAAAATAAAAAACAAAGAAAGGCAGCTCTCAATAGAATCAATACCCGCCAAGAATAGATCATGTAAATCTCATAAGATTGGAGTTGGGGAAAGAGATTGGCACTATTTAACTTCGATTGATATTAGTAAAATTATATTGCAGGCGGGCCTGAACGGGCTGGACATGCTTTGTCCATCCCTAGTCTCAGTTCCATTTTGGCCGAGCTTTCAAATAATTGTCGAAGTACAGTCCGCTAAGTTCAAATTTTTTTAAAAGCCCTTTGTTTTTGGGCTTGGGACTGACCTAATACTCGTTTCAACTTACTAAATTAACAGGCCTACCTCCACGTTTGGGAGGTGGGTTCCAGTGGCTCTGGAGCTACTCCATTTGGGAATAATATTGGTTCTTTCTTCCTGACGTAGGTAGGGTTTTACGGCTTTTAAATATTTTAACTTTGTAGTCTATATACTTGTGTTTTGGTTGGGATGCCCCCAATGGGCTGAGGTCAAAATGATTAATTTGTATCAATATTTACTTATATATATATATATATATATATATATATCTATGGCGCAGGAAGGGAATGGGATAGTTTCATCATGATGTATAGTGACTCAGCATGAAATACATACCATTTGATCATCATAATCATCTTTGAAGTTTAATATATAGTTATATATGTGCTTACAAAACTAATGAACTTTGGATGATTTGGTTAGATTATTGCAATTATCTTATCATCACACATGGGCCCTCCATTTCCTAATCTATGTTCGTTGACCCTCCCGTCCCCCTTTCCTCATGAAGTTGCATGCATCCAAGTGGGCCCGGTAAGAGTTGCAACTGTTACTTTTTTCTTGGTTAGAAAATGGATTGATTGGAGAGGATTGTAAAATCATTGTGGGTCCGACATTCAGTACGCACCAGCGAGGTCAAACTTTGTCAAAATTGATAAAGTACAGTCAAAACAAGCTAAAGCAGTTTAAAGATCGCCAAATGGGCGACCATAAATATTACTAAATGTGTCATAATATTTTCGGTTTTCGCTTCCCGCGAAATTGGGGCCTAAACTGGCTTTTCCGTCTTGTGAAATATGTATTAATCATGCTTTTAATCATATTCTGAATCTTACATGGGACCGACCAAGTATAGACATTCATTTTAAATGTCCCCTATTCCTTTTTTAGAGTGTGGCTACCTACCTACACACTGCAAATACCTCTCCACACACTGCATTTTAAAAAAATAATAATTTTTTTTCCTAAACTACCCTTATCCATCTCCTTCCCTCTCTCTTCCTCTCCCCGCTCCGACAACCCCCACCCACAGCCCCATCTCCCTCGTCAGCCGCCGCACTTCCCTCTCTCTTCCTCTTCTACTACGGCCGCCCCCAGCCCTCTCCAGCCCTTCCCTCTCTCTTCCTCTCCTGCTCCGGCCGCCCCCAGCCCTCCCCAACCCTTCCCTCTCTCTTCCTCTCCAGCTCCGATAGCCCCCATCCGCCTTCATCCTCATCCCCATCCCCAGCCCACCCCCAGCCCTTCCCTCTCTCTTCCACCCGCCCCCATCCCCATCCCCAGCCCACCCCTAGCCCTACCCCCACCATCCACGAAACGAGAGAGAGGGAGAGGAAGAAGGAGAGCGAGAGGGATCGCGTCAGGCGGGGGCTGCCGGTGGCACGGGAGCGACGCGGTCGGGCGGAGGTGGCCGGAGCAAGGAGAGGGAAAGAGAAGGAAAGAGAGGGATAGGGGTAGTTTTGGAACTTTTTTATTATTATATTTTAATGCAGTGTGTAGAGAGGTATTTGCAGTGTGCAGGTAGCAATACTCTTTCTTTTTTAGATTTTTACAAAAAGGCCATGTGTTTTATGTCTTTACTAAAAAAAGACACGGCTTCAAACCCCACTCTCTTTTGAGGGCTTTTAAATACACAACGATTTTAGCCCTTTACACACAATTTCTATTCACACTCATCATAAAAAAAATTTAAATTTTGGTTTTGCTTTCCACACACTCAAAACATACCTAAAATAGCCCTATCTCATTTCTCTCTACACACAACTTACCACCATCATTTGGAGCTTTCCTTCCAATCAGTGAAAACCTTCCCCCGCCCCTTTTCTTCTTCTTCCTCTCTATCTGTCATATGGTGAGTCTACTCAAGATCATCATCTTCTTCGTCTCTTTCTCCTCTATCTATTTTTCCAGCCATTCATCCATTTATCATCATCAACCATTCTCTCTTGCCCCATTTCAATCAAGTAATGTTTGCTACATGTTCTCCCTTAGTTGTTCATCCCTTAATGTGTATTTGAGCTTCGTCATAGATAGGATCTGTAAGTGCAAAAAATGTAACTCACAAGAAGAGGGGGGTGCCTGCAAGGACTTATCCAAAGAGATTAGGAACACCGATGCCTGTGCCTGAAACCTGAGAAAAGGAAGAAGAAGCGTAGGTCAGAGGACCCTGGCTTGGGCAGCGCAAGGCTTTCCGATGCCTAAGTCAGTTTAAGAACTGAACAGTAGGATGAAGATTTTTGGGGAAGAAGATGATACCAGTAGTGTGGTGTCGTTGTTGTCTTCTTTTGCTTGTGGATTGTTCTTGTGTTTATATAGAGGAAGAGAGGAGACACGTTTTGGGAGCTGTGGACAGCGATCTGTCAGGGACTATGGGGGGTGCTACTATCTTGTCGCACGTGCTGTGGCGTGCTTGAGCGTCCATGGGAGGACAGCTGTCAGCTCCTGCCTTGGCTAGCTCTGGCATTATGATGTGTTGCCGAGGTTGGGGAGCCGAGGTCGAGAACGACCTTGACTTGCCTAGAGAGAGATCTGGCAAAGGTGCCGAGGTGGAGCACTTGGCCGAAGTGGGATGCTTTGGCCGAAGTGGAGCAGTCTGGCATTGCTGGGCGTGCACTGCCGAAGTGGAGGAGTTGTGCACATGAGACGTGGAGCTCTCATCCGAGACCAAGGCGGGAGCACGAGACCGAGCCTGCCGGGATGGACTTGCTGGTGCGGGGGCCTGAGATGGAGCATCTTGGCTGGGACTCTGATGAGTTCGGGAATATCCCCACATAATAGCCCCCCAGCTTCTGAGCTCTGAGAGTACTATTTGAGGTCGGAAGCTAAGAAGGGAGGAGTTGTTGAGCTTGGTAGTCTTGTTGGCACTGTTGTCAAAAACCGAGAGATGACCAGCTCGCCCGTAACCAGAGGTGCTCTCGCTGGCCGCGATTCTGATGCTGTCACCGAGAATGAGTGTGGCCGAGATCAGCATGAGGCCGAGGAGGTGATATGGAACAGTCTCTTCGGCATTCTAGTTGAGCTGCCATTGGCTGAGGTGGAGACGTGGAGCAGTCTCTTTGGCCGAGGTGGAGGAGGCTGGATGGTACGCCAGAGCAGTCTTTTTGAGAAGCCTGGGTGCATGGACCCAAAGTCTTAGGAGCGACTGGGTGTATGAACCCTAAGTCAGTCCCTGGGTGCGTGAACCCAAAGTTTAGGGAAGACTGGGTGTATGAACCCGAAGTCAGTCCCAGGGTGTATGAACCCAGAGTTTTAGGAGCGACTGGGTGTATAAACCCTAAGTCAGTCCATGGGTGCGTGAACCCAAAGTTTAGGGAAGACTGGGTGTATGAACCCGAGGTCAGTCCCAGGGTGTATGAACCCAGAGTTTTAGGAGCGACTGGGTGTGGGTGCGTGAACCCAAAGTTTAGGGAAGACTGGGTGTATGTGTAACGCCCCAATTCCGGATACCGAAAAGATCGTCAAAGTACCGAAATTGGCGCGCTACTTCCCGGAAAATCCGAGAACTTCCAAGATCGTAGGTCCGCAGTGAGGTCCAATTTAAAACTTTTTGAACAATAATGTAACAATAGTTGTTATCGCGGAAGCGTATTATAAGCGGAAGCCATACAGAGATAGCGGAAGCATAAGGTATCATTGTATATATGTCAAACGTAGAAGGGCTGAAGTCCAGCCTAGATGTATAGTGATAACAAATCAAAGTTTAATTACATATTTTTCATTACTACCCAACTCACAACAAATGTCTCTCAAAACCCTAAATAAAAGTACGCTCAAACCCCTGCAGCTGGTGTCGGCTCTCCACCTTTCGGCTCGACCTCATGGTCGGCCGGCCCCCATCCGTAGTCGCCTACTACGGGCACCTCAACGAGTGCGAACGCATCGCCCTCGAACTCCGGGTCAAGACCTAAGCACCAAGAGTGGGTCAGATCTAAAGATCTGGCAAGTCACAATATGCAGATAATATAGAATGTATGCATCAAAATGAGTAGAGACATGTATAAAGTTAAGAGAATAATAAAGGTACATATGCTATGCAGTCGTGCAAGATAACCATGTAGAATCATAATAAACATAACAGTAATAAACCTACACAATATGGCACATCCACATAAGCTGGTCACCGCGGGATATTATGCCGCGGCCCTCCCATACTGAACACAGTCGCGGTAGGGATCCTAAGCTAATGCTAGGGATTACTAACCCTGCAAAATATCACCAACATCATCCACAACGACCGGAACCGGCATCACACCGTCCGTCCCAACAGTGCTCATCATGATAGCCACACAACAAATCTCAATAGCTCCTACCAGTGATGATCAGTCCAACTGGCTGAGCTTAAATCAACTCAGTGAATGTCTATGCCGACTCGGAAACAATAAAGGTCTGTGTCTGTCTAGGCTTTACCTTGCGTGAACAAGGTCCTAACAAAAGTCCCTAAGAGGTCCAAGTACTCAATATAAACTGTGGATCATAGTCCAAGTCCAATCCCATCATTGGATCCATACCAATCATTGGATCCATACCAAGGCCCACCAAATACATGGCCTGATCTATAACAGTCCATATGAGATACAAGTCCATATCCAATGACATATGATCCATTTACAACCTTAATGGGTCACAAGCCCATACAATCTAACATCTCCATTCTAGGGTAATTCACATCCAACTTAGGCCATAAAAAGGGCCCGCCTAGCCACAGACACGGGTCAATGATCCACCCAATCAGATTACCGGGTCACCTCTAAGTATTCCTAGGTTTAGGTCCTCCATTTTCCATTTAATTAACAGGTATGAACAATAATAAGGACAATAGAGTGATAGTCATAGTATGAGGGAGATGAATCTCCAAGTACACGAATCATAGGGAGATAGCAACAGTCCAACCTAGGTAAATGGTCCACTTTCGGATACAGGTTCATCTCAGGTAATTCGATCTTTAAGTGAAACCACAGATGCTAAGGAATATTGTGTTTGGTGCTTAGAAGTTATGTGCATCATTTGGTAACGTATAAAGGTCGAATCATCTTAGATTACATAACCTGGACTTTAATTAGTGGACCCCACGAGTCAAGGTTGAGCCGTACCATTGACTCGTGGGTGGCACAGTGATGGAAGTCTATTTGAATGGTCAATGGGCCCTACATATGATTGCAACAATAGAAATTAGAATCTGGGGATCGTCACTGTACACAGTGTGCTCAACCGACCTCCTGGCCTGGGCGGTCAGCTCGGCACACTGGGACCAGAGAAGGAAAAACACCCTACAGGCAAAGCCTGCTTGTCCAGGACTTCCTGTGAGTTCGGCTAACTCCCTGGCCTGGGTAGTTGGCCGTGCACACTAAGAATCCTGGCTCAAGGGAATGTCCCAGGTTCTAGTCTCCTTTGTTGAAATCCCGCCTTTTTGGAAATCCATCTCGGAGTTCGGCTAAGCAATGGAGCTCAATTGACTACTCAGTTCGGCCACCCAACTCAGCTCGGCAAAGACCTAGCTCAGTTCGGCCACCCAACTAAGTTCATAAAAATGCATTGAGTTCGGCTAGGCATTGAGGTTGGTCAAGCTCTTAGCTTGGTTAAGCACTGAGTTCGGCTAAGCTCGAAGTCCGGTCTGGCACAGAACCCGGTCTGGCGCTGAGCTCAGTAAAACACTGAGTTCGGCCACAACACTGAGTTCGGTCGTAACACTGAACTCGGCTTTGAGCACAGAGCTCGGCCTAGACACTTAGCTCGGCTAAACGCGAATCTCATCCTAACCATCATACTCGGCAGAACTCTGAGTTCGGCTAGTGTTGAATCCAGCCATCGCTGAGTTCGGCCAGTGCTGAGCTCGGCAGTTGCTGAGCTGCGCCAACGCTGAGCTCGGCAACCGCTGGGCTCTGCAAGTGCTGAGTTCGGCAGTTGCTGAGCTGCACTAATGCTGAGCTCGGCAACCGCTGGGCTCTGCTAGTGCTGAGCTCGGCCATCGCTGGACTCTGTCCATCTCTCCTATCAGTGTTGTGTTCTGTTACAGAACCCAGTTCTGCGACAGGACACAACTTCTCTTCATTAAGCACAGGAATGGGGGTCCACCTCTGATCAAAATCCAGATCAAGTAGCACCCCATGGTCGCACAGGCCCCCTCACATAGACGTAGGGTCCTGATCTACCAAGGGTGGTCCTACTTCGATTCCGATCACAACACAACGAGGTGGGTTCTCGTCATTCCATCTCCGGAAACTCATTCCCGTGACCCAATTCTTCCGGGATTCTCCATAGACCATTACAGAAACAAAATAAATCATTCCTACATCATCCATCCATCATCAACCGGCCATTGATCATCCAAATGAGGTAATCCCATCCATCAATGGCCAAAGGAACCAAACAAACATGCTCAAGGATCGATCTAAACATATATATTACAAATTGGAATTCTACTGCAAATCAAAGGAAGGAACATGCAATCTAGACTACCAGCACAGTGCACTTGCCTTGATCAATTGAAGGTAGAAGGAAAAGAGAGAGAACCACAGGGAAAAGAGAAAGGGTCTCGACAGTAGCTCTTATGGTGCAGGCCGGTCTCGGCTGGCCTTCTGTCAAGGATTTCTGGGGCGAGGGAGAGAGGGAGAGAGATTGGAAGAGAGACGAGGGTTCGTTGGAGGGAATTGGGGAAGAAGAAGAGAGAGGAGAGATTGAAACTTGAGAGAAAGGAAAAAGGAGATGAACAGTACTCGTTTGGGCAGGGGAGGATTTTGTTTATATAGGTTGGGTTTTTGGGTTAGGGACAAGATTGCCCTTGGGGTTAGAATAGGATTAGGGTTAGGGTAGAGGGTATTTGGGTCTTTAGGTGATCTTCTAGAAGATTCCTTGGTGCAAACCCCCTATGGTAAAAACAAAACTCTAGCTAGGGCCTCTAACAAACTAACTAACTCTAAGAATAATAAAAGACCCCCTATTGACTCTACTAATTACACTACTAGACTAACCCTAGGAAAATACATAACTACCCTCACTAAGTCCCATAATTAATATAATTAAAATACTTAGGCTAATATATAGTATTCAAATTCACATTGAGGGCCCACCAGGGGTGGGGTCTCACAGATGGGATTCTGGATCCTTTGTGCTGTGTCTTCTCCGTCTCCAGTTTGATCTCTGCAAACTGCCTCCTCTCTGGTGCACGGTCATGTTGGGGACCGAAGGCCTCGTCTCCGATCTCTCTGCAACCTGGAAGAGATGGATCTCTCTGTAAAGGTCTTCTTTGAACTGCAATTTCCAGATATGTTCTCTGCAATTGGCCTGTTGCGACTTCGGATCTCTTCCTCCGAGATTGTCTTCCTTGGCTGAAGCCGAGCCTTTTTCTTTTTTGCTGCGCAAACGACGATCTCTAATCTTCTGGTTTCAGCACCTTAATCCAATCGACAATGATGCAGGCCAACGGATGAGATCAGAGATTCCAAATCCCTCTCACTGTTCTACAACAGCCGAGAGCCCTCTTTGCGTCAAACACGCAACTTCAACTACTTCTTCATCGGCGATAGTGCGACAAGACCGGCAGCTGAGTGCTCCGGTCTTCTTCCACTGAAACCGTGTGACCAGTTCCTGTGTCTTGTACTCAAGAATTTCCGCTTGCAGCTTGTCTTTTGAATGGCGATCGGCAGCGGCCAATCCTGTTCTCTTGCTTCCACGTTCAGGATGGGAATCAGATCCTTCTTCTCGACTTGCGTGTGGCCACCGATCTCGCGATCAACAGTAGATCTGGAAGGCAGTAGGGCTGTTATATCGTTTTTCTGGTTATAGAACTAGAAACGAGGAAGAAGAAGGGTTAGTTCCTCAGGCTAGGTCAAACTCAGGTCAGGTTCGACCCAACCCGTGTTAGAATCCCAGTTCAGCAGTAACAACAACTAACAGTGCTGACGTCGGCCTGATGCCAGCCATTCGGTCAAAGGAAGAATTTGACCGATTGACGACCAAAATTGATTTGTGAAATTTACGTGAGTTTTGGTGAAATTTAAATAATTTTTTTTAAAATCTATTTAAGTTTTTGGCAAATTTATTTGAGTTTTTGATAAATTTAACTCAGTTTTTGGAAATTTATTTGAGTATTTGACAAATCTATCTCCATTTTGGAAAATTTATTTGAGTTTCTAATAAATTTATCTCTATTTTGGAAAATTTAACTGTTTTTTTTTTAACAAATCTTTCTGTATTTTTAGCGAATATATTTTCGTTTTTGAAAAATCTATCTGAGCTTTTTGCAAACTTATTTGTATTTTTTGAAATCTATTTATATTTTTTAATTTTATTTGTGTCTTTTCAAGTTTATTTGCAGTTTTTGAAATAAATTTAAATGAGTTTAGGCAAAAATACTTGCGTTTTTGGTAAATTTTTCTGAAAATTGGAAAATTGGTTTATTTTAGTTTTAGCAAATGTATTTCCATTTTTGATATTTATTTGTATTTCTTTAAATTTATTTACATTTTTAAGAATATATTTGAATGTTTTTAAATTTATCTGCGTTCTTTTCAAATTTATTTGCGTTCTTTTTAAATTTATTTGCTTTTTTTTAAATTTATTCGTGTTTTTTAAAATTTTCATTTGTGAGATTTTCCTTAATCGTGGTTAATTAAATGGTAATTGACTATTATTAATGACATATCCTTCTAATAATAAATTTTAATTTCTCCTCTAAATAAATAAAAAATTTAAAAAAAATGATACCTAAGAAATTTTTGGTCTTCAAATTTGAAAAAACAACCGTGCACACACACTAGGGAAGATAGTGAATCTAAGGCCCTGTTTCTTTAGTGAAATTTCTGCGAGGAATTCACCATGTACAGGAATTTCTGGACATGATGTGACAAGCTGTCCTCTGGAATTTTTGAATTCCATATTTCTTTACTAACATTTCTAGATTCCAGCCACCTTTTGATCTTTCAGAATCCAAGAATTTCACTCCCTATGTATTTTTGTGGAATTCCTGGATGCTCAAGCCCAAAGGAGCATCTAAAAATTCCACTTTATCTAAACATCCAAAAACTCTCCAGACAGAAATTTTTGAAATTTCAGTAAAAGAACATGCCCTAAAGGCCAGAGAAGAAAACATCTGACGCCGAGTGCTCCAAAGTTTTATACGTTCGAGAACATCTTCCTCCTTTATTTTCCACTTGGCTAAGCGTGAGAGCGACAGTCGGCATCGTGGAAGGACATTATGCGTTTTGGATGGGGAAGCAAAATGTGTGGCGGGAGGCACACACGGTATAGATATTTTCGTTCCGGTGGGCCCTCTGTGGAACTAGAGCAAGACTTCGTGCCCTCCCTCTCGCCACAAAACATATCAACCATTGGGTCAGAAAGACATGTGGACCCGCTGCTGCATAAAGGCCGTCATTGCGTGCCGACTATCTATTGGCTACAAAGCGCTAATCACATCCCGAGCTTGTCAATTTTTCACACACAAACAAAAAAAAAAAAGAAAGTTTGAGAAAAATATAAATTTTTGACTAATTTTCAAAAAAATAGTATAAAATTTTTCAACAATGCTTTCGATTTAAAGCCCCACCATAATCTTTTCTTCTTTTATTTTTGAGAAATGATGAAAATATCATTCCCGTGTGACACGTTTAAATCTTTTCTTAACACCTTTCCTCCTTAAAACTCGCAAATTTGATTTTGGTGATAATAATCATTTAATGAAGTAGACCCTACTAGGTCATTTGGGTTGGACATTTTTCATTTTCTTTAAAGGGAGATTTTAAAAAATGACATAAGGATATTTTTATTATTATTATTTTTTTTTTATGGATAGAGCTTAATTGAAAGAATTGTAGAGAACTTTTATGCTTTTTTTAAATATTCAAAATTTTATGTACTTTTTCAACAATTAGCCAAGAGTTTATTCAAAATTTCCCAAAAAAATCACCCTTCCACAATATGAATTGAGGAATCCGGATGAGAAAACGTGAGTTAAAGGGAGAGGACTCTATAGTGGGCCCACATGATTTAATCCGAATCCTTCAAAATAAACACCCTCAGTTAAAAGGGATGTCCTCAGATTTTACTTAAATTGATTGACTATTTGATGAAAATATGTGATTAATACAGTTTTTTACATATTCGTTATCAAGTTTTTCATCAAACAATTAATCCAACGGTTGAATGATTTCTAAAGTTTTAGGATGCCCTAGATGCCTATTCCTAGTAGAAGTTTACTTTGAACGGTTTGTATTTCAATAGGTAAACTTCACTGTAGAGTTTTACTTTTTTAGTTCAAGATTTCTCTAGGTTAAGTCCTATTCGGGAGGATTCGGGCTCTGAATTGAGAGGTAGAAGTAAAATCTCACGATAAAATTTACATTGGATTGGATGTGTCACACATGGGGAGCATTTTGGATGTCACACATGGGGAGCATTACCTCGTTCTATTTGACAGTAACAAAGCCACTTTTCAAGCAATTGCTCGCCATGATATCCATAACCACCACCATCAAATCACAAATGTTAAGAGGAAATCAAGTTTCCGAGTGGCAGGATTACACAGGTCAATTCTATTCTATATATAGATATTAAAATTCCAAATCTGTAGTCACCTTTTGCCACTTTTTTTAATAACTAAAGGCTATATATAGAAAACTTTGACTATTAGATGCGCCTATTTAAATGAGATTGATAGCAATTACCAGCATTATTCCTGCCCAAAAGTTTGATGGATTGTACAATGACTAACCCCATTGGATTTCAATGGGAAACTAATTAAGGCCCAATCATGCACCCAACGGCTTAGCTAAGCCTCTTACCATTAGGTTTTTTTTCTTTTACCCAGCTAAGTGGGCTTAGGACACAATCGTGCGATCCAGTGTCAGAAAGAGAGCTTGGGTGAGGTAAGGGAGCTCTAAGATGAGGGAGAAAGACCTCGGGTGAGGTGAAGAGCCCTTGGGCGAGAGAAGGTGGTCTGCCCCTTTTACTATTAGTTGAACTATTCAAACTGTGTGGTTTAGATGTGGGAACAAGTCCATGAGTAAAATTGCAAAAAATGAATAATTAGAAACGCAATATAAGACTTTAAATTGTTACTAGTTTTATTTCAAAACCTAATTCTAACCTCTGCAACATTTTCTTTCAGATTTAACCATTATTTTTAAAGTTTTAAATTTTCTGTATTCTTATATTTATATATTTAATTTATATATTTAATTTATTATTTTTAATTTGATTTTATGAACATTGGAAATCATATCGGTGTCATCATTCCACTAGAATGAACAAAGATTAGATTAGGCTCAACCAACCATAGCCCTCACCTCTTTACTGGCCACCCTGGTTTTCTAAAACATTGCATTTGACAGTTCTAATTGAAATATTTGATATAATGTGGAGGAATTATGTAAAGTTGGTAATTCCACTGTAAAAATATGATAACCTCTTAGATAAAAGCCACAATTTAGTGATTGGTGACAAGCAAGATAATAGTATAGTCACAATTGGATTGAGTCAATGTATGTGGTAGTTGCTTTCTAAACCTAATTACCGAGATCAAAAGTAGTGCCATTAAGTTTGAGTCACTGTTCAGGAGGAGGTTTGGGTCCAATTGTTCAAAGTTTTAGTTCAAATTGCAGAATTGCTCTAAGAATATTTTCATGAATATACTTATCATATCACTTCATCATAATGTTATTGAAAAGAAATTATGATATTACTCTGTTCAGTGTTTTGTTGAAATTACTTTGTCCAGTTCACTTGAGTTATTCGATGACCCGGATCAAGACGAGTTTTTAAGTTTTCAAGATTTATGTTTCATTCATCCGAATCATTCTAAAAGTTTAGGAGAATGTTACAACTTGTCCCGAGTTAATCAAGATTAACTCTAATTGATTGAGATTAATGTTGATTAACCGTGTTTAATTATGCTAATTGTGGTTGCTAACTCAAATGAATTGAATTAGTCTCAAATGAATGAATTGAGCTTAGTGAAGTGAATTAGAATGAGATTAAGGTAATTTAGTTGAGTTTAAACTCAAACAAGGAAAAATAAAGACTTTTCCGTAAATACGAATTGTCATGTATTTTGTCGAATACGGTAAATCTTGATACTAACGCGTGTATCTCAAAGAGTACATTGATTTTCATAATTAGTGGTATTGCAATTGACTTGAAATGGATCAAGTGAGTCCTCAGTTGACTCAAAATGAAGTAAATTGAGAGAAGGAGGGCTTAAATGTAAAAGTTGGGTTTGTAAGGTTGAAATGAACTCAAATTGAGCTCATTCCATCATTCTCCGGCGCAAGGCAAACCCTAGACTCTTTCCTTCTTTCTTCTTCCATTTTCTTCATCAAATTGTTCAAGCTCAAGGCTTTGCAAGTGGTTTTGGAGTGAAGACTTGAGTTCTTCATCTTCTTCCTTAACTTATCTTCGTCTTTGGAACTAGAGCTTGAAAGGAAAATTCAAGTTTTCCTTTTCTCCAAGCTACAAGTAAGTGTCTTGTACTCTTTGTAGAGTTTTCAAGTTATTTAGGTGAGTTGGAAGGGTTTATAGCACAAATAGCTCATAGTAGTTCTGTTTTTGAAATGATGTCTTTATGTTAGGTTGAAAAAGGGTGTCAATTGGAGGATTTGATTTCAAATCAAGCTAAGCAAATGGCTTTTTGTCAATTGATCTCCAATAGAGACAAGTATATTCAGATTTTATGGATTATGATGTTATAGAAGGTGTGTGAATTTTAGAGTCAGAATTCAGAATCTCGCTTCAGAAATTCCGAAGAACTGGGCATAATTCGGTTAACCGACAGGTGACGGAATTGTTGACCAAACTTATTGAGAGATTTGAGTGAAAAAATGAGCCTTCTGGTTTAGTGACCGAAGGTAACCAAACTGATGTTCGGTTAACCGACAGGTAACGTTCATTCAACCGAATGGGTGTCCGAGTGCATTTATAAGTTACCGGAAATTTATAGTTTCTGGATTGCTAACCGAAATTGATTGAGGGTTAACCGAGTGAGTTCGGTTAACCGAGAGGTTGACCGAATTTAGATACAGAATTTGAGAGAAATTGTGAGCTTCTGGAAAGCTGACCGTAGGTAACCGAGATGAGTTCGGTTAACCGAGTAATACTGGATTAGATTCTGATTTTTCTAAATAGAAGCTTATTGATTTAAAAGGTGGTGTTTAAGGACATGGATCAGTGTTTTACCTCCATAGGTGCTAATTAAGGAATTTTAATGTACCAAATTACAAATGATGTGACGTTCATCGAGAATAACACATACATTAGATAACCGAACGTTTCACCTAATGGATGGTTTGAATTGAAAAAGTGAATTGAATAGAATTGTAAATTGTCTCAACTCTTTGAAATTGAGTTATATTTGTATTATTATTCTCAAGTCTAAATTGTGAATTATATTGGTTTTAATTGTTTCCAATGTTATTAAATTGTATTGAGACCCAAATGGATTAAATGTTGACTTAAGAAATATGTATTGAATTGTATTGATATTTGAGTTTAGCACTACATAGCTATTCTATTAAGTTCATAAATGAACTGAAATGAGTTAAATGACTATTCCTATTGCAGTAGATGATTTGGAGGGTGTTCTGGAGCTCCGTGGTGATGTCAGTTGTTCCTGGCCCAAGCTCTGATGGATCCCACAACATTTGAATGAATGAATATTTGCTTTGGCAAATTAAATGATTACTTCCTTTTAGGAAGAAATAAAATGAAGTGCTATTGTAGTTGCCAATTTTGTATATATTTATCATCGACTCCAAATGTGTATTGTATCATGTGGTCATTGTAGTAGTTGTCCATGAATGGATATTGATTAGAGAATTATTTAACTGGTATATTGAAACAGATTAATTATGTATATGGCATATACTATCGTAAATCTGTTTATACATTGCTGAATCATCGTATTCACTAGTGTTATTGATGACATTACAGGCCCAACTGCATATGCCGGTCATGCAGAGGCCACGCTGCCAGTTAAGGAGACCGCTTCGGTTCCTCCAGGAGGATTAGCAGAATGGAACGGACGAAATATCAATTGATTTGATATCCGAGTGTGAATGAGTTGGAAACATTTTGAAAATATTTTTTTTTAGTATAATTGTTTTGAAACGTTTATAATTGTCATCTTGCATTGTATTTAAATATGCAAATAGACGACATGAGATATGAGGTATAATTGCAAATTGTATATAGAAACTTTACTTTTACGTAAAGGACTTTTATAGTTGTACATTTGTAAATGTGTACATTTGTATATGATATCATCTGTATATGTTTTTCCGCAATATATGTGTTGACAGATGTGAGTTATAAGTCTCACTTGCGTGAATTATGTATATCCCTTGTGGCTTTCGTGTTTAACTTTGATTAATTCGGAGTTCATGGGAGTACTTATGTCGCGACTCGGAGTTTTATTCGAATTTAATCGAATCTCGGGCTCGGGTAATGATATATATTTGTAGCTTCACCTCTCTTTTCTTCACTTTTAACCACTAAGAACTCATGGTGAAGTGGGTTCAAAACCAAATACTCAAGGTAGGGAGTGAAATATAAAAGATGGATGTACATGTGACCCTTCAATTCATTTACTAGCGTTTGATAAACTAGGGTGTGGTGTGTGATCATTTCTTATCATAGAAAGGCTATTTGATGATCATATGTAGATCCTTCACTTTACTTTTTTTTATTTTTACATTAGATAATAATTCATTTGTAAAAATTACAATACCCGAGCAAACAAATGGACCTTGACTTTGATCTAAACTGGATATTTCCCCTCTTATTGTCTCTTGAAGATGCAGCTACCCCCACCCAACTGTTATGTCAAAGCAGCGCTATGAATGATCCAACTTCGACTGAGCTTAGGCATGTAAACCTCAAATTGACCAAATCTTAGCTGGACAGAGGTTTGGCCTTCACCAAATCAAACTTAGCACAGCTGACTTTGGACTTGTTTGCAGGATACATGAGAGTTCTTAACTAAGCTAAAAGTGGCTGTCCACGAGGCAGAAATCTTGAGAACTAAACTATCCAAGTGACATAACAAAAACCAGATTTAAGTTGAGAAAAATAAATGCACATGTTCCCGCCAACATGTTTAGAAATTGATCTTTGGGTCTTCGAGTTTAAAGTATCACTCCTAATTAGTAGGTCAATTGAGCAAAGAAAAAAAAAAACCACATGTTCCACTATGATTGGATTATAAGCACTTCTTGGACAAACTAAAATTCTACCGTTATTTGGGCCAAAATTAAAAATTCTTTCCCCAAATTATGGACCTACTGTCATATTTTTTTTTTATTTGGTTACGTGCTTGTGGTTTGGTCTCCCCTGGACAAATAAGGTAATGTAGCATCGGTACAGGAAGGATTCTAAACAGTATTATCACACAGCTAGGCTCATGGCATCTTAATAAAAATTATAATAATAACAATCACAACAATAATAATAGAGATGTGTTATTCAAACTGGCAATCACTCAACACTAATGGACAGTGTTCAATGAGTGTAAAATTGATTGTGATGCCATATCATCAGACGATGACAATATCAATGAAGCTACACCGATAAAAGGTGAGCTCTAGTGGGCCCCATAGAACTGGACCCTACAAGCATTTTGCTCGTAGGAGAATATTCTCCCAGTTAACATTACTTCTCATTAGGCATGTCAAACGGGCCGTGCAAATTCTCGGCCCGCCTCAGCTAACGGGCCGGCACGGCACGGCCCGCCAGGGGAAAACCCCTGGCACGGCACGGCCCACTGGCACGGCCCACAGTGGGGCGGGCTGGAGCGGGCCGTGCCGGGCCGGCCCGCGGGCCAGGCTTTTTTTTTTTTTTTTTTAGACTAATATAGATATATAATTACCGTAAGGCGTAACGTAAGCGTAAGTCCGTAACGACATGGATTTGAATTTGATTTTCGATCAATAGTCATTAATTTTTCAATAGTTACTTTTCTAAACATTTAAACTTATACAAACATTTGACAAATGATTGAGTGGTTCAAATTAATTTATAGATATTTACTCACATATTACTTAAGTACTATATATGATTTTTCTTTTTATTATCAGTATTAAAAATAAAAATTAGAACACAAGCAAGGAGAATGACAAAGATATTTAAGTGGTTCGGTCAAACTCGACCTACTCCACTGAGAAGAGAGAACCATTTGGATCTTAACTTCTTGAAGGTTTCTAAATAGGATTACCTTCAAAACCTTACAATCTTTTTAGAAAATAAAAAAAAAAGAATGAAAAACTTATAAATTACAATGAAGAAAAAAGTAAAAAATCAGATTTGTAGTCCACTAATGTATTCTGCTGGATCAAAATCTTCCATTATTGATGTTAACTCTTGCTTCCTCTTATCTGCCAAGTACCAGTCTCGTAGGCAAACACAACACTCCACCGTTTCTTCAGTGAGATTTGTTCTTCTGTCTTCTACTACACGTCCACCTGCACTAAAAGCCTGTTCTGATGCTACAGAAGACATATGAATAGTTAATAGATCACGAGCCATGGCTGCCAACACTGGATAAATGCTTTCCTGTTGCTTCCACCAGGCTAAAAGGTCAAAAGTGGATGCATCCTGCATCCTAATTACACCTACGTCAAGATACGATGATAACTCCGTCACAGTGTTGCTACTTGAGCTTGAGCTGGATGCCATGCCCGTGGACAGGGAAGAATACCACACCTCCCACTCAGGAACACCTGTATACTGGACTTCTGTATTGCCCATACTAAGCCCAGCTGTACCCATTTGCTCACAATAAAATTGAAAAAGTGCTTGTAATTGTGCCATTATATTTGAAAAATTATTTGAATCTGTATAATTCATATTTTTATTTATTCCATCAATAAAAAACTGTACACCACTTAATTTTAACCTAGGATCAAATACAGCAGCTAAAGAAAATGTCATTGGAGCCTCTTTCCAATATTTATTAAATTTGACTTCCATGTCTCTAATAGTGCTACCAAGTAAAAAATGATCTCTAAATCTACTGAATTGTAAAGTAATTTTAAAAAGTTTCATTAAAGCTTCATTAGATGTGGGATAATATATCCCGGAAAAAAATAATGTTGAAGTATAAAAAGGTTCTAATAAATCTCTTATATGGGCACATAACTCCCAATGTTCATCACTAATCATTAAATCTTGTGCATGAAAAGCACAAAATTCATTCAAAACAGTTTTTCTAGAAAGTGCCTTGTTTAACAAATCATACATAGAATTCCATCTATGTTCAACTTCTTTAGGCAGTTTAATAGCTGATACGCCTTGCCTCGCACATATTTGGGCATACAATTGTCTTCTTTGTGCGGAGCAAAAAACAAATCTAGCAATGTCTTTAATAGCATCTGTATAACTTATAATGTGCTTTAAACCAACTTTTGCAATAAGATTTAAGATGTGACATACACATCTATTTTGAAAGATAGAACTATCTATCAAAGTTGCAAGTGGCATCTGCATTCTCATTAATTCAATAGCCACTGTATTATTACTAGCATTATCTAAAGTTACAGATAAAACTTTTTCCTTAATACTATATTCATCTAGTTTTTCCAAAATAAATGTACTTATCCTAGTTCCATTGTGTGGCCATTCAAGAGTGCTAAAACAAAGTATACGTTTATTCATAATCCATTTTGTATCTATATTATGTGCAGTAATACAAAGATAACTATCACCCCCTTTAGAAGTCCACATATCTGTGGTTATGGATATTCTACCAGGAGATTCCGCAAAATAGTTTTTTATATTTATTTTCTCTTCCTGCCAGAGTCTAATAGCATCATTTCTGGCTGTATTTCTTGAAATACTGTGAAATTGTGGTTGACAGTATTTCTGGACCCATTCTTCAAAAAACTCATTTTCAACAAAAATAAATGGTAATTCGGACAAAACAATCATTTTAACAAGACCTTGTCTAGCACTTTGTGCATTATAAGAAAAAATACCCAAACTGCTACTACTACTACCACCACCAGTAGTAGAAATTTGGGTTTGTGAACCAGGCCCCCCTGTCCCTGCATTCTCTGGCCTATGCTTTTGTAAACATGTTTTCCTATGTCTTGACAAATGGCCGGTACCCCCTTTTGACTGGGCACTATAAATCTTACCACACAATGTGCATTTTGCCTTTTCAACATTCTTTCCATTTTCAATAACATCATACCTTGTATATATATCCCAAACTGCTGAAGTTCTACTCCTCTTGTTTGGTTTTTGGGAACTCTGAGGAAAGGGGGGTGGTAAATCACCTACTTGATCTTGTAATTCAATAAAATCTTCTCCTGCCTCTAAATTAACGGATGAAGATTCTGTGGGAAATCTTCTAGCCATATTTCAAAAGAATAAATTTATAAATGATAATAGTAATATGCTAATAGCCTTCTTTTGTGATAATTTATTATAAGAAAGGGGAGAAAATGAGAGTTAATATAATATAATATAAACTTATATATATGGAATCTCAAATCTAAATATTATAAATACCTCTAAATCTTTGAAGGCCCCTTTAATCTTGTCTCTTGATGACTTGATCTTTGGTCCTCCAAAAACTTCTTAGAGAGTGAAAGGTTGAATGCTTTGAGAGAGAGTTAGAGAATGAGAGAGTTGTGTAAATTGGTGAGAATGAGAAATGTGTAATTGGTGAGGAATGAGAATGGGAGGGTTAGGATATTTATAGACTTAGTATAATGAAAAATGACACAAAATACCCCTTAGATGACCGTTTTATAGCTGTTGGGGGGGGGGGGGGGTAAAATGGTATTTTTTTAAAAAAATGGCTGTTGGGCGTGCTGGCGGGCCGGCCCGTCGGGCCGACCGTTGGGCGTGCCTGGCGGGCTGGCGGGCCGCGGGCTGGCGGACTGGCGGGCTGGCGGGCCTATACAGGCGGGGCTGGCGGGCTGCAAGTGCTGGCCCACTAGGCCAGCGGGCCTGGCGGGCAGTGCCAAACGGGCCAGCGGGCCGTGCGCAGCTCGGCCCAGCACGGCCCGCGTCATGGGCCGTGCCCAGTGGGCCGTGCCGTTGACCGGGCCGTGCCGTGCCACGGCCCGTTGACTGGCGGGCCGGGCCGTGCCGGGCCGGGCCGGCACGGCCCACTTGACATCTCTACTTCTCATAGCCAGGGCTATCAAAGGGCTGCCCTCAATATATGTAGGGTTGGGTAGGCTCAATGACCTAGGCCAGGTCAAGAGCCTGGAAATAAATAAAAAAACTATATTTTTTTCTACACTTCCACCGAATGTCAATGAAACATTAACCCAACGAGCGACACATATCAATACCAGGAAAGTGAAATTCAATTTTAGCAACTAGATGCTAAGTACAGAGCCCAGAAAGTCTCCTAGTTATGTTCAACCAAGAGGGATCGGAGAAAAACTCACAAATCTCTATACCGTCATACAGTCATACGTATGTAATCAGTTGATAGTTACTAATCCTGAGGTTTGACACCCATCCAAATGG
This sequence comes from Litsea cubeba, assembly GCA_012931725.1. Lineage (NCBI taxonomy): Eukaryota > Viridiplantae > Streptophyta > Magnoliopsida > Laurales > Lauraceae > Litsea > Litsea cubeba. The sequence continues at coordinate 65,657,105 of CM022951.1, forward strand.
ATTGGGCCGTTGGATGGATGATTAAATCTTTGCTTAATATGAAGCCATTAAACTCACGGGCAATGGATGAAGAGGTTCGAGGCATGAGATTAGGGTCAAACTTGATACTTGGGGTGATCTCACGTAGATCTTTCCATCCCCTCTGGTCCTATCCCTAAATGGGACCCATAAATGCGTCCCATAAAAAGTTCTCACGGTGAATATGTGAGAACTGTTCTCACTAGAACAAAGCCCTTAAAATAGGGAAATATTCAAGTGAGAACTAGTTCTCACCATGCTTTCGTGAGAACTATTGGTGGGGCCCACTTAGAAACCAATCCAAACCGTGCATAAACAGTGACCTCCCTTGATAGTTACTAATCCTGAGGTTTGACACCCATCCAAATGGATTGGGCCGTTGGATGGATGATTAAATTTTTGCTTAATATGAAGCCATTAAACTCACGGGCAATGGATGAAGGGGTTCGAGGCATGAGATTAGGGTCAAACTTGATACTTGGGGTGATCTCACGTAGATCTTTCCATCCCCTCTGGTCCCATCCCTAAATGGGACCCATAAATGCGTCCCATAAAAAGTTCTCACGGTGACTATGTGAGAACTATTCTCACTAGAACAAAGTCCTTTAAAATATGTATGACATCAGAGGAAAAATACATTCACTTTTTATTTGGAACGTCTTGTAGTTATTTTGAGTCCACATGATTAAATACATTAAGGCTTGATAAGATTTTGTTTGAGCCCACTAAGAAGCAGAAATTACCTTAATTAAGCAAACCAGTAAATAATTAGCTTCACATTTCTAGTCCTCGGCCGTAATGTATGCACATTAAAGGCCAAATAGCCCTTTGATCTAATCGCTCTCTTCACAACTAAGCCCACAACCCTGGCAGCAGATAAAATGGCAGAGTCCACTCAGGTCCTCTTCAATTCACACTCCACGTACAGCCCATCTATGGAAAAATCAATCAACTGAACAAATGCGTATTATTTAAGACCCCACTTAACCCATCTTCCAGAGAGACAGTTCGTTACAGAAAGTCAGGTTCTTTTTTATTTTTTTTAACCTTTGATCGCTTTTAGAATGGAAACCACCCAATGAGGTATGTGAGTATGAAGTTACCTCCATACCCCCATTTTCTTACTGTTATAAGAGGGTTAGTAGGGGTATACAAAAATTCATGTGCATTTAAATATAGAGATATTCTAAAAAAAAAAGGCCTGGGTGTGCGCATATATATATATATATATATGGGAGGTGCTCCTATGAGAGTATCTCTTACCTTACTATGAGGGATAAGGTGGGGCCCACATGGGGCCTCACCTGGACTAAGACCTGAGGGGATCGAAAGATCTCTCTGAGCTCTCCATCTATGCAACAAACCAACCCCATCCCCTAACCCTATATAATCTCTATTCAAGCGCCATAAGTTTAATAGCATACAGTATATTCGGATGGCATGTAATCGATCCAATGGTCCAGTCTATTCGCATAGGTGCAAAACTCAAGAGACGTGTGAAATTCAAGGAGATATGTGTGTGGTCTGATCAGATGGACCATCAGGTGGGTCCCAACCCCAGTGAGCAAGATGCACACCGAGTGCACTTGAAATCCATCATATATATATATATATATATATAAATTAATTCTCCTTTACAAGCTTCTCTTAGCATCTTACGGTACAAGCCACATCCTTAAAAATTACGCCTCTAAAATCATTAAGATTTAGGGTTAGGGTGAACCCATGGAGTCAAAATCCAACACATGGGTAGGTCTCACATAAATCTTTCCATCTAACTGACTTCCATATGTTCGTCATCTATCCCAATGGGCCCAATTGGGAAAAGCGTCTTTCTTATAAAAAAATATCTTGGGTGCTATCTAGCATTGCCCATATATGTGTGTGCGCGCGCACGCGTGCATTGCATGACTAAGTACCTAGTAGGGCCCACCAAGTGATCCGTCTGAATAAAGCATGAAATAGGGACCCCATGACAGTCACTGATCCCAAGTCTGGCAACTATCATTAAGGATTGGACTGTTGGATTGACTCAATGCTCGTTTTGGATTATGAAAACTTGCGGCCGTTGATCAAGTGGTCGGGATGATGATTTAAGCCTCCATCACCACTTGTTGTGATTTTGTGGGGGGGGGGGGGGGGTGTTCCCCAAAATAAAGATGGGCTCTAAAGAAATGGTGCTCATCGGTGCTCAGGTGAGAGGGACCTACATACACACAACTCATGATCCTATGCACACTTTTTTTATGCATACCTCATCGTGGGGCCGACCTGATGGTCCATCTAAATGGGCCACACACAAGGAAACAAACGGTGCGCATCGGTGCTCAGGTGAGAGGGGCCTACATACACACAACTCGTGATCCTATGCACACATTTTTTATGCATACCTCATAGCGAGGCCCACCTGATGGTCCATCTAAATGGACCACACAAAAGGAAACAAACGGTGCTAATCGGTGCTCAGGTGAGAGGGGCATACATACACACAACTCATGATCCTATGCACACTTTTTTTTATGCATACCTCATAGTGGGGCCCACCTGATGGTTCATCTGAATGGGCCACACACAAGAAAACAAACGGTGCTCATCGGTGCTCAGGTGAGATGGGCCTACATACACACAACTCATGATCCTATGCACATTTTTTATGCATACCTCATAGTGGGGCCGACCTGATGGTCCATTTGAATGGGCCACACACAAGGAAACCCCCTAGTCACCGGACCCATGGATCTTCCGTCATGGACTGAAAAGTCGGATCGACTGTGCACACGTTTTTAATGGTGAGAATTTATGGGCCGTTGATCAAGGGGTTACCGAGGATGATCCAGATTGGATCCATTTAGTTTCACTTAGATTTATCCCCTATAGATTCTTCAATCCCCATGGCTCCATCCACATGAGGTCTCCCAAGGCGGGGTCCTACAATGATGTGCGTATGAAAACTTCTAACCTCATTGTGGGGCCCACCCGATGCCCCACTAGGGAACAAACCTCGAGAATCTCTTCATCTGGTTGGGGCTCACTTGTGTACAAAAAAATGGGCCACATCGAATCATCATAACCCCTCCATCAACAGCCAACAAATTCCACCCCTTAAAAATCTGACCCGTCGATCTAACGGTGCGGTCCATTCAGATGAGTGTAAAAAGAAGGACCGGTGTACAATTCACGTGGTTCTCTATACATGATCCATTTGGATGGGTCATGGTATGAACCCCACTATGAGGTATGCAAAGTCTCTCTCTCTCTCTCTATATATATATATATATAGAAATAAATAATTAGAGAAAAATATGAGGCCGGGCCATAAAAAGATTTACCCAAGCCGGACCCCCTAGGACTATTTAAGAAAAACAAAACCCTAATTTAAATGGCTTTTGAGGGCCAGGCCCAGAGGGCCCCCTTCCGGCTTGGACAGGGCTACTCATCATAGCACTAATAAACCCATGCAGCAGCAGTTGATTGGTCAGCGGGCTATCAAATGTGCCACTGGCCCTGCTCCTTACTTCTTACACAACAACTCACTCGTTGCCACCCTACCATCCGCTTAAACAAAATCACCTTCAGAATCCTACCACTCTTCTTTTCTTTCCATAAAATTCCATTTCCTTAAAAAAAAAAAAAAAGGAAAATCTCTGTTCATTCGTCCTCTTCGTTGTCTCTCTTTTTTTTCCTATTCTATAAATGCATTCTCATGGGCGAGGAAACTTCGCACGTGCCACATGTAGACCAACCGCGCTCGGTCCCACCACCTTAAGTGCACCAGGGCTTCCTACACACACGAGTCAAACCCCGCCTCCGTCGCCGCGCCCTACGGCTGCGACATCCAGCACCACCAGAGGCGGAAAACACCCCTCTTACCGTGGTATCCGACCCCGAAACGGAAAATGGGTGACGGAAATCCGGGAGCCGGGAAAGTCCACACGAATATGGCTCGGAACCTTCCCGACCGCCGAGATGGCGGCCGCAGCCTACGACGTGGCGGCGTATGCTCTCAAGGGTAAAGACGCCGTCCTTAATTTCCCGGAATCAGTCCACTCCAATCCGGTTCCGACCTCCACTTCTCCATCAGCGATACAGGCGGCCTCCGCGGCCGCAGCAGCCGCGAGGCTCCCTAAAAGGCCCGGAGAAGAGATTACATGGTCGGAGAGCTGCGACCAAACAATGGGTGGTGGGGAGGAGTTTATGGATGAGGAGGCGCTGTTTGCGATGCCGAAACTGCTGGAGAGCATGGCAGAGGGGATGCTCCTCAGCCCCCCCAGACTGAACTCAACCGGATCTGATGAGGACTCTCCGAATAACTCAGATGGAGAAAGTCTCTGGAGCTACGGTTGAAAAAATGCCTTCTCATCATGAATGGTAGTGATCCGGAGTGGTGGATGATGATGATGCTTCATTTCTATGCACCAACGTTTTAGGTGCATGTATTTACGCTTTAAGTCTGTTTGGATGGAGGGTAAAAGTGTAGAAAATGGAAGAGGAAAACACCATCACAGCTCAAATCTGTAGTATAGATGGTTTTCTCCGCTTTTGATTTCCCTACTCTACCTCAAATCTGCGCTATAGAAGGTTTTCCTGCTTTGATTTCTCTAATTGTATTGTTGCATACAAAAACCTATTCTAGTTGTGGTGTATAAATAGCTGGAACTTCTTGGTCTGATTTTCTTCGCTCTATGTGGAAGAGAACCCATCTCTCAAGCGCCTGCACTCAGGTGGAGATACAGTTTGATACTTCAACGGCCAAGGTGAAAGCAGAAGCTGCAAGGAATGTATACTTTTGATGGTACTGCCTATCAGCTGTAACAGAAGCAGTGGTTTAGTGTCACAACCCTAAATCCCTTATTCTTCTTCTCTTTTAGGTCTGAAGAGTCCAAGATAGGGAGATCCGGAGATGTGGGTATTTGATCAGTGTGTTATAGTTGTATATATGTAGACTTTCTAGTGCTCTAGATGGGGATATGCGGGTATTGATCAGTGTGTAATAGTTGTATATGTTCAAAGAAGAGTTGAGAAATTGTCTTTTTGAAGAAATGAAACCAAACCCTTCAATGGAGAGGGGAAAAGAATTCTATGGAGAGGGGTTAAGAAGAGGTAGAGCGCTCTCGCTCTCTCTCTCTCAGATCAAACACAAAAAAATAAAATAAAAAAACCAGTTGTCCTTTCTATCTTCTTCCTCCTCGGCATGCCTGTTTTTGGCATCTTCAATTAGTTTCGGATTTCTTCTTTCATCATCATCTTTTTCTTTCTCAAGAACAAAATTAAATTTAGTTACTTTCCAATGGTTGTAGATGATGGCCAGGACAATATATAAGTATGAATTGATTCGCGGCTACATGATTTTTCTGTTTCTGTTTTCCTCCTTTGTAACCTAGGGTTTGGACTTTTGTTTTTTCTTGTATTTTGAAATTACCCAATGCAGTGTTTTCATTCACAGCTATTTTGTTTACAAAGATGGGTTTTTTATTCTCTATCTCACCATGCTGCTCCTAGAGGGTTTCAGAATGTGCCGATTTTCCATTACTGTGTTGTGATATTTCTAATTCAACAGATGCCTCTTCTCCTCCACCAACGCCATCCTAGTTTTCTACATTATTGTGCATCAGATTAGTTTATATTATCACCGATTTTAGTTGTATGGAATAAGTAATTCTCAACAACGCTAAAGCATCACCTTCTTCCTGTGCTTCTTTCCTTTTCTTTGGTTAACAGAGATATAATGAACTGCAACTAATTATCTTTATTGTTTGGTATCTAGATTAATTAGGTGCTACTTATCTTCTTTCCTTTGTCTCTTCACAATTTCCTTGAAATTAGCACATATAGGTGTCATTCAGGCAACTGCTTTGACATGTAAATATCAAGTGCATTATGCTTGGATTGTATGATTTCATGTATACATTAAAACCATTTATTTACTCATCTGAAAATCTATCAATACCACTTATTTCTAAAAATATCTCCACTTGGTAAGTTGTAACTTGTAAGTTGCAAGTTACTATTTCGTCACAAGAAACACCCACGTTTAGATTCACTGCTTCTGCATCAAGTGCCCATTTGCATCACCAATTACAATTTTGTTTAGGTTAAAGGTGCATCATGAACCAAACTTCTTAACAAAGGGGCGCTACATTTGAAATTTCTGAAGGTAAACTATCTACTAATCTTTGAGAGAATCATTAGAAGTACTCTCTCTTTCCCTACTTTAACCTCATCGATCCTTTTTGTAGTGGAATCTTTTCTCTATTTGGCCATTTCCTCTCTCTCTCACACACACACATCAATGAAATAACATGTAAATGAAGATTTACAGCCAGTGAAAATGGGGACAATTCCGTGAGGCTGGTGATCACCGGAAATTCCTAATATTTCACAGGCCATTGCGTCTCTCTCATCGCTTTGTATTTTCCGAGTATCTGACCCAATGAAGAAAAGGTATTGAACACAAATCTTTCAAGGACTGGATGAGGGGTTTCCGGGGAAATCGATCCCCCCACTTTCGGTACAATATTCCGAGAGATTTTCTTGGAGGAACTGGGGATATTTTGGCTCGACTGAATCAATAAGCCTATAAGGCTCTTTTGCGGCCACCTTGTGTAGGCCACATCCCCGCATGCCAACCATAAGTATAGGGTTATTTTGATCTCTTTCAACAATGAAATAAGATGTAAATACAGGGTTATCTCGATTTGAAACATTTCTTCTATTTTTTGGCTAAATCTCACGCACATAAACACACATTCATGTCCTTAACCAACTGATCTATATAGCCTATTACCTCATTTAGAGACATTTACAGTAGACCAGTAGAAAATGTAGCATATTAAAAATGCGCTGAAACTTATAATGTTTTTTTTTTTTTTACATTAAGGGCCCATTTGTTTGAATGAAATTAAATTCAAAGAAAATCATGGTCAAATGGGTTCCAACAATGGATTATTAAGAGGTGAGTTTGAAACTGTGTAAGTCAGAGATACAGATGGACCTTGATTTCCTTGGATTTGAATTCTAAGTTGATGGTTGGGTTTTCATTTGTCAGCCTTGTTTTTTCATTCAATTTCATCTACTTTTCGTCTTTCTGTCATGACGTGGATGAAAAAACGCCACATTTCCTTTTCCGCGGAAATAAATTTTTTTGGGGAAGTTATAATCCGCTTTCTTCTCCCACGAGGAAAAAACGCTCGCTTCCATTGATTTTTTACTGATGAAATGGGCCGAACCAACCAAACAACAAAAATGGTGTATAGATGGGGAAGACATCACTCTTCAACCATTACAGGCGTGTAAAAACACTCTTAAGGAGCATTTATGTACGTCCATGAAAAACTAGTTCCGCAAATTCCTTTATCTTCCACGGAATTAAAATTCTTCCATCCCCCATAGGAAATGCTTTTGGCCAGAATCACAGCAAATTCTGCTAATTTTTTGCACTATTCCCTATGGAAAAGAAGCTGTACTAAACATGAAAATTTTCACGGTGAAAAAGCAGTCAAAATTTTCATACAATTTCTGTAGAAAAGTGGCAACACAAACGTGCCATTAGAAACATATAATAAAATTCCTAGGAACTCATTAACATGAAATAAACAGCCATAAGGAAAAGTCTACATTTCATACTATTTAAATATGAAAGTAGAGAGGATGGAAATGGATGATAAGTAAAATTATTGTGAAAATGAATATTGATAATGAAAAATGACTACCCAATTATCTTATTTTTATTATGGTGAGTAATTTCTTATCTCTATATCTCTGAAAATATATTTCACGTTATTTGCTAAAATTTGATGTTCTCCATCTCTCAATTTCATAATACCCCTTCGCTCATTATCTTTCATCCTTTCATTCCTCTTCTATTATAAGTGATATTAAAATATCAAATTTACCATAAGTGTTTGTCCACAATAAACTTGCAAACCTGGGATAAATGAGTCGTATGGTGTCCGCAATGGCCAAGACTGAACGTTTATGAATTTAGTCCGAAACCAAATCTACTGGAGCTCTATTCTAACCACCTTTATATCATTTTTTTTATATTTTGTTTGTACCTAAAAACTATTAAGAAAATAAAAAAAATGGAATTCACAATTTTATTTCATTTTAATATTGTATTAAGTTATTAGGATTTTTATAAAGAAAATTGTCCCTTAAAATTGAAAACAATGATGGAGGGCCCAAACACTTCATAATGATGATAGATGACCTCTATTTCATGATATCACGGAATATTCCAACATTCCATGTGGAATAACTTACTTGCACTTTTCATGAAAAAAAGGGACATTCCATGATATTATAGAATCAGGGAATTTGTATGTCAAATTATTCATACATTCCATGATATCATGGAATGGAGACCCTCTAATGTCATTATGAGGATTTTAGGTCCTCCATCATTTTTTTTTTAAAATTTAAAGGGTTTTTTTTTCATAAAAATCCCTAAATTATTTCCTATAGAAAAAGGACAAACAGTAAAAGGAGACCTTTACCTGATTTGGAGTATTACTGTGCAGACGAGCCGCCATACCCGAACATATGTTATACCCAAACCCGTCCAAGTACCTGATTTAGAACTAAAACGGTCATATTTTGTTAAGAATACAGAAGTTTTTTGTGTTCTTAGGGATGACCCTATGCCATATTTTGATAATTATAAACCAAATGTGTTCAAAGTCATACTTTACTAAATAAAATTATATATGTGTCATTTGGTAATTGAATCTGTGGGCATGAGCCCCAGGGGTCCTATACCCTCTGTAACATAACGAGCACCCAGACTCGTTCCAAACCCAAAAGAGTCTACTAGATCACAACAGTACCCAAGTTGATTCATGTTGAACCTTTAATTCATACTACATTTTAAAAGTATATATACACAAACCAAACCCAAACCCAAACCCAAACCCATCCTGACCCAGCAAAGTTCATTATAGGTTTTTTACTATTTGGCCAATTAAAGACCAACCCAAACCAAAAAATCACAACAAATTTTGGTTTTGGTTGGGATTGTACAAACAGGGATATGATTAGGCCAGGCCCAACCCAACGTTCAGTACCCTGCTCACCTGACTCAAATCTAAAATCAGTCCAAATCTCGGAGCTATGCCAAAAATTTCCAACTTGGCTCTCTGGTTTTCCATCACCGATTTCTATCCTAATTTGATGAGGTTTTGTAAATAAATCTAAAAGTAAAGCATAGGCGTAGAGATGTATAATAATAGCAGAATTGTTCCACGAACTAGATAATGTAACAAGATGAAAGCCAGTCTCAATGTGTTGCCACTGAACATTGAAACGAGTTAAAATTGAACATCCATACCTTGTAAAAATAGTCGAAACCAAACTCTCCCTTTAGTAATATTAATGATGGTGTCTTATTCAGCTTCAGTAATCGAGCGGGAAACCACAGACCACTTTCTAATTACCTAATAAATAAGAGAAATTCCTAAGAAACAAATCAAAAGGTCAGTGAAGTTTTAAAATCTGAAACAAGGCCCTATATAATCTGAAATCATATGTAAATAATGCAAACCTTAATAACCAAATGAACAAACGGAGGGTAAAAGACAAATTGACAAAAATTGCAGAAATTCAGACAAGCGGGTCTAACATAGACGATGCATAGTATGATCTCTCGGCGAAAATTAAGGAGGAGTAAAGGCCGGAAATCATTGGTGAGATATTTGGAGAAAGACAATTAGTAACCCGAAAGAATATGTTACTTCCATGCTAAGAGAATCTTGATAACATTTATCATTCATCTCAAAACACGTTACCTGCATATTGACTACTCTGTCTCTCTCAATGAGATGCAGAGTCCATTCATGGATCTGTACTGCCTATAGCTGCTCCGACCCACTTTTCATGGGTGAATTGCCAAACAAAAAAAACACTGACCAAATGATCCAGATCATCTCAACATTAGAAAATCTCCTCTCATTTCTGGGTACCGAGGCTGGATAATGGTCCTCGTGAGTTTGAATGCCAGAGTTATATTTTTCCATTCATATGGCATCTGCGTAAGGATGTCGGCAATCAATTTAAATTCCAAAGCTGCATCAGCAAAATAGTCATCCTTGAAGATTAACGCTCAAAAAAAGATGATGCTAGGCAATATTTCGTTTTTCTGCGATGATAGAGGAGAAAGGAACAGTAGTAGTTGGGAATCGGCCGTGGAGAAAAGGTCGTACCAAACAAAGTCTGCCAAAGAAAGAAAATGGTATAAAAGGAGGGGGTTGGTCGGATCCTGTTTGGAATGGAAGCCTTAGACCACACAGTTAGAAAGATGGGCGGAAGTTCACACGATAAAGAGACAGCGTGGCGGACAGTGGTCCACCAATCAATGGAGACTACTTGCTCTTAATCCCTCCAGAGACAGGTGGAACTTCACAGTGGCTACTTGCGGAACAGCTTAAAATCGATACCCTCTCGTTCGAGACGTCCCTCATCTTACTCCAATAAGAAATGAACCTATAGTAAGATTTGAGTATGTCTTCACTTGTTTCTTTCTGCTGTTAAAAAAAGACGTGCGGACCGAGGTTATAAGTGGGACATATGCAGATATGCTGCTGGGTCATTTGGTGGGCCCACCGAGTATTTAGTTTTAGGGGAATCTAGACGGGTGGCCATGTTAGTGACGTGCAGGCGTGCACGTACTGTGTGGATTGGATGCTTACTAATGTTGGGGCGAACCTTTCAAGCCCTTTTGGCTTCTGACCACGACGTCCGACGTACGCGGAAGAGTAAAATAAACTACTGAATGGATTTGGTTTTCTCGGCGCGGCCCATATACATATACATCATAAGAAGAAGAACAGCAACAAATGTGGACTGAAAAGAAACTGGACCCGTGACCCATACAACCAACAAGAGCATAACCCAAACCTATACTCAACCAGAGCATAACAGGAAGCTAAACAGGGCGAAAAAAAAAGAAAAAAAATTTGCTACTGCTATGCTTATGATCTGGGAATAGCCAGCTTATAAACCTTGAAAAATTGATTCAAAACTTGGCTAGAAAAGGGAGAGGACATTTTTCCCAGAGAACAGGAAATCTCCACAAGAAAAAACCAGAATAAGCAACAGAAGAAGAGGGCTACCTATCATTCATGACCACTACATTTCTCAATCTCCAAAGAACGAAAATTGCAGAAATGAAGATAGCAATCAATCCCTTCTTTGCTCTATTGCAAGAACTAGCTGAGAAATAATCCCAGAGAGGTGAAGCTGAAGAGGGGGAATGTTAAGCATACCCATAATCCAAGACCAGAACTCAGCAGAGAGATTGCAGTAGAAAAAAAATAATCTGCTCGCTGATTCACTGTGTGCTCCACAAAGAGGACATGCAGATGCCGGCCGAACACCTTTCGTCTGAGCCCTTTCGATCGTAGGGAGTCTATTATGAATCAGCATCCAATCGAAGCAGGAAGTAGAGGGCTTTTAAAGATCCTTCCGAAACTGCTCTGATCAAACTTTGAGATGGCTTCCTGAACGACTGATTGAGCTGGGAGCAGCTGAGAGAGAGAGAGAGAGGACAGGGGAGCTTGTAGCTGCAGGACATCCTGCTCAGCCGAGGGGAGGGAGATGGATAGAAAGGAAAAGGGGGAAAGAGAGAGAGGAGAAGGACGAGGAAGAAGAAAAGCCTGTAAATAGACCGACGGTGAGAGAGCGAGGGTTTGTTTCTGTAGCATGCCTTGGATTTGGATGGCGGAGAGGAAGAGAAAAGGAAGGGTACATCCGTAATTGTATTTGAATACAAGGACAATCCTATGGAGAGGAAGAACCTCCTCCCTCTCTCTCTTCATTATTGCTTTCTACTGGTCAAGAGGTACCTTTTTGACGGATTAACCAATCTCCTGTCAATATTGCTTTCTACTAGTCAAGTGGTGGGTACATGGGGCGGAACCATTATGGGTTTTAGGCCAAACCCGTTTAGCAGCCGGGTTCCAAAAAAACAAGAGGAATTTACCCCCACAGTATCCCCTAGGACCTCATATCACTTTAAAGGAGTTAAAGACGCCATATGTATAGATAAGGCCCTCAACGTTTGTTTTTTTTTTTTTTTTTGTCGTTAAGCGAATGGTCGATATCGGCCACTTTTATGGTCAATATCGACCATTCTGCGGGAACTAAAAAAAATGGGTTTTTCATGATAGAGAAGAGGGGAGGAGGGAGGAGGGGGGATTTCTCACCATCTTTGTAATGGCAATGGCGGCTCCTCGATCTCGTATCGACGGCGCTCTTTCTCACCGTCTTTGTATTCCTCCTTCTCGTTTTCACCCCACTTGGCGACTCGCTGGCGGCGTCTGGTCGCAAGTCCTTGGCTCTCTCCAACACCGCCGATCCGCGCCAGAGGGAGAGGCTGCTGGCGGTTGTTGATTCGGCTGGGCATCCGACGGCGGAGGTGGAGGCGTGCATGGCGGACGCTCCCGATCACATGCCGTGTGAGGATTTGAGGAGGAAAATTCGGTTCAGCGGGGATATGAATTACGACTGAGATCGCCACTGCCCGGCGCCGGGGGATTAAGGCAAGAAAGAAAATGATTTAGTTGGTGTTTTTGCAAAATGGGTCCTTTTGCAAGGACCAGAGCACCTAGCTATGGCCTTGGGGATTTGAGTGCTTCTGATGCAGAGAGCATCAATGGCATTCGACGCTTCGACTCTTCGGCCACATGACTTCTGCAGCGATCGAAATGCTCGACAACTTCACCGTGCCGATCGCGCTCAAGGCCTGCTCTAGGTTATCGGTGCTTGCGTCGGGCAAGGCGATTCATGGGTTCGTGAAGAAGTTGGAGAGGATTGATTTGGATGTATTTGTGGGTGTAGCTCTTGTTGAATTGTATGGGAAATGCGGGGAAATGGGTGATGCACGTAAAGTGTTTGATGAATTTCCTCAACCGGATGTTATTCTGTGGACTTCGGTGGTTACTGGTTACCAGCAGAATAGGGATGGGGATTCGGCGCTGTCGTTCTTTTCCCAGATGCTGATAATGGGTGGTTTGGATCCTGATCCCGTGACGCTTGTTAGTGCGGTTTCGGCCAGCGCACAATGTGGGGATCTTAGGTATGGAAGGTGTTGTCATGGGTTTGTGGTTAGGAGATGATTTGAACATGATCTGTCTCTTGCTAATTCTCTCTTGAATTTTTATGCCAAAGTGGGTCACATGGATAACGCGAGGAATCTGTTTGATAGAATGTCGAAGAAAGATGTGGTTTCCTGGAGCTCTTTGATTGCTGGATATTTGCAAAATGGGAATGTAGTTGAAGCTCTTGGTCTTTTTAGTGAGATAATTGAGAATGAAATTGCCCCAAATTCAATCACTGTTGTTAGTGCTCTACAAGCATGTGCAGAAGCTTGTGATTTAAATGAAGGCAGGAGGATACATAAGTTGGCTGCTAGAAAAGGATTTGAATTAGATATGGCCGTGTCTACTGCTCTGGTTGACATGTACATGAAGTGTTCTTGTTTTGAGGATGCAATGGATCTCTTCCGCCGAATGCCCAAGAAAGATGTTGTCTCTTGGGCTGCTTTGATAAGTGGTTGTGCTCATAATGGTTTTGCCAATGAGTCGATGGGGGCATTTCGTACAATGTTGTCTGATGGGATGATCCCTGATGCAGTCACAATGGTGAAGGTCCTTTAACGTCAAGCCTATATGGGCACCAATTTAAGCTGAATTTTTTGCAAGTAGAATTGAAATGGAAGTCTATTATTGGTTGTTGGGGCAGAGTGAGGGGATGGAGAGAGGTGCATTGGGTTGATTTGCCAGCATGAAAAGAGAAAGGATGATGCTAGTTATAGTTGCATATGAAAGTGGACTGCTTATTGTAAATTGTATAATGGCTTCACATTAGACATACTTTTAACCATTTCATTTAATTCTAATCATTTTGCAGTTAACTTTATATAAAAACAAGGAGCTCAATTTCTTGTGAGCTGGTTTCCTGTTTTGTTATTTATATTTTAACATCGGTCTATTGGTTTAATGAGAAAGTGTAATACAATATTTGGCTTCTGCCATGTGATACTCTTCACCAGTCCCAAGCATGAAGAAAGGAGGTTTCTGTAATGGCCTGCTTCTGTAATTTACAGGTTTTGTATCTCCAAACGGACCACTGATCTGTGCCATCATCCTTTTATTTGCTTTTGTTTTAAAGTGGTCGATATCAACAATAAAAGTGGTCGATACTGACAATGACTATATTTTTTGTGTTTCAGTTATGTTGTCGATATCGACAATAAAAGTAGTCGATACTAACAATGACTGTATTTTTTATGTTTCAGTTATATTGTCGATATCGACAATTAAAGAGGACAGTTTTATGTTCGATATCAACCACTCTTCTCCCTCCTCCTCCCCTCCCATCTTCTTCCTCCTGAAAAATCCATCTTCTTTTTTGGTTCCCTCAAAATGGTCGATATCGACCATTCGCTAAACGACAAAAAAAAAAACAAAAAAAACAGACCTTGAGGACCCCTCTCGTATCCAACGTGAAATAGGGTCCTCGTAGCACGTATAGGGCTGTACCGGGCTCTACCAGGTAAATTCCTAAAAAAACATGTTATGGAATTGGAAGCAGACCTGCTTATTAATTGGGAGGTTCCAAATTAGGGCGGTCAAAATGCCACGCGATTCGTTAATATGATACGAACCCACACGATATTAACGGATTCAGATGAGCTCTTAATGGGTTTAGATCGTTAATGAATCAAAACCGTTAATACGTTAAGTTAACGGGTCGAGTACGAATTAAACCAGTAACCCGTTAACAACCTGCTTAATAGGGGTGTACACCGGGTTTCCAAACCCGGCCCGACCCGGTAACCCGACCCGACCCGGACGTATTCGGGCGGGTGTAACATGGTCTTATACCGGGTCGGGTCAAACCCGACCCGGAACATACTAATCCGGACCGGGTGCCGGGTTAAAGATTTTTAGTTAATCGGGTTATCGGGTGACCCGATAACCCGGTTATAAAAAAATGTTAAAAAAATAACTTTTATATACTAATTAGTTGATTTAGAAATAAATTTTGAAATAAAGTTTTGTGGAAAGTTTTGTGGTTAAACTTGGATTTAGATGAGAAAATCTTCATTTCACAGAAGTTGTTATTTTATCTACATGCATTTTATCAAAAAAAGATTGAGATTGAAAAAAAAAAAAAATTTTAAATTTGTAACCGGGTTACCCGGTAACCCGACCCGGTAACCCGGTAAACCCGGTAACCCGAACCCGACAAACCCGGTTATAGCTAACCGGGCATTCGGTCGGGTTCCCGGTGTGCATAAACTAATCGGGTCGGGTCAAACCCGGCCCGATAACCCGGAACCCGACCCGATGTACACCCCTACTGCTTAACCCGTTAAATTTTTTTTAGTCCCTAAGTGTAGTTAGAATTAATTTATATTCATAAAGAAGAAATTGAGATTTATTATTTTATTGTGAGATTTTAGGTGAGATCCACTCGAGATGGTCACAGTTTCATCTGGCTTATATAATTTCCTCCTCATATATTTTTGTACAGATTTTCTTTTAATTTTTGAAATGACTTAATTACTGAACGGGTTAACGGGTTAGTTCGGATAACCCGTTAAATTAATGGGTCGTGTTCGGGTTGGATTTTTTGACCCATTAAGTTAAAGGGTCGTATAAGGGTTGAGGTGATTTTAACCTGAATTCGTTAACCCGTAATCCGAATTCGTTAACACGATACAATTGATAGCTCTATTCCAAACCTTCTTTTAATGGGTGAGAACCATCAAGAAATTGGAGAATCATGTATCCTTTTGTATCCTAGATTTCTTTTATTTCTATTTTTTGGTATGACAGCTAGGGTGCTGGTCCTTGAGGCTTGCACATGCAAGATAATAGGAACTTAGACATGCAAGGGGCGAACAACTCGTACATGGGAGGTAATATGAACTCACACATGCAACGAGAATTAAGAACTCACACATGAAAGACGTGCAAAGGGGGAGGGGGGTTCGAAACACGGCCAAAACTGCCACGTCTTACCATTGGTATAAGACATCGTTCTCAGTTGCATCCCTAGATGTTGTGTAGTATAAAGGCAGAATGATCTTTTTCACATCGTCCTTTGTTGCTTGAACTATTCTGCAAAAAATTTTAAATTCCAACACCTACGAGATGAAACTCGGGTCTTAGAGCCCTTATACAATCAAAATCCCTATTAAAAATTATGTGAAGTAGTTAGAAGTAATTAGGCTTGATGGGTGGCAAAAGTTCGGATTTGTTCCAAGCCCAAATCGAATCAAAATCTATTATTCTGTTCGCTGGCACAGTTTAAAGAGTGTGGTGTGTTATAAAGTTTTCATTTGGATGCATGACAATTACTCCAGGACGAACAAACATAGATAGAGCTTTCAAAGTCCCAAATTCAATGTTGATTTGAGTATAGATTTTTTTATCTAATAAAGATTAATGGTAAGATCAGGTTGACCAAAGTCAAAGCTCGGGAGCATTTTGAGAAGGAATAGGTTGATCCAGAGAGCCTCCTTAAGAAAATGGAAAAGGAGGCTAAAAAGGATGAAAGGGTGTTATAAACAATTTTCTCTTAGTAATTCAAAGATTCAAGGTATTTTGGTCTCTTACAAGAAAATAAAAAGTAATTTCAACCACTGAAGGAAACAATGAGGGCAGTGGGGCATTGGCCTCTCCAGATTTTTAGAAACCGCCATTACTATTTATAAACTTTTCAGCATATTTTACTTATGCCCCTTCAGCCCCAATAAATGCTTTTACATAGTGGCCCACAGAAAGATTTTTGGGTCCGCCCCTGGTTTTGGTCATTTTCCTTATATGAGCATAGTAAAAAATGCCATGGTGGATATTTTTAGTTTCCTTCAAATGGTTTCTTTTCTTTTCTTTTCTATTTATCCATTATAATATATTAAATTCGAGGGTTTGGGATTCAATTTTGACTGATTCCACTCAGTTCTGATATTTTTATTGAGCCTTGGTATAAAACTAAAATCAGCTTAGGTTGCAAGGTTCAAACTTATGACCTTTGCCTTTATACATAACAAAACTAACCACTACACCACTTGGTACCAATATGTAATTATTTATTATCAGAAAAATACTAAAAATAACTAGATGGAGAGGGAATCCTAGCCATGTGGGTAATGCCCGTGCATATATAGCACAGGTTATTGTGCTAGGATTCCATTACAGTAAGACCAATGAGGACAAATAGTCATGATAGAAAGAGTTTTATAAGTTAATAATTTCTTAATTTAATCTTTGTAATATTCCCTTACTTCTCTGTGTCTAGAGTATTTTCACATTACAACACAACAAATTAAGCTACTCACTTTTGCAATCTTTCATTTCAGGAATATATTATTATTTGGCTGAAAAGCTATTTATGTCACATTCAAATTTGATGAACTTTTACTACAATTAAGGGTGCATGCATATTGTTCATATGTGGTTCATGTTAGGTTTATGTCTTGTATTCCGGTTTGACCGAATTGGTTCATTGGGTTAGGCAATGACTAGGTTTAGAGTCATGGGTATTTTGGTTATTGTGTAGGGGTTTTCTTGGTTTAGGGTTTTCGTAAATCTCTTGTGTGCTTATGAATTCTTGTGTTGATTGATTGTTCGATCGCGGTGACTCACGCTTCCGCATACACGTGCACAACAAGTGGTATCAAAGTCGACCATTGCACAAAAGAATATCAAGTCTTTCATTAATAGCATATCTTCAGTACAATGCTTCAGCTCCTCCTAGATCTAAGTCTTGCTTGGACAAGGCCCAAGGCTACATTTAATATATAAAGAATCACAAGTGGAGAACTAGAACTAGAAACCGAGAACTAAAAGAGGGAGGAGAGAGGAAGAGGGGAGAGAGCAGAGAGAGGGGAGTGGTGGTGGTGGACGTCCCACCCTAAACCTAGGAGAGCATGGACGTCCCTTATCGGGGAATCCTCTTTTTATAGTTTCTTTTCCCTTTTTGTTGCTTGAGTTTGTCTCTATCATGGACTCCTCTGACTTGGCTTGTACTCCAAGCAACTTTTCAAATTCTGGATTGCACATTGATCTCCAGTTCATCTTGAACTCTTTGTTGTACAACAACTCTCAGTAGTGGGTCCTCTCAATGATCTTCTCATGTAGTGCAAAGATGAGTCATCAATGGTGTGGATTTGTATGCAATCTTGCCTAAAAATTTATAAAAAGCTTTTCGAGCCCATAAATTTGTTGATTTAGCTCCAATTTGCAAGTTCTTGGGCTCCACGAACATCAACTCTTAATAAGCTTTCCAATAGTAGATAAATTTCACCGATCCGACGGTCAAATTAAAAGTTATGGCCATTTTACTATATGTTGTCATGAGAAAAATGATATTGACTTTCGAGATTTTATTTGCAAGGGACTTTATCTCGGACTTTATCTCTATGGCTGAGTCAAATCTCTCTGGGAGAGCTTTCCAACTAAGTCTCTATCTCTGATTTCATCTAGAAATTCCTTCCTTAGTTTGAAACTTGAATCTTAGTAAGAGAGGAATGAAGTTTCGAGTTCCTGAAAACTTGAGAGAGAGGATTGTCTCAACTGTGCAGCAATTGTGGGCCCCACCCATCACCAAGTGTGCATGGGGATCCATGCCCAGTGTGGGTGTGGTTTCCTCATTTTTATTATTTTCTTCTTTTTCCTCTTTTTCTCTCAGTGTGGGCCCCCTTTACCATATATGAGAATTCCCTTCAAAGATGGAAAAATTTAAATTACTACCATAAATTAAATGAAATGCAAGCATGCTATGCATGGGACCTACTCAATGCAATTTTGTACCTAATGACTTTATGCAATGGTGTCATAATGTTAAGAGATAAAAAAAGGTCTAATTGGTGGGACCCCGGGGTG
Source organism: Litsea cubeba (assembly GCA_012931725.1). Taxonomy (NCBI): domain Eukaryota; kingdom Viridiplantae; phylum Streptophyta; class Magnoliopsida; order Laurales; family Lauraceae; genus Litsea; species Litsea cubeba. The sequence goes on from CM022951.1 coordinate 65,676,010, forward strand.
ATGCAAACTATCAGTTTTACAAATTCATGCAAGATTGATGATTTTTTACCGATTTTGACTGGGATTCCAGATTTATGCTCATTTGCATGAAATCATGAAATTCTAATACAATTGGCTCTAATTAAGTCCACAATCGTGCATAAAATGATAGTTTTAAGACCCAATTTTGAAGTCTTAAGATCTACCTAACAAGGATCGTTGCCAAACAGGCCCCAATTGTCCTGGCAACATCGTTCTTGTTGAGCTCAGAGAGAAAGAGAGAGAGTGACTTAAGATTTCTAATCTCTTCATTATATCACAACCTTTCAAACACTGTGTTAACCAAAAATCTAAATAAACTTTTAGGGCCCTATTTGTTTGCATTAAAATACATAGGAATGACTTTCCAAAAATGAGCATCAAATAACATCTTCTTTTTATTCTAATTTCCTAAAAGAAAATATTATTTGATGTTCATTTTTGGGAATTCACATTAAATCTACATGTTTAACTATCCTATATATTCAACTCTTATGTATTCAAATGCAAACAAAAATGCCCTAGGGAAGATTCTTCTCTGTTAAAGAAGTAATCATAATGGGCATAGATTAGAGCATATTTCATATTCTTCCCATTCTTCTTTAGGGCTTGTTTGCTTATAACATCTAAGATCTAATTGAGATTAATAGAGAGTGGGTGGAGAAATATGATATCAAAGTATACCCATAGATACACGAAGATCTGTCGTACAAATGCTAAGATATTTGTCGTGAAAAAGGCAAAAATGCTCATTTTCTATCCCAAAAGAATCACTGAGGAATCATAAGTTCGTGAAAAAGAGAGACCGGAATACTATTTTCTACCTAAGACTCTCCATCAATGGTGTGTTAGAGATTCAAAAGATACAAGTGCCCATCAGAATGTCAGAAGCTATAATGGCACTGGAAGATACAGTTCCCTTAAGTGCTCACATAAGCAGTCGAACAAAAAGGGAAGGGACACTGCACTGCATTTAAAGATCACGATAAAAAATAGAGCTCTTTGTATATGCCCCCTAAAGTTTGTAAGATTTATAAATAGGCCCCTGAGATTTTAGTATTTGCAAATAGGCCCCTGCATTTTTATTTTAATAACTTTTGTATCCCTAAAATCAATAGTCTTCCAATGACCATAGATTTTTAGAGCAAAATGACACTTTTGTCCATCTCTTTTATCCTAATATGTATAATTTCAAAAGTTTAGACTCAAATTTTTTTATAAAGCATATGCCATTAACAATTATTGCACCTAGTGGGAGAGAATAACCCAACATAAATTCTTTTTTTTTATCAATACAGGGATCATTTTATTAAATCCAAATTGATCTTATCACCTGTACTTATAACTGATTATGATTTATCAAATCCATACATGACCAACCATTGGATTGATGAAAGTTTTAAAATACATGATTATGCTTCAGGTGTAGGTGATTGTAAAAGAAATATTGAGGGAATGGGCAAATGTAAAAAAAAAAAAAAAATTAGAATTTGTGAGGGAAGTGGAATTTGGCTCTATGTAAAAGAAATATCGGGGGAAGGGGCAAACGGAAAAAGATATCTATTAATTTTTAGAATTTGTGGGGTGGAGTTGGGGTTTAAGGGGTCGTTTGCCTTTTACGCATAGGATATGTAAATACAATTTACACATGTAAATGATGAATATTCAAATTTTAAGTATGTAACGTTTACAACGTTTGTCTAATAACACCATTTTCGCATCATTCACATATGTGATTTATTTTACCATGTTTATTTCAAATATGTGTAAATGTATTAGATGATTTTGTAAATGATACTTATTATTCATTAAATTAAATTCTACTATAATGATTTGAAAAGGAGACAAAAATGTCCATTTTATATCAAAGTTTTTATTTGCATTTTAGATACTTCAAAAGGAAAACATCTTTCAACATGAAATATACTTTTCAAAAAACTACATTTCTATCAATGATCACCTTTACAAAAATGAATTCCAACATGTTTAGTTAAGAAAATATGATTTTATATTATAATGGTTAAACAAATAGCATTATTATTAATATTTAATTCAATATTGATCTTAATTCATTATTCAATTTGCATAAAATTTAACTCATGCATATCACAGGCTTTATGCTAATATTAATCAATTATAGAAAGTTTTTAAAATGAGTATTTTGTGGCTAAGTTCAATCATATTAAAAGTGTCACAAATTTGTTATGGTTAGATAAAATCGCATTTATACATGATTTTTTAATGATGCCATAATGCTATATTAAATACATTATTCCTTCTCTCTTACATTCATATATACATGATGTTTAAATATTCTTCAAGTATTGCAATAATAAATAACTTTAGAAAAATCATTGAGATATTAGAAGAAAATTGAAATAATAAGGTAATTAACTAGTTAAAAGTTGATATAGAAAAACTATTAAGATATTTATCTTATAGATTGTCCCTAAAAATTCTTACTATCAATATGTTTTTTGTCCTATAGATTTTGTCCCTTAATCATTTTCAAATATATTTTTTATCTTACAGATTTTGTCCCTTAAAATCATCCATTTTGAGACCTCTTTTATTATTATTTTTCTAATGCGTTTGAGGAGGATTTCGAACCCAGAACCACTTTCACGGAAATGCCCCAACTTTGAGAACTCTTTTATTATCATTTTTCTAATGCGTTGGAGGAGGGTTTCGAAACTAGAACCTCTTTCATTGAAATGCCCCAACAACAAACCGTCCGCCTTTAACGGGTGTTCTTCAGAAGCGCATGTGTTTTAATATTCTCCATTTCCCACCTCAGCAGGTGTTCAAATTTTGGTGTGAAAATAGGCTCATTTTCACACCATTTACACATCTGATTTACAAGCAAGATGTGTAAATAATTGTAGACAAACATGATTGATGCATAAATATTATGCATATTCACCATTTACATATGTAAATGAGTGTAGACAAACGACCCCTAAATGGTTTAAACTTTTTCAGATATGGGTGGAGGCTTCAGTCCCCAGGCCCTTGTACTTGGGTCTACCCCTGGTCATGTGCATGAGAGAGTTATTGAGAGAAATCATTGGAACTTGAGATAAAATTATGGTATTTTTGTAAATATTAATGTACTCATTTTTGTTTAATGGATGTAAGGGAAAAGTTGTCATTTATATAAAAAAACCCAACACTAATCTCATAGATCATCATTGTCATCATAGCCTTATTGTAGCTCAATATATATTTAGATTTTATCCATGGTTTTTTTTTTATATAGATCTTTTAACTATTTCATCCATGGTTCAAGTCAATTAAGATTTGTAATATAGTTTTTTTTTGTTTTTCTTTTTTTTTTCCGAAAAGATGATAGATGTATTAACATTAGAAGGATAAAGTTTTAACAAATGTGTTCCTCAAATATATGGCCCACTTCTTCCAACCTTAAATGCAAACTGATCCTTCCCAAACATATACCAATATTTTCTTTTGATCACTTTATAATTTCCATGCCACATATCAAGCGCCTTTAAAGTAACCGATGTCGACTACTTCATGTCCCTATCTTCAGTGGGCCCCACAATATCAAATTGTTTTCATCAACAAACTGTATTCCATCATTTGATACCAATGAATTGGGAAATGTACTTCTAATTGACCCAATAACTTTTATTTAAGAGCCACATTGCAAAGGTTAGATACATTAGAAAAGTCATACCCATGTGGAATCAAGCACTTAGTAAAATGAAAAATGACACAAAGGGTTTTTTTTTTTAAAAAAATATAGTCTTTTTTTGCTGTTGGGGCGGGCCTGGCGGGCCGGGCCTAACGGGCCAACCGTTGGCGGGCCAATCCTGGCGGGCCTGGCGGGCCGCAGGGGTCGGCCCATTTGCTAGGCGGGCCATGCCAAACGATTGCATAGCTCACCTACAGAGAAAATATAAACTCCCTTTTTTTGCTAAGCCCACCCATGGAAAATGACCAATGTGCCCCTTATTCTTCTCCTTCTCCTTCTTCCTCATTTTCAGCCGTTCATTGAGAAAACGTGCGACGTCATTTCCGATCGTCTGAGCATCTCTTCCGAGCCTGTGGATAGCTCATCTTCTTCTCCTTCTTCGTGAGCAAAGGCTACTTCATCTTCATCTCCCCCAGGTACCTCTTCATCTTCAACTTCTTCCATTTTTGTTTCCCTCTTTGTTAATCTTTTTTCAAACTAAGTAAACAAGTAATGTAAATGGATTGAGTGCATGCAAATGGAATGGAGTATGTGGGTTGCAATTGGGAGGGAAATCCAGTTGAATGGAAGGGATGGGAGAGGGGAGAAGGGAAAATCACTAACATATTACATGCAAAATAAAAAACATGGTTCGCGTTCTGCACGGAAACGTAGATCCGTGCACATTAAAATGTGCATGGCAATTTGATGAAGTGAAAAGAAATTTGCACAGCAATTCAAATCCGTGCAGTTTGCATATGCACGAAGATTCAAATCCGTGCAGGTTGCATATGCACAGAGTTTCAAACCCGTGCGTTGTGCATATGCACGGGTAATTAAAATCGCGCATTTTTGGATATGCACTTCTAATGAAATCCGTGCAATATGTTTAATTATTTATTGCTAATCTATATGATGTATATATTTCAACATGTCACCAAGACGAGTTCGTCGTGGTAGTTCTTTGACCTCCATCGACCTCGTAGGGTCGGAATGGTGTGGCGAGCTCATCCACCACAGATCGTCATAGGCCTATGGCGTCAGAGCGGAGACGCAAGGCGCGACAAGATCCAAGTCCAGATCCAATAAAGGAGTCAGAGGAGGATGTAGCTTCTCAGGAGGGTACAGATGATGATATTACTGATGATGATGCACGTCTGCTCATTCTAGAGGAGAGGGTGGACGAGAATCGTCACACAGGTCCTATTCCAGGTGGTCCAGAGGATCTCTCTGTCCTTGTCAGCTTTAGGACGCACATAGTTATGTCGATATGGGAAGGGAGGTATGACATTCATTCTGACAATGTGTTAATGATTTGTTTTTCTTATTAGAATTGTTAGAATCTAATTTTAATATGTTTTCTTACAATGTGCAGGATCGCGATGCTCTTAAGTGTCTAAGTCATTAGCCCAAGTTGAGATCTTGGTATCTATCGCAACTAGGTGAAGATAATCATGTTCCTGGACTTCATGCGATTATAGAGGAGTCCGGCTTGGCACCACTGAGGATGCACTTATCTTACCGCTATATTGATCGGGCTTTGGTGTTGGTACATGTAGAGAGATGGCAGCCCGAGACTAACACGTTTCACCTACCATTTGGTGAGATGATGATCACATTGGATGACGTCAGTGCTATTATTGGCATTCCAGTTGTTAGTACACCCATCCACACACCGACTCAGCTGTCTTTTACTGATCAGATATCATTGTTGGAGCGTGGATTGGGGGGGGGATAGAGGGGCTGCCAACGCAGAGTTATCCTTGGCTCACGGTGGAGTGGTTAGAATGTCATGGATCAAATAGATGTGCAGTGACCGTAGTCGGGTTTTATGGGTGTGATATGTATTTTGTTGGTTGAAAGATGAACTATGTATTATTCTTTGTGGATGAACTTTGATGTGGAGAAAACTATTTACAAGACATTTGATATTCGGATGTACTTTTAATTGGATGAAGGTATTTACCAATTTGTTTTTAAAGTATGCATGTTGATCAAAGTAGCAATGGTGATGCATGATTTTGCAAAAAAAATTTAAAATAATATTACATTAAGCTAGAGATGTCAAGTTGGCCGTGGCACGGCACGGCCCATAACGCGGGTCGTGCTGGGCCGAGCCTTGTTGGCCCGCTGGCCCGTTTGGTAGGGCTGCACAGAACCGTACCGCAGACCGGACCGGACCACAAAACCGGTCCGGATTTGCGGTCTTAGTGGTCCAAATCCGGTCCTGTCCAGGCCTTTTGTGGTCCGGTCTGGACAGGACCGGATCGCATTTATTAAAATAATAATTTTTTTTTTCATATTGATGAGCCCATGAGGCATGAGCCCAGCACTCATTTGTAAAACCCATCATTCATTCATTTGACATTTGCCCACTTTTTAGATGTGAGGTGAAAATGAAAAAAAAGAAAAAAAAATGGAAACCGGTCCGGACCACTTTAAGTGGTCCAACCAGACCGGACCACTTATAAGTGGTCCGGTCCGGTCCTTCATTTGAGGCCGGACCGGAAATCCGGTTGATCAGCCCTACTATGCATGTGGGTTGGCTCGGCAAAATGGGTGGGTGTGTTTAGAATTTCCCCCAAAAAAAACTTAATCTGTCTATTATTTGTGTCGGTTATGTCATCAACCAAATCCAATCCAAAAGTTAAAAGAATCAATCTTGGTCCTAAAGTGCTAGGTCATGTTTCAATTGGGTCAGGGCACATGAAGTCACCAAACTCCTAGGTTTGCATCTATTCAAATAAACTAGACCGTTGGAATGACTGTGTACTTATTTAGAAATGTCAAAGTTTTGGGGCCGTTGATCTAGGGGATCGGATGATCAGGAGGGGTCCATTTCTTGCACATGCGAAGGCCCCAACAAATCTTTTAATCCCCTAGTCCCATCCTCATGTGGGCCATATGTGTTTGTATGATACCGGTTATCCAGTGTGCACCAGGCGCATGGTGCGCGCCAGACTGTGAGTTACACTATAGGCCCATCCAAGTGGACCACACACAGGGACAACCCTAAATCTCAACGGTCCCATGGGTTGACACTCAATTGAATGGATTGGACCATCGGATAAACTATAAATTCAATTTGGACATGAGCCCCACTTGATCATAAGAGGCCGGGTCACCCTACACTGGGGCCAGGGGAGGTTCAATCCTCCCGGTCCCATTCATAGGAGGTGCCCTAGTGGCCCCACAGAGAGCTTGCAAAGAGGTCCCGTGAATGGCGTGCACATTGAATGAGGCATATATAAATATATATTTATATATATTAAGAGAGAGTGAGAAAGAGACCAGAGAGGAAAAACCTCCATCAAGCACGGTGCCCACAATAACGTGTGGACGGTGGACCGCGTACCTAAATATGTAGTTGGGCCCACCTTATGACATATAGGGATCCCCTGATAGCTGGGGATCCGTATTTGACTCCCATCTGAATGGACCTGTTGGATCTGATTGGGTATTCATTTAGGAATTGGCCATGGATCAAGTTGCTGGAATGATGATTCAAGCCTCCACCAACATGCATAGGTAAGTGGGTTGGGGCCTCAGGTGGGCCATACAAGGATCGGTGCAAACACAAGTTCAGCACCGGTGCTCAACAGAGGGAGCCCATAGGAATACTGACATAAAGCTGAAATGGAAATGATCCATTATAAGATTAGGATATCAGAATGTGTGGCGGACCCAGACATGTCATAATCTGGATCCATTAACACTGCTATCATACAGAACCCTATAACAGGTCTCCAAAAATCCTGCACGGGGCCTTGGTAAACATAATCTGGGCCGGTCATGATGAATGTCATTTCCTCTGGTGACACGTCTTTAAATTTCAGTTCAATCGAGCACATGACCAAGAGGAAGAACCCCACATCAGCCATTTTCAATCATATGTTCAATCATAAAGAAGGACATTTAGACTGAAATTTGAGAATTTGAGATGAAACTCATATGAGCCCCACGATGAAATGAAGTTGCAGGGAAGTGTCGTACGGTTCCCAGTGTGACCCTGACCATTCGGACGGACATGGCTTCCGTCACGTCACAAACCAATTGGAGCGTAGAGACGTGTGGGTGTGGGTGTGGGCCCGCACCAGCATTTGGCCATCGTGGCATGGTACGTAGCCAATGGTTGCAAGACAGCGGAATCTGTCAAATCTAGTGCTTGTCAGTCTTTAACCAACCACCAAGAAACTGCCTTACACAAACGACAAGATTTGGGAGGAAAAAGTAGACTCGATAAAGAAAAAAAAGACTAAAAAACAACGTTGGATGCCACAAATCTCTAACTCACTCAAATAAGAGCACTAATAAAGCCAACCAGTCGAAAAAAAAAAAAACAAAAAAGCCACTCAGGCAATAGCGTGTGCAATAATAATAATAATACATCCTCAGCAATTGTCAGTATCATCAAGAGGAGTAGATAATGGAAATCAATTTTCTGAGTGGAAGGATTATACAGGTCAATATCGATGCATTAACACATCCAAAATCACTATATAATATAGATATATAGTCACCTTTTGCTAGTTTTTATAGCATAAAAAAGTACATCCATGGATGACTTTGACACTTAAATGGGACGAATTAAATGCTATTCATAGCAATTAACCAACAATATTCAGGCCGAAAAGTTAGACGGTTGCAAAGTCACTTACCCTATTGGATTTCAATGGAAAACTAATTAAAGGCATCAAACCGCCCAACCAATAGAATTAATAGGAAGTGGTACTCGTCTGATTCTAAACAAAACCCGCTGTCCTCTCCTCATCGTTTTGCATAGCAATTCTGGCACGGCAGAAATCAAACAAGTGGAGCCCCTGCATTCATTGAATTGGGGCCGTCGCCTTCGCTGGACCTGTGTATGCGTTCAAAACCCAAATTAAAATTTTTTTATTTACTTTTAAAATCTACTAAAACTTTTTTTGTTTGATCCCAAAACCCAACTACTCGCTGTTTGGGTCCACTCCCATTCAAATGAAAATCATGAATAGGCCACTAACTCCACCTTCAGTTAGGGTGAAGAAGAACCTTGTATTTCTCTAGCCACTGCATGCCCCACTCTGCATATTGCATGAAGAAGCTAATCTTCACCTTTTTTTTTTTTAATCACGTTAGTGTCGTAATAAACTGTCTAAGCCAATACGAAAACAATATGGCAAAAAAAAAAAAAAAAAAAACCACCACAAGAAAATGGGCTTTAGTGGTAGAAGAAAACCACTGGCGAAGCCCATGTCGTCTGCCGCTATCTGTCATTCTTTTTGCAGTGGCCTAGTGGGTCATCCATGTGGTCCTCCATGCACTGCCCGCTGCAGTGTATGCTCCGCCTCCGCGCCAAAGTACACTTTGTCAGTCGGAATACACCTCCACCTTGTTTATATTTTCTTTCACAGAATTTGAAAAGTCTTATGGGCTTTTTTGTCTCTCACATTCAATAGGAAAGTTATCATTTCCCTAGTTTCAAGTACAAAGAATAGAAAGTGCATTATCCTTCCAATCTCCATCGAACCATGGTTTAAAATCTCGGTAACGATCGTGGTATCGGCCGGGCCGAAAAACCGATATCGTCGCGGATATCATCGCAGATATCGGTCCGTCGCAGTCGACGCGGTGTGATTTTTTTTTATCCAAAAAAATTTACAAAAATATTCAAAAAATCCAGAATATTATAAAATGCTGGAAAATAATATTTTTTTTCCATTAGTAACAACAATAAATCAAAATCTCGGTTACCTTAAGTTATAAGTCATGTCTATGTCGCTGTTTTTTTTCTTCTCCAGTATTTTATATAATGTAACCATTATTGATGCTCATGATCAATAAGATGAAATATCATAAATTTGACATAATACAACCACAATTTTGGACAAAAACTCACACTTTTTTGTTCCAAAAGTATAGATCTATTTTAAACTAACACATTATCAATGCATTTGAACACTAATGTGGAAAAATGTAATTGATTTCAAGAAAAGTCCCAAATTTTGGAAATAAACAATTTAGATCTACACTTTAAAATACTAGATCTAGGGAAAAATAAGTGAGTAACATCAAATCTAACTCAATATAAAACCTTTTGGTTCATGAATTAGTGTATTACACAATCTTTACTACTATATCATTCCAAACATAATTAAATAGGTTTAATATTATATCTAGCAGCTTATGATAATAATAGACATCTAAGCACAAAAAAAGAAAGACAATTAACAAAAGAGTCCTAACTATCATGGTCAAGTAGGATCCTTTTGTCTTCATGATTGCCACTCTTTTAAAACATGCGCTTCACGAAGGGGGTCCAGGGGTATCCCCCGGCGGGGATTATGAAGTTCTTCATTTGAAAACAAATGTCCCTTCTTAAGAACATGTGTCCCTTTTTATGTAGTCCTGTAACTCCCGTTATTTATATGGTGGCTGCTGCTCTAAGGAGTATGGAGATGAGAGGAGAGGGGAAAAAGATAAGGATGGGGAAATAGTTAAAAAATATGATTTTGGGGGTATTTTATATAATATCGGCCAATATTTTGAAAATATCGGCCGATATATCGTTACGTCATCTCGGCCGAAATATCGCGATACTGTAGCGATACGGGGGCCGATATAACCGAGACCGATATTTCAGTGAGATATCGGCTCAGTACCGGCCGATACCGGTTCATATCAGCCGATATGAACCGGTATCGGCCGATTTTTAAAACCATGCATCGAACCATCCCCGCTTTTCTCTGGAACGATTTTGTTACACATTTCTTTATCACTAGATATCAGAGAAAGCTTTCTTTGAAAGTAGAGGTCGCAATCGGGTCGGGTTGTACTAAATGGGTCGGATCCATTTATTAAACGGGTTAGACAAGCATCACCCATATTTAACCTGTTTGTTAAACGGGTTGGAAACCCCTAACCCGCACCCACCACGGGTCAACCCGACTCGACCCACTTAAACCCACATAACCATTGCAGGTTATACATATCAGGTCGATCCGCATAACTCACATCCATCTAGTGAATCAATTGACTCAACCATGGTTCCATGTCGACCCAAACTGACTTTTAAGCTCAAATTTGGTCTAATCTCATTTCAACAATCATTTGATGCGCATTACCTTGCTTTCCATTAATAAAAAGGGTGGGGATGAATTGGTACATTCATTCTTTTTTAGCATATGCATTAAAACAATCAAATTCAATTTTAGCTTAAATAAGCGGGTTATGTGGGTCAATCCTAACCCGACCCGCTTAATTGCGGGTCATGAATACTTGACACGTGACCGACCCGCCTATCAAATGGGTCGGGTTAAGCGGGTAATACGCGAGTCGGGTCGGATCATATTTTTCCACCTCTATTTGAAAGACTGCAACATTCTAAGATTTGAAGTAGATACTTGAACTTTATTCTGGCTTCTTTGCAATCATCCGACCATCCCCTCTTCAAACTTTTTCTTTCACCTTCCTTCATCCAAACATATAAATTTTTGTGGGGCTTTTGAGTGTGGGCATCTATCATCTTGGACATTCAGGTTGTTCGAGTTAGATTTTGGATAATAAATACATGAACAATGTAGATTATAAAACAATGTAAATCTATAGTATATGAATGATGTAGATTATTTACATAGATTTTATTTTTCAATCTTGACCACCCATTTTTTCTGCCACCATTAAGATTGTTGGGGTGACACATGATGGAGAATGCAAAGTGGGGACAGTTCTATTTTAAGATTGAACATTTAATATTAATCAAGCTGCATGTCTTGTAAATCAATAACGAGATAAAACCATCTCATCGACATGTTTTAAAGTTCATAGGCACCGTAAGGTGGGGGTGGGGTTTACATTTTGTTGTGTAGACATGATGACAATTGTAAAAAAAAAAATCTGTGTTGGAACCTAGAAATGACTTTTCAATTTATTTTGCAAATCCTGTTTTGAAAATCTTTGAAAGACCAATTACACCATCTTCTGTTCCTACACACCCCCACTAAGATTGGGTCGGGGCAGGTCTCCGTTAATTTAAACCCAATCCGTTGCAATCTCCAAAAGAAATACATAACAAAGCAGCCCAGAGCAGAAGGCAGCCAGCACGAAACCCAGCCCACAGCATAAGCAAACCAGGCCAAGACCGTTAACTTTCGGAGATGAAGCTTCGGATCGATCGAAAAAGAGAAAGAGGGCTTGGACCAGCAGCATTAGGAACCATTAAGGGGGATGGAATGTCAGAAAACACCACATAATTCACAGACCAGAACTATTCACTGAATTTTCTTGCTTCGATAACTATTCTACTTTCAGTACAATGAGATTACATGCATGACTTTCTTGATATTAACATAGGTATTTGATTTCATGCAAGTAACTTCTTTAGGACTCTTTATTTGCTATAAACTCTTTAACTGACTTTGGGTGGCATGAATGTGAGATCTAGTATCACTTAGATCTCCATAAAACTTTGATTCAATTTCTTTATTACTTGGAAGGTTACATGGAATATTAAATCCAGAATTCCCAGGCCATGTTGTTACTGCTCAGGCAGCAGATATAGTATGGCTAATCGGACCTCTGTGGATAAATTTGAACTGGCAGCAAACAACATGTTGGATCTCTCTCAAGATTGGGTCACATATAAGGTCTTCTTTTTAACCGAAAATGCGCTTGTTCCTTTCACGTCAGACATGCCAAACAGCAGCTGGGAAACAAAGGTGAGAGATTTTGTGCGCACTTGATCATGCAGTGGTCTAACTAAGATGACCGACAATGTCTTGGAAATGGATACTCAACATGGGCAGTTGAAAACACCCAGTCTACCGCGGCATCCGATTCTGGCACGGTAAATGGGTGACGGAGATCCGGGAGCCGCGCAAGGCCTCTCGAATATGGCTCGGCACCTTCCCGACAGCCGAGACGGCAGCCGTGGCCTACGACGTGGAGGCGCTTGCACTCAAGGGCGATAATGCCGTCCTCAATTTCCCGGGTTCCGCACACTCCAATCCAGTTCCGGCCTCCCCTTCTCCATCCGATATACAGGCGCTGCCGCGGCGAGGCTCCCTAAAAATGCAGGAGAATATCAGTATGGGCGGAGAGCGGCGACCGAATTATGGCTGTAGGGGACGAGTTCATGGATGAGGAGGGGCTGTTTGTGATGCCGAAGCTGCTCCAGAACATGGCCGAGGCGACGCTGATGAGATCGCAGATATTGAATTCGTCGGAATTCAAGGACTCGCCGGAAAACTCAGATGGAGAAATTCTTTAGAGCGGTTAAAAAAAAAAGAGGATTCGACAATTCAGTGCCTTTTAGACACTCAATTCCCAAATTTATGACTAAAAATCACTAAATGTCACCAGAGTCGTTTGACCTTGGTTCCCATGATATTAAAAACTCATGATATCATGAGATCCAAGGCAAAAAAGTAAAAAAGAAATTGACGGGGACAAGATACAAACGACTCTGGTGACATTAGCTTACTTTCGGTGATGAACTTGGAACAACAGTGTTTAAGGGTCATTCATATGTCAAATCCCCAAAAAAAATGCCCTCTCATTTAGAATGTAGAGAAGAAGAAACATGGTAAACAAGTATGAAACTCTTTTTTCTTTCTTTCTTCCTTTTTCAGAAAAAAAGTATGAAACACTGCAAAAGATGGAGAGGTTTTCCCAACAGTTGCTTATTCGGCATGGGCGGATACAGGGGGGTGCTGGGGTGGGCTGCTTTTAGCCAAAAATAAAAAATAAAAATATATATAGTAGTATAACTTATCAAGTGGTACTTTGTCTGTTTGATGAACAGTAAAGTAATCGATTATGTACTCATAGTTGCTAAATCACAACCTAACCTACAGCCTTTGATAGATTTCACCCTCTAACTAAGTCACATTCAGTATAAATCTAGCTAGTGTTCAACGAGTCATATAAGAAAATGCTTACATATCGTAAATGGATTCCATATCGTAGTTTACAAAATAACAAAAAGTCTACTTGGACAAACTTTTGGCCAGAATCTTGGACAAACCCTATGATATTCCCTTGAATATTATCCTAGGATATTCAAGGGGATATCATAGAGTTTGTTCAAGATTCTGGCCAAAAAGTTTGTCCATGTAGCACTACTGACAAAAGAATATGTTCAAAGTTCACCGAATTACGAAAAGCACGACTAAGTTGAAATTTTAAAGCTAGAATATAACGACATGTACGTAACATGTTGGTATACATATATATCCTAATGTAATGTGACATTGTCGTATGAATTGCCGGTGGCACTGGGTTATGCATTCCAAATTTTAAAAATCGTGAAAAATAATTTTTTTTTTAATATACGTAGTGCAGACCCCGATTGAATTCTTGGATCAGCCCCTGTCATTCGGAACACCAACGTTTAAGGTGCATGTTTGGATTCTTACCAGTAAAACAATACGTCTGTATGGTTTGGATGAGGAATGAATGAAAGCGCAAAAAGAATGGAAGTGGAGAAAACAATCCACACAGGTCAGGTTTGGACGATATATATGCAGACTTTCTTGTATTCCATGTTTATTCAAGGAAGAATGGAGAATTTGTCTTATTGAAGAATTGAAACCAAAGCCTTCTATGTTGAGGGGGAGATCTGTCTCCCTCCCTCCCTCTCTCTCATCAAACACTGAGAAGAGCCAACTTTTCCTTCATATCTTCTTCGTCTTCGGTATGCCTATTTTGAGCTCTTTTTTTTTTTTTTGCTGGAAGGCAAATACATATCATAAGAAGAAGCAGCAGAAGACACATGGACTGAAAAGAAACAGCACACAGAAATTATACAGCCAACGAGCAGAGCCCAAAGCTACACTCAACCAGAGCATAATAGGAAACCAAACAAGGAGGAAAGAAAAGTTAGCTACTGCTATGCCTAGAGCTGGCGAGGGCCAGAATGCCAGATTACAAACCGTGAAAAACTGATTCAAAACCTAGGCTAGAAAAGGGAAGAAGAGGTTAAAAAAGACCAACCAAATTTCAACATGCTTGCACCATTAAGTTCGTCCCCTATCCACCTCAGTTTTAGGAAGGCACATGATTTTCCAGGCGACCAAACTCCTTTCCCCCGAATGAAGAAAATGGCAAATCCATGATTCCTAATCCTAATTACAGAAACAGGCATAGGAAGAACCATCAGGATATGTTTGATTAAAATTAATCTCCCTGCAAATGACTAGATGTTGGATCTCCATTGTCAGCTGTCAGCTGCTGCCTAAACTTGTCTAGAAAACGTTCAAAGTAAACTCCATTGGCGACTTCCTCCTTTGTAACATAGGGTTTAGACTTTGGTTTTGCTTGTATTTTGAGATAGCTCAATGCAGTGTTTTCATTCACGGCTATTTTGATAATATAGATGGTTCTTAATTCACTATAACAATACAACTTCTAGAGGAGTTGGGAATCTGCTGATTTTCCAACCATATCAAATGACATTTATATTTCAAAATATGCCTCTTATTGTAGATGAAATAAATTCCGGATTTTAGTTCATATTATCACTGATTTTAGTTGTATCCAATACATAGGGGGATGAAGTAAATCCCCTGCAATGAATCAAAGAGAAATGAAAATCTTCAAAACAATGCCGATATCACCTTCTTATCATACTTCTTTTTCTTTTTCCTTTTTTCTTTCTGACTAAAAGGGGGAAGGGCTGGATCTAGGCATGTCAAACGGGCCGGCCCGCCCCACCAGGAAAAAGCCCGGTCACGGCCCGCCATGGGCCAGGTTGGAGTGGGCAGGGCCGGGCCGTGCCGAGACTCCTTGCCAGGCATGCCTCTTTCATCTTTTTCCCCGATTTTTTTTCTTTTCAGTATTAAAATTAAAAATGAGAACACAAACACGGAGAATGACAAAGATATTTAAGTGGTTCGGTCAAACCCGACCTACACCACTTAAAAGATAGAACTATTTGGATCTTAACTTCTTAAAGGTTTCTAAATAGAATTACCTTCAAAACCTTATCTTTTTTAGAAAATAAAAATAAAAAAGAATGAAAAACTTATATATTTACAAATTACAATGAAAGAAAAAGTAAAAAATCAGATGCGTAGTCCACTAATGTATTTTGCTGGATCATAATCTTTCATTGATGTCAACTCTTGCTTCCTCTTATTTGCCAAATACCAGTCCTGTAGGCAAATGCAACACTCCACCGTTTCTTCAGTTAGATTTATTCTCCTGTCATCTACCGTTCACCTGTACTAAAAGTATGTTTTGATGCTACAGAAGACATTGGAATAATCAATAGATCACGAGCCATAAAGGTCAACACCAGATATACGCTTTCTTATTGCTTCCACTCGGCTAAAAGGTCAAAACTAGCTACATCGTGCACCCGTATTACACCGACGTCAAGATACGATGATAACTCCATCACTGTGTTACTTGAGCTTGAGCTGTGTCACGCCCCAAAATCGGGATCCTGGAGCGGTCCGATTTCGGGGAACGTGATTTTTGGGGTTAATTAAAACTTTTTATTTTCCCTAGGATCCGCGTGTGTGAGGATAATAAAATTCTATCACAAATTGAATATTTCACGGAAGCTGAATACGTGGCGTTGCGACTCGGAGCCCATGACCATCGAAATCCGTGTCGCACTCTACCATTAACATAAAGCCATCAAAACAAGGCTCATAATCAAAATGGAATAAATCAAGAACCATAAAATACTGAGCTGACAGTAACAGGATAATTCATTTCCCACATATGTTCAAGTTACAATTTATAAAAGTATATTCATGAAAATCCCAAAGGAAAAAAGGCTAATAAAAGCCATCCAAAAAGATGAAAGATCAACCCAAAATGTTTTGCGTCTCAGGACCCAAACCGATATCTAAATGACATCGTTGGGCAGCCACTCTCATACAACAGGCTGCTCTACAGCCGCCTCCTCTAGCTCCCCCTCAAGGGAAACAAAACCTGTATCTAAGCACCAAAACGAAAGGGTCAGACACGACGGTCTGGCAGATAAAAGAATGAAATACAATCACGCTATAAATCAATAGTTTTGAAATAATTAAAAACAGTATGTAAAAATAAAGGGAAGTTGCATAAAACAAAACATTTTAATGACAATTATCATTTATAAGAGAAATTTACATAAATCAAAGCATTTACTGACAATATCATTTGTAAGATCCATTCATAAACCAAGTTGACCTCCACATATAGCTCCATTTTCCGTCACATGAAGTGATGAGAGCACTTATGGTTCTCCGTCACAAAAGGGTGAAGGGAGAAACCAACATAACATAAATTGCGGTAGCTCAGTAAATTGAGGACCACACATAAATACCGCCACGGAACGGGCTGTATAACATAATCAAGCACGTACGTATTTACCAATCCCAGTTGGTACAGATTTAAGGACCCAAGGCGGATGATCAGACCGGCAATGGTCGTCCAAGCTGAGTGGAGCCGACACTAAAATATGCACTTTCAAAACAATGTTTGACACTTCAAATTTTCGAAACCTACTCACTCTAAATAAATCACGTACACTCTCATTCTCTTTGGCTCATGGACTCGCACTACATAGTTCTGATCCCATCTTGCTTTAAGATTTTATTTTCAAAATAGTATTTCCTACACATTGTGTATAAAAATACCATTCACTCAAAAATTCCCAAAGGGGGGTTTTAATTAAAAACCTTGGGAAAACATTTCTCTTCAAGTCAATACAATCACAGTATGGGAGATGAGTTTCATAAATCATAATTTTACGCCAATACCTTGAGACCGTAATCGTCGAATCGTATATACTTTGAAATCCCATGTCGATCATTCGTTTGGATGGTGCCCAAATTTTTAAACAACATTATGGATATCAAGGTGTATACTTCGACTGAAAAGGGTCTACAAGTGATTTGGATAGAAATCCCCTTCATTCCTTTCATTTCTAAAAATAAATCTTCAAACACACTTATACTTAAGAATCCAAATATTCACTTCCTTTCCCAACCTTTTATCATTTATCATTAAGAAATCTATACCACTGGATTTCACGCTTCGAGAGCTTTCCAACGGTATATAGACGCCAAATTCCAACGGACGGGTCAAAAGTTATGGCCATCCGAAAATCTGTGAAATTGGTCGGCTATTCGGTTGGCTGTCGGTTAGCCTTGTAGGTTAACCGACAAGCTGACCGACAACAGAATTTTTGGGAGAAAATCAGCTCTCTGGAATTCTAACCAAGAGGTCGTCGGTCCCTTGTCGATTGGCTGTCAGTTAGCCGAAATGCTGACCGATAGCCGACCGACCTCACTGCGAGAGTGAGTTTCTGAAGCTGTTTCAGCTCTTCCTTTCTCCAAATTTTTTCTCCCTTCTCAACATTAATTCCCTGTATCAATATGAGCTAAAAAGCTCCTTCATTTCACCAAATCAAATCTCCCAATTTATCATTTCAAATCCAACCAACCAAATCTCCTTCAATAACTTCCAAATTCTAGCAATTCAAACATAAAGATTCCAATTAAGATGAAATCATTTTCAAGACAGAATTTAATGAAATAAATAAAAATATAGATTTCAATGAAATAAGGTAAAACACATGAACAATAGAACATATGTTTAGTAAACTAAATCTCAAATTAAAACAAGATTATCAAGACATAATGAAAAATAGAATTTAGTGAAACAAAACCAATCATATGAGCATTCAAAATATGTGTTTAGTAAACTAAACTTCAAGATAAAATAAGATTGAACATTAATAGATTCAAAAGCAAGAAACCAAGATAAAAACCCATAAATCATTGCATGCACAATCATAAATCATTCATTCACTTGCCTTTGGTCTAAAATGCACTCAAAGATCTCTCCCAAATACACCTCTCTCAGCTGAAACTCCAATCTACAGAAACCCCATGAAAAACCATTCAAAATCTACAAATTTGAAAAGAAAAGGAGTTCTCCAAGTGCTCCTTTGCATGCATGATAAAAGGGTCCTAAATGTTCCAAAAAGACTATAAATTCGAAATGGCAGCCAATGCTAACCTCTAGTAGGTCCAATCGAGAAGAAAGGTTTGAGGAAGAAGATGGTTCCAGCTGAACCTCTCTAAAAACAGTATCAAAGGGAAGCTTGAGATAAGGAGAAGGGATTTGTGAAATCCAATCTTCAATTAGCATACAAGAAGGTAGACATGCAGAGGAGAGAAGTGCTGGGAATGGAGGAGAAGAAAAGTTCCAGGTTCAGCTGTGTGGCAAGAAAAAATGGGGAAGAAGAACAACTCACGTGGGTTTTGTTTAAGTGGGTTGTCGGTCCCATTTGGCCTCAAACTTCAAGTGGCTGGATCAATGACTTGTGGGTTTCGAATGAGATCGACGAAGAAGAAAAATCGATCTTCGAAAAATTTAGTTTTTAAAAAGTATATTTTCCCCAATTTTTGCAAATTTCGAAATTCAAGTACAGATTTAGTGTGAAAAGTCATTTTTGCCCTTTTTCGTGAAAAACACGATTTCTGGTTCTCAAATCTAAACGGACAAAACATGAAAGTTGTTAAGATCGATAAAACAAACCAAAAGGAGTAAAAACTGGAATTTTTTTAAATCAAGAATAAATTCTCACAAAAACATAAATCACACGGGCCACCCCGGGTCGGGTCAAACCAACTCAACGACTCTCAAAAATTCTCCAAAGCTATGAAAAATCTAATCAAACTCAAAAACGAAGCGAAACCGCTCCTAATCTCACTTAAAAAGTAAATCCACAATTAAGAAAACACTAAAGAAGTGAACTAGGGATCGAGGTCTGACAAACTGGATGCCATGTCCGTGGACAGGGAAGAATACCACACATTCTACTCACCAACACCTGTTTGCTGGACTTCTGAATGGCCCATACTAAGCCCAGTTGTACCCATTTGCTCACAATAAAATTGAAAAAGTACTTGTACATTTGCCCTTATATTTGAAAAAATATTTAAATCTATATATTCATATTTTTATTTATTCCATCGATAAAAAATTGAACACCACTTAATTTTAACCAATGATCAAATACAGCAGCTAAAGAAAATATCATTTGAGCCTATTTCCAATATTTATTAAATTTCTCGTCCATGTTTCTATTAGTGTTACTCAGTAAAAAATGATCTCTAAATCTATTGAGTTGTAAAGTAATTTTAAAAAGCTTCATTAAAGTTTCATTAGATGTGGGATAATATATCCCGGAAAAAAACAATGTTGAAGTATAAAAAGCTTCAAATAAATATCTTAGATGGGCACATAACTCCCAATGTTCATTACTAATCATCAAATCTTGTGCGTGAAAAGTACAAAATTCATTAAAAACACTTTTCCGGTCAAGTGTCTTGTTTAACAAATCATACATAGAATTCCATCAATGTTCTACCTCTTTAGGTCTTTTAATAGCTGATACGCCTTGCCTCGCACATATTCGGGCATACAATTGTCTTCTCTATGCGGAGCAGAAGATAAATCTAGCAATGTCTTTAATTGCGTCTGTGTAACTTACAATATGCTTTAAACATACCTTTGCAATAAGATTTAACATATGACATACACATCTATTTTGGAAGATAGAGCTATCTATCAAAGTTGCAAGTAGCATCTGCATTCTTATTAATTCAATAACCACTATATTATTACTGGCATTATCTAAAGTTATAGATATAACTTTTTTCTTAATATTGTATTCATCTAGTTTTTCCAAAATAAATATACTTATTCTAATGGTGTTGACATTCAAGACTACTAAAACTAATTATACGTTTATTAATAATCCATTTTGCATCTATGTTATGTGCAGTAATACAAAGAAAACTAAGGCTAAATATTTTTACTTATGCCTTGACAAATGGCCGGTACCCAATTTTGAATCAGCACAATAAATCTTACTACAAAATTTGCATTTTTACCTTTTCAACTTTCTTTCCATTTTCAATAACTTCAAACCTTGAATATATATCCCAAACTACTGAAGTTTTATTGCTCTTGGTTGGTTTACGAGAACTCTGAAGAAAGGGAAGTGGTAAATCACCTACTTCATCTTCTAATTCAATAAAATCTTCTTCTACCCCTAAATCAACGGAAGAAGATTCTGTGAGAAATCTTCTAGCCATATATCAAAAAATAAAATATAAAAATAATAACAGTTATATGCTAATAGCCTTCTTTTGTGATAATTAATATAAGAAATGGGAGAAAATGAGAGTTAATATAATATATTATAAACTTATATCTATGGAATCTCAAATTTAAATAATATAAATACCTATAAATCTTTGAAGGCCCATTTAATCTTGTCTCTTGATGACTTGATATTTGACCCTCCAAAAAGTTCTTAGAGAGAGTGAAAGAGTTGAATGCTTTGAGAGAGAGCTAGAGAGTGAGAGAGTTGCGTAAATTGGTGAGGAATGAGAATGGGAAGGTTAGGGTATTTATAGACTTTGTAAAATGAAAAAGGACACAAAATACCCTTTATATGATCGTTTTATAGCTATTGGGGGGTGAAATGGGCTTTTTTCAAAAATATGACCGTTTTTTTGTTGTTGGGCAAGCCTGGCGGGCCGCAAGGGCTAGCCCACGTGCCTGGCGGGCCGTGCCAAATAGGCTTAGGACCCTCGGACATGGGCCGTGCCGTTGACCTGGCCGTACCGGGCCACAGCTCGTTGACCGGCTCGGCACGGGCCGGCCCATTTGACATGCCTTGGGGGCCTCAATCATGCAATAGAGATTTTGGTTTTACATGTGTAAATGTCAAGAATGCAATCTTATGAGAGACTGTCCAAACACCATTTTGCAAGATATGTAAAATGATTTTCAAACTTTTTTTGGTTTAAAGATCTTGATTAAATGGTCTTATTTTCATACCTTGTTCAGGCATTTAGATACAACCATGATAATGATAATGCACATGCGTTTTGTCACTGTCCCTATTATATAATAATTCGCACAATATATGGCAAATGATTGTTTCGATCAGCATGGTCAATATTGGATACAGACCATATAATTCGTGGGTCCCGCCCATCCAATTCACAAAATTTGATGGTGGCATATTTTCAAGTTTCAAGTTTCAAGTTTCAATAACATATGCTTCTTTCTAGATCGCTGCTCTCTACTTCTGTCACCTTTCACATAGATATAATATATTTGATTCCCCGGCGTCAGCCCATCAACATGTGCACCAAAGCAAGACATGTATGCTATGGGTAGAGTTTTTTTTTTTTTTTTTTTTAATGTTATGGGTAGAGTTGGTGGCTTTGAAAGGTCCAGAGGGCTATCTATTGTAGCTCCAATATTATTTTGAGAGATAAGATGTAGATTCGTTTTGTACAGTATGGAATAGAGTTAAAGTTGCCTGACAGTTGTTAGAAAACGAAGATGGTAGGGAATTGACAGTTGTTAATTAGGAAATAAGAAAACAAAGAATTAATGGTAATTGACAGTTCTAAGAATCTTGTTGAAATGGTTAAAATGGTCTTACATTTCTTCATTCTTTGTTTATACCAGGCTCTAAATAATTCTGGCTTTCTTCATTCTTTGTTTATACCCGGCTCTAAATGGTCTTACATGTCTTCATTAGAGGGCTATATATCTAATGTTTATACCCGGCTGTAGAAGACTAAAACTACTATATTTATTTTTAAAATCTTACAGGTGTTTTTTTTTTTTTCTAAAACATTCTTATGTCAAACCTTTCATTTATCACTTTAAACATCACATTAGAGTATGTTTGATAGTAGGTGAGGATCATTGCCTCTGAAACAAGGACTCCTCGCTGACAATTTGCATATTGAGGATTTCACATTGATATCAGTGCATATCGTTTTATATAGCACATAAAAATTGGCTTCAGTGTTATTTGGGGATTCTTAAATCTATAAGGGGAGGTCGCATTTGAAAGTCCTAAAAATGAGGATTTTCGTTGGTTCAAATCCATAGAGATTTAGATTTTTCAAACATGAGTTTTCATGATAGAAAAAAAGTGTGCAGAATATATAAATAAGTATATTTTCAAATGGTGGCCCAAATTGAGAATGAGTTTCTACATACATATCTATGTACGCCACAACATTATATCCTTTTTTTTAGGGGCATTTGGTGAAAGGTCCCTCAACAGTACGTTTTATAACCTGTGGTCCAGGTCATTTTCTCATAAAGGCATCGTCCCCTTTTAACATTTAATGAGTCAAAAAGATAAAAATGCCCTCTATTTATATACTCTATACGTCACCAAACACGCATTGCTTTAAAATATTCCGTCATACACTCCGAAATCTGAGCAAAATAAAGATTTTGAAATCAAAGATGAAGAAAACTGCAGAAAGAAACAAAATCAACTCATCAGTGACATCAAGCAATCGAATCATCATGACTTAAACTTAATTGAGTTTGACATAAGTTTATCTAAGTTTTGGTTTGAATTTATCTGAGCTTGATATGAAATTATTTGACTGTGACATGTATTTATCTAAGCTTTATATAAAGTTATCTTAGTCTATGATCAATTAAATAGGACTTTAAATGAATTTATCTGTATATTACATTATTTTTCTGAGTTTGATTTTAATTTAACTTCGTTTGCTATTAATTAAACAAGGTTTCAAATGAATTTATGTGACTTTAAAACGATTTTCTCTGAGTTTTTATTAAGTTTATCTGAGTTTCTTATGAAATAATGAGTTTGGTATGAAATTAACTGAATTTCACAAGGTTTTATTTGACTTTAAAATGTATTCAACTTGGTTTTAAATGAGTTTTTTTGAGTTTGCTGTGAATTTATCTAAGTGTTGTATGTGTTATCTGACTTTGGCATAATGTTATTTGACGTTGGCATGATGTTATCTGTGTTTGGTATGAGTTTATCTAAGTTTGATATGAATTTATTTGTGTTTGCTTTGAATTAATCTGAGTTTGATACGAAGTAAATGAATTTAGCTGAGTTTGTTGTGAATTTATCTAACTTTGACGTATGTGTTATCTGAGTTTTGTATGTGTTATCTGACTTTGGCATAATGCTATTGACTTTGGCATGATGTTATCTGTGTTTGTTATGAATTTCTCTAAGTTTGATATGAATTTATTTGTGTTTGCTTTGAATTAATCTGAGTTTGATACGAATTAAGTGAATTTATCCGGGTTTGCTGTGAATTTATCTAACTTTGATGTATGTGTTATCTGAGTTTTGTATGTGTTATCTGACTTTAGCATAATGTTATTTGACTTTGGCATGATGTTATCTGTGTTTGGTATGAATTTATCTAAGTTTGATATTAATTTATTTGTGTTTGCTTTGAATTAATCTGAGTTTGATATGAATTAAGTGAATTTATCTGAGTTTGCTGTGAATTTATCTAACTTTGATGTGAACTTATTTGACTTTGGCATGAGTTTTTTTTACTTTGCTGTGAATTTATCTAAGTTTTGTATGTGTTATATGACTTTGGCATGATGTTATCTGTGTTTGGTACGAATTTATCTAAGTTTGATATTAATTTATTTGTGTTTGTTTTGAATTAATCTGAGTTTGATATGAATTAAGTGAATTTATCTGAGTTTGATGTGAATTTATCTAACTTTGATTTGAACTTATTTGACTTTGGCATGAGTTTTTCTGAGTTGTTAAATGAGTTTTTTTTAGTTTACTGTGAATTTATCTAAGTTTTGTATGTGTTATATGACTTTGGCATGATGTTATCTGTGTTTGGTACGAATTTATCTAAGTTTGATATGAATTTATTTGTGTTTGCTTTGAATTTATCTGAGTTTGATATGAATTAAGTGAATTTATCTGAGTTTCCTGCAAGATGTGACCTTATTTGACTTTGGCATGAGTTTATTTGAGTTTATATGAATTTATCTGTGTTTGAAATCACAACCAATTTGAAAACAAGTTATATCACTTCGATATGAGATTATCTAACTATATTTGGTTTGGTTTGACTAGATTTAGTTTAAATTTATCTAGCTTTGATAAAAATATATCTGAATCTAGCAACCTACCCCATGTGACTTATGCAATCAGTTGTTCAAGTAATCTCTTAGGTTTTCTTCTTTAGCTCTTCATTTCTGTTGAAACAGTGTCTTCCATCAAGGTGCTCTTCCAATATCGAGAAAGAAAGACTTTCCTCAATGCTGTTATAGGACTAGCCATGAGGATTATGAAGTAGTTCACTTGTCATGGTCCAAGACCCAACCCGCTACAGATGGTAAGGACCTTGTAAAAATATTTTGGGAAAGACACTGATGTCACATGCTTAGGGACCACACACCCATTTAAATGGTTAGAAGAGCAAATAAGTCATAAAAAATCTGATGTCACATGCTTAGGGACCACACACCCATTTAAATGGTTAGAAGGACAAATGTGTCATAAAAATCTGATGTCACATGCTTAGGGACCACCGCCTGAATTAATTCCATGCGCAAGGGACTCTATGCCTTAAACAGTAATTCTATGTCCTAGAGACTTTATAGCCCAATAATGAGGGATGTCTTCCTAATTTACCCTTTTTTTTTACATTGGTTTGAACCTCAGGCGTATTAAGTTATAATTTGTTGCAATAAATGCCATGATGCATGGTGACATGTGACCATCTCTTTGCCCCACTTGGAAGAAATTTTTGGCACTTTCCCTCGTTAGGCTAAATCTTAATCTGCCCCTACTCACAACCATTCTCTATTATGTCTAATTTAATATATTGATGGGTAAACTCAAGTTTGATATCAATTTTTTTATTTATTTCAAAATATAAATTAAATAAACTATACATTTTTTATTGCACCGAAATAGGTTTTGGGCAAATAACTCGGATTGCAAAGTTGATATTTCATTTGTTTAGTTGCTCGATTGTCACATGGTTGCTTTTTTAATATCCCATTATAGTAAGCCCAATGACGAGTAGCCATGATAGAAAGTGTTTTTTAAGTTAGTAATTTATCAACTTGATCTTTGTAATATTTCTATGATTTTATGCATCTAGAATATTCTCTATGTTGAGGTCAACTTCCATCATCGTTCAGGAGTTGTCATAATTGTGGTCTCGCCCTCGCCCTCGCCCTCGCCCTCAAATCATTGTTCTGTCATTTCCTATCACCAATTGATTTTGGAATAAGTGGTGTAAGATCCTACAAGTGGTATCCTCGTAGGTCAAGTGTTCGAGTACCCTAAAAATATATTATTAATTGGTTAAAAAGTCAATTAAAACAGATGAACTTTTACTACAAATTTTCTTATATTTTTCATAAGAAAGGAGTTTAATTGATGACAATTCGTAGATCTGGTAGGAATACACCTTTTTAGAATTTCCAAGATTCAAACTTGATGTAAACAAAAGAGACCTAAATGCTAGAGACTACTTTTGCATTTCAATTGTCTCTCGGCAGCGACAAATTGGCGACTCAGGGTGCTTCATCAATTTTTTTTACCTCCATTTTTGTCATCAGGAAATGCAGAAAACGATCTCACCTTCAGGAATTCCAGAGCCTCTCAGTTGAAGGCCGAAATTCTCCTCCTCTCTCAGAAAGCTAGTTAAAACCTTTTATTGGTATGCCTCTCCATGAGTTCTGTAATTTTTTGTCTATCTCAGATGCTTGTTAATCTGGTGATGAGGTGATTTTTTCTTTCTTTGGTCTTCTCTGTTTCTTTAGCCCCTTTTGGCTGTTTCTTTGGAGGCTTTTTAGACTTGTTTTCTTCTTCTCCTTCTTCTAATACAATTGCCTATTAGCAAAAAAAAAATGGTACTATGTGCATACATTCCAAATATTTGGCATCTGTATACACCACAAACAGTGGTATGCTCGAGAGACCTCCAAACAGAGGCAATGACACAATGAAAAATGTGAGAAATACTATGTTCTTTTTTATGTTTTCTTTCTGTTTTTTTATAAAGATGGCAGGGTTGGCGGAAGGTCATGATCACAAGGGAACGGGTCTCATCATTAGTAGACCATTATTAGAAAACAAATTGGAGGATCCTCTTTTGAAAGCTCACTACTTTGAAATTATAGAATTGCAGTTGACCCGGCAGCATCATTCCTTTTGAGCTCAGAGAGGGAGTTATTCATGGACTTCCAAACACCCTCTTAACCATAAACCTAAATAAATCTTTAGGAAAGATTCTTCTCCATTAGGCATTAGAGTTAAGTAATCATAATGCAAAAGATACGAGCGACCCTTGAGAATGTGGGATACTATCATGGCACGAGAGAGAGACATTTCCCTTCGAGTGCTGAGAATGTGGGACGCTGCACTGCATTTAAACATCACCATTATTATAAAAGGCCATGTACAAGGAAGACAACACCTTCCTTTTCGGGAAAGCATTGGTGAGAGTATCATAATCCCAAGTTGATTGCCTTGTTTTTTCCATTTTAGAATTTCATCATAAGGCAGAAAAGGAGTGTGTGGGGAGATTTCCAGAACCACATGATTACGCTAATCACAGCCATCAGATGAGACTAAGCACTCTCACGTGCCATCCGCGTGCCATCCACGTGGCACCAAGCTCACCCCGGCTACCAGGACAGGAGGTCCGGCCGAAGTCAGCAGCTCCGGGCCACTAGCGCCGAACTGGCCCACCCCGGGCGCCATCTCGGCAGGGAGCTCCACCTCGGCTGGGCCACCCCGGATGCCATCCCGGTAGAAAGCTCCACCTCGACTGAAGAAGCCGGGACGGAAGCCGAAGCAAGAGAGAACCTCCACTTGCGCCCCTCATCCCCCACGTCATCAGGCACGTGGAGAAATAGGGGCGCGGGCTAGTGGGACAGATGCGACATCCAACTGCTCACAATCCCCGCCAGATCCCTGACAGGGCGGCATCCAGCGGCTGAGGCCACATCAGGGCAAGGCCCAAGGGCAGATCCGATGGTACCCCTACCGCCAAAGGCGCCCAACACGATCTGGCCCAACAAGACGCGCATTAAATGCAACGTGGGCTGATCCGACGCGCATTTAATGCATAGTGGGCTGGATTGGACCACAATTAATGCAATGTGGGCTGATCGTGACTTCCCAGTCGAATCATGGGACCCACACCACGATATCTCCCAAAGATACGTCCCAAACTCTATAATAGAGGCTCAAACCACCATCAAAGGTACGCACAATTTCATACACAGAGCCGTTACTCTGTCTCTCTTCTTCCTCTCCTTCCATTGTTCCAGTTCATTCACTGACTTTGGCATCGGAGAGCCTTGCGCCGCCCAGGCCAGGGTCCTTTGATCGTTTGCTCTTCTCTTTCAGGCTTTCGGACGGTACCCCAGTCATTCCCAGTCATCATCTTCTCGGATAAGTCCTCTAAGGCTCCCCCCTTATTGTGGGTCATTATTTTCTGCACCTACAA
Organism: Litsea cubeba; assembly: GCA_012931725.1. Taxonomy (NCBI): domain Eukaryota; kingdom Viridiplantae; phylum Streptophyta; class Magnoliopsida; order Laurales; family Lauraceae; genus Litsea; species Litsea cubeba. The sequence continues at coordinate 65,704,033 of CM022951.1, forward strand.
TTGGCGTCGTCTGTGGAAAAGTAATATCCCAACCTTCCCAACCTTCTTAACCTCAATCTCTCAGAAGCCATGCCTCCAAAAGCTAGGAAGGGCGTAGAGTCCTCGAGAGCAGCGCTCGAGCTGCCACCACCGTCGACGGACGTCCCTCCTCAAGGACGCTCCCGCACGGTGCATGGCACGTCTGCAGGCGAGGGCCGCTTAGGCTCTCAGCTCTTTGTCGAGTTCCCCTTCCAAGAGGGACTCGAGGCCTCGATCTCAGCAGAAGAAGTCATGCCGCCCAGACGCGATGAGCGTCGGCATGAGCGTCCTCGGAAGGACAAAGCCGTGGCCGTAGGAGAGACGCTCCACGTTCAACCCCCTGCCACTGGAGGGGTTCTCGAAGCCCAAAATGCTCTCCTCCAGAGGCAAGAGCAGCTGATTCGCGAGCTCCAGCAGCAGCTGAGGGCAGCGCAAACTGCCTCCTTGAGGCAGGTCTCCGAGCCTCAAGGGAAAAAGAGGGACGCCCCCAGCAGGGCAGCCCAGCATCCCCGCGAGGACCTCAGAAATCATCTGGACCATAAGCGGAGCCAGATTCATGACGAAGGCTCGAGCAACAGCCGAAGTCATTATAGCCGCGATGGCCGAGCTCATAGCCATCGCAGCCCGAACCACTCCAAGCGAAAGCCCAGAGCTCAGACCCCAGAGAAGGACGATGAGCAGGAGCGATTTGACAAACGCGTCAGATTGGCTCTCCAGCACAACCTGGACGTGCGGGACCAGAAGCAGATCTGTGGTCACACTGATCTAGGGGGCTCACCCTTCACAAAAGAGATCGAGCGCACCCCCTTGCCCAGAAAGTTCTCCGTCCCGCGGTTCGTCCCCTATGACGGACTGTCCGACCCATCCGCTCACCTCCGACACTTCTCCAAGAAGATGTCCATCTGGGGGAATGAGGGTCACCTGAACTGCAAAATCTTCTCCTCCAGTTTGGGTGACCTCCCCCTGAAGTGGTTCTGTTCTCTCCCAGAGAAGTCCATTTCGAGTTGGAAGGAGCTCCAGCTCTCCTTCCTGAAGAAGTTCCAAGCCTACAGCGTCGTCCCCAAGAAAGAAGGGGACCTCCTCGCCCTGAAAATGAAACAGGGTGAGACCCTCGCCATCTTCGCCCAGCGATTCTGGGCGGTCTACAGCCAGATTGAGGGCACCAGGGAAGAGATAGCGATCTACGCCTTCCAGCATGCCCTGATCCCCGGCCACGACTTGCGGAAGGACTTGGCCGGGAACCCCCCAGAATCCATGCCAGAGTTGATGTCCCGGGTAAAGCGCTTCATCGCCCAGGAAGAAGACGAGATCCGAGCCCGGGATCAAGACGGGCATCCGGAGCTCGAGCAGAAGAGTAGCCAGCCTCGGCAGAGAGGCGGGAGGCCCTCCCAGAAGCAGGAGCCCAAGCAGGCTTGGGTCTCCAGTTCGGCGAAGCCTGCGTCGTCCAGGTCTGGGGGCACCTGGCAGCCCAGACCTCCCACCAGCGCCAGTCAGAGCGTCAACGTCATCTTCAAGGAGCCGATCTACCGTATCCTGACCAAGATAAAGACCAAGCCATTCTTCAAGTGGCCTCCGCCCTTGAGGAATGAGCCCGCCTCCGGCAGCCGGAGCAAGCTCTACTGCTCTTACCACAAAGGTAGCGGGCACAAGACCGAGGACTGCAACTCCTTGCAGTGGTATCTGGAGAAGTTGGCCGAAGAAGGCCACATTCCAGAGTTCGTTGAGGCAGGAGATGCTGGCGGCAGCGAGGGCCGAGTTCACCAGAGCGCAGCCCAGGTTCCAGACAGTGAGGATTCGGAGAAGATCATTACGTGATCCAGCTGGCGTCCTCAGCTCCCGCTTCCTCGTCCCGGGGCAGCTCCCAGGCCCGCGCCGATGCCAGGCGGGCATCACGCGGGAAGGAGGTGGTGAAGGCAGAACTCGCGCTAGCGTCCAAAAAAGCCCGCTGACAGAGAGCCAAACAAGGGGGAGTTGGCCCCGAACTGGCATGGCCCGTTCAGAGCAGTCTCACTGGCAGGAAAATCCAGCCTACAAGCTTGAAGACTTGGAGGGCAAGCCACTGCCGAGACCGTGGAGTTCGGACATAGCTTTCGCCCCGTCATCAATCTTCAATTTCTAAAAGATGTAATGAATCTCTGAATCAATGGAAATAGCTTTCGCCCCGTCATCAATCTGTCATCTCTCTTTGGTCGACTTCGGCTAGCCTACAAGGGTTAACAGCCCTGGAAAAGGCCTCGAGTTCGGACACTCGGCCAATTCCTAAACTCAGGGTTTTCACCCATCTACAAGGGTTAACAGCCCTGGAAAAGGCCTCGAGTTCGGACACTCGGCCAATTCCTAAACTCAGGGTCTTCACCCATCTCCAAGGGTTAACAGCCCTGGAAAAGGCCTCGAGTTCGGACACTCGGCCAATTCCTAAACTCAGGGTCTTCACCCATCTCCAAGGGTTAACAGCCCTGGAAAAGGCCTCGAGTTCGGACACTCGGCCAATTCCTAAACTCAGGGTCTTCACCCATCTCCAAGGGTCAACAGCCCTGGAAAAGGCCTCGAGTTCGGACACTCGGCCAATTCCTAAACTCAGGGTCTTCACCCATCTACAAGGGTTAACAGCCCTGGAAAAGGCCTCGAGTTCGGACACTCGGCCAATTCCTAAACTCAGGGTCTTCACCCATCTACAAGGGTTAACAGCCCTGGAAAAGGCCTCGAGTTCGGACACTCGGCCAATTCCTAAACTCAGGGTCTTCACCCATCTCCAAGGGTTAACAGCCCTGGAAAAGGCCTCGAGTTCGGACACTCGGCCAATTCCTAAACTCAGGGTTTTTACCCATCCACATGGGTCTACGCCCTGGATACAGCCTTGAGTTCTTACACTCGGCCGAATTCCTAAAGTCCTCGGGTTTTGAACCCATGGGTCTACGCCCTGGATACAGCCTGGAGTTCTTACACTCGGCCGAATTCCTAAAGTCCTCGGGTTTTGAACCCACGGGTCTACCGCCCTGGAAAAGGCCTCGAGCCCATACTCGGTCGTTTCCTAAAGCTCTGGGTCTAACGCCCTGGAAAAGGCCTCGAGTCCAGACTCGGTCGTTTCCTAAAGCTCTGGGTCTAACGCCCTGGAAAAGGCCTCGAGCCCAGACTCGGTCGTTTCCTAAAGCTCTGGGTCTAACGCCCTGGAAAAGGCCTCGAGTCCAGACTCGGTCGTTTCCTAAAGCTCCGGGTCTACCGCCCTGGAAAAGGCCTCGAGTCCAGACTCGGTCGTTTCCTAAAGCTCCGGGTCCTGGACCCTGGAGAAGGCCTCGAGTTCGGACACTCGGCCGGATTCCTAAAATCAGGGTTTTTACACCCCTCAAAGATCATTGCCGAGCTCACGCTTCCACAGCCAAGACCAACGGAATGATGACTCCACTACGACACAAGGCAGCTCGTCTCGGCCAAAGCCGGCCATTTCGGCCAAGGGCAGCTTTCCAGAGGAAGAGAACTGTGCCAGCACTCAAACACACAAAAATGCAAGTATTCCAGAACAGTGCAAAGAAAGAGAAAAAGAACTCAAAAGCATTGTACACAGTTTGGATGATCACAGAATTCCTCCTTTTTATTCATTGTAAACTGCTTCATTACAAGGGTTGCAGAACAGAAAAGAAAATACAGAAAGGAGGATCGCAGTCCTCTAAAAACAGAAAAGCTGAGAAGCAAAAATTTTACATAAAAGAAGACAGAACTCTAGAGGAGCCCGGCTACTGTGGTTTCGGCGACTCGACCAGGTCGATCACCGTATCTGCCGAACCAGCAGCTTCGGCCGAACCAGAAGGGGCTTCAACTGGTACCTCAGCCGAAGCAGGGGCAGAAGAGGCATCACCTTGAGGCACGGCCGAAGCATCTCTGGCGACCGGGGCATCGCTCAAGACCGGGGCAGCTGGAGCGTCGTCAGCGGCAGGTGCAATTGCAGGAGCTTTAACTGGGGCACTTTCGACTGCAGGAGCGGAGTTCGGCTCAGGAGCAGGGTCCGAGTACTTCGGCAGGTCCCGATAGACAGGATGATCTTCGGGGACCCCCGCACGTCTCAGTGCGGCCAGGCATCCTTCCTCGAACAGGATGGCGGTGATCTCCTCCACCTGCTTCTCAAATAGCTCGGAGGCATGATCCACCCCATCCTGGAAGGCGGACTGGGCCTCGGCCAGAAGAGAGGCCTTCTCCTTCTCCAGCTCGGCATTCGCCATCTTCAGCCTCGCCGTTTCGGCTCGCCCAGCCAGCACTTCCCCGCGCAGCCTTGTTCGACGTAAGTTCGGCGACATCAGCCAGGGCCGATGCCAGCCGAGCAGCCTCATCAGCGCTAGCCTTCTTCATCCGCTCCATTCCCGCCTGCAGCTCCTCCAGCTCCTTTTTCAGCTTGTCCCTCTCGGACTCCAGCTGAGTGACCCGTGCAGCATTCCTATCACTCCGCCCCACCACGGTCAGGAGCCTCTGCACGTTCTGCAAATGGAGAAAGATGAGTCAAGCTGGGGCAGTCGAGCCAGATTACTTGGAAGGAAAACACTGAAAGCACTTACCATGAGGTTAGCCTGAATCGCCGAAACCATCAGGCTCTCGTTATCGAACCTCTCGTGCGTCTCCATATCCCGTGGCAGAGCGCAGACCTTGGCGAGAGCCCCGATGACGTCGGCGTTCCCCATCAGCCGGTCCTCGACGTTCAGAGGCTTACCGGGCTGAGTCTCCATCCTCGGCTTCCATGGCGCCGGGACAGTTCGGGGTCCGGAAGACGACCCGGATCCTTGCCCCGCCGAGGTGCCATGCTCGCGAGTCGTCCCGCCAGGTGGCTTGCCCACCGGCACGCCCTTCTCAGCAGGTGCACTCTTCTCTGCCGGTGCACTCTTTTCAGCTGGAGCCTTGACTCCGGGGGCCCGCGCAGGGGTTTTGCCCTTTGGAGGCTGTTCGGCCCCCAGGTCCTTCTCCCCCACCTTGGTCTTCTTCCTGGGCGGGGACCCCTCCCTCGGGCGCTCCGGCGAGCGTCGCCGGACTCCCGCACTCGAAGCAGGAGCAGGAGCAGGAGCAGGAGCAGGAGCGGAAGTGTCGCCAGCACCTCCCGAGCTCGGAGCTGCTCGGGTGCTGGCAGACGATGGCGTCGCTGAGGAAGAGGACCCCCGCCTGAACTTGGCCGCTAGGCCCTTGACGGCAGGCTCCCTCGACCTTCCCGCCATATCCTCTTCCTGATCAGAAGAATAAGCGTCCACTATCTGCCTCAAGTTCGCCGGCTCCGAACTGGAAGCGGACGCCTCGGACCCAGACGCGGCTCGGCTAGCGGCATGATCGCTCAAGGGGATCCCGGAAGGTACAGCAAGGGAGACGGTTGGACGATCAAGATGCACCTCGTCCACCTCGGGTACCCCGGTCCTCTGGTAGTGGCCGCGGTATCTCGGCGTGTATCCGAGCAGCTTCCAGGCCGACCTAGTCTCGTGCCCCTTGTACCTCTCGACCTTGATGACGTCGTCGGGGTTCCTCCTCCAGCCCATACTCGCAGCTCGGCGTCGTCTCGCACCCGCCTCTGCACAACAAGCAACAAGAGAGTCAGCTCGGCATCGCCGAGATCAAGCAAAGCAATAAAGAGAAAAGAGGCGATGTTTACTTGGGACAGTCCCGGGGCGACGTGGGACCGCCAGCCTCCTGCTTTCGCCATCGCCGAACTCCCAGTCCCCCGAGACGCAGAAGAAGGCTTCTTCGGCATTCTTACTTGAATCTTCCAAGGCCTGGACGAAGCCTCTTCGCTGCGGCTTCACCCGGAGATAATATTTCCCTTCCCCGGCCTTGCAGATATCGTAGGTGTCCTCGATGTCATGAACCCCTATGTCGGTCCCCAGAATCTCATTCAGCTTCGCCGTGCCCATGATGACCTTATAGCCATTGGGCATCAGCTGGCACGGGGTAAGGGACCAGGTACTAAGGCAAGCTCTAAGTAGAGGGTGCAGGGGGAATCTGACCCCGCCCTCGATCACAGAGATCAGAGGGAACGGCATCCAGCCGCCGGACCAGCGCATCGTGGCATAGTCGACGGAGTCTGCCGGCTTGAGCAGGACTCGCTCCGGAATATCGAAGGCAGCCCTAAATCTGGCTATGCCCTCTTCGGTGTCTAAACTGAACCTAGGGGTGCCCATGTCTAGAAAGAAAGGTACAGCAAAAGAAAAAACCCTAAAGGCTGCTAAACCCTAAGAAAAAGCTACAAAGAGGCGCGAAGCAACTTACAGAGACGGAAAGGGGCGACTCGAGTACAGATCCAGACACGCCCTATGGTCGTCCTCGCTAAAAGAAATCTTGAGCAGCAGAGCAGAAGTCGAAGATGAAGGCGAAGGCGAAAAGAAATCAGAAACGAGAAGAGAAGAAGACAACCCTATTTATGGAGAAGAAACCCTCGGCGCGCGCTGCTTTCGAAATTCGAAAGGGCGGATTTCGCGATCCGCGCCCGTTCCATCAAAAAGACAGCGCAATCGGTGAAGAGGCTACACGTGTGGCCGTCGACTCGCTTCCCAGTACAGGCAAGACAGAGCATTTATCGCTTCAGAACAGTTGAAGCGACACCAGACGACGATCGCCGCATCCCCAGACGGATTCTTCTAACTTTCGACCACTAAAGGCTAGGGCGCTTAAGAGGTCAAAAGCTAGGGGGCAATTGTGTGGGGAGATTTCCAGGACCACAGGATTACGCTAATCACAGCCATCAGATGAGACTAAGCACTCTCACGTGCCATCCGCGTGCCATCCGCGTGGCATCAAGCTCACCCCGGCTACCAGGACAGGAGGTCCGGCCGAAGTCAGCAGCTCCGGGCCACTAGCGCCGAACTGGCCCACCCCGGGCGCCATCTCGGCAGGGAGCTCCACCTCGGCTGGGCCACCCCGGATGCCATCTCGGCAGAAAGCTCCACCTCGGCTGAAGAAGCCGGGACGGAAGCCGAAGCAAGAGAGAACCTCCACTTGCGCCCCTCATCCCCCACGTCATCAGGCACGTGGAGAAATAGGGGCGCGAGCTAGTGGGACAGATGCGACATCCAACCGCTCACGATCCCCGCCAGATCCCTGACAGGGCGGCATCCAGCGGCTGAGGCCACATCAGGGCAAGGCCCGAGGGCAGATCCGATGCTACCCCTACCGCCAAAGGCGCCCAACACGATCTGGCCCAACAAGACGCGCATTAAATGCAACGTGGGCTGATCCGACGCGCATTTAATGCATAGTGGGCTGGATTGGACCACAATTAATGCAATGTGGGCTGATCGTGACTTCCCAGTCGAATCACGGGACCCACACCACGATATCTCCCAAAGATACGTCCCAAACTCTATAAATAGAGGCTCAAACCACCATCAAAGGTACGCACAATTTTATACACAGAGCCGTTACTCTGTCTCTCTTCTTCCTCTCCTTCCATTGTTCCAGTTCATTCACTGACTTTGGCATCGGAGAGCCTTGCGCCGCCCAGGCCAGGGTCCTTTGATCGTTTGCTCTTCTCTTTCAGGCTTTCGGACGGTACCCAGTCATTCCCAGTCATCATCTTCTCGGATAAGTCCTCTAAGGCTCCCCCCTTATTGTGGGTCATTATTTTCTGCACCTACAAGGAGTTAGAGAGAAAAAACAAAATGATTATGGAGTGAGGGCAATGATTCTGGAATGGGGGCAGGCTAATAATATAGATATATAATCTCTCCATCAGCTAAGCTTGTTCTTGAAACATTAAATGATGCCTTCGCCTCACTACACAATGTTTTATCCATGAATTCTTCTTCCTGAGCAAACTTCTTTTCCTGTAACTTCTCTTTCTGTAAGAGCTACCTTATTTTTTATGGTTGAGGTCTCTCATTGGATCCAGCCTCCATTTGGTGGGCACACAAAATAAGTAAAAAAAAAAAAAAAAAATGAACAAAAAATATCTACAGTACGCGGTAACTGATCACTGTTCGGGTCTTAGGTGTGGGTCATGAGTTTGTCGGTAACATGTATATGCCAAGCTTGAACCAACCTGTTTAAATAATGTCCAAACTCAAAACCCAAACCAATCCCAAAGTTAATTGAGTCGATCTCGATCCTGAATTGTTAGGTCATGTTTCCCTTGGATTAGGAAGTAAAAGTACAGTCGGTCAGATTGTAGTAGGTTCGGATTGGGTTTGCAGTTCAAGTAGAAGTATGGACCTAACCCAACCCAGACCCGATCAGTTGAGTTTTCTATTTTAGATTTTTTCTTTTTTTTTTTTGTTTTTCCCTTCTTCTAAAGCAGCAAACTAGTTTAGATATAGCTTTGGCAAGCTGAGCTGGGATCAAACCTTTTATCCTCTTTACTGGCAGGACCAAGGGTCCACCGGCTGTGGTCATGACTCATCTTTACATGGTGTATGAAATTATCAATTCACAATTGCTGATCACAATTTTATGGATCAGTGTGAGGTTGTTGGTCTACACAATCACTGGCTTTGTTACAGACAAATCATAGACTACAAGTCCAGGCCATGTCCCGTATATGATTAAAAGCCTAGCTCGTTCCAACATATTCTGGCAAAACGACTATATCCTTTGCAAATGAACTGAGGCTAATCTGGGACTGGGCATCTGCCTAACATTGAGATGTTCCACCCCAGCCCAGTCTTGCATTTTAACTCCCCTTAAAACTCCATACACAAATAACACCGGGTAATATTCAGGTGGGAACTGTTCTCACATATTATATGAAAACTTTTTTGTTGGGCCCAATTGTGGGCTCTATTTGGGAATGGGACTAGGGGGGATGGAAAGATTTATGTGAGACCACCCCAAGTATCAAGTTTGACCACAAACCCATGCCCTTAACCCCTTCATCCGTGGCCCACAAGTGTAATGGCTTCATATTCAAAAAAATATTTAACCCTCGATCCAACGGTTCAGTCCATTCGGATGTGTGCCAATTCTTGGGATTAGTGACTATCAGGGGTTCCCTATTGGTTGCTAGGTTTGGATGAGTTGCTAGTTAGGCCCACAAAAAAGTTCTCATATAATATGTAAGAACTAGTTCTCACTTGAATATCGATCTCCCATTACACCAACAATTTAGATCACATAAAATGGACCGGCAGCTTACCAGCCATTTGTACTGCAGACGAGTCATCACATACATAGTATTCGGAATGCAGGACGAAAATTAGAAGCTTTTCTTTTAGAGCCGTTTGTTAATTAAAATTCAGTGCTTCCATCCAAGGAAATAAAAGCGAAGGGTTAAAGATGATCGCCATCAAATGAGCCAACTCTCGACAGAAAATGATTACTCATGCACCACTTTACTAAATTAATTCATAGTTAGAGGATACAATGCATGCAAATGGACCCTTAACTTTATATGAAATAAGAATCTGAAAAGTCTCATGAGTTTTACCGGCGAATTAGAGAATATGAACAACGTCTCAAGATTGTTCAAGTAATGAAGAAAGCACTTTCATAGATCTTGGACATGTTTATTTACTAGAGGCCCAACTTTTATGAACTCAGGATCCCTATATAGAGTCCCAGCCGAAGAAATACGATTCATCCTCTTCTTAAGCTCACTTGTATTCAGAAAGAATAAGAATGGCAACCTAGGTCATGCAATGGAGAATATTATTGACTTCCAAGCCTGAACCTCCATGTCCTGGGCCTGGACATATTTTGATGCCTCTCATATAAATGGGCTGGGTTTGGGCCTTCACTGTAGATGCTATTGGGCCTAGTAGTTTAGCACTATAAGGAAGTTTGGACCCAGACTTTAGTTCCGGACCTCATGACTGAGCTGACCCAGTCATAGCCAAAGAAATACGATTCATCCCCTATATAAAGTTCGAGCTGGGCAATGGAGAATGATTAGGGTTGTAAACGGGTCAATTCCGGTCCGGGTCCATGGTGGACCCAGAACCGGAACCGCTAAGAAGGTGGAACCGGACCCGAAACCGTTTCGAAACCGGATTCTTGGCTCCGTAATCGGAACCAGAACCATATATGGGACGGATCTAGATAGAAAATTGGGATAATATGTAGGGTCTTGGGTTCACATGTCCGAACTAAGGTGGAACCGGACCCGGACCCATTTACTTATCGGGGCCTAAATAAAAGCCCAAACCCGAATTTTAACGGGTGGAATCTTCGAGTAATCGGAGAATCGGGGACCATTTACATCCCTAAGAATGATTCACTTTCAAGTATGAGACTCACACCAATGATACGGCTTCAATGTCTTTTTTCATACTCTGATACCATGTAAGAAATTATGTACCAATCCAAAATTTTAAGTTGAAGAGTGAAAGGCCCAAACAAATATATGAAGCCTTGTGAAAGGCATTACTTAGGCAATGTGGGATGTGGGGCTTTACTTTACCTACAGATGACTATGTATAATGAGAATAGCTTGAAGAATGGTGAAGTTTGTTCTACTAAAAATCACTATCATCACCCCTTAACAGGACTAGCTTGTTGGGGATGAATGCATCCATGGTCGGGTCTTACTGCCCAAGAACCAATGTTGACAATTAGTGGCAGAATTAGAGGGGGGGGGGGGGGGGGGGGGGGGGGCATGGCCCCACTAAAATTTTAGAAAATCCCTTGTGGTTTTAAAGAATTTTATAATTTTTTATTTATGGCCCCCAAAAGTTTTCAAAAAAAGCCCTTATATATTTTGAGAATTATATACATATTTTTATATGTGACCCTCCCAAAATTTTATTGCTACATAGTGGCCCCTCAAGGAAGAATTCTTGGGTCCGCCCCTGTTGACAATGGTAGGAACCATTGAATATGTAAAAGCAATTGGTCCATGACATTAGGCAAAGGTTTGGCATATGTTCAGCACCCATTTCTAATGGGCGAAGACTCTGTGCCCGTAAAAGTTTGAGACCGTCTTGACCCGCATGAGAATTCGGTCATAGAGTCATTGTAATGTGCAGTAGCTTATATTAGATTTAAATCGTTCAAGATGGTAGATTCTTTGTTCCCATCATCATGCTTCACAAATTGAGAAAGAAAAAAGGAGAAGTCAAGAGCCCACTTTGAAGGGACAAAAGTCTCTTATCAAATGTCTTCAACGATCATATTTATGAAATATGAGCCAATTAATGTTAAGGACATTGAAAGATTGAGGGCCTAAGAAGTGTGGGTTGAACTTGAATCCAAAAATCAAAGCCGTCGAGAAGGTAATTAGAAGACCTGAGTCAAGTCAGGTTGTACCAAAATGGCTCTTGCAGGTTCCAATCGCCAAAGTCTAAGTTGAAGGCGAGTGGCCTTTCATTTTTTTGGCTTTGGATTTGGTTTTGGGTTCCATGCAAGTTTCAATTTGTAAAGATCGAGGGCACATTCCAACCACCATTTTTAGAACGCCTATGACCGGAAGACCACGTATTAGTTTGAATGGAATGAGATCATATGACGTCACTTCAAAAAGGTTTTCTTTGGTTCTTCTTCGAAAGAACCGTGCAGTACTTATGAGACAGTCAAAGGGCAACTTTTTTGTGTTTCCATTGTCCCGGTTTGATTTCGACAAATAATCGCCGAGCAATTGACTTCAAACGGTCGCTCAAAAGTTGAAGATGAAACTACACAAAAAAAAAATAATCGTAGATGGTCACTAATTGAAAAAGATGTCACTAATCAATATTGTACAGAAGTGGTTTTCTGTGACCACTTTTATTTTTTTATATTAAAGGTTTAAACGAGTGACGACGTCGTCGTCGCTTTATATCTCATTTAAATATGTGACAACGTCGTCGCTTAATCGCCTGAAACATCATTTCCCCTTCTTCCTCCCATCGTTTTCCCCCTTTCTATGGATTTGAGCAAAGATGTAAATAATTCGAGCGTTCCGCACAATCTAACCACATCCTCGGCTACCCCAGGACCAAGTCCTATGGAATCGCTACCCCCTCCAGATGGGAAAGAATCAAACATGAAATGGATCTCTAACTTTATGCCAATGCTTCTTGTGATGGCATGCTTATTTTTTATTATATTGGTCATGAAAAATAGAGGATGTAAAGAAGCCGAGGAGAAACGAGAACGTCTTAAGGAGAGCAGTGAGGAATCTGAGAGTCCTATTAATATCTTAACAGCAGAGACGAAACAAGATTGCAGGCCAGATGAGGTGCAATCGGACCTCGTGTTCTTTATTGAAGAATATGAGAAGTTCAAAATAGAGGATCTCTTTGGTTCAGCTGCTGATCTACAGGGACAGAGCCTTTTCAGCAGTCTCTACAAAGTGAGGTTGAAAAATGGTAATATCTTTGTTGTCAAGAGACTGAAAAAATTACAGGTGTCCATAGAGGAATTCAGGCACACCATGACATGGGTGGGAAACCCGAAGCACCCAAATCTTTTACCACTTGTTGCTTTCCATTCTTCCACTAAGGATAGGCTTCTGATCTACAGATATCAAAAGAACAAAAGTCTGTTATACCTGTTAGAAAGTATTTGTGTTCCTTTTCTCCACCAGAGAAAGGGGAAAACGATGGGAGGAAGAAGGGGGAAATGGGGTTTCAGGTGATTAAGTGACGACGTCGTCACATGTTTAAATGGGATATTAAGCGGCGACGTCGTCACTCGTTTAAATCTTTAATAAAAAAAACAGAAGTGGTCACAGGGAACCACTTTCATGCAATATTGACTAGTGGCCTCTTTTTCTATTAGAGGCCATCTAGGATCCTTTTTTGGGTAGTTTCCTCAAAGTTGAAAAAATAGGATGCTCAAGATTTCAAACTATTCTCATCAAGATACTCACACTCATCGAACTGCTTCTCGGGTAAATTATTAAATTGCTCTTTAAAAATTCTAAGCATAAGACACATCAAATTCTTTAGGGGGCTTTGGCCGGAGGTCCCTAAGAGCATTACTTTGTTGCAAACAGTCAACAAAAAAAATCAAGCAGTCAAAGGTCCATCTCACACTTTTTCATATCCGAAATGTCCAATTTGCCCATTCCTTCATCGTTGCCTTATTCATATAACGCCAGCCAATACGACAGTTACAACTTTCGAAGGACCACCGAAGGTTGTAGTGCTACAATACACCAAAACATAGTATAAAATATCGGCCGATACCGTTTCATATCGGCCCGTATGAACCGGTATCGGCCAGTACCGAGCCGTTATCTCACTAAGATATCGGCCTCGGCGAGTCGGACCCAAAAATCGCCAAAATATCAGGCGATCTCGGCCGAGATGAACTTCATCTCGGCCTTACCTAGATCTCGGCCAAAATATCGGCCGAGATCATTTAAAAAACTCAAACCCTAATTTTTTTTACCTTTTTCCCTATCTTCATCTTCATTCCCTCTCCTCTCATCTCCATACTCCTTAGAGCAGCAGCCACATATTTACACATCCCTCTTGCATATTTTCTTCAAGAAAATATTATTTAAGGTAAAAGAAAATCAACTTAAAGCATTTTATTATGTATTTATGTGTTTTTTCTTTTTTATTTTGAGATAAAGCATAGAAATTATGAGAATGTCACTTGTGTTGTGTTCTTCACTTAGAACTATGTTAGATCTACATACTTTCATGCTAGATCTACTCATACATATGATTTTTTAAAAAATTCAATTTTTTTATTTTCGGATTTTTTAATATTTGAATAAAAATATATCATTTTTTTTAAATTTCATCACAAATATGTTCTTTTAATGATTCATGATCATTGTATGGTGCGTAAATGATTGATCTACATACTTTTATGCTAGATCTATATATTTAGGATTTTGAAATTGATTTTATTAAATCTTTATTTTTTCTAAAAATAATTGTTGTTACTTGTTTGAGTATTTATGATACCAAAGGCTTATTAATAGTATGTAGATGATAGATCTACATCTACTCATAGTCATAAACACAATTTAGATTTTTTTTAATTATTTTATTTTTGGATTTTCTAATATATGAATTATAATATATCATTTTTTGGGGATTTCATCATAAATATGTTCTTTTAATGATTCTTGATCATTGTGTGGTGTGTAAATGATTAATCTACATACTTTTATGCTAGATAGCCTAGATCTATATATGTAGGATTTTGAAAATAATTTTATTAAATTCTTATTTTTTCTAAAAATAATTGTTGTTATTTGTTAGAGTATTTATGATACCAAAGGCTTATTAATAGTGTATAGATGATAGATCTACATCTATTCATAGTCATAAACATGATTTAGATTTTTATTTTAATTATTTTATTTTTGGATTTTCTAATATTTGAATTATAATATATCAATTTTTGGGGATTTCATCAAAAATATGTTCTTTTAATGATTATTAAATCTATAATTATTGTTAGAGTATTACTATTATATGAATTTTTTATTTTATTGGAACAATAGTGCGTGACATAGATCCTGCATGGAGCCACGGTGAAGCAGTAGGAAGTATAAGTAAAGTAAAATGAATTATTATGGAAAGGTTCTCAATGGAGGGATTAACCGATTGAAACAACATTTGGCACATGTAACGGGACAGGTGAAACAATGTCCGAAAGTGCCACCAAATGTGAGAGCTGAAATGCAGGGGCTCCTTAATGCAAACTGCACAAAGAAAAGTAGTACAAGAAAGAAGAAGAACTGAGGAACTTGATGCATGCAGAGAAGAGGTATTTCGTTTCTCTGATGATGAAGATGAAGACCCGGAAATGAGAAGGGCTAGGAGAGAAAGTGTAAAGGTCACTTCAGGAGGATGAAGAGAGGAGAAGAATGTAATATGAAAGCAGCCGCTAGAGGTAGCCAATATGAGCAGGGTGGGTCATCCGGATCGGGGGGAGCGAGGTTGCGTCGGGCATTTAGTCAAAAACAAGCCTGTCAAGATCCAGACATTGAGGAGGTTGAAAGACCTCCTATACATGCACCTCGTAGGCCAGATGTGGTAGGGCCAACTGACCCATTTGCTTATAGAAAACCAACATCAAAGCAGTCAAGCATCATAAAATCACTAAAAGGGCAAGTTTGGTAAAGCAAGAGAAAATCTAGTGAGAGCTATTGGGAAGGTTTTTTTTTTTTTTGGATGGAGGCATTGCACCCAACAAGGCATCTTCTCCTTATTTCACCACCATGTAATTAGATGCAGCTGCAGAACATGGTCCAGGTATAAAGGCACCCACCCCTTATGAGATTGGGCATGTCTGTGTTGAGAAAGAGTATGAGGAGTTGCAGGCTTCGGTGCAAACTTTCAAATGGGCATGGAAGGCAAGAGATTGCACACTAATGTGCGATGGGTGGACGACCATCACATATCGTCATCTCTTGAATTTTCTAGTCTACTCTTCTATGGGCACGGTGTTTATCAAATTAGTTGATGCAACTGATTACATCCAAGATGTAAAATATATTAATAGGTTATTGAATGAGGTGATTGAAGAAATTAAGGCAGATTGTGTAGTTCAGGTGGTTACCGACAATGCTACAAACATGAAAGCTGCAGGAATGATGCTTATGAAACAAAGGCCAAGGATTTTTTGGTCTCCATGTGCAGCACATTGCCTGGATTTAATGCTTGAAGATATTGCAAAAGAAAAAGTCATGAAACAAGTGATTGGTAAAATAAAGAAGATCACCAATTTTTTTTATCAGTCATATAGACTCATTTCCATGATGAAAATACATACAGAAAATCATGAACTACTGCGGCCTGTCATCACTAGATTTGCCACCCACTTTATTGCCATCGAGAGTGTTACAAGTATAGAGAAGGACTTCTCCAATTGGTAAAATCTCAGGAGTTCATGAATTCAAAATGGGGAAAGAGGCCAAGTCCCATTACACTAGAAGTATGTAAAACAATTGAGTCCAACAAATTTTGGCTTCATGTGAAGGGTGTTTTGAATGTTTTTTATCCCTAATAAAAGTTCTTCGATTGGTTGACGACGATGATAAGCCAACAATAGGCTTCTTACATGAGGCCATGGAGAGATCAAAGCTGGTTATTCAAGCAGATTATAGATATTACAAAAAGTATTGGAAGATCATCGACGATCGCTGGGGACGACAATTGAAATATTATTTAAAGTGAATTGTTGTATTCAATTTGGCCTCACTATATTAATTTATCATTGACTAAAATTCATTGGTACTTTTACAGGATACTTCTTTAATCCACAATTTTCGGACGGACGTATATCTGATGAAATCCGTTTGAGATTAAAAAATATAATTGAAAGACTGACAGAGAGTACAGATGAAGCAATTTGGGCTACTAATAAGGTAGGCTAATTAAGGGAAAACGTATAACATTGTAATTTCTCAAATTTATCTTAATATGCTAATGTCTTCAGATTGACATATATAATGTACGTGCTGGAAGCTTTGGAACGACGGCTGCGCGGAGAGCTATCACACAGACCAATATCCTGGTATTGATTATAAATCTGTAATGCCATCTCTATATTATTCAATGACTTATTATTATTTTATCGACTCTAATATCATTTTTATTTTTTTTTCAGCTGAATTGTGGTTGAATTATGGAGAGAGTGCTCCTGCACTAAGGATGGTTGCTATTAAAGTCCTTAGTCAAACCACATCGTCTTCCAACTGTGAAAGAAACTGGAGCACCTTCTCGTTTATCCACACAAGACCAAGATATAGATTAACAATGCTGAAGCTAAATAAATTGGTCTACATCCACTACAACCTCAAGCTCCGGAGTAGAAATAGAAGGAGAATACGGTTTGAGGATCACCGGGATTATTTTTGTCCAATTAATTTGGACTATATCTTTTCAGAAGAGGATATTGTGTTAGGTCATGGCTGGAGGAACAAGAAGAACCGGTGTTAGACCAAGACCCAGAGTTAGAGGGGTTGATCTGGCTCGGGCCTCATAAAGGATGGAAGAAATAAACTTGACAATGCAACAGGGGCACGCGCCTGATACAAATGAGCGAAGGGGAAAGGATGTGGACGAGGAGAGCGAGTCAAGTATTTCTACTTCTTCATCATCAGCAGGAATTCCACCTGACTCTCCCGGGGATGAGGGTCATTATAGAGATGATAAGCCTGTCACTTATGAGACAGTTGAGCATTTTCCTGCTGCTACCGAGTTAGATCATGGCCGTGGCTATGTCAGACATGTTAGACAGACAGGGAGTAGTAGTGACGCCACTGGACAAGGAGTGGGGGAATGTACTCATGGTCATCATGGGGGTTATGTTGGCCAATAAGGTGTCATGTATGGACAACATATGAATTATTCATATGACCCTAATTGGGTACCCCCTTCACCAACACCGATAATGTCTATCGAACAAATATTAATTGAGCAATGGAGGCTTCCCCTGTCACCACATGATCCCCAACGACCTTTATATGCCCCTCATAGCTATTTCATGCCATTTATGCACAATTACCAAGAACAATCTATAGGGGATCAAGATAGTTCATCATCTTATCAAGAACAATCTGAATATGGTCATGGGTATGTTAGTGTTGCGCAACAGTATAGAGCATATCTTTTTAACCAACACAGAAGAAATGAAGATGATGATGATATTAAGCCTAGGCGACACTCCACTTGGTATTAGGCTGTCAATCTTTCATACACTCATACTCATCAATCTCTCTCTAGTTTCTACTCTCTAGTCCCCTCTAATTTCAGGTAAACCATGAACCTTTTGATACCCAAGTGATTTATGATTTATCTATCTCACTATCATGTTTCAGATTTTAATATGTTATCTTCATAGTCATGAATTTCACAACTTATTAGATGATTGAGTTAGTATTAAATGATGATTGATATGTTATCTTTATTTTCTTATATTTTACACTAATAAATTGATCATGAGCATCAATAATGGTTGCATTATATGAAATACTGGAGAAGAAAGCGAATAGCGACACAGAAATGACTCATAACTTAAGGTGACCGAGATTTTGATTTATGGTTGTTACTAATGGAAAAAAAATATTGTTTTCCAACATTTTCTAATATTTGGATTTTTTGGATATTTTTGCGAATTTTTTTGGATTAAAAAAAATTCACACCACGACGACCGCGACGGACCAATATCCACGAGGATACCGATATCATATCGGTTTTACGGCCCGGCCAATACCGTGACCGAGACCGAGATTTTAAACCATGCACCAAAAGGATGATGTAATGTTGACTTGAAACAGAGTGCAAAGAAAAATGTTGAAAAATGTTTTGCATTTTCCTCTAGCTACTAGCTATTACTCCACCTGTGCCTTAGCTATCTCGTCTTCTTGATTTTGCAGGATGGGTGGGCTGTAGCTCAAAGAGATGTGATATTAGAAATGGAGGAGACTTGCATAAACACAGGGAACGATCAAACCTGCTCTGGTACCAAGTTCTCCATTTTTCTTTCTTGTCATTAAAGATTGGGTGTGGATGAAGAAGAAAGACACGTTGCAGTGCTTGAACGTTGTCAGATCTACAGGGAACGATCAAACCTGATCTGGTACCAAGTTCTCCATTTTTTTTTCTTGTCATTAAAGATTGGATATGGTTGAAGAAGAAAGACGCGGTGCAGGGCTTTAACGTCGTCAGATCTATCTACTGGCAACGGAGAAAACAAACCACTGGAATCCACCATCATCGTTGGCCTTACCGGCGAGAAAGGCAGTGGGGCCTGTGGATTTCTGAGTTTTTGTAAAGTTTATCTGAGTTTTTAACAAATTTATCTGAGTTTTTGTAAAATTTATCTGAATTTTTGCCAAATTTATCTGAGTTCTGGACAAATCTATCTGAGTTTTTGGCTATTTATCTGAGTTCTGAAATAAATTTATCTAAGTTCTAAACAAATCTATCTGAGTTTTTGGCAAATTTGTTTGAATTTTTGAAAAATATAGCCTAGTTTCTGACAGATTTGTCTCCATTTTGAAATTTTTAACTGAGTTTTTGAACGAATATTTCTATGTTTTTGGCAAATTTATTTGTATTTTTTTAGACCTCACTTACCTCACCAAAGTTAGATATGCAATCTGTTTTCCAAAACGATGGATCTGCAATCTGCTTCACAGACGATGGATCTGCAATCTGCTAGCAAGAAGATCTGTCTTCACAAATAGACCAAGTTGAAATGATCTTCACAATGAATCTGCAATATGCTTCGCACTGGAACTGTAATCTTCTTAAAAAACGATGGATCTGCAATATACTTCACACACGATTGATCTGAAATCTGCTAGCAAGAAGATCTTTCTTCACAATTAAATCGAGTTGAAATGATTTCTCTCATAAGTTTTCTAGCGCCAGATTCAATATCAACAACGAATGTAGTTTGGAATTTAAAAAAAATAAGATTTACGCTGAATTGCAGGGGCATATCAGTAACAAACGATCACTAATAATCTAAATTAAAGGCTAACTAATCGTGACACGTGTATGAACCGCTGCATTATATGTTGCGACAGTTATAGGGGCATTTTAGTCCTGAAAAATGAAAATGTGTGCACGCAGGGACCTAAGGCTGTAAAAAATCTAACTGAGTGAACCAGAGGCCTTAACAAGTTTTTGCTTGGACTGGAGGCTGGATACAATCCACTATAGGGATCTTTCGCTAATTTTGCCAATTCTTTATGATTTGTTTCTCTTGTCATGCATACTCTCTCACACTACCCAAATCCCTAGATATCCAATAAATTAAGATTGATCCCTTATTATATTTATAGATGGAAAGATGCCTCACCACTGAGAGACCAATAGAGTTAAAAATCTATATACTATTTAAAATGCTCACAAGTAGTATTCAACATTGAAAAAAAAAAAAGAACAAAAATAGGTCCCATAGATTTCCCAATAATTATTTAACTATACATATACACATGAGTTTTATCAGGTTATAAATGCCTCGCCATATAAGAATCTTTTGGAGACCACATTGATACATCCAACCCCTCGCACGCCACTATCCTCCATAATGTCACAAGCCTTGTGCTTGGGAGTATCCTTTGAATTGAAATTTTAAAATAAAAATGGTATCAATCTTAAAAAATATAAGGTCATTGATCAAGAGTAGACTTGGAAATTCTGCACCGCCCGTTGGTTGCACCTAAATTTTTCAAGAGCCCTGCTACAGGGCCCGAAAAACGGGCCCGACAGGGGGCACGGCTCCCGTGGGAGCCGTGCCCCCTGTCGGGCCCGATTTTCCGGCCCGGTAGACTTTTTGATTTTTCAATCCCCCGTACCCCGAATGAATAGTGATCCCAAGCATGGTTCAAAATCTCGGCCGATACCGGTACGTATCGGCCGATACGTACCGGTATCGGCCGACACAGAACCGATATCTCGCTGAGATATCGGTATCGGCGATACGGGATTATATATCGCCAAAATATCGCGAGATATCGGCCGATATTTTGAAAATATCGGCCGTGACGATATCTTGGCCGATATTTTCAAAATATCGGCCGATCTCCTTTTTTTTTTTTTTTTTTTTTTCGGGGGCGCTGCCCCCGATCCCCCGCGAGCGCCGGGGGATACCCCCAAACCCCCTCTGCGAAGCGCATGTTTTAGATAAGTGGCAATCTAAATTCAATAAGACAAAATGATCTACTTGACCATGATAGCTAGGACTCTTTTGATTGTCTTTCTTTTTTTTTGTGCTTGGATGTCAATTATTATCATAAACTACTAGATATGATATTAAACCTATTTAATTATGTTTGAAATGATATAGTAGTAAAGATTGTGTAATATGCTAATTCATGAACGAAAAGGCTTTATATTGAGTTATATTCGATGTTACTCACTTATTTTTCCCTAGATCTAGTATTTTAAAGTGTAGATCTAAATTTTTTTATTTCCAAAATTTGGGGCTTTTCTTGAAATCAATTACATTTTTTCACATTAGTGTTCAAATGCATTGATAATGTGTTAGTTTAAAATAGATCTATACTTTTGGAACAAAAAAGTATGAGTTTTTGCCAAAAATTGTGGTTGCATTATGTCAGATTTATGATATTTCATCCTATTGATCATGAGCATCAATAATGATTGCATTATATAAAATACTGGAGAATAAAGCGAACAGCGATACAGACAGGACTCATAACTTAAGGTGACCAAGATTTTGATTTATTGTTGTTACTAATGGAAAAAAATATTGTTTTCCAACATTTTCTAATATTCTGGATTTTTTGAATATTTTTGCGGATTTTTTTGGATTGAAAAAAAAATTCACACCGCGACGACCTCGATGGACCGATATCCGCGACGATATCCGCGACGTATCGGTTTTTCGGCCCCGCCGATACCGCGACCGATACCGAGATTTTAAACCATGATCCCAAGTGAGTGGCACGGGCAATCAGCACGAAGCTCCATGCGTGACACATCCGCACGGTGGAAGCCTGAAATAGACATCAAGGTATATGATACGAGCACTAGACTTTCATTATTATTTTTTGAGTTGGCCCAGTGGCCAGAAGGGGAAAGTGGAAACCTCCCTCGCAGGACCAATCCTTGGCAGGAGCTATGGGAGCAGCTCTTTGCGATTCAGTAGACTATTAATTGACCAATTCAGTCGTAGGAACTTTTGAGAAGGAGAAAATAAAAACTAAACAGAAATATGCTTTTAGGAGCAACGTCACTACGTGAGGCAACAGGTACGTAGACGAAAGAAAAGCCAAACAAATACACACATGTTAAAAAAAAAAAAAAAGACCTCTGCAGAGACAGTTGGGTATTTGACTCTCTCAGATAATCCTTCAAATCTCATCTATCCATTCCATTCCTTATGCGTGTTGAAACCGCATTATTATACCGCCCTTCCCCGTTCTTCTAACTATATAGAAAAGCACTCCCCCGCATGCCAACGACAACAACACTCACAACTGTGTGCGAGAGAGAGTCATCCCAATTTGTGATTTCCATTTCTTTCCATGGTGAGAATCAGCAATGAGTCGGCGCCGGAGGAGGAGGTCTTTGCCACCGTGGCAACTAGCCCGCCCAAGCGGCGGGCGGGGAGGAGGAAATTCCACGAGACGAGGCACCCAGTTTACAAAGGGGTGAGGCGGAGGAACGGAGGCAAGTGGGTGTGCGAGGTCCGCGAACCCAACAAGAAGTCAAGAATATGGCTTGGGACTTTCCCCACCCCTGAGATGGCTGCGCGTGCTCACGACGTCGCTGCCATGGCCCTCAGAGGCCGCTCCGCCTGTCTCAATTTTGCCGACTCCGCATGGCTTTTGCCCCTTCCAGCTTCTGCCAATGCCAAGGATGTTCAGAAGGCGGCCGCTGAGGCTGCTGAAGCATTCCGACCGTCAAGCTCAAGATTGAAATCCGGCAATGACGTTAGACCGAGGCCGGAAAACCTGACGCTTCCACCATCGAAGGACTTGTTATACATGGATGAGCAGGAAGATTCCGGCATCGGCTTGCCGGGATTTCTTGCAAGACTGGCAGAGGGAGTCCTACTTTCACCACCTCCACGTCTGGGAGGTGGGTTCCAGTGGGATGAGGTGGAGGGAGATGCTGATGTGGAGCTCTGGAGCTACTCCATTTGATTCTGATTTCGGAAGGGAATAATATTGTTTCTTTCTTCTGACGTAGGGTTGACAGCTTTTAGATATTTTAACTTTGTAGTCTACTTGTGTTTTGGTTGAGATGCCCCCAATGGGCTGAGGTCCATATTATTAATTTGTATCAATATTTACTTTTGTCTAATGTATATATCTATGGCGCAACAAGCTGATGTTTGCAAATCACAACAACAAGGGGATGGGATAGTTTCATCATGATGTATAGTGGATCAGCTTGAAATATATAAGATTTGATGATCATAATCATCTGATTTAAAGTTTAATATAGTTATATATGTACTTACAAAAATCTTGAACTTTGGATCTTTCTGTTAGATGATTACAATTATCTTATCATCACACATGGGCCCTCCATATCCTAATCTATATGTACGTGGGACCTTCCCGTCCCCGTTTCCTCATTTTTAACTTGCATGCATCTAAGTGGGCCGACATGAGCCAGCTCGAGCCAAGCCAATCCGTGTCCAAGCATTGCCCGTGTAGTTTTAAGGCCGAATATTTAGGCCTAGATTCAACACACAGGCATGAAAATCAGACCCAGGCGCAGACCCAGACCATTTGCAAAATGCCCATACCCATTGTGTCAAAAATTGTTTGGAAAATCCAGGCCTTTTTAAGCATATGAAGACCAAGATGTCAACGGAACGGGTTAAACAGGTGACTTGTTCCTATTACCCCAACGTCTTCCATGAAAACTTTCATTTGAATTAAGTAGGACTCACTTTTGACTGATCCAATCCGTTCACACGCTCACATGCCTCTACTGATCACCTACCACTCAAAATGTTTTGCTTTTAAGTGAAGTAATCAACTGTTAGCAATTCAAATTCACTCTACAATAAAAGGCATTTGAGACAAGATCGAGTTTTATCAAACAAAGATGCTCTCCACTCTTGGACAGGCAAGGGATCGTTTCCCCCATCCTTGGAAAGTTCCTCATGTAGAGATTGATGATTTGCAAGCTTACATTTGTCTTTCAGATCTACTCACACCTCATTCGTGTAGGAAATAGGCTCCTGATCATGCGAGAGAAAAAGCTACTATATAGCTGACCAAGATTAGGCCCACATGAGAACCAAAAAGCTTGCCCTCGCAAAGACGGACAGAGACAGACAGCTGGTTATGATACTTTATTTATCCACAACCCAAATCACTTCTTTAATCCCCCCTCGTATCGCACCTGGGGCATGCCGTGTGTTTGCGCGTTCTTACCGCTAAACCCATCCACCCTCTCAATTTCACCGACTCGGAATGGCTCTTGCCAATTCCAGCCTCTGCCAGTGCCAAGGACATTCAAAAGGCGGCCACCCAGGCCGCTCAGGCCTTCCGGCCTTCAGAATCAGAATCTGAATCGGTTTCCACCCAAGATGTGTCGCAGGCACAACAACAGATGATGTCGAGTTGCTATACATGAATGATGAGGTGAATTTTGGGATGGACATGCCAGGGCTACTTGCTAGCATGACAGAGGGATTGCTGCTATCACCACCCCACCTACTCTCTTAGTGGGTTCCACTGGGATGATGTGGAGGAGGACTGTGTGGACATGTCCTTGTGGAGCTACTCCAATCCAATTGGCTGTTTAGGATTCAGGTTGGAGCCCATAATTAAGTTTAATGTGGCTCTATACTTTTCTACTCTGTAATTTGTATTTTCGGCTTTTGATTAAACATTACTCACCTACATAAGATTGAGTCGAGAGCTAAACATGCAAGTGGAGACGTTTTTCCAGTGGTGTTGCTTTTACGGGATTTGATCCTGCCACTCATTATTACAGGTAAAAATGAAGTGCGCGGTGTACTAATGTCATTTGAAATGAGAGGTATGAAAACTTTTAACTAGTAAATATTGACCGCATTTATATATCATTTTCAAACCTTATTTACACATAATATGAGCACAAATAAATGTTCAATATTCTCCTAAGTATGAGAGACCCTAATATATGAAATTTCGTATCCTAGATCCGTGAGGATTTTAAGAAATATGAATATCAGAGCAGTTCACTGTGTTATTTGACATGGCAATTTTACTCACCAGTCCTGTCTTGATCGGCATACACGAACCTGTATAAATTTATGATTGAATGTTGTAAAACAGAGTAGGGTCTTATCCTCTCCCAACTTTACTCTCATCACCCTTTTTCAGTCATAACTTGTTGGGGATTGTTGAGGTCAACCTTCACCCTCGCTCGGTCATAATTGTGGTCGAGCGCTCACCCTCACCCTCACCCTCACCAGAAAACTATTATTGTGTCGTTTTTTATCACCAATTAATTTTGTGATAAGTGGTAGTTCAATAGGATGTAAGATCCTATAAGTGGATGAATGCATCTTTTGATAGGGGCGCTTTCCTGTTGGCAATGGTTGGAACCTTTGACCACTGTAAAGCAATTGGACCACCACAGTAGGCAAAAGTTTCGGATAAGTTCTGTACCCATTTCCTATGGGTGAAGACTCTCTGCATGTAAAAGGCGAAGAGTGTCTTGACCTGCATGACAAGTGGGTCATTGACTCATTGCAATACGCACGAGCATAAATTTGATTTGAACAGTTCAAGATGGTAGATTCATTGCACAATCCCATCATGAGGCTTCTTCACAAATTGAGACGGAAAAAAGAACGAAAAGGGCCGACTTCCAGGTACAAAAGTCTTCTTATCATCAAATGTCTTCAACGGTAATATTGTTGAAATATGGCAAAGGGAGTGTCTGGGTTGAATCCAAACGTTAAAGATAGAAGAGCTGAGTCAGGTCCGGTTCGACCAAAATGGCTCTTCAAGGTTCCAAGCGCCAAAGTCAAAAGTTTCAATGTGAGGTCGAGCTTGGCCTTTCGTTTTGGCTTTGTGCTTGATTTTGGTTTCTACGCAAGTTCGTATTTCTTTCCAATCCCAACATTGAGAAAAGAGAAGAGAAGAGAAGGACTAAGCCCCTGTTTGGCATGTCTATTTTTTATCTCTAAACATTTATTTATCTAAAACAGATAGAAGTTTTAAAATTAAAGGTATTTGGCAGTGATTCATAGCCTCTACACACTCTAGAGCAAAAGAGGCAAAGCCTCTAAAAAAAATGCCCCAAAATTAGGCATGTAGAAATCAGAGGCAAAGCCTCTTGAAAAGGCCGGGGCGAAACCCATTTCTGACTAAAGTTTCCACATGCCCCGTTTGGTAAGAAAGTATTTGTAGTACTTTAAATCTCAACAAATGATTGCTACAACATAGTTTGACATGCCCTTTAATATTTGTCTTGAATGGTCTTTAGGTAAATACTACTTGGTTGATGCTGGTTACACAAACATGCGTGGTTTCTTTCTCCATTTCGAAATGTCCGATACTGGCTTCCAGATTTTCAAGATGTGACCAAGAGAGGAGCATTTTAATAGATTGCTTTCATCCTTAAAGAATATGATCGAGCGAATCTTTGGAGTATTGAAAGCTCGATTCTCTATCCTTAAGCGGATGGCTCCTTACCCATTTCCTGTACAACGGAGCATCGTAGTTGCTGCGCGATGCATAATCTCATTAGGAAATAGGATATGAAGGATCAATTATTTTCACAATTTTCAGAGGATGATGCCCAAGTAGAGCGTGACATTGACGTTGAGGAATCACATAAAAAAAAACGCTTATACATTTGATATCACAGATATGACAAAGATGGATGCCAAGAGGAATTCAATTGCAGATGCCATTTAGCGATATGCTTCTTCTCGTGCTTGATTTTTATCATCTTATGTCTTAGTTCTTATTTTTTCTGATTTTTTTCATCTTATGTCATGGTTTATCTTATGTCATGCAACATGGAGTGATGGTGTGTGACACCTTACATGACCTATTTGAACTTAAAAATAGTCCGGTGGCATCATCTTTTGACACCTTACATGGTCTATTTGAATTTAAAAATAGTTTCTAATAGATGTTATATTGAATTTCTATCATAAATTAACTTTCTTTTAAAAAACAAGAAATGCCCCTATAATAAGCTCTTCTTTGTATGTTTACCAAACAAGTTTTAGCAAATAACTTCATTTGAAGTAGATATACTTACCAAATGATCTATTTGTAAGGGAATTTATTTAAAATAAATTTATTTCACATATTTCTATTTTAAGGCAGCTCAATTTTAAACGGACCAGATTTGTCAAACAGGCCTTACGACCACAAGTTTCGGATGGGATGAGATGACACATGACGTCACTTCAAAAAAGATATTTCTTGGCGCTTCCTCTGGGTATCCATCTGCAATTACGAGACGGTCAAAGAGCCACTTCTCAGCATTTACGTTGCTGCCGGTTTGATTTCGCCAAATAATCGCCGAGTATTTGACCTTGCGCTCTCATTCATTGAATGCATTGCAAGCGCAAGATTTGGTTTCCATTCTTATCCAGATTCTCTCACATTTTGATTAATTGAGACGCATTCAACTGCTTCTCAGGTAAAATGATTAAATTACTCTTAGGATAATTTAAGCGTAAGATAGATCAATTCTTGGTGATGTTAAAAATTCCCACAAGTAGTATTAAAATAAATAAAAGAAAATATTTGATCCAATGATAAATAAAAGAAAGGAGCTGGAACACTATATGTTGTCTTCACATGCGAAGGAATTTTTTCTTATAAGCAGACTTTACATCACGTATATATTGTGGGGGAAAATGTCAAAATGGCTTGGACTGGGTTTGGATCGGAACCAGACCAACCTGCGAAATCAGCCCAACCCGAAAAGAGGGACTGAGTCAAAGAAGGCGGGGATAGTTGGCAGAAGGAGAGGAAGACTAGAACTGAGGGGAAGACATCCCACGATGATGAACGACGATCGACCCACATGTCATGATTTGGAGGTTCAGAACGTGTGCTAATGACCACCTAAAATCCAGGCGAGAATCGCATAAATAAGGGAAAAATCGGATGAAAAGGTACAGCTAGAATTCTCACCCACGGGGATGGAACCACATAGGGGCTGAGGGTGGCCATGACCCCCTCATAAATTTGAAACACCCCCCCCCCCCCCCCCCCCCCTAAATTCACCTGTAAGCATGACAAACATGGGTGATGAAAAGGGTTTGAAAAGTCATTTTCACCATTGGAACTGCTATTGGCACACAAGAAATCTCCGTTCCCACACGCACACTAAAAAAATAATAATAAAACCCTATGAAGTTACATTTTTGCCCACCCTCCTTCTCTCTCTCCCCCACCTTCCCCCACCTTCGGCGCTGCCCTGCACCAGCGGCGGCCACCGGCTCTGGCCCAGGACGGTGGCGGATCCCTCTCCTCCCCTTTATTCTCTCCCTCTCCCTCTCCCACTCTTTTCTCTCTCCCATCTCCCTTTCTCTCCCTCCCCATCTCCGCCTCCGACCTGGACCGACGGCGTTGATGGCGACGACGGAGAAGCCGAGGTGGGCGAGGGAGAGGCCGACGTTGGCGGTGGTAGTAGTCTTTCCGACGCCCCTCTACCGGAGATGATGACGACGACGCGGGGTGTGGGGCCTGAGAGCTGGGGTTTTCGGTTCCACTGGAGGACGGAAACGATGTGGGTTTTTGGGTTTTAGGGTTTTAGAGAAGATGGAAGGAGGAGAGTGGAAGGTATATGAAGAGGAATGTGGTTTCAAGGCAAGCAGTTGCAGAGAAGACATTAATACAACAAGAAGAAGAAAGAGGGGAATTACTTTGAGAGAGGGTGAAAAGATTTTCCTTGGAATAGGGAGAGGGATGGAATGGAGAACTCAAGAGAAAGGGAGAGGGAGGGATCCGCCGCCGTATCGGGCCGGAGCCGGTGGCCGCCGCCGGTGCAGGCAGCGCCGGAGGTGGAGGAAAGGTGGGGGGAGAGAAAGGAGCAGGGTGGGCAAAAATGTAACTTCATAGGGCTTTTTTAATTTTTTTAAATATATGTGTGGGAAAGGAGATTTCTTGTGTGCCAATAGCAGCTCCCTTATATTCATAACGTAGGTATAAGACCTGTTTTTCACTCATTTACCATTACTTGGCCGGAGAGAGATTTTGCCCAGGTCAAGTACAAGATGGGAAAGTAGTTGTGAGCTGTTTGGGTTCTGGAGTTTGGCCTACCAATGAAATATAAGGATGGACTCAAGAAGTTTTTTATATGTGCCCCATTCATTTCAAATAGGATCTTGATGCTAGACTTTAGCACTGTGGAAACTTCGATCGAAGATGATTCAACCACTTCAAACACAAATTAAGATGAACAACATAAATACCACGTAGGATTAAGTAATTTTGTGGAGATTAGAGATCACCTACTGGAGATCAATGTCCACTATTGCACTCCTCATGAGAAAGGGCACTTTAACTAAATAATTAGAAGATTAATGGTTTGGATCAAGCTAAGAAGGATGGTTTTCTTGGTGTTCTTATCTCATCTCTTTCCTATCTCTTTATCGGACGGCCGGTCGGTTTTTTTATATATTAAAAATGAACGATCATTCATTCTCCTTCAAATAAAATGTGTTTCTTCTTTGAATGAGAGAGATTTGCTTAGAACTCATGTTTTGAGAGAATCATTCATGAGAGAGAAATATGATTTAATTCAAATGAAAAATCTAATGACCAAAACAATTTCCGTAAGTGGGGGGCAAACAAATCTTTGCTCAAGGTCGTCCAACCACATGTGATCTCATGTGGGCTAATGTTACTGATGCAAACGCCACCACTTGGATTGTAAACAACCCAATTTTTACAATATGGGAAAGTAAAACAGGTAGTTTCACTTTCATACCTCTGAGCGGTTCGGATTTCACAAGTGACCCCACTAATGAATTGGCGGTGGTGATGCCTCAAATACGTGCACAATACGAGTAATAGCCGTGTAATTGACCAGTACAGTAGTACAAACATACGAGAAGAAGAAAATAATAAACAGAGAAAACCATTTTAGAAGGAACGTCAGCAATCAGCATACCATATGCTAGGCCAGATTCAATTGGGCCTGGGGCAAGAGATTTACAAGTAAAACAAGGAAAGCTCTCGCACATGTTGAAAAAAAGGTCCTGTGCATACACAGCTGGGTACTTGACTCCAAAATCCTGCCCATCTCAACTAGCCTTTCCTTATGCGCGTTGAAATCGTAGTATCTTCTTCTTCTGCTGCTGTCTTTGATCCAGCACTATTACACTATGTTTGGAAAGGGGGGAGGAGAGGGGAAATTTAAGGGGAAAGAAAAATAGAGGGGAGGGGAGGGAAAATGAATTTTACCTCCTCTTATTTGGATAGTAAAAAAGTAGGGGAAAGAAAAATGAAAAAAGTATAATTTTATTTGTTTGTGAGGTAGAGAGACAATTACCATTTTATCCTTATGGGATGGCGTCAGGCTTTGATGGAAAATTTTCAAAAAGGGCAATTTAGTAATTTCTGTAAAAATCCCCTCTTTACTTCTCATTTTCCCCTCAGTTTTGAGGGAAAATTTTTTTAGTGGGCCTTACACAAATTTTCACCTCATATTCCCCCCCCCCCCTCCCAACATCCCCCCCCCCCCTCCCAACACCCTCCATTAACACATTCCCTCCATTTTCCCCTCTTTTTTTTCCTTCCTCCATTTTTCCTCCTTCCCAAATATAGTGTTAATCTCCTAGGTGACACATGCTAATCTCACATAAATGGGCTAGATAAATCTTCCTAACAAAACTTTTATATATGTACTCTAGAAAGTAGGAATATTCAAATTAGGTTGGGAACACGCATCTCACCCGGATGACCAGGGATAGCTCTTTCCTCCTTGCATGCGAGTGCTCCCACCGACTTGAATTGCAACTATCTGTTTATTCTTGCTTAGAAAATGGAATTTGAGTTTATTGTGGTTTTTTTTCTATTTTTACCGGAAAGCCGGTGTCTTAATCGTACAGAAAACATAAAAACGATCAAGCTTTTTCAAAATTGATAAACCACAGTCAAAACCAGCTTTAAAAGGTACAAAAATCAGCAAATGGGCAATAACAAATATTAACTAGTATGGGCTGGGCTTGATCCATGAGCTCCTCTCACTACATACCTCCGTACAAGTAAATTTGATAAGGCGCAGTTAGTATTTTTGTGGCTTCATTAGCCACACTAGATAAAACAATGAGTTTGTCAAGTAGCTTCTCATGATAAAAAATCAAATTTAATGAGAGTTCGTAGGCATTCAATCTATGACCATTAAATGGACCGTTGAAATAGAAAATCATTTCCTTTATACAGGAAATTTGCATTCATGGCTTTCGTCGGGACAGCTAGATTCATTTGATTCATCCTTTCCCTCTGATTTTCTTATTTACCGGCAATTGATTTTAAATTGAGTTTAACATTTAGTTTTTCTAGTATTTTTCCTATTTAAGATTTATGGAGTTCGCAGCTGGCAAATTTATACTGATGGATTAGTTGAAATACAAGAAGAATTGAAGCTTGGTTAGTGATTTTTCCTTTCTTTTTTTTTCACTGTCTATTTTCTTTGATTGATTTTGTTTTCTCTGCTCTGCAATGAGAATTGGTGAGATTAGCTTTTCGGTATTTACTAGCCCACTCGGTCTCCTGGTAGGTTCATTGTAACACTAAACTCAAATTGACGGTTGGATAAAAAATACTAATATTGACTACTTCCATTTGAATTAAGTAGTACACCCTTTTGATTAATCCAATCCATTCATGCACACGCGTCTCTAAAAACATGTCAATGCACTGGTAGTCTCTAGAGACAAGGTAGTTGATTAATCCAATACAATGTTCAGGGTCAAGTTTAGGTCCAAGCTGACCAAAACAAAATTAGTCCTACATGAGGAGATCCTAAAACCTTTCCCTGGCAGACAGAGACAGACAGACTGACCACAGCTGGCTATACACATCACACTCTACTTCTTTGCCCTCGTCCCCCAGCTGGGTATGCCGTGTGTGCGACTGCGAGCGCGTTCGAACCGCATAAACCGCTCGCCCTCCTTTTCCATATAAAACCGCCCCCCATTCCTTGAGTCCCAAAGCAAACACACTCACAGCTTTACTCTCAAGTCCCAAGACATCTCTCATCTCTCACTATCCAATATCTATCTTTCATTCCAACATGGACAGCAGCAGCAGCAGCTCTAATTCAAATTTCCACTCATGTGACGAGGTGCTTGAGATGACATCCTCCTCTTCTCCATCATACAAAAGCACCCACTCTCACTGCAGGTTCTTAGATGAGGAGCAATTCTTCACCACAGTTACCACAAGTCCACCCAAGAGGCGCGCCGGGAGGAAGAAATTCCGCGAGACAAGACACCCAGTCTACAGGGGAGTGAGGAGGAGGAATGGGGATAGATGGGTCTGCGAGGTTCGCGAACCAGGCAAGAAGTCCAGGATATGGCTCGGCACTTTCCCCACCCCAGAGATGGCAGCACGCGCCCACGACGTCGCTGCCATGGCGCTGAGAGGCCGGTCCGCATGCCTCAATTTCGCCGACTCGGCGTGGCTGTTGCCAATTCCGGCCTCTGCCAGCGCCAAGGACATTCAAAAGGCAGCGGCTGAGGCCGCAGAGGCCTTTCGGCCTTCAGAATCTGAATCTGAATCTGAATCGGTGTCCAACCAAGATGTGGAGGCAGAGAGTCGGACAGTTTCGACAGAGGATATGTTGTTGTTATACATGGATGAGGAAGTGAATTTTGGGATGGACATGCCAGGGTTGCTCGCCAGTATGGCCGAGGGATTGCTACTCTCACCACCTCACTCGTCAAGTGGGTTCCACTGGGATGATGTGGAGGACTCTGTTGACATCCCTTTGTGGAGCTACTCGATTCCGATTGGCAATTAGGATTTAGCTTGGGGGTTGTTTGAATGTAAATTTTAATATTACACGCGTGCATGTTTGTTTGCTCGCTGTAATTCACATATGTAAATATGCTATGTAAATGAAGTGGTTTCAGATTTACTCGCCGGTGTAGGTGGTAAATTCATTTACACACTTCTGTTTGCAAAAGGCGATGGTACAATCCCCACATGGTCTTTTCTTACTTGGGGGCTTATCAATGACATTTATTTTTGTTATTTCCATGGGCCCAATATTTGTAATCCTAACCATTCAGCTTGTTTATTAAACTAATAAATCCTAAGAACTTAAAGATGATTATCTTAAATCTTCATAATTTTGAGTAATTTATAAAAAAAGTCAATACCTATAAATTTAAATTCTTGTAATCTTTTGGATCCCTAGTGCATAATCCAAGCCGTTTAATATTCCTGTGTTAAAAGTAAACATCAATACATTCGGTCTCAAATTTCATGGATTTTGAGAAATTTTTAAAGCTAACACCCAAAAACCTCAAATGAATCTTAAACTGTTGGATTTTTTACTCATTTGCTTACGTGAAATTGATGACACCCATTTCCGTATCACATGTGAAGAAGGTAAACTGACTCCTAAAATACTCATACAAAAATTGGTGCATTGAAAACTACATATTAACATTAGCATTTTGGATCTTGGAGAATTTGCAAATTCGATCCACCCAAGGGTTTGTTTCTTTCAAAAAACTCATACGTAGAGAAATTTTGAATTCTCCAAAAGTTATCTCGTAGATGGAATTCTTAAATTCTCCTCTTAGCTAACACATCCATTAATATTGTTTAAGGGCTGGGGTTGGAATTTCATGATTTTAAAGGAAAAAAGCGACTTTACAAATGGTTGAGATTTATAATTCTAGCAAAGAAACATTGAGTCTGAAAGTGCAAGGAACAACCATCAATCACATCATTATCCAGAAATTCTCAACATCACAAATTTCTATTAGAAATTTTGCTAAAGGGCCTAAATATTGATCTATATAGCTTATTCCTTTTGAGTCACTCTCTATCTTCAATGGGTTGTTTCAAGACGTCGGAATCCTCGTGGTATTTTATACCCGATAGAAATGTCTTGTGGTATTTTTGCCCGATAGGACTACTCCCCATGGTTTCTTCAAATTTCATATTTGTTTCTCTCCTTTCTTTTCCCTTTTCTTTTTTAATTTTCATGGAAAAAAATGAACATTGTGCTCTGAAATGAGAATTTATATGATTTGCTTTATCAGCGTTTTCGTATTTCCGTATAAATTTAGGGGTTCATTCCATCATCGGCCCATATCAATGACCAATTCTTCCGATGATAATCACAGGTAGCCCGATTTATAAATCTATATAACCATGATGATTCTCTAGTTAAGATATCTAGTAAGACTAGGTTGAATTTGGGTTCATATCAGATTTGAACCAACCTAGTACTCAATCCCACCAGCCCGAGTTAGTCCCCTTCGCCCACCGAGTCTGCTGGTATGAACGTTATAATACTACTAGTGATTGTCCGTACCTGAAGGCACGGCGCATCATGTCCTGAGCACAACTAAATCTAATTACGTTTCTTTTGACCACCTAACAACTAACCTAAATTTTGGCACCCTATGAGGGATAATTCGGTCCACCCTATTTAATGATGTCCTGATTAGGTCCCGAGTCAAAGATCACCTATTATTCATGGATCTTTAATTGCCCTAGGAATTAGCTCATTGCAATCTGTTTGTCGAGGGTTTTCCGTCCATATATAGAACTTTGAAATCCGACGGGCGGATCAAAATCTGCGAAACCTGGGTCCCAGTGATTATCGTCCAGACCGGACCCCACTGCAGCCCACCTTTTGGGCTCCAAACCTCTGATCCAGACCCTGATTGGGCCCTTAACTAAATCCGTTAGACCTGACCTGAACTTGACCCAATCCAACCGATCAAACTATAGCCCAAATCAATCTGAACCCAAACTCATCTAACCTGAACTAATCCCAAACCTAGCCCAAACTCCTTGACCCGTCGCCTGGATAAGGGAGAAAGAGTCCAGGGATCTGGGGAAGTATTATCCCAGATCTCTGAACTCTCGAACCCTCTTAAACCCCTCAACCCCTTTCCTCTTAATCTCAGCCCTTGGATTTATGTACATAAATCCAATGGTCCAAAATATGGGGAATTTAAAAACTAAGTTCCCTTAAAAAAGAAGTTTTTTTTTTTTTTTTTTTTTGCTTTTGACACCTATTTGATCAATGTCATAACAATAAGAAAGTAAACTTTTCTTTTAAATGAAGAAGGGATGGCAATACCTATAAATAACTCAAACTTGCTGCCATTTTTGCGCCATACAAACCAAGATGTGAACGTGCTTTTGATGGGGATGGCAAAAACTTGTAAATTTTTCCAACTTTTAGCCCCTTTTTTCATTACCCTTTTAAATTTAAGGGTCCAAAATATCCCTAGGATTTATGTACATAAATTCAAGGGTCCAAAATATGGGGAATTCAAAATCTGAGCTCCTTTATTGTATAGATACTTCTTGAAGGCAAAATCAAAGTGCCGATTGGATCAAGAATACCAATTTTTGTCTAACATCACCATATATTGAGCGAGAGATGTCTCCCAATGTAACGCCCCAATTTCGGATACCGAGAAAATCGTCAAGGTACCGAAATTGGCGCGCTACTTCCCGGAAAATCCGAGAACTTCCAAGATCGTAGGTCCGCAGTGAGGTCAAATTTAAAACTTTTTGAACAATAATGTAACAACAGTTATTATTGCGGAAGCGTATTATAAGCGGAAGCCATACAGAGATAGCGGAAGCATAAGGTATCAACGTATATATGTCAAATGTAGAAGGGCTGAAGTCCAGCCTAAATATATAGTGATAACAAATCAAAGTTTAATTACATATTTTTCATTACTACCCAACTCACAACAAATGTCTCTCAAAACCTAGACAAAAGAACACTCAGACCCCTGCAGCTGGTGTCGGCTCTCCACCTTCCGGCTCGACCTCATGGTCGGCCGGCCCCCATCCGTAGTCGCCTGCTACGGGCACCTCAACGAGTGCGAACGCATCGCCCTCGAACTCGGGGTCAAGACCTAAGCACCAAGAGTGGGTCAGATCTAAAGATCTGGCAAGTCACAATATGCAGATAACATAGAATGTATGCATCAAAATGAGTAGAGACATGTATAAAATTAAGAGAGTAACAAAGGTACATATGCTATGCAGTCGTGCAAGATAACAATGTAGAATCATAATAAGCATAACAGTAATAAACCTACACAATATGGCACATCCACATAAGCTAGTCACCGCGGGATATTATGCCGCGGCCCTCCCATACTGAACACAGTCGCGGTAGGGATCCTAAGCTAATGCTAGGGATTACTAACCCCATAAAATATCATCAACATCATCCACAACGACCGGAACCGGCATCACACCGTCCGTCCCAACAGTGCTCATCATGATAGCCACACAACAAATCTCAATAGCTCCTACCAGTGATGATCAGTCCAACTGGCTGAGCTTAAATCAACTGAGTGAATGTCTATGCCGACTCGGAAACAATAAAGGTCTGTGTCTGTCTAGGCTTTGCCTTGCGTGAACAAGGTCCTAACAAAAGTCCCTAAGAGGTTTAAGTACTCAATGCAAATTGTGGATCATAGTCAAGTCCAATTCCAATCATTGGATCCGTACCAAGGCCCACCAAATACTTGGCCTGGTCTATAACAATCCATATGAGATACAAGTCCATGTTCAATGACATATGATCCATCTACGTCCATAATGGGTCACAAGCCCATACAATCTAACCTCTCCATTCTAGGGTAATTCACATCCAACTTAGGCCATAAAAAGGGCCCGCCTAGCCACAGACACGGGTCAATGATCCACCCAATCAGATTACCGGGTCACCCCTAAGTATTCCTAGGTTTAGGTCCTCCATTTTCCATTTAATTAACAGGTATGAGCAATAATAAGGACAATAGAGTGATAGTCGTAGTATGAGGGAGATGAATCTCCAAGTACACGAATCATAGGGAGATAGCAACAGTCCAACCTAGGTAAATGGTCCACTTTCGGATACAGGTCCATCTCAGGTAATTCGATCTTTAAGTGAAACCACATATGCTAAGGAATATTGTGTTTGGTGCTTAGAAGTTATGTGCATCATTTTGGTAACGTATAAAGGTCGAATCATCTTAGATTACATAACCTGGACTTTAATTAGTGGACCCCACGAGTCAAGGTTGAGCCGTACCATTGACTCGTGGCTGGCACAGTGATGGAAGTCTATTTGAATGGTCAGTAGGCCCTACATATGATTGCAACAATAGAAATTAGAATCTGGGGATCGTCACTGTACACAGTGTGCTTAGCCGACCTCCTGGCCTGGGCGGTCAGCTCGGCACACTGGGTCCAGAGAAGGAAAAACATCCTTCAGGCAAAGCCTGATTGTCCAGGACTTCCTGTGAGTTCGGCTAACCCCCTGGCCTGGGTGGTTGGCCGTGCGCACTAGGAATTCTGGCTGGAAGAAATGTGACAGGTTCTAGTCTCCTTTGTTGAAATCCCGCCTTTTTGGAAATCCATCTCGGAGTTCGGCTAAGCAATGGAGCTCAATTGAATACTCAGTTCGGCCACCCAGCTTAGCTCGGCAAAGGGCCTAGCTCAGTTCGGCAACCCAGCTGAGTTCGGGAAAATGCATTGGGCTTGGCAGAGCATTGAGGTTGGTTTAGCTCTCAGCTCGGTTAAGCACTGAGTTCGGCTAAGCTCGAAGTCCGGTCTGGCACGGAACCCGGTCTGGCGCTGAGCTCAGTAAAACACTGAGTTCGGCCATAACACTGAGTTCGGCCGTAACACTGAACTCGGCTGACACAGAGCTCGGCCTAGACACTTAGCTCGGCTAAATGCGGTCTTCTGCTTAACCATTATGCTTGGCAGAACTCTGAGTTCGGCTAGTGTTGAATCCAACCATCGCTGAGTTCGGCCAGTGCTGAGCTCGGCAGTTGCTGAGCTGCACTAATGCTGAGCTCGGCAACCACTGGGCTCTGCATGTGCTGAGCTCGGCCATCGCTGGACTCTGTCCATCTCTCCCATCAGTGTTGTGTTCTGTTACAGAACCCAGTTCTGTGACAGGACACAACTTCTCTTCATTAAGCACAGGAATGGTGGTCCACCTCTGATCAAAATCCAGATCAAATCGCACTCCATGGTCGCACAGGGCCCCTCGCATAGACGTAGGGTCCTGATCTACCAAGGGTGGTCCTACTTCGATTCCGATCTCAATACTGCGAGATGGGTTCTTGTCATTCCCTCTCCGGAAACTCATTCCCGTGACCCAATTCTTCTGAGATTCTCCATAGACCATTACAGAAGCAAAATAAATCATTCCTACATCATCCACCCATCATCAACCGGCCATTGATCATCCAAATGAGGTAATCCCATCCATCAATGGCCAAAGGAACCAAACAAACATGCTCAAGGATCGATCTAAACATATATATTACAAATTGGAATTCTACTGCAAATCAAAGGAAGGAAACATGCAATCTAGACTACCAGCACAGTGCACTTGCCTTGATCGATTGAAGGTAGAAGGAAAAGAGAGAAAACCACAGGGAAAAAGAGAAAAGGTCTCGGCAGTAACTCTTATGGTGCAGGTCGATCTTCGGCTGGTGGTCTTCGGTTAAGGGATTTCTGGGGCGAGGAAGAGAAGAGAGAGATTGGAGGGGGAGATGAGGGTTCGTTGGAGGGAATTGGGGAAGAAGAAGAGAGAAGAGATTGGAACTTGAGAGAAAAGGAGATGAACAGTAGTTGTTAGGACAATGGAGGGTTTAGTTTATATAGGTTGGGTTTTTGGGTTATGGACAAAAATGCCCTTAGGGTTAGAATGGGATTAAGGTTAGGGTAAAGGGTATCTAGGTCTTTAGGTGAGCTTCTAGAAGATTCTTTGGTGCAAACCCCCTATAGTAAATACAAATCTCTAGCTAGGGCCTCTAACAAACTCCCTAACTCTAAAAATAACAAAAGACCCCCTATTGACTCTACTAATTACACCACTAGACTAACCCTAGGAAAATACATAACTACCCTCACTAAGTCCCATAATTAATATAATTAAAATACTTAAGCTAATATATAGTATTCAAATTCACATTGAGGGCCCACCAAGGGTGGGGTCTCACACCCAATTTCTCCATTAGAATTAATTTGGGCTCATCACTATTGATTGACTCAATTCTTTCACGCACCCACATGCCTCTAGTAAGGGTTGGACCCGAGAATTCTTTTTTTTTTTTTTTTTTTGGGGGGGGGGCACTATGTAGAAATAAAATCTTAGGAAGGCCACGTATAAATAAAATCTTAGGAAGGCCACATATAAAAAATTACATATATTTTTTAAAACATTTAAGGGTTTTTTTAAAAACTTTGGAGGGATATAAAAAAAATCACAAATTTCTTTAAAACCTCAAGGGGTTTTCTACAAATTTTTTTTTTTGGGTGGGGTGTGGGGCATGGCCCCTGCCAGCTCCCCCCTAGTTCTGCCACTGCCTTTAATCAAGCGAAAAATAGTCCAATCACATAATCATAGCTCTTGATTTAACGTCCTTTAATTTTAATGATCTTTTAACTAAATATATATATATATATTTTTTTTAATCCAACTACAAATAAAAGTTTGATCAACATAAAATGGGGCTTGGTTCCATATCACTGAGAAGTAAAGAGTCTGAAATGAGTTTTTCACTTCAAAGGTGAGAGCATAGAGCTGGATTTTGCATTCATTGATCAACTGTTCTTAAGAATTCAAATTCACAAATCAACAGAGGGCTTGTGTCGTAACTCGTAAGTGTGTTGGATAAAGACAATTATCCTAACTGTTGGCCAAGCAACGATATCCCACTCATGAAAATCCAAAGTAGGTGAGACAGTTACTTCTATTGGACTAAAAAGGTGCTTACTACTTCCCAGCTGACCAAAATTAGGCCACG
This sequence comes from Litsea cubeba, assembly GCA_012931725.1. NCBI lineage: Eukaryota > Viridiplantae > Streptophyta > Magnoliopsida > Laurales > Lauraceae > Litsea > Litsea cubeba. The sequence continues at coordinate 65,743,330 of CM022951.1, forward strand.
TGCTTAGAACCTCAACCTTTAACCCTTGAAGACAAACAGCAAGCCAGCCAGACAGACAGCTGGTTCTTTATAACAACACTCACTTTCTTATCCCTCGTTCCCCAGCTGGGGAATACCGTGTATGCGTGCGCGTTCGAACCGGATAGCCCACCCCCACCCATCTTTCATTTCCATCATATCATATGTATAAAAGCCGCTCTTCTCCACAAAGTTGCAAAACAAACACACTTTCACTACACTCCATTCCACATCTCTCACTCTTTCATATCTAGCTACCTTCTTCCAACATGGATAGCACCAGCAGCTCTGATTCAAATTCCCACTTATGTGGCGATACGACGTCCTCCTCTCAATCATATGAAAGCACCCACTCTCTCTCAAATTTCTTAGATGAGGAGCAAGTCTTCGCCACAGTCGCCACAAGTCCACCCAAGAGGCGTGCGGGGCGGAAGAAGTTCCGCGAGACAAGACACCCAGTCTACAGGGGAGTGAGGAGGAGGAATGGGGACAGATGGGTCTGCGAGGTTCGCGAACCAGGCAAGAAGTCCAGGATATGGCTCGGCACTTTCCCCACCCCAGAGATGGCCGCGCGCGCCCACGATGTAGCTGCCATGGCGCTGAGAGGCCGGTCCGCTTGTCTCAATTTTGCCGACTCGGCGTGGCTCTTGCCAATTCCGGCCTCTGCCAGCGCCAAGGACATTCAAAAGGCTGCGGCAGAGGCCGCTGAGGCCTTTCGGCCTTCAGAATCAGAATCGGAATCGGTTTCCAGCCAAGATGAAGATGTGGGCGCAGAGAATCGGACAGTTTCAACAGAGGATGTGGTGTTGGTATACATGAATGAGGAAGTGAATTTTGGGATGGACATGCCAGGGTTGCTCGCCAGCATGGCAGAGGGATTGCTACTCTCACCACCTCACTCTTCAAGTGGGTTCCACTGGGATGATGTGGAGGACTGCGTGGACATGTCCTTGTGGAGCTAATCCAATCCAATTGGCTATTAGGATTCATGCTGGGGCCAATGAGCCCTTAGCATTGTACTCTACTCTGTAATTTGCATTTTCGGCCTTTGACTAAACATTGAGCAACTAATTACCTACATTGCATTACATTGATCAACCTACATTGCATTACATTGAATTGATCTTATGGAATTTTATCCCCGCACCCCCCACTCACTCATTGCAGGCAGGGGTGTTCATGGGATGGGCTGGGCCCTGGTTGAGGAATATCCAGGCCTGGCCCGGATTTTAAACAACAAGCCCGAGCTCGGGCCAAGCCTGACTTAGGCTATAAGTACCTGGTCTGAGTCCAACCCACCTAGAATAGGTTAAGCCCAAGCCCGGGTCTATTATATGTTACAAATGAAAGAGGAAATGTTTACTGAGACAACTTGTAGCTCACCTGGTTAAGATCTTTATTTGTGTGTGAGAAAATGTGTGTTCAACTCCTCCCTTCCATTAAAAACATCATTAGTTTTCACTTAAACGGTGCCTTTCATTCGGGCTGGCCGGACTTCGGGCTTTCTACCACTTAATTCGAGCCCGGCTTGTATATTAAACGGGCCCAGAGTTTAATCCAAGCCCATCCCAAGTACTAAAGCTAAGGCTCAAGCTCGGCCCTAGTCGGGGTCGGTATGGCCTGATCCATGAGCACCACTTGGTATGCATATATTATATACTAAAATGAAAGTGCCCTAAATTTTCATAACATATTATGCGTATATTATATACGTTAGTACCAACAAATGTGGGCTTTTTTTTTTCCTTTAGCAATCTTGGTGTGCCCCAAATGTATACTCTAAACCATTCGAATTTTTTTTAATGAACTAATAAAGCCCAAGATGGTTAGGGCATCTTTGTTTGCATTAAAATATATATATATATATATATTGAATACATAGGAATTCATCCTCAAATGAACTCCACAAAAGATTTATTAAAGAGGTGAAGTGTGAATGATATGAATTGAGGGGTGAAGGATATAAGTTAGCAATGTAGATTGACCTTAACTTTTCTAGGGTCAATCTACATTGCTAACTTATATGATGATGCATTGGTATTCATTTTCTATCTTCCCTTGAGTTTCTCTCTATTAAATGAAAGGTTGATTGATTGTCATTTTTGCATATGTATCTTGAATCTTTATTTTCAACCATTATGGCATGAATTGCTATGTATTTGATGCAAACAAACAGGCCTTTAGTTTCATATATTAAATCTTTATAAATTCTGAGAAATACTTTAATCCTTCAAAATCGCCTCCCATAAAAATGAATAAACAAACAAGCAAACCAACCTAAACCAATAGATTATGTTTTGCATTGTTTCGTGGGCTCCCAAGTCCCAATTCATTATCCAGTATATTCTCATATAAATGGTAAATCTCAATAAGTGAAGTTTCATGTATTAAATCCCCACATATTTTGAAAAACACATGAAAAACAAAACAGAATCATCTTAATCCAACTATCTAAGTATTTGCACTTTTATGGGCCCCCAATTCATGTTACAAACTGTTCAATATTTTCATAGATGCGATAAACCCCATTGCATGAAGTTTCGTATGTTAGATTCTTAAGAAGTTGTTAGAAATATGCAATAAATAGAGAAATGACTTGATCTCACTTTCTAATTTTTTGCACTTTTGTAAGCCCCCGATTTATGATCTAAGTTGTTCATTGTGTTACTACATCTTCTTTAGAAAATATTTAAGGTTATGGACTCTAGAGCCCACTGATTTTAAATAAAAATTGATATAGATCTTGTTTTGCTCTTTCTTTTTTTGTTATATATCATTTACTCAGGCAAAAATGGTGTTTCCAAACAAATGTGGCAATATGTTTAACGGGGTGTTTGGATAAAATAAGAACATAATATCATCAAATTCAAATATATATTAAGATTTCATATTATCACAAAATAAAATAGTATCATATTATAATATTGAGTTGCTTATGATGATTAGCAATTTCTACGAATTTCAATATACCTTGAAGTGTTTGACAATTTATAAAATTTTTACTAGATGATGCACCAAAATGATAAACGAATAGAGAAACCAGAATGATTGATCCAAAAGGAACTCACTAACTAGTAGTCATACCAGAGTGATTTAATATTGGTAACCATGGTAGGGCCCATCTAATTAGAAAAATCATTAGACTGAATGTTAAAAACCCACGAGCAATGTATTTTAATCAATGTTGGTTTATCAAATGTTTATAACCATAATGTGATACATCCAATGATGGTGATTATAGCAGAGAGCCCTATCAAGTGTTAAACATCATTGAAGAATCCATTTATAAAAAATCAATATGGGACTCATTTGTTGTTAATAGTCATATTAACCAAGCTAATTATAATAATCACTAGGGGGCCATTAATATTGGTAATCATGATAGAAATTACCTAATGTGATATATGTAGGTCTCACGTAATATTAGTAATCAATAAAGAAACTATATAATCATGATAGGGCTACGGTACCCACATAAATTTTTAAACGCTAAGGGGCCATCTAAGATCGAGAGTCATGGTAGGATTCCTATATAAACCATTAATATTAAAAAGATTCAGTGGGCCACCATGGTAGGAGTTTCTCATACATCTTTACTCTTGTTTGCAAATACTCTTGACCATTCTGTTAATTAGTCTGTTTATGAAAGATTGTTTTATACGACATATATTAAATATTATAATATAAAAGCTTTTAAAAGAAATCAAAATATTATAAGATATTTTCTAATTATCCAAACACCTAGTTTTTAGTTTTTAGGTATTTAGTGATTACATTACTTTTTCATGGCGCGTTTGGAAAGCAAATATTTCTAAACCACCTTAGAATTTTTAGAAATATTTGCTAAGTTCTGATATCACTCCTACCCTTCCCACCAAATTAACATTTACAGGAGGAGGAGGAGCTTGCTATTTGACATTAGCAGGTCTCAAAACCCCTCTGCAATTTTACCAAGAAAAAAAAAAAAAAAACCCCTCTGCAATTCCAGAATCTCCTCGCCCACCATCTCTGTGCGATCCCAGAATCTCTTCTCTCTCTACAGTCTACATGCTCCAAAACCTCAAATCCCTCTATATCTCTATCTCTGCAATCCCAAAATCTCAATACTCTGTCCCCACCCCAAGCTGTAGATCATCTGTCAAGGTGCACTGGCGTGTGAGTGAGATTCTAAAAAAAAAAAAAATCCTCAATTCTCTCTCTCTCTCTCTCTCCCTCTGCATGCCTAAAAATCTCAACTGCCTAAAAATCTCAACTTTCTTTGTCTCTGTAACCCCAAAATCTCAGAACTCTTTCTCATTGCATATCTTCTCTCTAAACACTCAAAATCCACAAAAGAAAACGTTGGGCTCTCTCCCTTTACAGTGTCATGGGCGGTGAAAGATGCACGGTTCGGGTCTCCAACATACCGTTAACAGCAATCGCCCAAGAACTCTTCTCCTTCTTTGAATCCACCATAGGCCCCTGCTCCGTCTTCGCCTGCGAAATATTCACAGAGCGCAAGAACTGGAAGTCCCGGGGCTTCGGCCGCGTCCAGTTCGAGACCACTGATGCTGCCAACAAAGCCCATCTCCTCTCAATCCAAGGAAAGCTTGAATTCCAGCGCGCCCACCTTGCCCTCTCGCCGTCGTTCGAAGACGTCATCTTTCGCCCGGTGGACCCCCGGAGGCGGGTTCTTGGTGGGGTGCTGCATGCGGGTTTTATGAGTGGGGAGGACTGCATGAGTGTGTTGGAGTCTTGGAGGGTGGTTAAGGCGGAGCTGATGCCGGAGAGGAAGAGAGTGGAGTTTTGGGTGGGTGTTGGAGAGGGAAATGGAGAGTGTTACAGGCTGGAGATTCAGTTTGGGGATTTGGTTGGGGTGTTTGGGTGTGGTTTGGGAGGTGGGAAGTCAAATGCACTTCTTCTCAAGGTGATTTCTTTTTTCCATGATTAATCATGCCTTCTGTTTTTTCTTCTCCCTTCTGTTTGTTAGATATACTATCTTTTCCCAAGAACTTTGTTATGTTTTGGTGCTTCTCTTTAATTATTTAGCGTTGGATTGATGATTAAAATCAGTTTCACAAGTATTGCTATTGGAAAATTATTGTCTCTAGACCAAAGCCACTAGTACCAGTTGGAAGGTGTCCATTTTTGCAAGTTACAACCATGGGGTTCAAGTAATGCTATCTATCAATCTTTTCACACAGTTTTCATTTGGTGAGATGGTCTTTCATGGCTTGCCTGAAAGGTACCAATCTAAGCTCCTTTTGCGACAGGCTTGGATGCAAATCTTTTTAAGATTATCACAACCATTGACTTAGGAGTTAGGGGCCTTAAATTTAACAACTTCTCAAGTGACACTTTTTATGACTTTGAATCTAGAGGTGAGTGTAATTCAGATTATGGTCAAATTAGGGTGAGTGCCAATTCATGGGTGTTTGTGAGTGTGAGGTGGTTGGACTCATGATAGGTGACGAGGTACTTAGATTGTTACCTCTATTAAGTAACCGCGAGAGGTACCACATTTGAGTATCTTTATTCCTTAAAAAGCAGAAGGGGCCAATTTTCGTCCCCCTGTTTTGTTGGTACTTTCAATATAAGTAGGCCCTTTGTATCTCTAAATGGACTTAATAAGCTCTCTAATAATACGTCTCTTTCTAAATGTTAAACACACTGCAAAATCAAAATCGGAACTTTGTTTCCTATTAGAATTCCTTTGAAATATTGATCTATCTAATGGAGTAAATTCTCTCTCTAATAATTTCTCTTCCTAATTTTTTAACATGCTAAAAAGTAGGAACTTAGTTTCCTATTTGAAAACATGTGATCCATTTAATGGTGGAAATGACTCTAACTGGATTAAAATTTGTTATAGTGATGAAATCCATCTTGCAAATATCGCTGATTTTTTTAATCCATTGAAATTTTGAATCCATCGTAACATTTTCTTGAAAATATCGATATTTCATTTTTATTGTAATACTTTTTAGGTTTTTTTAACAAAAAATCACCTCTTATACATGTTTCTATGAGCAAATGACAATTTTGAATATTTACGGCAGAGTGCCTAGATTAGAGCATAAATTTGTTTTGAAGGAAATATCCCTAACTCCTGATATTGTGAATAAAAAAAATCACAATATCGTGAGTTTAAAACTCTTGTTTCAACGCCATCTCTTTCCTTCCTCTCTTTCATCACATATTGGAGCATTTTGGACTTTTTGAGCAACAAAAAATTGCTTGCGTGTTCTATGGGAGAGATGATGCACGTCACGACTCTTTCCCTCTCTCTGGGCCATCCCAAAGCCACAACCTCCATCCTACGGATGACAATGGATCGGGTTTAAGTGGGGGCCACCCCGACCCGCTCCTATTAGGGACGGGTTTGGTAGTGTGTTGGTAGGGTTTGGGTCATGTATGGTTTTTCATGCATTAACACGAGTCAGGTTAGGGGCGGGTTTGGGTTTTTGGGTGCATCAACCCGCCCTGCCCCGTATATCTTTACTTCATATGTTACTTAGTGCATTTCATTTCATCTGAGAGCTCAGTAGTGCAATGGCGATGAGGGTGGAGATTTTCCTAGAGGTTATGACTTATGGTTTTAAATCTCCTAACACATTTATTTTTTTCATACTTTTCAAAAATATCAAATAAACCACTAACAAGCGCGACCTGACCCGAGATGCCATGGGGTGGGTTTGGTATGACAGCCATCAAACATGTCACTGGTCGGGGCGGGTATGGTACAATAGAAACACCTATCGTGTAGGGTTCGGGTCTACCTAAACCCAAACCGGACCCGCCCATTGCCACCCCTACTTCATCTCCCTCTGCCTCTTTTAATACTCTATGGATGTTTCCATTTTGAGGGTCACTGTATCATGGATACCTTTCTTGTCATCAAATCTGAACCATCTATCATTAGTCGCCTGGAATTCACTAATGCAAATGGCTAAGATTTTCTGCCACCTCATGAATGCTATTCTAGTAGATGGGAAGGAGGGTGGGAGTAGTTCAAGTCAGGGGCGCAGAACTCTAGTCTTATATTTAATGATGATGTTCAATGAGTTGGCATGTGAAGAACTATGAGTCGTATCGTATCCAATACTTCACTTTTTATTTGTAAAATCCATGTCTCTACCATGTCTGTGGTGTGTCCCTGCCGTATCTACCCCTGTGCCATATGAATCTACCTTGTGATTCCTTCTCTCTCATTCCAATAATTCATTGTTTCCATCAAAACTTGATCTTGGTACTTCTTATGAGTGTTTCTATTAACGAAAAATATCACTTATATCTACATTGATTTAACGGAGTCATTTTTGTATGCATCTTTCCCTCCCTCTCTCTCTCTCTCTCTATCTCTCTCTCTTAAAGTATGAGTATACATGATTGTTAAAAATTAAAAAAACGAAATGCATCAGTAGAACTTGTAGGAATCTACAACTATTACCAAACAGCACAAATCACATAATGTTATACAGTAAGTTAATGTTTATGTTCCACTGATACAAAATCTGTCAAAATATATAAATTTGTTAATAGTATGTATCCAAACGGCCCATAATGTTTCTTAAAAACTTTGCGATAATACCACAGTATTATTGGTGATATTCATTATGTGTTATCCATCTGTGTTTATTGCAATTTCAGAAATATGGAACTAATTACTTAACAGATGCAATTCTTCTGAATGGATTCTAATTGGAAAAGTTTTTGCATCTTGAAGTTTTGGTCTTGTGTAAGTTCTTTATTGTAAGTGCAAAATCGTCAGGCACTTGCTTTTCATGCAACATTAGCATCCTAGCTTGTATTAATTACGTACAAGGCAATAACTGCTATGTTCCTGAGGCTTATCCAGGTCTGGGCCATGTCTTTATCTGGCATGATATGAGGTCTGCATTGATTGCGCATGCACAAATCCTGCTCTAAGTGGGTCAGGTCCTGTTGCAACTGTAGTTATAAACTATATATCCGGCTTGTCTGATGCCAAACTGTAATTTTTCAGGTCAAGTACGCGCCTAGAATCTACTATAAAATCTCAGGACCTACACTGGCTTCAAAGTTTAGTGGTGACCGTTACCATGTCTGCAGGGAGGATTTTGAGTTCCTGTGGGTTCGCACCACAGATTTCTCAGGGCAGAAGTCCATTGGGCAGTCATCTTGTTTTTGTTGGGAAATTGCTGATGAGTTGACATGTTCAGAGATCCTCACTGGTTTCCCACTTTATGAAGAATTGGAGAACCTAACTACAAGACAAGGGAAACTCATTTGTCCAGCATCAGAACTAGTTCCCATAATAAATCCTCCATCTTATCCTAAGTTGGAATATGAGATTCTTTTCCGACTGAATTCCCTGGTTCATGCCCAAAAGATTGGTGCAGCTGCAGTAAATGACAAATTGCTTGACCTGCTAAGGGGATTAACCATAGAAACTGCTAATACTATCCTTCTGAAGCTGCAGAAGTTGAATTCTACTTGCTGCGAACCCACGAAGTTTATTCAAAATCACCTAAACAGCATGAAAAGTCCAATGCGCCTGCCTCTGTCATGCCAAAAATTGTTATTGGAAAAGAATCTAATGAGCTGTCATCGAGTACTGGTTACTCCGTCAAAAGTTTTCTTTTTGGGTCCCGAGCTTGAAACCTCCAATTATGTAGTAAAGCATTATGCTGCATATGCTTCTGACTTCATTCGAGTTTCGTTTGTAGACGAGGATTGGACTAAGCTTCCTCCTGATTCCATTTCAATGAGAATTGAGCATGGTGTATTTTCAGACCCTCACAGAACTAGAATATATGATCGGATACTATCTATTCTCAGAGATGGGATTGTTATTGGGGAAAAGAAATTTGAATTCCTTGCCTTCTCAGCGAGTCAGCTTCGTTCAAGTTCTGTTTGGATGTTTGCTTCAAATGATGAAGTATGTGCGGAAAGTATTCGACAATGGATGGGTTGTTTTAGCAAAATCCGCAGTGTGTCAAAATGCGCAGCGAGAATGGGACAGCTATTCAGCTCTTCCTTGCAAACATTTAATGTCCCGAAACACGATGTTCAGATCATTCCTGATATTGAAATGGTAACTGATGGTATCAAGTATTGCTTTTCAGATGGGATTGGTAAAATTTCTCTATCATTTGCCAGACAAATTGCTCAGAAGTGTGGACTGGACAAAATTCCTTCAGCTTTCCAAATAAGATATGGGGGCTACAAAGGAGTTGTAGCCATTGACCATACCTCCTTTTGGAAACTGTCATTGCGTCGGAGTATGCTAAAGTTCGACTCAAAGAATACCATGCTCTGTATCACTAAATGGAGCGAGTCTATGCCCAGTTATTTGAATCGGGAAATTGTTTGTCTCTTGTCCACGTTGGGAATAGCAGATGAAAATTTTGAATTGATACAGGGCGAACAAATGCGTCTTTTAGATGGGATGCTAACAAATAGAGATATGGCGTTGAATGTTTTGGAGGGCATGACTGGAGGCAGTACAAAAACAGATTTAGCACAGATGTTGTTGCAGGGTTATGGGCCAAATGAAGAGCCTTATCTCTCGATGATGCTTAAAGCGCATCGTGAGTATCAGCTATCTGAAATACGAAGTAAGTGCCGTGTATTTGTACCAAAAGGCAGAGTCTTGATGGGATGCTTGGATGAAAAAGGAATATTAGATTATGGTCAAGTATGTGTCCATGTGACTTTGACAAGGTCAGAGCTAGAAGACATGGGTCAATCTTATTTCCAAAGAACCAGTGAAAAAACATCTGTAGTAGTAGGAAAAGTTTTAGTTACCAAAAACCCTTGCCTCCATCCAGGTGATATAAGAGTGCTCCAAGCTGTTTACAATCCAGAATTAGAAGATACAGGATTGATAGACTGTGTCATCTTCCCTCAGAAAGGAGCAAGGTATATATTTTCAATATTGTTCAAGTATTTTTCAACTGGGAGTACATCACTAATTAAGTTTAGAACATGTATTATCTTCAAGTTTCTTAAAAAAATATGATTTTTCCTTTCTAGTTTTTAGAGTTAATTATAGGAAGTTGCGGGAATTGGTCAGACTTGGCTGATGCAACTTGGTATTGAGGAGTCAATTTGGTTTTGGTCACAATGAAGTCACTTCCACCCTATAACTGAGTTTGTTTTTAAAGATAAAAAAAAAAAAAAAATTTCTATCTTCATTAAATCATTTAGGTGCATTAACTTTGTTTATTGATAAAAAAAGTTCCTGGTTCCTTTTTTTTTCATTTTAGTTTTCTTTAACTTTGAAGAAGGTAATGGTCACTGGTCGTTAGTCATGATCAATTGATGGAGTATGTTTCAGCAATCAGAACATCCAGAATGTCTCTTTCTCTCTAAAAATAAATAAATACATAAAATCTAGAAAGTGGGGGCCTTCACTGTCAAATGTCAATATTCCATAGTTTGCTTAATTTTCATATGAAAAACCCAAATCATTAGCTCGGTTTATGCTAAAAGCTATTGATGGTTGATGATTTATTTAAAACCTGTTTCAAGAATGGGTATGATTATTTTTAAAGAAAGATAACCATCCAAACATATTCCAATCACAAATTTTGATATGCATGTATTTAAATATTGGATATATTCATTCAAACATGTTCAATACTCCATCTTTTGAAGTAATTCCAATTTTTTTACCATCCATCATATTCATTCATACATATTTTACTGATGCTTTTGTCTTATTTGGTAGAGGATAAGAACATTTTTTTATGTAAAATGTAAGCCATCGTGATAACAAGATAGCTTCTTCCTCTTCTGCTTATATTAGCTTCTTCCTCTTCTGCTTATATCGAGTCTTCCCTTATGAATTATTGTCTACACATTGATGCTTGTACATGGAACTTAAGATTAGAACATATAGGAAAATACAAAATTAAGAAGCTAATGAATTTAGGGTTGATCCCAAAATTGGACAAAGTAGAGTTTGATATATATGAGCACTGTCTGTCAGGAAAGATGACTAAGAAACCCTTCCTTAAAGGTAAAAGGGCAATCAAATTATTGGACGTTGTACATTCAGATATTTGTAGACTTCTGGAAGTATAGACTCACGGAGGAAAAGAATATTTAATAACGTTTATAGATCATTATTCAACATATGGATATGTATATCTGATTGCTCACAAGAATGAAGCCATGACAGTCTTTGATGAATATAGAAGAGAAGTGGAAAATCAATTAGGAAGAACAATTAAACTGTTGTGAATTGATAGAGGAGAGTATATGTTGAACGAGTTCAATGAATACTATAAACGGGATGGCATTAATCACCAATTAACAATGGCTTATGTACCAATTAATGAGATGTTGGCATGAGGTGGCTTTTTCTTCGGTCCCTAGGTTTCTTGTTGTCTTAGATAGATCCCTCTCCACCTGATTTTGCAAACTAGACTTTGATTGGAGTTCGATTGGTATCCCAGGTGGTGCGGGCATTGGAGGAATTATTAGAGACTGAGGGGGTGGCTATGCTCTTATTTGCTGGTCTGGAAGGGTTTTGTTTGGTGAATCAGGTGGAAATGGAAGCTTTGCGGTGGGCCTTAGCTAAGCTACTCGTCCTCAACTCACAAATATCCAGGTTGAAGGGGGGACTCCCTCTATGCAATTAAATGCGCTAAGGGGACTCCCTTTGTTGGATTAAATGGGCTAAGGGCTCTTGGTTCATGGTTGATGTGGCGGACGAGGTCATCGACCTAGGGGCTGACTTGAGCACTTTCTTCTTTTTCATAAGAAAAGTCGACTCTGAGGCTATTGTTTGGCTAAAGATGGCGTTTCCAAGATAAGTCTTTGGATAGATCAGCCGTAGTCTTATCTAATCTGTTGTAATCTCTATCTTTTCTTTGGTTCTGCAGGGGCCCCTTAAATGTTGGGACTTTGATTGTGCACCTTTATATAGCTTTCAATACATTTCTCTTGTACTGTTTAGCTTCTTTTAATAAATCTTGATACCTTCTGAAAAAAGGGCACTCTTTGGAATCCACAATCATGATTGAAGATTCCATTATGTCAACCAAAAACAAAATTATAAAGAAAAAATCTACATTTGCCACATAGGACAATTCCATTCTAGGAATTCATGTAACTTGAACAAGCAGACCCTTGTGTAATGAGAGGGTTCTGTGGTAGAGGGGAAACTTGTGCTGATTTTCCATGCAATCCACTTTTTTGTTGTTTGGTCCAACACATTTTCCTTGCAGAACAGGAAAAATAATGAGCTGAATTTCCTCGATAGGGGTTTTGGATTTCCTATGGGAGGGTTAGAAATGCAGGATTCCTCTCCCATTGAAATAAAAACTCGAGGAGCATGGAATCCTCTAGTTGCAAAAATAAGTCCATAGGGTGTGTTTGTGTGACAAGAGGATTCTCCGATGGAGTGGAAATTTTTTTTCATTTTCCATGCAACCCACTATTTCATTGTTTGGTTCACCAAATTTTCCTTGCAGAAAAGGAAAACGATGAATTGATTTTTCCCTAATAGATGGATTATGATTTCCTATGTGGAGGGAAGGAATGCATGATTCATCTCTCCTGTATAAACATAAATCCATGAAGAGCGGAATCCTCTAGCTTCAGAAACAAGAGGATTCTATTATAGAGAGGAAAGCTTTGATTTTTTTTCTGCAACTCGCTATTTGGTTGTTTGGTGGAATCGTTTTTTAAGAAAAGGGAAAAAGGTGAACTGATTTTCTTCAATAATTAAGGATTTTGATCTTACTACGGAAGTGGTAGGAATGTAGGATTCCTCTCCCATAGAATTAGAAATCCGCTAAGTGCAAAACCCTCTCATTGCACAAACAAATCATTAAGAAATTAGAAGGCGTCTCTGCCTCGCACTTATGGCAATGTTTGAAGATCTTCCATTTTCCCTATATTTTTAGCAGTATTGCACTTGATTGGTCATCATTGAAAGCTCAACCTAGTTTTGATGGTAATGTGATTAACGTTGGAAGACATGGAACAAGGGGGAATTATAATAGATTTTGAGGGTCTTGTGCTTTGTAACTATTCTATGCCACAGCATGATGGGGATCCTAGTGAGACAAAAGTTTTCCCTTGCTTGCTGTTGGAAGTTGGTAAACCTCTAGGCAAGTAGCTTTTTAGAAGATGATTCACTTTTCTGAAATTCTTTATAAATGAGTGTATTAGAGATGAGAATATTGAGGTGGATGTGTGGTAAAATTAGGATAGATAGAATTAGAAAAGGGCACTTTCGAGAGTGTTTAGGGGTGGCATCAGTTGGTCATAAAATAAGAGAAACCCATTTGAGATGGTTTGGACATGTCCAACATAGACCAACAATGGCCCCGGTAAAGAAAAGTTCTTCTATGCATGTTGATGGCTCACCAAGGAGAAGAGGTAGGCCGAAGAAGATGTGGATAGTAGTAACAAACTAACAATGATCTGAAGAAATGCTACATATCAGAGGATTTGGCTCAGGATAGGTTGGAATGGAGGAATAAAATTCATGTAGCTGACCCAACATAATTGGGATAAGGCTTTGATGATGATGGTAATACATTCTCCACCACTATTAAACCGCAACACTTTAATTTTCTTTTAATATTTTTTAAACACAAATAGGACTTGATCCTTTGATTCTATGACATGGAAAATCTTCTTGTAGGAGCGTGTATCCAAACTGTCATGAAAGGCATCTCATGTGACGAATGACATTAATCCATAGTGCGCAGGTGTGTATAGGAAAATCGTCCTTCTTGAGATATACCTACGTGTTAAGATATTAGGATAGAGATTGTGCCATAGTGCCGGTCCCAGGCCCGGGTGGAGGGTTGCGTTAAGTAGGTTGACAACTAATGTAGAATCTTGTCATAGTCCAAACATGAATTCTGAGATAACAATATTCCGAGATCATGCTAGGGCGTTTCCTACTTTAAGTGACACATTGCAACGCCGGCCGGTTGCAATGGAAAGTGGGCAAGGGCTACCGCACCATTTTGGACGAGTACGGCTAAAGAAGTTGGTTCAGCAGCAAAAGAAGAGGAAGTTTCGACTTGCTACTTGGAATATAGGAACCTTGATAGGCAAGAGCATTGAGTTAGTTGAGGTAATGAAAAGAATAAGAGTTAGTGTAGCCTGTCTACAGGAGACAAAGTGGAAATGGGATAAAGCTAAGGAGCTCACTGATGGTTATAAACTTTTTTATGTAGGAAAGACATAATTCATATCATTAGTGCATATGCTCTCCAAGCAAGATTAGATGAAAGTGTCAAGGGCCAATTTGGGGAGGAGATGGATGGTTTACTATGAGAAATTTCAACTAGTGAAAAGATTTTCCTAGGAGGGGACTTAAATGGGCATGTAGGAAAGGATAATATAGGATGTGAGAGAGTGCATGGAGGACAAGGATTTGGAAAAAAGAATGAGTTAGGAGACACTATCTTGGATTTTGCATTAGCATTTGACCTTGTAATAGCAAACACCTACTTTAAAAGAGAGATGGGCATTTAGTTACTTATAAAAGTGAAACTAGTAGGAGCTAGATAGACTCTTTTCTAGTTAGAAAACATGACCGATTGACTTGTAAAGACTATAAGGTTATTCCATGAGAGAGTTTGATCACACAACATAGGTCAGTAGTTTTAGATACTCGCATTAGAAGTAGAAAAAGAGTAGTAAATAAAATATTCCCTAAAACAAGGTGGAGGGATTTGAAAGGAGAAAGAATATTTAAGGGTAGAGTGATTAAGGAGGGAGATTGGAATTTTGAAGGAGAATCAACAGCTATGTGGAAACAAATGACTAATTATATTAAGAAGGTTGCAAAAGAGGTGCTTGGAGAGTCGAAAGGATAAGGACATTATAATAAAGAAACCTGGTGGTGGAGTATAAAGGTTCAGGAAGTTGTTCGAGAGAAGAGACATTGATGCGGAGCGGGGTACCAAGTGAGGGATGGGTAGAGGCAGAGAGACGAGAGATGTAGGTTGGAAGGGATATGTCAGGCTTTCGCCAGAAAATTGGCCTCACGCCAAACTCCCCATCGCGGGCAAGGAAGAAGAGACAACTTGGGAGGACCCAAAATCACTCGTGAGAAATTTCATTAATCAATAACTAATGCCAGATGAAGCATTACAATGCTTAAATAGATAAAAGACTAACCCCAAAACTAATCCGGACCATTCAAATGAAATGATGGCCAGGATTAAAACATCCACCTAAATACAACTTCAGACATAAATTAGTAAATCAAACTCAGATTGGCTAAGATAGGTGTGCTAGGCCCAAAGAACTGGTCGAGACGGATGGGTTGGGCCCATCGGCGGGTCGACCCATGGGGTCCATGGGTCTGTCCTGCATCAGACATTACAAAGTTTGGCAGGGGACTAGGAATATGGAAAGCTATGTGATGTATAAGAAGGTAAAGAAAGGAGTTAAGAAAATAGTAAGTGAAAGTGATGCAGTGCTCAAAGCATATGATGACCTATATGATAGGTTGGGAACAAGAGAAGGAGAGAAGGATATTTTTAAGCTTGCAAAACTAAGAGAAAGGAAAAGTAGGGACTTAGACCATGTTGAATGTATTAAGAGCAATGACCAAAAGGTTCTAGTGAAGGCCAATGATGTCAAAGAAAGGTGGAGGGAATAATTTAGCAAACTTTTAAATGAAGACTATATAGGAGACATGAGAATTGAAGACCATGAGATACCACGAAGAGATTGTTTTCATTACCTTGGCTCGATAATTAGTAAGGATGAGGAGATTGATGAAGATGGCAAACAAATGATAAAAGCGGGATGGTTGAAGTGAAGATTTGCTTCTGGAGTGATTTGTGACCGACGAACGCAAAAAAAAAAAAAAATTAAAGGAAAATTTTATAGGACAATGATTAGACCAGCCATGACCAATGAAGCAAAATGTTTGACCAATCAAGAAGCAACATATGCATAAAATGGATGTAGCGGAGATGAGAATGTTGAGGTGGATGTGTAGTAAAACTAGAAAGGATAAAATTAGAAATGAGTACTTTCGAGAGCATTTAGGGGTAGCATCAATAGGGGATAAAATGAGAGAAATCCGTTTGATATGGTTTGGGCATGTCCAACGCCGACCGACAACGGTGTCAATAAGGAATTCATTATCTTCTTATATAAATTGGTGCATACTCTTAATAATGTTACAATGATTCTATGCAATGGATTTGTTTCTTAAACTTAGCACTACGTACATCTAGTGGTATTATCATTGAAGGATGCAAAATAATGATGGCCATATATGGAAATAAGATGAGTATACTAGACATCATTGTGAAATTAATTCAAAGGAAGTACTGTACTGCTCTTCTTATTAATGCTAACTGGATAAGTATTCCTGTGTTTCTTTGCAAATTGAAAAGTTACACAAGAATGTCCTGATGCAGGACAAGCCCATGGTCCCCCATGGGTCGACCCTCCAACGGGCCCAACCCAATTATCCCGTCCAAGCCTTTCGGCCCAGTCCATTTATTTTATGTTATTTAGGCCTTTAATTATATTTTAGGTTGCTTATTAGGATGTTTTAATCCTGGCCATCAACGTGTTTGGACGGTGGCCCAGATTAGTTTTAGGGTTATTTATTTTCCTATATAATGATATAAAGCCTCTTTGGCTAAAAAAATGATTGATGATTAATGAAAATGAGTTTTCTTCGAGTTCTCCAAGAAATTCCTAACGCCTCCTGGATTGGAGTTTGGTGAGAGCCCAATTTCTAAGTCTCTTGAGCCATACCTTGCTCATCCGACGTAACCCCTCCGGATTGGAGTTTGGTGAGAGCCCAAGAAAAGGTATCATCTTCCTATCTTTTCCATCTTCATCGCCCTCCCGCATCTCTACCTCCGCTGTCCGCACCAATTGGTATCAGAGCCGAAATCGATCCAACCCGGTCTCGGCAATCATCATCCCCACCGAACATCACCATCATCATTCACCGGACCCTGCCATCAACCAAATCCAATCCCTAATCCAACTGCATCCAGATCTGCCACAGCTCCCATACCCCATCATCCATCAAAACAATCTCTCCACCTTCCAGATCCCAAACCCTAATTCCACAATCCGCAGAACCCAGCTTCCTTTCAACCCACTCTGATTTCGAGCCCAATCCCAATGTTCGTTTAAACCCATCACCAAAGAGTGGATCCCATATTCCCCTGAATCAACCACAAACCCATCTCTTCACCATCACACCCAACCGAAGGTCCTGAGCCCATCTCCAATCCCCCCCACCCCGGTGAAAAAAAAAATTACAGAGAGGTGAAAGAAGAAAGAGAAAAAAAAAAGAAAAAGAAAAGAGGAGACTGAGAAAGGAGCGTACCTGGCTACAATCGTCCGCACGATCCGAGCAGCAGCACCCTCTCCGGCGTCGTCATCGCATCAGCACAGCAGCGGAGTGCCATCGCCAGAACCAGCCCCATCATCTTCGTGCTAGCAGTCAAGCACCATCACCACATCTCTCTGTTCGGACGAGGCAGGAACTGAAGAGGGGTACTCCTCTCCTCACACGTGCCACAGGCTGTGTTAAGCCCCCTATTGAACTTGAATTCAGTTTGGGTTAGGCCCGAGTCAAAAAAAAAAAAGAAAGCCCAGTTGTGCAATCATCTCTCCTGTATGTTAGTGGGCCACACTGCAGCAATCAACAGTCAAGCAACCACAGTACCAGTCCAGCAAGAGTAGTGCAAATTTCAACAGTGACATCAATAGTCCAGCCTAGTGCTAAGCCCAAATCCTTTTGGGCCTGATTGGCCCAAACCTCAGACAACAGCTAAATCTTAGGCCCATTTTGATCCAGTTGGACTGTTAGCATTTGATTTGCTAATATTGAAGTCATCTGGATTCCAATCGTTGACTCGTCTTCAACTGCAAATTCTTGGACATTCGATCTCCACAGAAGGTCAGTTCATTTCTTTTACATCCAAGTTAATATGAAGTTGGACGCATCTAAGCTTTCAATAAAACTCAAAGAGTACAGTACAGGCGTAAGTATGGAAATTGGTATCGTGAAATCATAGTCTATTTTCTGCAATTCTTGAGTTTGCAACAAGGAGAACTGACAGTTGATGAATATTATGATAAATTTTCATGGCTGCGAAAAGTATGTCGATTAGTTGAAGATGATACACATTATTGCCTCAGCTTTCTCAGAGGTTTGAAACCAAGCATATTGGAAAACATGAGAGGTTGCATGACCATATATGAAGCACGTAGAGAAGCAATTCGTATTGAGCGCAAGCTTAATCAGTACTGCATTGAAATTTCTAAGCCTCTAGCAAGAGAATCTCAACAATCCATAAGAACACATATTGTGGAGACTGTTGTAAATGAGATCAATACTGATGTTGAGAAACCATTTCATGTTTCCTCCCAAGTTGACGCCCAAGTTGCTGCTGCTGCCTTCAATCAACTTGCCAAACAAGTACAAGACTTGTTTGCACAAATGATTGCTTTACAGGAGCAACATGAGGCAATTGCTACACTCGTTGAGAAAATTGAGAGGTCTTGTCAAGATGATATGGGAGATCACCATGGTGCCAATATGAACATTGAGGTACAAGAACAACATCCAGAAACTTCTATCAATACAGTTGTCTCCGAAATTTCTTATTTGGACAGTGTTTATCAACAAGTGCGAGCAATTCAAGTAGGAGACCAGCACATTGAAGAATTGGAAGTAGTATGCAAGCCAACTGAGCTTCTGATAGAAGAATCTATAGCAAGTACACTTCCAAAACAGCCAGCTAAAGCATCTAAAGAGCAAGCTATTGATCAAGAGGTTGCGAATGAAAATCAAGTGATTGAAGTTCCACATATTGATTTCATCTTCGGTGATTGATCATTAATGCATGGAGATTGTGTGCAGCCAGTTGAAATTCCGAAGTTGATGCATCAGATGAAATGTTTAGCTCTCACTCAAAATCAAGTTCCCGATTTAAGAAGCAATGGATTCCCAATTGAAAGTATCGATTCCAGCCTCCACATCATGCCAAGAAGTTTAAGACCAAGAAGCACATCGAGGATTTGTACGCTTGATATTTGATCCTGGATGACTTCTATAAAACTCGAGGTCGAGTTTTCTCCAAGAAGAGGAGAAATTGATGTAGGACAAGCCCATGGTCCCCCATGGGTCGACCCTCCAACGGCCCCAACCCAATTATCCCGTCCAAGCCTTTGGGCGCAGCCCATTTATTTTATGTTATTTAGGCCTTTAATTATGTTTTAGGTTGCTTTTTAGGATGTTTTAATCCTGGCCATCAACATGTTTGGATGGTCCAGATTAGTCTTAGGGCGTGTTTGGCACTTTACTTTGTTAAAGTGAAGTGAGGTGAATCCAGATAATAAAGTACAATGGGTCATATCAAACTCCCTTTTTCCACAAAAAAGTCAATAAAGCAACCTCTTTTTCCACTAAAAACCAAACCAAACCAAGCCTTTTCCCACTAGGTGGGGTCGGCTATATGGATTTGACGACGCCAATCAAATCTGTTTAGGGCCATGTCCTCCGTTAGATCCATGTAGGCAAGATCATGTTTAATAGTTTCTTTCCAACTTCTCTTGGGTCTCCCTCTCCCTCTCCTACTCTTGGCAAACTCCATGCTTTCACACCTTTTAACAGGTTGCCTCTGTTGGACGCCTTCTAACATGGCCGAACCATCTCAGTCGATTTTCTCTCATTTTATCTCCAATCGGTGCTATTCCTACTATGCCTCTAATTTCCTCATTCCTAATCCTATCTCTCCTTGTGATCCCGCACATCCATCTTAGCATTCTCATCTCCGCAACTTCCATCTTCTTGACATGATTATGCTTTACTGCCCAACACTCTGATCCATATAACAACGTTGGCCGTACCGCCACCTTATAATACTTTCCTTTAACCTTGAGGGGGACTTTCCGATCACACAAGACGCCCGAAGCACTCCTCTATTTGGTCCACCCGGCCTGAATCCTGTGACTTACATCAGTATCAATCCCTCCATCCTGTTGCACCATAGATCCAAGGTACCTAAAGTTTTCTTTTTCTACTATCTTTTGTGTGCCCAAACTTACTTCTATGTTACCAGGTGTCCTACTTTGACTAAACTTGCATTCCATATATTCCGTTTTGCATCGACTTAGCCTAAACCCTTTTGTCTCTAATGTTTTCCGCCACAATTCAAGTTTAGCATTCACTCCTTCTCTCGTCTCATCCACTAAAACAATGTCATCTGCAAATAACATACACCACGGCACCTCATCCTGGATATGTCTTGTAATCTCATCCATAACTAGGGCAAACAAGTACGGGCTTAACGCTGAGCCTTGGTGTAGACCAATCGTGATAGGAAACTCCTTAGTTTCGCCGCCAGTCGTCCTTATAGATGTCACGACTCTATCATACATATCCTTTATCGCCTCAATATAAGCGACACAAACTCTTTTCTTTTCCAAAACTTTCCAAAAAATCTCCCTAGGAACCCGGTCATAAGCCTTCTCCAAGTCAATGAACACCATATGTAAATCTCTCTTACCTTCTCTATACTGTTCCATTAACCTCCTCAGGAGAAAGATAGCCTCCATGGTTGATCTCCCAGGCATGAAACCAAATTGATTCTCTGAAATATTTGTTGTTCTTCTTAGTCTTCTCTCAATAACTCTCTCCCATAATTTCATCGTATGGCTCATCAATTTAATCCCGCGGTAGTTCGCACAGTTCTGAATATCTCCTTTGTTCTTGTATATGGGTATAAGAATACTTTTCCTCCATGCATTAGGCATCTTCTTGCTCTTTAGCACTACATTAAAAAGCTTTGTCAACCAACTAATACCATCCTCCCCCAAGCACCTCCATACCTCAATAGGGATACCATCTGGCCCAACCGCTTTCCCATTCTTCATTCTTTTCAATACTTCTTTAACTTCTTCCCTACTGATTCTCCTATAGAACATATGATTCGCTTCTTCTCTAGAAATGGTAAGCTGCCCCAATTGTATGTCACTACTACTGCTTTCGTTTAGGTATCAAATCCATAAAAAATCCGACTGAGTATTGTGCTGGCTGTCGGCTACCTAACGCACAACCCTCCTCCTTTGTCCGGGCTTGGGACCGGCTATGTCAAGGATACCCCAACATAGGCGGAGTTTCTTTTTCCACTAAAAGACAAAAAAAAATTTCACTTTTCTATACAAAAAGTCAAAAAGATTCCATACCAAACAACTAAAAACAAAACACCATCATAACACCTTATATTTTATTCTCTCTTGATTTGATGCTTCACCTCACCATACTTCAATTCACCACACATCCAAACTGGCCCTTAGGGTTATTTATTTTCCTATATAATGATGTAAAGCCTCTTTGGCTAAGAAAATGATTGATGATTAATGAAAATGAGTTTTCTTCGAGTTCTCCTCCAAGAAATTCCTAACGCCTCCTGGATTGGAGTTTGGTGAGAGCCCAATTTCTGAGTCTCTTGAGCCCTACCTTGCTCATCTGACGTAACGCCTCTGGATTGGAGTTTGGTGAGAGCCCAAGAAAAGGTATCATCTTCCTATCTTTTCCATCTTCATCGCCCTCCCGCATCTCTACCTCCGCTGAGAAATTGATGCAGGACAAGCCCATGGTCCCCCATGGGTCGACCCTCCAACGGCCCCCTGTCCGCACCATGTCCCCTTTGTGCAGTAATTGCCACTAGACTACTCCCCTTGTTTAAACCTCACAATTTCTCTTCCAACTCGAATGTCCTAGCATTGTTTCTCTTTTGAGCATAGTCTATCTCACTGGTGTCCCAAAGTTGTTTGGCTATGTCGAAGTAAGTTTTCAACAATGCTTTCTTCCATTGAATTTCAAATCCAGTTCATAATCAATATATTTTCAGAAACAAAATAAATCAATATATTTTCAGAAACATAATTTTTAGTTATTTTGGATCCTTTTTCAGTGGATCTTCAATACTCCCATCATTATATCCAAGTCTTTGGGCCCCTTCCATAGCCATGCTTGCTGAATAGGCCCAGTCTTTATAGTTTCTGCCTTGTTGGCATCCAATAGATTTTGTGTAATCCTTGCGTTTGGATTCACAACACTAGGTAATTGTTGGTCTGTTGTTGAGAAGACAAAAATTTCTCCCCCTTGTTTGGACTCTATAAAAAAACCCTAATTAAGTATTTATTGTAGAAAAATTGGGGCTGAGTGACTCGGACTCGAATTATGGGACTCGGCCAACTATTTTTATTTTTTTATATTTTCTATGAAGTGAATTCGGACTTGGCCTGACTCGGCTGAGTCCTATGCGACTCGACCGAGTTGACTTAGTCTTGGCCCTTACCGAGTTGGGTCCCGAGTTCGAATTTATTGTTTCCTGGACCATGGTCATCATCAAAGCCGTGCTCCAACTATGTGGGGTCAACTACATGAATTATGTTTCTTATAGTGGAACATCCCTCTAAATCACTACCAAACAATTAAAATAATGCTACTAGGTTTGATCTGAGTAAGTTCTTATTCAACTAGGGATTTGCATAACATAACCCAAATGAGAAAGCGGGCTGCCCTAAAACACATAAAACTTGGTTTTATGCATCCACTAATGGCCCTAAAAGAGATAGCACTGATTCACTCCATGAAAGAACCCAACTTCAAGGTCAAAATTATGACCATGCAGGTACTGACGTTAGCATTTGTAATGCTGACACCAGCCCTAACCCCCAAGATTCAACCAGAATTAAGTCATGGCTTACAGATTACTTGGAAATATCTTTATTCTTTGAAAAAGGTTGCTGAATGCAGCAACTCCTTCAAATCGAATGAGATTTGCTATATGCCTAACGAAACATAGGAGCCGGATGACCTATGATGCCCAGATATGGAGATATGGATATAGGAACGGACACAGATAAGGTGATTGAGGATATCACTTTGCGCTTTTTGAAATCTAGGAAATGGATATGGATATGGGTTTCCTAATGTTTTCTTTAGATGACTTTTGAATTAATAAATTATCATTGTTTATGTTTCTCTCTAACTTTTTTTATGGTGAGAAAGTTAGAAAATTTAAAATATATGAAATAATGGACTTGACGAGTAGGATATGCTAAACTTGTACCCTAGAAGTATCGGTGCAGTATTGGGTATCGCTACGAGTGTCATATTAGGCTAACACAGATAGCTTGGACTTGTACAAGTATCTGGGTATCATAGCAGATGACCCTGACTAGGTTTGGTTGATGTTAGGGCTTAGCATTCTTCCATCTTTTCCTCGACCCGAACCATTCAGGATCTCCGGCTGGCAGTTTTCTATCCCCAGATATGTTCTGATACTAAGTTGAATGAATAACTTTAATGAGATATAGGTTCGTCCTAAAAAATGTATGAGAAGCCCTAAAGAGAAAGAAAAGAGGAAACGGGGAAGAGAAGGAATTGGAGGAGAAAAAAGCATATGGTTGTGGTTGCTAGGGTTGGACACCTGGACAACTACAGCCATATATATAATTTTATTATATTTTCATAATTACAAAAAAAAAAATCCTTGCAGTTTCCCAAATTACATAGAAGTCCTTGAGTCTTGCTTATTTAGATGATTCCCCTACTCTGCTTCATAATGGTGCTTTTGTGAAACAAGAGGATTCCACTATAGAGAGGGACATTGTTCTCATTTTCATGCAGCCCATGCTTCCGTCATTTGGTGCTACGCTTTCTCCTTGCGGAAATGGAAAGAAGATAAACTGATTTTTCTCAATACAGTGGATTTTGATATTGTGTGTCAGAGGTAGGAATGAAGGATTCCTCTCCTGCAGAAATGGAAATTCAGGGAGCACAGAATCCTCTTGTTGCATAACCCACTAGAGTAAAATTTGGATTCTAACTGTTGTTTTGGGATTTGCCTGGGAAGTTTTCTTATCTTTCTTTATGAGTGATGGTTTGAGAGATGACGCGGAGTTTTACTCGTCTCTTCTCTTTATGTGCTGTCTCTTTCTGTATTTCTAGGCATGTTAAATTGTAAACCCAAATATTCTTTCTTGATTGACTTTTTCCCCATTAGTTGTTTTAATGGAAGGAAATAAGACCATACAAACTCTTGGTTTATTGTCGAATGGTTAGATTTGTACAAGAATTTAAGAATTTTGACGGTGAATGATTTATGACTATACGGTTGTATTCTTTTTCAAATTCCTAGACTTTGTTTCCAAGTTATGTGAATATAATAGTCTTGTTTTATGTTATTTCTGGTGAAATAATAACGATCAGTGATATTTAGTTCTCACTGCTTTTTATGAATTAGGCAGATTATTTAGGATTCTTACAGTGGGGACTGGCTTTTTCTTGTTGAAGTTGCTTCCATACTATTTCAGACATTTTGACCTCCTTGATTTCAATGCATGTTTATACAGGCCTCATCCAAATGAATGCTCTGGTGGTGACTTAGATGGTGATCTTTATTTTGTTTGTTGGGACGAAAATCTCATCCCATCAAAGACTGATACACCAATGGACTATATTGCACGCAAACCACGTCTTATGGATCATGAAGTTACACTGGAGGTACGTTAAACTCATTGAAAATTGGAATGGGATCTGTATAAGTCGTGAAAAATAAGTTTCACTAAAGGAGTGCTTGGATGTAGGGAATGAGAATTGAGACACAGCAGTTAGGAAATGCCAGGGTGCACAAACCTATGGATCGCAGTAAGAGGGCTAGGGGGTACTTTTTCTTGTGTGTTCCTTGAAGAAAGTTATGGGCTATTGTGCTTTCCCTACCCCTTGATAGGTTTTTTTCCCCATTAAGTTGAGAAAACTCCAAGCGATCTCTTCCTTTTCCCAACAAAAGTAAAAGCAAGTAAAGGCAAAGAAAAATTCCTTGGGGAAAAATGCTTTCCTCCACATCTGACGGTGTCTAATTGAACTTCAATCCCTTAGGCCGAGCAAAACCTGCCTGTTTTCTCGCTTCTTCATTTGACTTTTGATTTATGTTACTGGAGGATGTGAATCCTTTGGTTTCTATCAAGGAAACTGAGATTGTGGTTCTTTTGATCCTCTTTTTTTATTACTAGTTTTTGTAAGGGCATAGGTAGGATGCCTACCAAGTTATTTGTGATATTTTTTAGTTTTGACCATATGGCCTGCATGTTATAATCAAACCCATTCATTAGATGGATTCCCAACTTGGGCAGCCACTGCCCTGATTATCATATTCTGATCAGAGTATCATAACTGTATGATATTGACCTGTGGATGGATGTTGGGAGCACTGGAGCCATGTGTTTTATCTGCCCTTCTGAGTGACCGTGATTTGTTGAGTGGAATAATCCATTTTGAGTAATGCTTCTCAGTGGCCTAGGGGCCACCAGATGAATGGTTTCTGTTAGAACAATGGCCCAACATGGTGGACGTAAAGTGTCTTACAAATTGAGATAGAAGAATTGTAGTTCCTAACGTGTCCTTTTCCTTAAAATCTGCTGCTGTCTGACAAGAGCCCATAGCATAGTTGGAAGTTGCTCATCATAGCAGCCACGATTATGTGTGTTTGAGTTGTATTACCCATCAAAAGAATATTTTTTCCTATGAAAAAGAAAATTTGCCAGTCTAAGTTACACTCTTATTCATCTCCCCAGCTGTAGGTGTGATTGGCTCCTTGCAAATTTGGAGCCAAGGAATTTTTCTCCTCATTCATTTTCCTAGAAATATTAGCGTGAAAAACATCCTGGTTCAGGGATTCTATGAGTAGAAAAGCACAAAAAAATTTGAAATAATTTTCTGTTCTCCCAAATGTGGTTGGACCTAGACATAACTTGATACCTCAGCTGTGAAACAATTTGGTAACTTTTCTATTAGACAATATCAAAGGGCAGTGATAATCTATGATACCCGGATACTTGTACAAGCCCAACAGACAATATCAAAGAGCAGTGATAATTGATGATACCCGGATACTTGTACAATCCCAACAGACAATATCAAAGAGCAATGATAATTGATGATACCCGGATACTTGTACAAGCTCAATGTATCCATATCGGATCGATACTACACTTGGATTGGCACCTGATACTTCACCAATACTTTTAGGGAACAAATTTAACATATCCTACTTACCAAGTCCTTTATTTCACATAGTTCTTTTAATTTTCTTACATTTCACCATACAAAATGCTAGAAAGGGACGTAAACAGTGATAATTTCATTGATTCAAAAGTGATTTAAAGAAAAAAAATAAGACACCCACATCCATAACTGTGCCATAGATATTCAAAAGTGAGGAATCACATCTATGATCCCCGAATCAGTGCGAACGCATCCGTATTTGGACACCATGGGTGATAATGTCTTTGTTTGCTTATTGATGTGCATAAAACTGCAGGAAATTCAAAGATTCTTTGTCGATTATATGATCAGTGACACGCTTGGTGCCATCTCAACTGCTCATTTGGTGCTTGCGGACCGGGAACCAACCAAAGGCCGAAGCTTCAAGTGCCTCCAATTGGCAAAGCTTCACTCAATGGCCGTTGACTTTGCAAAGACGGGAGCACCAGCAGAAATGCCAAGGATACTGAAACCAAGAGAATATCCAGATTTCTTGGAGAGGACAGACCGACCTATGTACACGTCACCTGGAATATTAGGTAAGCTCTACCGTGCGACCATCAACCATCGCGAGGAGCAAAAGACTGAGTTGATCTGGTCGGAAACAGTTGCACAAGCGGCATATGATGAAGATCTTGTAGTCTCCAATTTTGAGGCATTTATAGTTGCTGCAGAAAATTACAAGAATCTATATGCTGAGAAGTTGGGTGCATTGATGAACTTTTATGGAGCAGAGTGCGAAGATGAGATATTGACAGGTAATTTAAGGAAGCGGTCAACATATTTACAGAGAGATAATAGGAAATATGGTGAAATGAAAGACAGGATTTTGGCTGCAGCCAAGAGTTTGCAGGAGGAGGCCAAAGCGTGGTTCAAGAGTGGGTGTGAAAATCATGAGCGTTCAAAAATGGCATCTGCTTGGTATCATGTGACATACCATCCAGATTACTCTTCAGGTACTCATTTCTTGAGCTTTCCCTGGGTCTTGAGTGATGTTTTGCTGAACATAAAATCATCAAGAAAGCGGGAGAAATTAAACGTGAATACTTGTTTGGGTGGAAAGCAAATATAGTTCAATTGCACCATTGTATTATTGTTTATATGCCAAGTCTTATCTTGGCATTATTTTGGTACATTACTGATTCCTGAATGCTTCTGAATGTTTTAACTTCCTGCTACTTCATTGGTTTCTTGATTTCTTTTATTTGAAGTAGAATCATACTCACTCAGCATGAAGCCTGCATGTTAGTATTCAGTTGTGATTTCTTTGAATTGATAAGAATGATATTGGGGATCCAATCTGTTTGGCTATCAAGGGATTGACTCCTAATGGATCCAGTTTTCACCCTCAGAATTGAGTTCTGGGATTTCTCTAGCTGACACGCCGCAATGCTGGAGGAAAAGGCATTGATTTTTTTTTACTATTAATTCATACTAAGTTGATACTCGAGATTTTTTTTTTTTTAGTAACGGAGACTTGAGAGATATTCCTAAGTGCGCATTCCTCTTTCTTTGGCTTGTTGCATGTAAAATGTTCTCAGCGAAACCCTATGCGATTAGTGAATTTTTTTAGATTGCCGCTGATTAACATAGCATAAATCAGTAAGGCATGTCATGCATTTTTGGGCGCTGAAAGGCAAATGCATATTAATAAGAGAAGAAGATACGTGCGCTTGAAACCCAACCCCCCCACCCCAACAAAAAAAAAAAAGCCAGGAACTATACTATCTCAAAATGAGACAGCATGCACAAATTGACTCATCCTTTGAAACACAACATCATGGCCGATAGCTCCTCTTGCCTGGGCTATGGTTTATGGTCCATTAAATTATCAAAAAGTCTACATGGACGGAATTTTGGGACCGGTCCTTGGACCGATCCCAAAATTCCGTCCAAGTAGCAGGGCTCTTAAATTATATTTATAACTCTGTCAAACTTGAATTGGCGAGTTGACTCGATCAAAATCAAGGAAGCTCAATGAGTACTTGGATAACTTGGTGAAAGGGAAAATATTTTTGGTCTAAATATTTATTTACGTCGATGCTGGCTGAATCAATTGTGCGTGAGCAACCTGACCATTATATGGTTTTCAAATCAGTCATCAGTCGCCAAAAGAAATTCACTACATGGGTTTGTTGTAGTAAATTTGATGCTTCAAAAAATAGCTTTTTACAACAAAGATCTCAATTTAATTAGTTGTTAATCTTCAGGTCCTTGAAAGAATTTAGAACAACCAAGCTCATGACTGTTCTGTTCGTTAAAAATGATCCTAAATGGCCATATGAAATCTTATCCAAAAGCTGTTCTTTACACGCACAGCACACCATGTTTTAGGAGAAAAATGCCCCTCAAAATAAGACTCACCATGATGCATGATGATTATGAAAGTCCGTTAGATGGAAAGATCTATGTGAGACTTATCTATGCATAATTTGGACTCCATGAGATCATCCTAATCCTTTGATCCATTGCTCTAAAATTTAATGTTGTGACTATTCATGATGGGGGTAGTGTGTATAAAAAGACTAAATTGATTCAAGGTGAGCCTCATGACAAAAAAAAAAAAAAAGGGGGGGTTGAAAAAGAGATGCTTTTAAAGTGGCCTGTTTTGGAGAATTACCCTGGATCCATCCTTGATGGGGCCCCATTGATCACGGAACCAAGGGGGATGGAAAGAGCCATCCTTGATGGGCCAGCTATCAAGTTTGGGTTCAATCCCATGCCTCTAACCCCTTGATCCGTGGGCCAAAAGCTTAACGACTAGTATTAAATAAAAAAGTTTGACCCTAGATCCAATAGTCCAATCCATCCAAATTGGTGCAAACCTATGGGCTCCGGCATTATTCATGGGATCCCGTCTGTGTGATTGGTTCGAATTAGTGATAGGTGGGGCCATCATGGTGTCATACTGTGAGATCCTTGTGTGGGGATATTTCCTAGCTCACCGGATAACTGGCCTGATTCTCCATCCCGTGCTGCCGCGCCGGCTAATCCACCTCGGCATAGCTCATCTCAAACCTCCGCGCTCCGCCTGCTCGGCCAAGTGCTCCCACTTCGGCAAAAGCCTCACCTCGGCTTCCCGCCCTCGGCTTCCGCCCTCGGCTCCCCGACCTCGGCGTCACACCCCGACCTCGGTCAGGGCTAGCCAAGGCAGGGCCTGACAGCTGTCCACCCTCGGACACTTAAGCACGTTAGAGCACGCGCGATAAGACAAGGGCACGCCCACGCTCTCTGACAGAGCCTCCCATGCCGCCCACGTCCTCTGACAGAGCGGCGTCCACAGACGCCAGGGTATGGCCCGATGCGACACGACATGTCACGATGGGATAGCTCCCTGACAGGGTCACCTCCTTGTCGCCTCTCCTCCTCTATAAAAGGGGCCAAACCAGAACAGCAAAGGGACTTCTTCCTCTCCGGTCGGAGAGAACCACTGGTATCACCTTCTCCCCCAAAATCTCCTCCTACTGTCCAGTACACATACTGACTTAGGCATCGGAGAGCCCTGCGCTGCCCACAGCCAGGGTCCTCTGACCTGTTTCTTCTCCCTCTTCCAGGTTCTCAGGCATCGGTTCTTCCACCTTCAACGAGGAAACGGGGAGCCTCAGCCTTCGTCTTCCTCAGTGAGTCGCAAGAACACCACCCCCCGGGTCCGTGAATTTTTGCGCACTTACAATTGGCGCCGTCTGTGGGGAACGCTACAAAAAGCCATCTTCCCAAACACCATGCCTCGAAGAATCAGAAAGGGAAAGGAACCCCTGACACTGTCGACACAGCTGCCGACGGTCCCCCACCGGGAAAGGTCAAGAGCAAGATCTAATCCAGCGAGCGTCCAACAGCAGGGTACTCAGTCGGGTTCATCCTCTAAGGGTTCGACCTCGACCCCACCTTCCAAAAAACGCACCCTGAAGGACAACGGAAGCAACCAAGCTCCGGGCAACAACCACGACACCAGAAAGTGGCTTGATCAACGCATCGAGCAAGCAGTACGACAAAACTTGGAGGCTGCCGGTTTCGCTCGAGTTCGGCCGAACTCTGACGATCTCGGCACATCTCCCCTCTCTCCAGAGATCAGGAGCTTCCCCCTCCCCGAAGATTTCAAAGTCCCGAGGTTCATCGTTTACGATGGAACCTCGGATCCAGCAGCACACCTCCGGCACTTCACTCAGAGAATGTCGGTGTGGGGCGATGCAGGCCACCTGAACTGCAGAGTCTTCTCCTCCAGCCTCGGGGACCTCCCCCTGAAGTGGTTCTGCGCACTCCCCCAAGGATCAATCAACAGTTGGCAGCAGCTCCGGAATTCCTTCACGACGAAGTTCCAAGCTCATAGGGTCGTCCCCAGGTCGGCCGCCGACCTGATGGCCCTCAGAATGAAGCAGACCGAGAACGTCACGCAGTTCGCCAAAAGGTTCTGGACTGTCTACAGCCAGATCGAGGATACTACAGATGCAATAGCGATCCTGTCTTTCCAACAAGCCCTCCTGCCAGGCAACGAGCTTCGAAGGGACCTGGTCATGCATCCCGTGGTCACTATGGCAGCACTGATGACCAGGGTAAACCAGTTCGTCAGGCAAGAAGCGGACGAAGCCCGAGCCCAGAAGCATTTCAACAACAATCAACAGGCAGCGTCCATCTCGGCGGACGCCTCCATCTCGGCGGATGCCTCCAGCTCCGCGGCAGCGTCCATCTCGGCGGACGCCTCCATCTCGGCGGACGCCTCCATCTCGGCGGACGCCTCCATCTCGGCGGATGCCTCCAGCTCCGCGGCAGCGTCCATCTCGGCGGATGCCTCCATCTCGGCGGATGCCTCCAGCTCCGCAGCACCGTCCATCTCGGCGGACGCCTCCATGACAGAAGTCTCCTCCAGCTCGGGGGGCTGCTGAAGCCTCCTATCATCTTTCAGCTTCGACCGCCCGTCAGCTTTGATCGCACGACCCTCTACCGTCATTTCTGGCGGCACGGTCCTCTACTGTCAGCTTCGATGGCGCCGTCAGCTGCGACGACGTCGGTACGACCCTCTACTGTCGGCTTCGATCGTACGACCCTCTACCGTCATGACGGCACGGTCCTCTGCTGTCAGCCTTGATCGCACGGTCCTCTGCCGCCACTAGTCGTCCAGAGCTTCGTACCCCTGGTGAAGAGCCAGTGGGATCTCCATTGCGTGCGGCAGGCGCATCTCGGCCCTCGCGCCAGATGCCCGGCACAGGCCCCTGGTGACGAGCCAGTGGGATCTCCGTTGCGTGCGGCAGGCGCATCTCGGCCCTCGCGCCAGATGCCCGGCACAGGCCCCTGGTGACGAGCCAGTGGGATCTCCATTGCGTGCGGCAGGCGCATCTCGGCCCACGCGCCAGACGCCCGGCACAGGCCCCTGGTGACGAGCCAGTGGGATCTCCATTGCGTGCGGCAGGCGCATCTCGGCCCACGCGCCAGACGCCCGGCACAGGCCCCTGGTGACGAGCCAGTGGGATCTCCATTGCGTGCGGCAGGCGCATCTCGGCCCTCGCGCCAGATGCCCGGCACAGGCCCCTGGTGACGAGCCAGTGGGATCTCCATTGCGTGCGGCAGGCGCATCTCGGCCCTCGCGCCAGATGCCCGGCACAGGCCCCTGGCGACGAGCCAGTGGGATCTCCGTTGCGTGCGGCAGGCGCATCTCGGCCCTCGCACCAGATGCCCGGCACAGGCCCCTGGTGACGAGCCAGTGGGATCTCCATTGCGTGCGGCAGGCGCATCTCGGCCCACGCACCAGACGCCCGGCACAGGCCCCTGGTGACGAGCCAGTGGGATCTCCATTGCGTGCGGCAGGCGCATCTCGGCCCTCGCGCCAGATGCCCGGCACAGGCCCCTGGTGACGAGCCAGTGGGATCTCCATTGCGTGCGGCAGGCGCATCTCGGCCCTCGCGCCAGATGCCCGGCACAGGCCCCTGGTGACGAGCCAGTGGGATCTCCATTGCGTGCGGCAGGCGCATCTCGGCCCTCGCGCCAGATGCCCGGCACAGGCCCCTGGCGACGAGCCAGTAGGATCTCCATTGCGTGCGGCAGGCGCATCTCGGCCCCGCGCCAGATGCCCGGCATAGGCCCCTGGTGACGAGCCAGTGGGATCTCCATTGCGTGCGGCAGGCGCATCTCGGCCCTCGCGCCCGATGCCCGGCACAGGCCCCTGGTGAAGAGCCAGTGGGATCTCCATTAGCGCATCTCGGTACCCATTCTCCAGTTCGGCAGTTGTGTGGCTCTCCAGCTCGGCAGAAGCACCCTGTTACAGCTTAGCAGTGATGCCGACCTCTAGCCCTGGTCCATTGCCAGCCAGTCATCCTCCATGATACTTACCTTCTGACCTCAAAGAGCAGTCTATTGAGCTCAGAAGCTGGGGGGCTATTGTGTGGGGATATTTCCTAGCTCACCGGATAACTGGCCTGATTCTCCATCCCGTGCTGCCGCGCCGGCTAATCCACCTCGGCATAGCTCATCTCAAACCTCCGCGCTCCGCCTGCTCGGCCAAGTGCTCCCACTTCGGCAAAAGCCTCACCTCGGCTTCCCGCCCTCGGCTTCCGCCCTCGGCTCCCCGACCTCGGCGTCACACCCCGACCTCGGTCAGGGCTAGCCAAGGCAGGGCCTGACAGCTGTCCACCCTCGGACACTTAAGCACGTTAGAGCACGCGCGATAAGACAAGGGCACGCCCACGCTCTCTGACAGAGCCTCCCATGCCGCCCACGTCCTCTGACAGAGCGGCGTCCACAGACGCCAGGGTATGGCCCGATGCGACACGACATGTCACGATGGGATAGCTCCCTGACAGGGTCACCTCCTTGTCGCCTCTCCTCCTCTATAAAAGGGGCCAAACCAGGACAGCAAAGGGACTTCTTCCTCTCCGGTCCGAGAGAACCACTGGTATCACCTTCTTCCCTTAAAATCTCCTCCTACTGTCCAGTACACATACTGACTTAGGCATCGGAGAGCCCTGCGCTGCCCACAGCCAGGGTCCTCTGACCTGTTTCTTCTCCCTCTTCCAGGTTCTCAGGCATCGGTTCTTCCACCTTCAACGAGGAAACGGGGAGCCTCAGCCTTCGTCTTCCTCAGTGAGTCGCAAGAACACCACCCCCCGGGTCCGTGAATTTTTGTGCACTTACAATCCTATTTGTAAATATTTTAGTGTGTCAGTTTTATCATTGCTTGCCGATGACAACAACTCTCCTTCATAATTCATTACATGGAAGTAGTAGAAACTAGAAACTCCCGGGCCAATTATAGATATTTGTGTTGGT
Source organism: Litsea cubeba (assembly GCA_012931725.1). Lineage (NCBI taxonomy): Eukaryota > Viridiplantae > Streptophyta > Magnoliopsida > Laurales > Lauraceae > Litsea > Litsea cubeba. The sequence goes on from CM022951.1 coordinate 65,776,652, forward strand.
CCAACCAGCAAAGTGTTGGTCAAGACTCAAGACAGTATTGGTGCTAGTCTTTGTGACGGCCGGGCTGGACGAGTCCATGTTACTTGTGCCGGTCCGTAACATCTATGCTGGACCGGTACTGTCATGCCGGCGCTAAAATATAAAAAAAAAATATGAAAAATAGAAAATAATAGAAGACTAGTAGAAGTATGAAAGTAAAGCTATTTAAATAATATCTTTTTATGGATAAATGACATAAACACCATTATTTAAGTTGAGCGGATTTTGTTAACTCGAAGTTACTTTTAGCAGGGTCCACCTAGATGCATGAAGACTCATGGGTGTGTTGATTGAGACGCGTGGATGTGGATTAGAAAATATGTAACAAGGCATTCAAAAGATCCTAGCCTTTCGGTTTTGATCCTCAAAATTTAAGGGGCAAAATTACCTTTGGAGAGTCTTGATGGTGGCAAAATACAACTTGACCGACTATTTCGACCTGCATTTGACCTGGATAACCTGACCCCACAAGTTTGGATCGGTCATGGGTCTGAAAATCTGACCCGCATTGAAACCGGTTGGGTTTGGGTCCACCCACTCAAACTTGTCGGACCCATTTAAGGCTACTTAAAGTCCAGTTTTCCTCCCAAAGCACGTGGTATTAACAAGGAAAAGCATGTGTTCTTCCTGCCAACACTAACAGTAATCTAAAGTGCATTTGGTGAATGCATTCACTGATCAGTTCCTGTGCCATATGCAGGATTTTCGTTTGAGGGGTGCAGATTGATGGAGGAATTACTTACAAAGAATGTGCAATCGGAAAATCAAATAAATAGTTAGTATAAAAATTAGTGAATGATTGTGAATGTGAGAAATTGAATAAGAAAGCAAAAGAAAAATGGGCAAGACACACCAATTAATAAGATGCTTTCTTAAATACAACAATTTCCAAAATGTAGGTGGTTTTGATGAAATTTTGCTCACAGGATACAATGCTCAACTCTGATTCAAAGTCGACACACTATAATCAGAAATATGGAATTACCCTAAAAATCAAAATAAAAATAAAAGAAAAGAAAATGTTCTTGAGATAATGTGCTTCTGAACTATATCTGCTCATTTTGAATACTCTGTAAAAACTTGAAAACACATTAATTTATAGAGTTTGAAGTAACTCTTGGAAATGAAATAAGGCCACATCCATTCAAATGAGGCCAAGAGACACATCTCATCTAAAGGGCACAAAACACTTGATTTTGAAAAGATGCTCAATTTGAAAAGACACATTCTAGTCACTTGAAATTTATTTTTAATTATGGACTTCTAGAAAAAATCCAACAAGACCCTAATAGATAATTTGGTTTTAGGAGCAAACACTGGTTTTTCATGTGGATTTTGAGGGCAGACCCATAATTTTTATTGAACTTTTTGAAGCGACCAGAATTTTCATAAAGGTTTTGGAAGCACACCATGGTTTGATAGGTACAACGGCAGCCATGTGCCTGTACCTTAGTCTACCCGTGCCCTATGCTATGGTAGGAATGGTCACATGTCATTGAAAAGCAGTAAAAAAGAATTTACAAGGTAAAAGGATCTCTCTTTCATTGGATTGTAAGACCCATCATAAAAACTACTTAGTTGGGACTATGTACTTATTAAAAATCTAAATCTTTGAAAATAAATTCTTTTTTTTAAACAGGATCTAATAGAATTTCACTCTAATATAAGTTTGTTCCACCGTATGATTGAGCATATGATTAAATTTGCTGATATAATCAATCTTACGTGGAAACCCCACTCATGCTTATGTGAAATTTCGAGAGCCCCTTAAAAACATATAAGATGGAGTCCGGATCCACATAAAAGGTGCAGACTGCAGAGGGTTCTCATAGATAAAGTGAAACTAATACTTTCTTAATTCTTCCACAAGATTTGTAGAGGTCCTCTCCTCTTAATTGAAATGACTTCTCCATCGTCAGAGAAGACAGTGCATGCAACAAGAAGGTGGATTTCTCCTTTCCTTTCCTTCTTTCTTTCTTCCATCTAATCCTCTTTCCTCTTTCGTCTAGCAGATCAAAGTTATGTACTGCTTATTTTCACTACATCTCTAAAATCTAGTTTAAAAGTTCATGAATCAGATAGATTCTTCTTGGGCAGAAATAATTGCCTATGCTTGAGACTCAAATTTGGACTTCTCCCTGCCTATACAAATGACAAGCACTTCCAATGAACCTGATAGTTAGTATAATTTACTATTCTAAACTTTCAAAGGGATAAAATGGTATTAAAAAACTTACAATGCAATCTTCATACAATGAACCTAAGAAAAGTTTTTTTTTTTTTTATGATTTTTAAAAATCCCAAAATCCCATGTTATAATTAGAATACAAAGTAACTTGGGAGGGACAATGGTTGGAGAGAAACGAGGGTAGGAGACTTTGGGCTTTTTGAACAAAGAAGAATTTCAATTATTGGGGCTGGAGGTGGGTGCAGTTGAGTAATGGGCTTAAATAGGTGAGGACAGGATGGCGTTTAACTTGGGGCATGAATCATACGGTCCATAGCCCTGAAAGGGGTTACACCCACATGAATATACATGGGTCTGCCCCTGTGCATAAGCATATGAATCATTTAAGGGCAAACTAACTTTAGTACCGGAACCTCTCATCCCTGGTCCACGGATCCATCATCGGAACGCGGTTCGAAGAGACTCAGAGCGCGAATCAACCGAATATGAAGTGAATCGTGTAGTATCTTTAATTTATGTGCATTTTCTATTTCTGTAAGCTTAACATTTATCTTTTAAATAAATAAGTTTCTTGTGACTTATTAATTATTGTCTATTTTATGTAATCAAATTGTAAAGTTAATTTTTTTTTCTATTTTTTATACTTGAATGTTTGGATAAGATATATTTGTCCACATTAGTTAATTATTTATAGGGCAAGGCTCTCCTAAACTTAAGCTTAGGATAAGATTCCGTAAGCTAACGCTCCGGAGGCCCACCCTTGGTCCATCCAAATGGACCAAACACACGACCCCCCTAAATTGCACATGTCCACCAATTTTTTGTTAGATCCAAATTTACTAGACCGTTTGATCGATTGTGTACCGATCCGAATGGACCGTTGACCATTAAACTTTTGGTGCCCATATGGAAATGATAGAAATCACGGTTGGGACTGATTTTTTTGCAGGAAGGAGGGTCTCAGGAAGTCCTTGAAATCTCCCCCACTCTCATCCCCATTGGGGTCCCCAGGTGGGCCCCACCACAGAATTAAGCTTACTTCAGCTTATCTTATACTAAACTTCAGCTTAGGAGAGCTGGCCCCTTATTTATAAACCCATAAATATTATATTTTATAGACGATCAAAGACACTCTAAATATATAATTATTTTAAAATTTAACATTTCGGCACTCACTTAGAAACTAATAACTTATAACCCCTTGCCAAGGATCTCATGTCAATATATATAGCAGCTGCGAATTTTACGTACTACCAGAATCCGATCTTGGATAATTATTTCAAAAGCAGGAAGCTACCAAGCAAAGAATTTTCAGAAAAGCAAAATAAAACCAATGGTCAGCCAAATCCCCACTTCGTACTCTGTGAGTCTGGACTGGACTCTGGACCTTACCAGGAAGCTTGGATGAGTATATGACTATTGAGGCCACTTGGGTCTGAACTCTGAAGAGTTGCTTGACTTTTCCATCAGCTGGCCCACTTATCCTCTTCTCATTAATCTGCCATACACAGACCATTTCTGACGGAATTCTTCGAAATGTTACTTTCAATTCTTTGATGTTGTAAGTGCACAAAAATTCACGGACCCGGGGGGGAGGTGTTCTTGCGACTCACTGAGGAAGACGAAGGCTGAGGCTCCCCGTTTCCTCGTTGAAGGTGGAAGAACCGATGCCTGAGAACCTGGAAGAGGGAGAAGAAACAGGTCAGAGGACCCTGACTGTGGGCAGCGCAGGGCTCTCCGATGCCTAAGTCAGTGTGTGTATTGGACAGTAGGAGGAGATTTTGGGGGAGAAGGTGATACCAGTCGTTCTCTCGGACCGGAGAAGAGGCCCCTTTTTGCTGTTCTGGTTTGGCCCCTTTTATAGAGGAGGAGAGGAGACAAGGAGGTGACCCTGTCAGGGAGCTATCCCATCGCGACATGTCGTGTCGCATCGGGCCATACCCTGGCGTCTGTGGACGCCGCTCTGTCAGAGGACGTGGGCGGCATGGGAGGCTCTGTCAGAGAGCGTGGGCGTGCCCTTGTCCTGTCGCACGTGCTGTTGCGTGCGGGAGTGTCCATGGGAGGATAGCTGTCAGGCCCTGCCTTGGCTAGCCCTGGCACCCTGACCGAGGTCAGGGTGTGATGGTGAGGTCGGGGAGCCGAGGTCGGAGAGGACCTTGACTTGGCTAGAGACCCTGCAGAGACGCCGAAGTGGAGGACCGGGGAGGAGTCCCTAGCCGAGCTGGAGACGACCTGGCCGAGGTGGGGCTCAGCCGAGCTGGGAGCGTCCTGGCCGAGGTGGAAATGACGTGCAAGTGGCCGAGACGAGTCTCTGGCCGGAGTGGGGCACTTGGCCGAACTGGCGGACGTTGAGACGGGCCTTGCCGAGACGGCCTAGCTGGCGCCGGAGCATGAGATAGAGCATCCGGCCAGTCATCCGGCGAGTTCGGAAATATCCCCACACAATAGCCCCCCAGCTTCTGAGCTCAATAGACTGCTCTTCTGAGGTCAGAAGGTAAGTATTATGGAGGATGGCTGGCCGGCAATGGACCAGAGCTAGAGGTTGGCATTACTGCTTAGTTGTATCAGTGCGCTTCTGCCGAGCTGGAGAGTAACACGACTGCCGAGCTGGAGAATGAGTACCGAGAGGCACTTATGGAGATCCCACCGGCTCGTCACCAGGGGCCTGTGCCGGGCATATGGCGCGTGGCCGAGATGCGCCTGCCGCACGCGATGGAGATCCCACTGGCTCGTCACCAGGGGCCTGTGCCGGGCATCTGGCGCGAGGGCCGAGATGCGCCTGCCGCACGCGATGGAGATCCCACTGGCTCGTCACCAGGGGCCTGTGCCGGGCATCTGGCGCGAGGGCCGCGATGCGCCTGCCGCACGCAATGGAGATCCCACTGGCTCGTCACCAGGGGCCTGTGCCGGGCATCTGGCGCGAGGGCCGCGATGCGCCTGCCGCACGCAATGGAGATCCCTCTGGCTCGTCACCAGGGGCCTGTGCCGGGCATCTGGCGCGAGGGCCGCGATGCACCTGCCGCACGCAATGGAGATCCCTCTGGCTCGTCACCAGGGGCCTGTGCCGGGCATCTGGCGCGAGGGCCGCGATGCACCTGCCGCACGCAATGGAGATCCCTCTGGCTCGTCACCAGGGGCCTGTGCCGGGCATCTGGCGCGAGGGCCGCGATGCGCCTGCCGCACGCAATGGAGATCCCTCTGGCTCGTCACCAGGGGCCTGTGCCGGGCATCTGGCGCGAGGGCCGCGATGCGCCTGCCGCACGCAATGGAGATCCCTATGGCTCGTCACCAGGGGCCTGTGCCGGGCATCTGGCGCGAGGGCCGCGATGCACCTGCCGCACGCAATGGAGATCCCTCTGGCTCGTCACCAGGGGCCTGTGCCGGGCATCTGGCGCGAGGGCCGCGATGCGCCTGCCGCACGCAATGGAGATCCCTCTGGCTCGTCACCAGGGGCCTGTGCCGGGCATCTGGCGCGAGGGCCGCGATGCACCTGCCGCACGCAATGGAGATCCCTCTGGCTCGTCACCAGGGGCCTGTGCCGGGCATCTGGCGCGAGGGCCGCGATGCGCCTGCCGCACGCAATGGAGATCCCACTGGCTCGTCACCAGGGGCCTGTGCCGGGCATCTGGCGCGAGGGCCGCGATGCGCCTGCCGCACGCAATGGAGATCCCTCTGGCTCGTCACCAGGGGCCTGTGCCGGGCATCTGGCGCGAGGGCCGCGATGCGCCTGCCGCACGCAATGGAGATCCCACTGGCTCGTCACCAGGGGTACGAAGCGCTGGATGACTAGTGGCGGCAGAGGACCGTGCGATCAAGGCTGACAGCAGAGGACCGTGCCGTCGAAATGACAGTAGAGGGTCGTACGATCGAAGCCGACAGTAGAGGGTCGTACCGGTGTCGCTGAAGCTGACGGCGCCATCGAAGCTGACAGTAGAGGACCGTGCGATCAAGGCTGACAGCAGAGGACCGTGCCGTCGAAATGACAGTAGAGGGTCGTACGATCGAAGCCGACAGTAGAGGGTCGTGCGATCAAAGCTGACGGGCGGTCAAAGCTGACGGGCGATAGGAGGCTTCAGCAGCCCCCCGAGCTGGAGAAGGCTTCTGTCGTTGAGATGGAGGCGTCTGCCGAGATGGATGCTGTTGCGAAGCTGGAGGCATCCGCCGAAGTGGAGGCGTCCGCCGAGATGGAGGCTGCTGCGGAGCTGGAGGCATCCGCCGAGATGGAGGCATCCGCCGAGATGGACGCTGCTTGGTCAGTGTCGTTGAAATGCTTATGGGCTCGGGCTTCATCTGCTTCTTGCCTGACGTACTGGTTTACCCTGGTCATCAGAGCTGCCATAGTGACCACGGGATGCATGACCAAGTCCCTTCGAAGCTCGTTGCCTGGTAGGAGGGCCTGTTGGAAAGACATGACCGCTATTGCATCTGAAGTATCCTCGATCTGGCTGTAGACAGTCCAGAACCTTTTGGCGAACTGCGTGATGTTCTCGGTCTGCTTCATTCTGAGGGCCATCAGGTCGGCGGCCGACCTGGGGACGACCCTGTGAGCTTGGAACTTCGTCATGAAGGAATTCCGGAGCTGCTGCCAACTTTTGATTGATCCTTGGGGGAGTGCGCAGAACCACTTTAGAGGGAGGTCCCCGAGGCTGGAGGAGAAGACTCTGCAGTTCAGGTGGCCTGCATCGCCCCACACCGACATCCTCTGAGTGAAGTGCCGGAGGTGTGCCGCTGGATCCGAGGTTCCGTCGTAAACGACGAACCTCGGGACTTTGAAATCTTCGGGAAGGGGGAAGCTCCTGATCTCTGGAGAGAGGGGAGATGTGCCGAGATCGTCAGAGTTCAGCCGAACTCGAGCGAAACCGGCAACCTCCATGTTCTGTCGTACTGCTTGCTCGATGTGTCGATCAAGCCACTTTCTGATGTCGTGGTTGTTGCCCGGAGCTTGGTTGCTTCTGTTGTCCTTCAGGGTGCGCCTTTTGGAGGGTGGAGTCGAGGTCGAACCCTTAGAGGATGAACCCGACTGAGTACCCTGCTGTTGGACGCTTGCTGGATTAGATCTTGCTCCTGACCTTTCCCGGTGGGGGACCGTCGGCAGCTGCGTCGACAGTGTCAGCGGTTCCTTTCCCTTTCTGGTTCTCCGAGGCATGGCGTTTGGGAAGATGGCTTTTTGTAGCGTTTCCCACAGACGGCGCCAATTGTAAGTGCACAAAAATTCACGGACCCGGGGGGGTTGTGTTCTTGCGACTCACTGAGGAAGACGAAGGCTGAGGCTCCCCGTTTCCTCGTTGAAGGTGGAAGAACCGATGCCTGAGAACCTGGAAGAGGGAGAAGAAACAGGTCAGAGGACCCTGACTGTGGGCAGCGCAGGGCTCTCCGATGCCTAAGTCAGTGTGTGTATTGGACAGTAGGAGGAGATTTTGGGGGAGAAGGTGATACCAGTCGTTCTCTCGGACCGGAGAAGAGGCCCCTTTTTGCTGTTCTGGTTTGGCCCCTTTTATAGAGGAGGAGAGGAGACAAGGAGGTGACCCTGTCAGGGAGCTATCCCATCGCGACATGTCGTGTCGCATCGGGCCATACCCTGGCGTCTGTGGACGCCGCTCTGTCAGAGGACGTGGGCGGCATGGGAGGCTCTGTCAGAGAGCGTGGGCGTGCCCTTGTCCTGTCGCACGTGCTGTTGCGTGCGGGAGTGTCCATGGGAGGATAGCTGTCAGGCCCTGCCTTGGCTAGCCCTGGCACCCTGACCGAGGTCAGGGTGTGATGGTGAGGTCGGGGAGCCGAGGTCGGAGAGGACCTTGACTTGGCTAGAGACCCTGCAGAGACGCCGAAGTGGAGGACCGGGGAGGAGTCCCTAGCCGAGCTGGAGACGACCTGGCCGAGGTGGGGCTCAGCCGAGCTGGGAGCGTCCTGGCCGAGGTGGAAATGACGTGCAAGTGGCCGAGACGAGTCTCTGGCCGGAGTGGGGCACTTGGCCGAACTGGCGGACGTTGAGACGGGCCTTGCCGAGACGGCCTAGCTGGCGCCGGAGCATGAGATAGAGCATCCGGCCAGTCATCCGGCGAGTTCGGAAATATCCCCACACAGATGTATTAGACTGTCAATGTCAGGTAATATGACAGGAATATGTGACCCATTCTCAGCAACAACTATGGAGATAATAAGGTAAAAAGTACAATTGAAGCCTAAAGTCCTAACAAAAAAAAAAAAAAACCTTTGGTAGGAAACAAAACAATTGGGAACTCTTAAAATAAACTTTCATATTATGATTTATAACTTATTTATATGTAAAAGCATTTGATAAACTTATAATTATATTTTTCATTTTTACAGTTAATCTATAAATTAAAATTTTTGCCTCTTGAAAAAAAAAAAAAAACTAGGAGGGTTTTTCCTCCAGAGATTTTCTAATTAAAATGGTTGGAGGTGTGCAATGCAAAATTCACAAGTGTTTTAGATAAAAGTGGTATGCCTTATCATAAATTTTTAAAATGATGCAAACGGTGATTCTCCATTGTAATTTTTATAAAGTGGCCCCAATACTACAATTTTAAAAGCTGGGCCCAAATTACCTCAAGTAATAACAACTTTTTTATATAATTTTATCAAACAAACTAATTATAAATTATAATTTTTTATATTAGAGCTTAATCTACTTAGCTCATATTAATTAGATTAGAATCTCTAAATGAGCCTTAGCCTTATTATCATTGGAGCAAGGCACCAAATAAACATGAGGTGCTTGCTAGTTTAAGTTTTAAACGGTCTCCATTAGCTGAAGTGAGTCTTATTGGAGGACACCATCATGACATTCCGGCAAATGCCAGTCTCTGTGGCTGCTAGTCTGCTACTCTTCCCAGATCTGAGAAGAGTGGATCTTGACAGAGTTTTAAGTCCAGAAAGCTGGCCCAGATTTGAGTTTTGGGTCTAATTCCCTATTAGCTCGGCACTTGTCCAAGATCTTCAATCCGTGAGACACTGGAAGTTCTCTAATATGAGGACTCTGTGCACCAAGGAATTCCTCTTCGGCACACAAAGGACGTCGCTTGCCAAAAGCCTCCCTTCTCAAAGTTGGAACTTGTCAAGTCATCCTTAGGGCTTAATTTTTACTTCAATTATGTTGATTACTAAGAGGATTTTGCATAAACATAAATAAATATTTGACATTAAGAAAGATAACAGACACATGCATCAGTGAGTCTCATTCTTAATCAAGGTGTAAGAGAGGCAAATGTTTAAATTAAAAGACCCGTTGCAAAAAGAAATGTACCATAAATAAGTATTACTACCAGTCTACTACATTGTGGCTTAGCTTTGGGTCGGGATCCATTGAAATGTATTATGTACTATAGTATGACTTATGGCGAGACCATTGGTGAGCAACTAGGGGCAGGACCAGGATATGGACATTGGGGGGACCATTGTGAATAATTTTTTCTTGAGAGGGCCATCGCAAAAAATGGCTTTAAATCTTTAAGTAATCTAAAGGGCTTTTTTGAAATTTAGGGAGGGAGGAGGGCCATCTCCCCTGCCAGCCCCTCCCTAATTCTGCTCCTATAAGCAACTACATATTTAGGATGCAACTCAGGCGCATGAACTGGATATTGACCCTGTTCAAGCCCATCTCATATTCGTTATATCTAATCCTGAGCCTAGATGGAGTCCAGAACACCAACTCGCAGCCCAAGTCTAAATTGGGGCAAGTTCATATGTTACAATGATGTTGATCAGTTGGATTGAGTTTAAATCCCATGGATAAAGAACTTATACACTATATATGTGTAGTAAGGTGAGAGATGCTCTCATTTGAGCAATTTTCATATATATATGAGAACATTCATATGCATATTTCCCTCACCATAGGGTGAGAGGCACTTCCCCTTTTGAAAATTTTCAAGTACATAGGGTGAGGTACAAAATGCACTTTTCATGTGCAAAAAGGAGAGTGTCCCTCACTCTATGGTGAGGGAAAGATGCATATGAACATTCTTTATATGGGAGCATAACTAGAAGTATTTATGGGACGGCCGCGGGCTAGTCGAGCCCAGTCTGGGCCCATCTTGTTGTAGTATGAATCCATATGTCACAATGGGTTTCTATATGTTGAAGGTCAACCCATATCCAATTTGAGCCCACACCCAATGCGTTTCAACCATTTAACCTAATCGAACTTGTAAAACTTTGGCCGAAAACTAATTTATTTCAAATATTAAGACTATATTTGGATTAAGTTGTAGACTAAAAAATAAGCCCAAACATTTTCTGTATAAAATAGATTATTCTAAGTACCAAGATAAATGACCAGATTGTATAAATGAAGTTCAATATGTGAGTCAACCTTAACCCAACACATTTAAATAAATCAAGCAGGTTGTTCCTAACTGATCAATCTCTTTAAATGCAGGACCAGCCCGTATATATTACAGGTCCAAGTTATGTAGTTCAAATACGAGCCGGGTTAGATTTTGCCAGGCCTAAGTTTATTAGTTTATAATACATGAATTTAGGCAACAAGCTTCACTAAATCTCCCAAGGCTGTTGAATCTCACTTGATTTCTATTTAGGGGCCAGGCCCCAAAATATCCACCCAAATTTGCATTATAACACGGGTTGCACCATGCTGTTTCGGGCTTGACCCGGCCCAAGCTTGGCCCCTAAACAACCATTTTTAAGTTGACAAGAATATATTTATGGTTATGGAATGGTGAAAAAAAGTTGGAAGGCGCCGCACGAGGAAGGCATGGAGAACATGGTTGGTGGGGCCGCCCAATGGGTCGTCACACTCGTCAGTGAGTGAGGTTGTGCCCTTCAACTTCGAGCCAGCTGGTGATATTTGCCTCTTAACAGTCAACACGGAGTGTACAATGTAAAGAAGAAACTACAGGCGACAACCCAACTCCCGCTATTTGTATTATGGATGGAGATGGTATGATGATATGATCCTATCATCTTAATTAATATCTCAGTCACTCTCAGTCACTTCGGATTCAATTATCAAAATCCAAATTCATCTCCAGAAAGCAAAGTACAGATATATCTCATCTCATTCTCATCTTCTCTGCCGCACGCGTTTCCGCTGACCAACGTACATAATCCGCGTCCGCTGACTCTTTCAATTTGGATTTAAGGGGATTGATGCCAGCAGTGTGGCTTCTGTGACGTGAAGTGACTCGTGTCGACGACAAATAGTGGAAGGGACCAGCCGACCAGCTAAGCTAACTCAATCCGATACTTTATCTGGTAACTCAGTGGATTGGGTTTGAGGTTCACCTTATTTACTTTTACTTTACTTTTGGGTTGAGCATAAGTTGAGATTTTAAGCCGGTTTTAATAAATGGTTTAAATGTTTGGGGGTTGAGGCTATTTTGCTATTTGACTGACCCACTCAATTGGAAATTTAATTCATTTCAAATTGTTGCTATGCCCCAACAGCTTAACTAGGGGACCTGAGAGTTTAGATTGAAACTTTTAGTTTTAATATTGATTTTGGGATGACATTTTTAACCTGATTAATTGATAGATTAGATTGAGATTGAGTCCATGCATGTCACCCACAATGCTTAAATAGCATCGATTCCCCCATCCAACTCTGTACAAAATGATATCAAATTCAGGCATTTTACATTGATGTGAGATGCAATTTGAGTCATTGGAGGACATCTTTTTTTTTTTATACCCCACCTAAGGGGGTTGAGATCCAATATAGCCCACACAAGTGGGAAGAACCGAAGAAGAGTCCACACTGTAGGAAGAATGGCATACTTAGGAATCATAAGGTGACTTTCCAAGTTTCAATTGAGCAACCCCATGTTGTCAACCATTGGATTGAGATTGTACAAAACTGATGCATTATGGCCATGAATCAAGAGATTGGAAGGACCTGATTGACTTAAAACTTTGCTCACATGTAAGTCACATTCAAATCCTCTATCCCCTCACCTCCCCCATGATTGGGGGTATAAGGCCCATTTAATTTTTAAGAATGACCAAACCAATGAGTTGAGTTGGGAGGCTTAGGCTGGTCAACTCCCCAACTTGAAGAGCCATGATTGTGTGGCTGATCTCTCTTGTTTTTTGATGGTACGTGGGCCTATGTAGAGCTTGCCAAGGTGACCATGCCAGAGACGATTCAATATTTTTGTTAAAACGTTGAGGGGCCGTAAAAATCAACTACAGTCTCGAACTTCCATTCAAAATGTTGCATTGAAACAGTAGATCTCTTTCCCATCTCCTCATCGGCTCATCCCACCATCAGCAATCCATATAAAAGGAACTCATCTCATTTCAGAAAGATAAACGGCCATGATTTACTGATCACTAAAATAATATAGAACAATCTGGAGTACCTAGGGCTTCTTCCGATGATAATCACCCGAATGGCACCATCTCCTTATCCATTGCACGTCGAATTAAAATTTTCATTACAACTAAATTGTGCACCTACAACAGGTGAAGCCACAATTCTAAATAGGAGCCAACACGTTCCGTAATTGCCACATTGTTTTCAGTACATTGATGGTAAATGTCAATTCAATGAGCTAGTGAGTAAGTTCTATCATGTCTTCTTCTTTTCCAATTAAAATGAAATCACATCAATCAGCTGAAAAACCAATCTCCTTTGATATGTGTATACATGTGTCTGTGCATGTTGTGCGTACTTGCATGAGAGGAGAGAGAGAGAGAGAGAGAGAGAGAGAGAGAGCTGATTTTTTTCTCCTTTTATTCACCCTTTCAATCAATTTCTAAACATTATTTTTATGTATTTGAAACAATTTTAGAAAAACCTTTCCATTCACCTTGGAGACAATTAAAGGGTGAATTTATTGAAAGGGGAGAAATTTTCTCCTTGGACTACTTTTTGAAGGCATATTTAATGGACCCCACGAGCCTGCATATTGCTTATATGCAGTATGTTTGTAGAACATTGCCCTTAAAAGGGATGGTCCTCTTCTTCAAATGTTAACTTTTTTTTTACGAGGGTGTCCAGCTTCATTCAAACCGACTATTCCCCCATGTATATGAAGTCCCTATCCTCCCCCCACACACCGAGTAACTTAAGCTATAGTTATCTGATTCGGTCTAACCACAATCGAATTTCATACTGCTCGAATCGAACAATACGGGATTCGATTAGTTGGATTCGGAGTTTACAAAACTCTCATTCGAAACAATTAGTTCCGATATAAAAAAGTGGTACAAGAAGAATAAATGCCCAGAACTAAAAGAAGAAGGAAAGGAAGGCACTCAATAGTCTTCGTAAAAGTGTCTTCTCATCACATGTCAAGTGTCTTCCCATGAATCCCATCACAAAGTTATTGAAGATTAGAGTACAACATGTCAGCACCCAATTTGTGAGACTCATTGTGTGGCCCACCCAATTAGAAATTAAGACTAAAGAAGATGAAACTTTTTTTATATATACAAATAGGATTTAGATAAATTTCATCTTAAAAAGAGTTGGGCCCACGCCGCCCACGGTAAGATTAATCACTCGTAAACTTGTGAATACTATAATACATTAAGATTTATGTGATTTATACCAGTCAATTTAATGATGAAACTATATTTCAATAATATTTATTAAATGGTAAATATATTGACCTAGTTAGATTTTAAAAGATGGCCCCCAATTTAGAGCCTAATGAGTTTTGATGGAGTCTTATCTCTCTTAATTTTTCTATATTTCATTTTTTTTTCAATTTCCTTCTTTCCATCCTCTTCGTGGTATTGTGTGAATCTTTGAAATTTTTGTGGAAGCCAAATATCACGTCTCTTACTGTATCTGTATTAAATATTAGAATAAATGTAGTAATTTCTATTCATCCATCATTGGGGCCCATTTATAAAATCTAAACATGTATAAAAATTAGTGTTCCCAAGTTACTTGATGGTGGGTCATTTCACACAAATCTGAGTTTGTATTAGATTTGATTAAATAGTAAATTTATACCAACGCTTGGTAGCGTGGTTGGTTGGGGCACTCCGTAACCACCCGGAGGTCTCAGCATCGAAGCCCACCAAGTGTTGGAACCCCGGACTAGGTTTTCTAGTCCGATGAATCCGGTGAGTGGAAACAGGGGGAGGCCACCACCCCGAGGGATTTAGTCAGATGCTCTAAGAGGCCTTGGATACCCCCGGTTAGCAAAATAGAAAATTTATGATTTTACCCATTTATTCTTGTATATTCGAATTCTTATATTGAATTCGTCGAACTCGAATTGTAAATTAAGCGAATCGAAACGCAAATCAAATGAACCTACCCCATCAAATTTTCGAATCGAAGCAAGCATCAAACTGCAAACTACAAATTCAAATGCGAATCCAGCAAATTGCGAATTAGATAACTATGACTTAAGTTTTGGTCTTGACAAGTGGCTCCTAGAGAGAGAGCATAAGTTTAAAACCACAACTTTTGTCTTGAGCCGTTACCCTACCCAACTCTGCTGCCCTTGCAACAAAATCATATTTTTTTAAAAAATTTATTTGGTCTTGAGTACAAAGAATCTGATAATCCTGACGAATTACGATGTAAGAACGACTTGTACTTCAATATCCTCACTGAGGGCCATCATTTTCAGCGTCACTACCAACCAATGAGTGGAGATCGCAACCACCAGATCTATTTGGTTGGTAGATGTCTAGATTTGACATAATCTAAAATTATTGAGGCCAGAATTTTCCATAAGGATCTACTGGTGCATTGGATGACATTCGAATTAAATGCATTTGATTTGTACAGGATGGCAAAAGTATCAAAGTTCTATTGTAATCCTCTCGATGCTACTCATTGGATTTTCCCTTGGTTTGCTCTCGATCTCAGCTCTTTACTGTTCACTCTACTTCGTTCTGTTACCTTTCCTATGAATTTCAAAGAATTCAATAGTAATAAGGCATATAGGCCATTTTAGGTGTTTACTAATATAAAAAAATGCCCTGCTTTCCATTCTTATGATCCTTCCAACACAAGAAATCTGGTATAAGATTTAGATATGCCGGGGTTACAATGCGAAAGAACTTATTCTATTGTGCCCATTGCACTAGTGAGCCTTTTCATTTGGACAGGAGAGTGGCAGACCCAGATACAAGGGTTAGGGGGCTGAAGGCCTCACCCTATTTGAAAAATTACAAAGAACTCCCTATAAATTTTGATAATTAATGTATTTTTTTTATATTTCTCATTCCCATAATATTTCTTTTACATTCAGCCCCCTCCCTCGTTTAAATTTTATGGGTCTGCCCTTGGACAATGGTAGACCCAAGAAATTTTCCTTGCGAAGGCCACTATGAAGCATTTGTAAAAACTACAAATATGTGAGGTTTTAGATTTATTAGAGATTTAGTTAGTTTTGACTTTAACTTTTAAGTAGAATTGTGTCCTTTTAGCGATTTTTTGTGATGGTTTTAGATATGGATATTTATCAATTTGAGCCGTTGTTGTGAGTCAGTTTCTGCTCTTTTGGCTACTCAGCTCACCGCCCCACAAAATTACGAGGGGTTCACTGATTAACTACTTGCAAAATTTTATACTTTAAGGTCATTAAATGAATTATTAAAATATAAAATCCTTTTTGGTATGCCTTTAGATGAGACTGATTTATAAATCCTCGTGATTTCGGTATGCCTATTGAACAATCACAGGTCCCACAGACATGCCTTAACATATTTGTTTAATGAAATTGAAAGCCTAACGAAGAATAAAATTGAATATTCAAAAAAATCATCAAATAATCTCTTTTTTTTATATAAAAATTGAATTAAATGATGATGGAAAATGAATAAGAATCCACCATCCTAGTAAATCAATACCTAATATCAGTAGTTGATCTCTTTGTTCAGTTTTATTCCTGATTTTTTGGAGTTGCTTTTTTGCTCTTCTTTTGCCTAGCCTAGGGTGTGGGTCTCATTAACTCGGTCCGAGCTATGGGTATTTTTGAGTTGACCCAATTGTGTGTCTTTGGTGTCTGCTCCTCCTCCGATTCCTTTACCTTTTGAAATATACTTACCATTCTCCAAAAAGTAAAAAAGAAGTCTTTTTTATGTGAGTCCGGATCCCCTGTTGCATCCAAACGGGGAACTCCGCCCCCTGATTCGTCAAGTTTCTCCGCCCCTGCCTCTGCCCCCTCGCGTGCAGGGGATCCGGTTCCCTTTTCTGTGGTAAGAAAACTGCAGTACGTTACACCCAATACAAGGACAGAAGATGAATCAACGGCGCCTGCAACGAACTAACCGGCTAACCCATCAAGGTCCCTGTCATCTTTTTCTTTTGGAGACGAGACGATGGGAGATAGATTCGGCAAAACCTTAACCAAGAAAAAACAAACAAATCACTATCAATACAAATCAGCATCAAATTACCACGTTTTGAGTCTCTAACCTTTGATGCCTTCCAGATCCCAAAACCCAGGACACAGCTGGCAACAAATCATCACCCTCTCTAGTCCCACAAGGCGCCCAGCCTGGAATCCTCTCACGTGCCATTTGCGCGTGTTAATCGTATCACGTGCCTCAATAGCCGTTATAAGTAGCCCCTTCCAACTTCCTTCCAGAAGTCCAAATTAACTCCGAACCGCCCAATTCAATTTAATTCAAACTCACTGATACTACTACTTGTTACTCTCCTTTTTTTATGGAAAGCAAGAGCTGCTACTGTGAGTCAGATGATTATGTGGTGGCCGGAGAGTTTTCAGATATCTGGTCTCCGTCACACAATTTCATCGGTCGGACGATCTCCGAAGGAGAGACCTATGCCACGGTAGCGACGAGCAGTCCCAAACGGCGAGCGGGACGAAGAAAATTCCGGGAGACCCGTCACCCGGTGTACAAGGGGGTCAGGAGGAGGAACGGGGACAAATGGGTCTGCGAGGTGCGCGAGCCCAACAAGAAGTCGAGGATATGGCTCGGAACCTTCCCCACCCCGGAAATGGCAGCCCGAGCCCACGACGTTGCCGCGATGGCGCTGAGAGGGCGATCGGCCTGCCTCAATTTCGCCGATTCAGCGTCTCTTCTGGCTGTGCCGTCCTCCACCGATGCGAAGGAGATTCAGAGGGCCGCCGCGGAGGCTGCCGAAGCATTCCGTCCGACGCCTACGTCGGAGATGAAGGGTTCTGACGAGCTTCCATTTTACATGGATGAAGAGGCGGAACTGGGGATGCCAGCCTTGCTTGCCAACATGGCAGAGGGAATGCTGCTCTCACCTCCACATATGAGTGGGTCCAGCTGGGATGAGATGGAGAGCGATGCTGACGTGTCTCTGTGGAGTTACTCTATTTGAATGGGCCCACAGAATCTGTCATCCTGTGTATATATTGCTGGAGGAAAAGTAAAGTTTCCCTCTTGCTGTAGGTTTGTTGGTTTGTGTAGTAGTTGTATAAAGTTGTGGTTTGGAAGTGAGATTCTTCCGGGAAAGCAAGATGCTTGTGTGGGAGTAGAGTACTACTGCTGGGGTGTAGTAAATATAATACACGTTTTGTGGTCTATAAAAAAGAGACAAAAGAGAGAAGCTTTCTACGAGCTTCCTACTTGCTCTATATAAGACAAAAAGAAAGAGAGAAGTTTCTTAGAAGGCCCAGTGGTCGTTCGTCGAGCTACATTGACAATTTAACATGGACGGGTGTCAAGTTACAAGTAAAAGGTACGTAGCGTTGGCCCGTTGGGGGAGGGAGCTTGAAAAGCAGGCATCCATCTTTATCTTTTCAAGATAAGAGAGACAGCAGGTCTATGGGCCAAAGGGATTGCCACGTACAGAGTTCTAATTTCTAATTATTGAGTGTTTTCAATTATCCTATCTAAGGGTATGAAATATGAGAATTTATATATTAAATGTATCATGGTTGATCTTAGAGAGCCACCACTATTAAGAGGTTGGTTTTATCCATTTTTCTTTCTCTCTCTTTGTGTGTAATATACAGTGCCTGTTTCGAGAGCCTTAATAATGTCTTAAAACTACTTGAAAATGGTAATAGACTGCTTGGTATACACATGTGGACCACCATTTCAAACCTCATAAAGAGGTTTAAAGTCTGTTTCATTTCCGCCTGGGGTGGAAGCAAAATCGGTAGAGACGTTTGAATCTGAAGCACATAGACATGTGCTTCAACAGTGTTTTGGACAGTAATGCAGGTATCACATTCTTTTCATTTCTTTTTTAATTTTATGATACTACACGATGATCCGAACCGTTAATCGACTTGGGAAGATTAAAAACGGCTACAAGCTCAAATTTGAGCCATTGATCCATCATGGATCTTGAGATATTTGTGCAAAATCGTAGAGCCATAGATTTAATTTTTGGATTTTTTGTGGGTCCCATAATTGTGATCCAAGCCGTTGATCCTCTTTAGGATGTTGAAAATGACTAAAACACAAAATTTCGGCCCCTGATTTTGTCCAAGTCTTGAGAAAGTGAAGAAATGTTGTGAACCATTCACCATTGTATATCTCATGGTAGAAACAGCATGTGTAATGTGATTTTGAACCTGCCCTTTTTTTTTCTTTTTTATTTTGGATTTTGGGTCATTAAACAATAATCTGAACCATTGGAGATATTCTACTGCCCAACATGACTAAGGGATCAAATTTAAGCAGTTGATATGTCTTGAGTCTCGAGGACTAGTAAAAAATTGGAGAAACTTAGACTTAAATTTCTGGAGTTTTGTGACCCAAAAATAGCGTTGGGTCACCACGGACAACCTACCATGCACATTGGGCAGTTGATATGTCTCGAGGATTAGTAAAAAATTGGAGAAACTTAGACTTAAATTTCTGAAGTTTTGTGACCCAAAAATAGCATTGGGTCACCACGGACAACCTGCCATGCACATTGGGCTGTTGCCTTATGCATGGGCCGATGGTATATCGTGATTTATCCACTTATGATCAGACGGTAGTTCAAAACCCTTAGATGATCCCAATTCATTTATTAAATCCTACCACAGCACTTATACTATATTCTGATTGATATCTATCCGGTCTTCATTGACCATCAGTCAAGAAAGGCAAAACCATCCTTACAAGTTAAAGGCTATATATAAAACATGTGGCTGCTGGGATTCGAGCCCAGGTCTCCACGGCCACAACGTGGAATTCTTACCACTAAACTACAGCCACTTTGTTGGTGGACGTCTGTGTGTTTAATTATAAAACTAGACGGATACAAACCTTTCCCACTAATCTACTGCCACAAAAAAAAAAGCTGATCTTTTATTCGAAACTACACGGGTGCAACCCTCATGTCATGCCCATCGGCATTCACTCAAGTGGAGAGAAGTCGAGGTTCAAGAGACTTTTAGACAACCACCATCCATCAAATAGAAAAGGAGGGCAAAAATATTGGGTGGCCATGGACTACCCAATCGGCTTCAAGAGCACGGGAAAGTATTACACGAAATGATGGAAAAAGTGAGCGGTGCAGAAGATAGAGCAGTTTTTTATGATCTATCATGGATTCCTCTCATTATACATAACATGAGTATGGCACCGAAGATCACAGGTCATAATGGCATGTTGGGTCTTAAAGCCAGAAGCGTATTGGGCCTACTCCCAATTTGTTATGAAACATGGTCTTTTAGTTAAGGTCTTGGACTTGGAACATGATTTTTAACATCGGATGTTTGGCTTGAATCGAATTCTGAAAAGAAAAAAAAAAGAGTCTATCAAGCCTGGCACCACTGGGTTTTGGTCTATAGAAGATCGATATCCGCCATAGAATCTTGTAACGACTAGGGACGCAGCATAGGGCATGCTCTGTAGAGTTTTTGGTCCACAGTTTTATGGGCTCCAGCCCAATGCTTATCTTCGGCCCATTGTTTATTTGGCTTGAGCCTTAGTAACCATAAGAGAACCAAGAATGCACTGAGTAATACTTGGGCTTCCATCGACTACTTTCATGCTGTCAATATTGGGCCACAGTCGTGGATGACCCTGGAAAAACCATGGATATGAAAGTTTATTAGTATGCCTACAAGAAGGACCACCAGAGATATATTTCCCCTCTAAAATTAAACCAAAAGAAATAGAATTTTCCATGATTCTGAAGAAGTACTAGAATTTGCCAAATGTAGGAAACAATGTCAAAGCTTGGATAATCATGAATTCTACAATCCTGACAATTTTACCAATGCCTTTACATTGGGAATAGGCTTCCATCCTTTGCTCAGTCCCCACCACGGATATCATTTGGCTATAAACGAACTAGCTAAACATTAATTTGAGAGATTCTGTTGGTATATTTACATCATTAACCTCCATAATTACATGAAAGAAAACATGAGTATTGAACAGCCAAAATAGGATGACTACTCAAACTGAAGGCGCCGTCGTGTTCGACGCTGTCGAACTGGCTTGGCACTGGCAGTCCCTGGGCCTGAAGTCAAAGGGCTTGAGGTCGTCTTGCTCTTCTTCACAAATGATTCCATGCAGTCCTCAGAATTTTTCACTTGATCTTCTCCATGCTTTGCCTGAACCATCACTTTTGAAGATCGGTAGAATTCAGTAATGCTGAGCTGTTTGCCACTAGACTTCGGAGACTCTGACTTGCAGTTCTTTCTTTTTGATTTTGCTTCCTTCAGTGCCTAAAGAATTTTAGTTAATTGCAGAAAGCATTCAGTGAACTGTATGTGTAAGTAAAACATTTCAAAACACTTCCTTTATTTATGTATTGTATATCCAGGTGCAGGTGTAAAAGAAAATTGGAAGGAAAAGATTCAATTCCACAGCACAAGAACCAGTAAAACGATTGCTCAAAGTTCCAGTTTTTTTTCACTGGGTCCAACCAATGAGATATCCAAAACGATTGGTCAACACTCTTAAAATTCCTAGATGGGTGTGTCCTAACCATTCAGTTTCTGGCCAGAAATAGGTAAGGAATGTTATTTGGTCCACATTCAAGATGACAGAAAAAGGATCGATTGGGACAATCCAATTGGATGGTATTTTTGGGAGGGGCTCATCATATATGTTGAAGAAAAAAATCATGGCAAGCCACATGGCACCAATCCACATGCACTGCAATAATCAAAGAGCTCTCTTCTTTAAACTTGGTCAACAAATCTTACATGTAATAAGTTGTAACCATCCTTGTATTTCTTCGGTTCCTCTCTCTCTCTCTCTCTCTCTCTCTCTCTCTCTCTCTCTCTCTCTCTCTCTCTCATTCGTATCTTTATGTAACTAAGTGACCATGTGATTAGTTTAAATATGCAATACATGTATCTCAAAACTCAACACTTGAGTTATTTGTTATCAAGTTGTTTTCTAAAAAATTCAAATCTTTAAATTATCTATGGTTTTGTATTAAGTAAAACAACATTCCATGTGTATAAAGAGAAACCTGAGCAATTACACATTTACAAGCTGTGCATCTTAATTCCATAAAAATTACAAGAAAACTCTATCAAAATTTTGAAGAAAGAAGATCGATGGCAGTTTCAGCCACATACAAGCCATTTGTGAACCTTCTACCTAGTGCATAAATTGCAACAAAAACTTAAAAAAGATTCCAAGGAAATGTATTTCATCTTTTTGTTTATTGTAAATCTATGGTGAAGCTATGCTTATATCATAGATGTCTTGATATCTATATTACATTATTACATGGCATGCTGCATGTATCAGATGCCCACGACTCAAATGGAGGGCCCTTCCATGAACAGGATGTATCAGAAAACTCAAATTCGTAAGATAATTGTAACCGCCTATCGGACTATCATCTACTGATTTTGGTTGTTAGCTGGACTCCTCTTGCAAGGGAGGGAGTTTTTCTTTCTCCTCTTAATTTTGATGTATAGTATCATTTTTGTTTCGTAGTTCTCTTTTTTGGAGTTTTGCTTGTGTTGGCATGTTGTGGCTAAGTCCTGTTTTGTTTCTTTTTGCTTCTTAATAAAATTTAATTGTTATAAAAAAAATCCATTTTTAAATCCTTGAAAGTAGAGGTGGCATACAGGTCAGGTCGGGCTAAATGGGTCGGACCTGTTTAATTCCTAGCCCGCATCTGACCCGTTTATTAAACAGGTCAGAAACTCCTAGCTTGCGACCACTGCGGGTCAACCCGACCCGACCCAAATGAACCTGCATAACCATTGCGGGTTGGGTTGACCCACATAAACTGCATCCAAACCTAAATTTATTAACAAGAGTCCTCTAAGGCTCTAAACATAACTAAAGTTTAAATTAGACCCAAACCAATAAGTTAATTTGTAAAAAAGAGATAAGATCTAAATGAACAATCATTAACTTTCTAAGTCCTATTGGTGCAATTGAAAACCTATCATGATAGGCAACATGAACAAGCTTTGTTTGGGTTATGATGAGCCTATCGATAATTTGCTTCTTCTTATAGGATCTTAAAACAAACCTAGGATCAACCAATATACAGTTGAAAATTTAGGCCCAGGCCTAGATCACGATGACATAATTAACCCTTCTCTCTGACCAACTTATGGAGAAAATAGTATGGAAACTAGCATGAACTCAACCATTACTTGATTGCTTTATTTTATTTATGTCATATCCATTGTGTTTTCTTCATATCTACAATCCTCCTAAGAAAGAAGAGCACACAAAAATATTCTTAAGTGACCTAACAAATGGCCTACTTGAGAAAAAAGAAAGAGAAGGAATTATTTATACCATGAGTATAGTACAAACTTTTTAAATAGAAACTACAGAAATAGAATAGAAAAACTAAGAGAAATAAAATAAATTTTTCATAAAAAATAAAAAATAAAATCATCATATAAAAATAAAAAGATACACTCCATAGAATTAAGTTTTAGTTGCAAGAAAAAGAAAAATGGGTTCTGTGGGTCATGCAGGTTGACCCTAAATCCGGGTCAGGAAAGCTTGACCCGCGAATGACCTGTATATTACGCGGGTCAGGTTGTGTGGGTCATATGCCGGTCGGATTGACAGTCGGGTTGCCTTTTGCCAGCTCTACTTGAAAGCTCACCAATGGGCATCTAGGGTTCTTCAGAGGTGAGAATTTTGGAATAAGGTCTGTGGCAGTGCCCAGCGGATGATTGGTGGTGACCTCATACATGGAGCCATGTGATGGATATAGAAGGCTCATAACCAGCTTACACATATAAGTCAAATGCCAGATCTTTCTCATATTACTAAAATCATAAAATCAAAAGTATAAATAGACATACCTTTTCCTCCAGAAATTGCTCTACTTGTTCAGGAAATGCAGCCTGCACAAGCTCTTTGTTTTCATCAGTCAACAGAAACCATGAACCATCATCAACAAGAATATGTGGTACATCTGCCTCATCCAATAGGTCATCCAATGCATCAATGGACTCATCCACTCTATCAGACTCACTTTGCTGGGGATCAGCTTGCTCATTTGTGATTGCATAGAGAGCATCACTTGCATAAGGGGTAGCTTTATTCCATTTGACCAAGTAAAACTGGTGCCCGTATTTGACTTTCACTCTCTGAATCGAATGAAACTTGTACTGGTCACATAATAGCAAACCGTTGTTTGGGTTTGAAGCCATTTCTCTTAAGAAAATGGTGGACAGCATTGGAAACATTCTTTGTCGCACAAAAGAAGGTTCCCAGCGCTGATGGTAACTTAAGAATTCGACCAGAGTTCCAATTTTGGGGTTTTCCCACGAAAGGGAAGGACCGTTTTTCTCTGAAAAGTGCAACATTAACATTTAGTGCTGGGGTACAGTATAATGCAGGAGAACTATGAAGACATCATAAAATTCCCTATGACAGAACTTTAGACTCTTTCTGTGTGTTCAATGCTCTCTTGAAAATTGTTCAGTATGCAAAACTTACATTTAGCAAACAGTAACTAAAGTAAAAATGTGCATATGGAGTATAATGCTGCCAAAAGGCATTCATGTTCCAATTTTAAGGAAAAAAAAAAAACTAGATTTATTTGATTATGCGAGCGATCAGAAAAGCAGCTAATAAAGATCATTGCAATGCTATCATCGGTACTATATATTATATTCTTTAAAAATAATATAGGTGATCCATCTATAAAGAAACATAGGGAAGTTCCTAAAAACCAGTGATAGTTTAACATTTAGATTACATATATAATCAAAACTCATGAAGCAATTGGTTCTGATACAAACCATACCATCGAAATTCCCATGGTTCTGGCTTAAATACATCTCAATGATCTCGTTATTTGGGAAATTCTCTTCGGCAGCAATTTTATTGCAGACTTTGATTTGCCAATTGTCATGTTTCTTCTGCTCTTTGCTTCTCCGGTCCTGCAATCCAGTGCCCAAGAAAAAAAAAAAAACACCACAACATGTCCACATCTGGTTAGAAGAAACGATAAAAACACTGAACATATGCAGCAAAAAATAGGGAAATGCTAGTAGAATTCAACAACTGTTTCCTTTCTGACTGATAAGCTTTTTCTGATCAAAACAAGTACCAAAATCAGTGGAAAAAAATAGGATGGGAGAAACATGGGTATGCTTGAGGGGATATATACAGTCCTGAGATTCAGGGAATTGTACTTTCCTGAGATCCAATTTTCTTACTTATTGGGCCACTACCAACCAAAAAATATTATAGCCCAACATAGGAGCTTATGGACCTCCGATCAAAAAGCCTACAAAAATATAGAAGAAAATGAACATGTCCCCAATGTCCACACATACACGGAACTATGGGCTCAAGAAACTACACATTCCTAAGGCTCATATCCCTATACTTCTAAGTTCATGGAGGAGGTGTTTCCAAACACCTAAGCCTTTTGGCAACAAAATATATCGGTTCTAATAACAAATTACGAGTCAAATCTTCAGCAAAACCAAACTAATGACGTACCTTGTCACAGTCGAAGCATTCACATTTGAAACCTACAGGCTTTTGTGTACATTTTTCATGACCATAAACATTGCAATATTCGCAAGCAACCTTGAGATGAGTTCTCTTAGTGCCGGGATGCCCACAATATGAACAATGAGGAGATCTTGTCTTTGCTAAATTCTCTACGGTTGTTATATTACAATCAACATTAGCATTAAGACCACCCTGAAGCAACAGAGTATCCCCTTTCCCTACTTCATGTAACCTGTATGACATGAGATCAAGAACACGTTGGTGCAACAAAAAACTAGAAAATTATGTTAAAATAGTTCTCAATTTATATCTCATAGTATTATCAAAGAAAAAATAATTTTATTACCACTAAGAGTAACAAACCTATTCAAAATCTCGTCCTCAGAGAACATTTGGACAAAGCGAACAGCAGTTTCAACACCAATTCCTGGCACTCCTTGCAAATCATGGTCACTCCCAGCCAAAAGAGATATAGCTACCAAATGCTTTCTCCTCAGCCCAAGACCGGCCTCAATATCAGACATGAGGTAACACTCGACTGGTTCCTACATAATTAGTTTCAGATTTAGCGAGCTAGTGAAAACCCCAACTGAATGGCAATTCAGACAATATAATCATCACAAATAAATGGAAAAATAAATAAATAAAAGGACCAACAACAGCAACACATTAAATCTCAATATGCAAGTTTGGATATTAAAACTCGCAACTGAAATTTGTAACCACACAGTTGCAAAGCAAAAGACGCACCAAGTAGAACATGTGAAGGTAAACATATATGATAAACAAAAATATTGAAACAATATAAAGTGCAAGTGTTTGAATATTTTGGCAGCAATCAGGTATGCTATATTTGATGGAGCATGGAAATTAGAAATCACATTAGACAAGATAATTTCTGTCACTTCCTTGTAGAAATCATGTATCAACATTTAATATTTTGAGTGGGAAAAACAGAAAGACAATACCCCATATAATGCCATTTCCATTTACGTGGCATGCCCAACGCCACAACAGACAACTTATCCAATATTCCAAGCTGCCAGCATATTCAATTTTTACATCCAAACACATGCTAAAACTTACTTTGGAGTTGGGCCGGAGGCATTTTACCACACATTTGGCCCCATAGAGAAAAGCATCACTATCTGCCGTGATGCATGCATCCACATGACCTTCACTATTTAACCATGCGCAAAGTGCTTCAGCCTCATGTCTTGCTTGCAAAATCGGCATCCCAAGGAGTTCAAGCAACTCCTACCATTTTTAAGCACTAATGCATAAGTAAACTGACTGCTACAGATAATAAAAAAAAAATAGTAACTAACTCTTAGGAATTATAAACACAAAAGTAAAAGAATAATCCCGCAAAGCAAAACAACATCAAGATAGGGTGGACTACAATATTGTCATTTTTTACCCCATTTTTGTCTTCCTTAAGTCATCAGTGTCCAGTGACACTATTTTCATGCTTTGGACACATGGTTTTGATACTTGAACAACCCATGAGCAAGGTCCCATGTTGGATGTGCCATTGCGTATTTCCAGTACTAGCCATCCTTGCCATTTGATTGGAGTTTTGAGGAAATAAAGAACGGATAGAAAAGGTATGAGAAAAAAGAATCAACAGTATTTTACCTGGCTCTCCATTTTTTCCACCTTTAATTAGAGGAATTTGAAGGAGAGAATGGATGGAGACAGTAAGCAGCAGTGCCACTAGCCATCCTGTTTGTTACTCCTTACCCCATATTTAGTTCTAGGATTGTTCAATCAATGCCATTATTTGAGCAACAGCCCATCCATGATATGACCCTCCGAAACGACTCATTCAGATCTAGAAGTCCACATGTATGAGCATGCATTCGCTGATGAAAAGCAATTTAAAAGGAAAGGGCAGGTTGTTGGGGAAACTTTCTCCCGCAAACATTCATGCATGCAGACATCAGAGTCGTCACCGTGAGTTCAGGAGGGCTCCCGAGCCCTACACCTTTTTCACAGACTGATCAAAACATCCCCATGAGACGTTCCTGCAGGTGAAATTTTCGCAAGGTTGTAATTTTTCTTTTTCTTTGTTTTAACATTGAAGTTCCCTCATTTCCATGGAGGAAAACATAAGATGTATGTCTAATTAAGGTGCTCCCGTACAAGCACATGCGGGCCTTAGTTTATTCAGATAGCATAAACTTAGCATTATAAGGTTTTGAGTTTCCTGATATAAAATTTAAAAAGAATCCAAGTCTGGTCAATTCTGGAAGAAACAAACAAAAGCAAAACCACCTAAAGACTTGGCAACCTTAAATTTCAGCCAAATCAGTTCATTTGGCCGAGCGTACCACTCCTACATGGGCGGAAAAAGTGTGGCGAGAATTTATAAAAGGTAATCCAAAATTTCTGATAATGTCTTACATACAGAAGCTTAAAAGGTAAATACAATTGTTGAATCAGAGATTTATAAAATCGCCTATCCAGAGCGGCCAGTCTCACCCAATTGGAATCATCAAATGATAGCATCCCTTCTGTATCTTGGTTAAGTTCAGGAAACTAAGCACTTTCTACTGCAATTTATAGAGACACATTGATTATTAAGTTTCCTTAGCTAACCATTGCTACCAAAACCTCCGAGGCACTAGTTAGAGGCAGAGGAAATACTTTTCATTACAGCCATCACGTCATGTAACTACTAATCCGTTCTCAAAATTTTCATATATATATATATGCAAAATACTCGTCACAACAACTGAAAAAAAAAAAAAAAAACAAAGAATCATTGGCATCATTAGAAAATTAGGGTTCTAATCTGCTTACCACGCAGTCCCTAATGCATTTAGTAAATACAGGGTTTCTTTGCACAGAAACAGCATCTCCTCGGTCAGGAAGATCAGGAAGAACATCAATGCCCGTGGCGCGAAGAAATCGCTCAATCCTGGCCTTCGACTTAAGTCGAGAGGGGACCCCATCGAGCACAAACACCGGAAATGCACCGAGCTGTGAGAAATTCTCAAATTAGGGTTTGCAAGAGAAAAAAAAAAGACAGAAACTTTTGCTGTGATTGGGAAAATTTAAGAGGAGAAAAGAAAAGGGGGGAAATTTAAGATCGACCTTGGAGAAGAGATTAATGGTTCTGAAAAAAGTGATTCTGATATGGGGGTTTCTGGCATTCCCTGTCTTGATGGCAGTCTCATGTTGGACGACCCAAAAGGAGAGATCAACCGCTACCTTCTTGTCTCTGAGGAAATCAAGATTTTCTTCTCTAGCATAGGGTTTAAGCAAATCCCAGAAATGGCCTCCGATGCCCATTTTGATTTTCTGCTGCTCCTTTTGTATTTGTACCACACCATTCCTTGATTACTTCCCGGGAGACAGAGAGGAGATGAAAGGAACAGTGAAGGTAGAAACTAGACGTTATATTCTCTCTCTAACGGCATTTTTATATGAATGAACTCATCATGCACAGCAAACTCTATGTAAAGTTAAACTAAAAAAAAAAAAATTTAATGTAGGGCTCCCATTAAAAAGTTTATGCAAGTGAAATTACAACCCATATAGGAGTAAATCTAATTTCACTCATGCTTGTTTATACTTATAGGCCTGTCAATCCAGCCCTCGGACAAGGAAGTCGGTTCAAAATGCCCTTAAAATGAGTGCTTTAATTTTTAAAACAAGCCCGAGAGCTAGACTTGGACATATTTTTTGCATGCCCTCAAGTTTGAGACCTGGGCTTGGACAATACTAGGAGTAGGACCGACTTAGCCCAGCCCTTCTACTTTTTAGTTTATATCATATAAATATATTTATTTATTTATTTAAATATATATATTTTATGTTGATTTCTTTATTTCACGGATAATTGATTGCAAGGGTTATTATAATTAGCCTTAAAGGGATTGTTCATACTTTATAGTTAATGCTAAAATAGATCATAGCTACAAACATGCAGTTTTCACAGTTAAAATAGAAATTTAAGATCTTGGCCATTTACTAAATCAACTAGCTTGACACTTTTTTCAACGGCTAGACCTGGGCTTGACAAGTAGGTCCATAGGGCCGGGCCTAGTTTGAGGACTAAATAATAAACAGGCTGAGCTTCAATAAAGCTCTACCCAACTGTAGCCCACGATCCATTGGCATTGGCGCCACGCCACCACTACTGGGGCTATTTTGGTAGCAAATTTTGACAAATTTATTTCTAGGCTTCTGTATTTCCAAAACCTTTCAGAAGCATTTTCTGATTTTAGTTGCACATGGGAGTTTTGCTGAGAATTTGACAATAAGGGGGTAAAAGATTTGTGGATTAACATATAAATATTGGAATTTAAACTTTTAATGGAGTCAGAAGTTGCCAGATGCTGGAATTTCTTGGTAATAAAACCCTTCAAAAAAAAAAAAGATGAAATACCTAATACCTGGATGCAACTGAATTCCACATGTTCTGAAAGATTCATGGGAGCTTGTTTGTGCTTCTTACCTATATAAATAAGCGTCCTAAGTGAATAAGAAATCCAGCTCAAGCATGTGAAACGATCATCCACCCAACCCCACACCCATGCCCACTTAATAAAATCCAAACAACTCTTCTATTCTTAAATCAATCTCATATAAAATATGCAGATTTCTTATAAGATCTTATTCATGAGTTTTATACATGATCAAAGCAATAGTGAGCCCCACTCCCATCGAGTAAGATTTGGCAATAGCATATACATGATGAGGATATTTATTTTGAGCAATTAATTTTAATAAGTAGGACCAATTGAAGAGCATCACCGAACTCCCCCTAATGGTGGGAATCCAAAGATTTAAACTCCAAACTACTTGATATGTGGCTCATATTTGGCTAGCTTTCGATGATGTAGATCCCATAATACTATCTCAATATTTGTAACGCCGCATTCTACCAAACGAACATTCTTCGGGTAGGATCATTGCAGATGGTATTAGCGCCAAAGACGGCTATATTTTTTGTGGGGGAGAGTGTGAGATCCAGTGGAGCCCATTAAGATAGAAGATCCGGTTATATACTGTCATCATCAAAGCCTTATCCAAACTTTACTGGGAAAGAAATAAATATACAATAAATATAAAATACGGTAAAAGCTATTCCCGCTTTTCAAAAAAAAAAGTTTTTGTTTGGATATTATCAGTAATATCCTTCCAACATTTACAATCTTCAGTCAGATATTTTTAATTTGTTGATATTTGTGGCACTGCTTTAAAGTTATTTAGCCTACCCTGTCAAGTGCCAATGCATTTTGCCTTTGCACATAGGACTAGAGTCACTCAAAACAGCTTATAGATCTACCAACCAGACAGCAGATGGACCCTCTAAGTGGGCATGTGTGGTTGGTAGAGGCGTACATCTTTCATGAGGTAGACCCTGGGTAAGCAATAAAATCTTCACCTCAACTGCTGAGCTGTCTAACCCGAAAAAATGCAAGGTTTTTTTTTTTTTTTTTATTTTTATTTCAGCACCTTTGGAAGAGATAGATCTCAAATTAATTCGGAAATCGTGAAATGAGTTCTACATTTATTTTTTCTTTTTTTATTTTTTTTTTTACAGTTTGAAATTTTGCACTGAGCTGCTCTTTTTTTTTTTTCATCAACCGTGCTACAGGGCCTGATCACGGCTCTCGAGGGAGCCGTGCCCGTTTTCGGGGCCCTTTTTCAGGCCCGTAGCATTTTTCTTTTTTCATTAGATCTTATCAGTTTATGAACCAAAAGCTACTGATTCATTCAGGTTTTAGCTTTAGGCATGTTCAATGTAGAATTGTACATTTTTTATTTATTTTTCTCTACGAATATTTGCATGCCCACACACAAGCTACTCAAGTCTCTAGAGTTGCCAGTTGCACCTATAGGGATTGTAAAAAAATGCTTCACCAATAAGTAGTTAGTTGATGACAAACGGGTGAGATAAGGGAGCCATTCTATGGAAAAAGAGACATCAGGTTAGGTGAAAGAGCCCTGTAGTGAGAAAAGGTGGCATCCCTCTTACCACTGGAAACGGGTGAGATAAGGGAGCCATTCTATGGAAGAAGAGACATCAGGTTAGGTGAGAGAGCCCTGTAGTGAGAAAAGGTGGCATCCCTCTTACCACTGGAATAAGGCACTTAAAATCATGTTTTCTCAAGGTCCAGTACTTCGCCGTAAAATTCAGGACAGGCAAGGTCCGGGACTCCGCGTACCAGGCATGGTGGCCAACATGCATTTTGGTATTCAGAAATTTGATATAATAGAGTAAAATCATATCATAGCTATTTCAAATTTATATTGTCTGTATGCTGGCAAGTATCCTCGATGCAAATCAATACCGCCTACTAGTCTCTTCTCTGCTCAATAAGAGGATATGCATTGTTAGTAAATAATCTAGGGTAAAGCACGCGTGAATCAATCACAAAGCACACAAGACAAAAGAGATTTACGTGGTTCGGCAATTGCCTACGTCCACGGGACTATGAGCGTTCCGCTCGATTTCACTATGCAGGAAATTTGGCAACTCGTTACAAGGATATACCTCTAACACTTAGCCTACTCTCTCCCCCAATAGATCTCAATCTTGCTCTCACAGTCTCTCCCCTTTACAATGCTCTCTTGTTCTCCCTTGCTTTGCATGTGATGTATCTTACAAAGAATAACCCTATAGAGTATATATAAAGACTTTGCCCTAGTTTACTTAAGTCCTAAGTAAACTATCCATCAAGGCCCAATGGACCTTTTGAGCCAAATCCAACAATCTCCACCTTGGCGAAAAATGTCCACCTTTTGAAGAATTGTTGTGTTGTGTTTATAACACCTGTACCGTGTGGGAAAGATCTCCCACCATATCTGCACCTCACCGAAGATGAGATGCACCTTCAATCTCTAACAAGAGGAGAGATTAAGCAAGTCCAAGCAATGCTTGAACTTCTCTGTAGTGACTGGCTTAGTGAAGATATCGGCTACATTTTCATCTGTGTGAATCTTCTCAACGGAGATCTCACCTGTAGCAACCCAATCTCGAATTCTGTGATGCATAACAGCAATGTGCTTTGTCCTGGCATGATATACCTGATTCTTCGCCAAACATATGGCGCTTTGACTATCACAGTGTATTGAGATTGATTCTTGCTTAATCCCGATTTCATTCACCAAACCTCTCAACCAAATTGCTTCCTTAGAAGCTTCTGCAAGTGCCATGTATTCTGCCTCTGTAGTGGATAATGATGTTGTAGACTGAAGCACCGATCTCCAGCTTATCGGTCCGCTTGCTAATGTGTAAACATAGCCTGTGGTGGATCTTCTTTTATCCAGATCCCCTGCAAAATCAGAATCTACATATCCCACTACACTTTCTGGTCCCTGTTTTCTTTCAAACAATATTCCCAAGTCTTTGGTGCCTTTTAAGTATCTCAGAATCCACTTTACTGCATTCCAATGCTCTTTCCCTGGATTCGCCATGTACTTACTCACCACACTGACTGCTTGAGCAATATCTGGTCTTGTGCAAACCATGGCATACATCAAACATCCTACCGCATTAGCATACGGTATCTTGGACATATCTTCAATTTCATCGTCCGTACTTGGAGATTGACTGGCACTTAAATTGAAGTGACTTGCAAGTGGAGTAGACACGGGCTTGGCATTCTGTATGTTAAACTTCTCAAGTACTTTTGAGGATGAAGTCCATTTTGCTCTTATCACCAGTAGTGGTGATCCAACCACACTCCAAGAAGCTATGAACAGTACCAATATAGCCACCAAGTACCAGCTATCATCTATGTGTATCAGTTTTGGCCCTACCAACAAGGGTCCAATTATATGAATACTAATTTACCGGTCTGGGGATGATTTTCACCAGTGCACTGTGTGTAACCTCTCAGAGGTGGGGCACCTCTAAACTTCATGCCTTATGCGTGATTGTGGTTCCTGATGCATGGTTTGCAACTTTGCATAATATTTTTCCGGTCTGGGTCCATGAGTTTTATACCCATTCCAGAATACATATACGCACAACACCACATATTTAATTATGTCAGTATATAATTCTGTAGACAAGTATTTGCATCTGAAATCGGTCCAAGTTCAGGCCCACTGTGGGCCACTAAAATAGATTCGAGACTGGTGTCATGTCTGGGTCCAGGTCCAGATCCATATCCCCTGTTTGTAATTCAGAAAGTCTACATACAAGACCCAAACCGAATCCATTTTCATCCCTTGTTTGTGGCTACTATTCTTTGTTGGCTCCATATCTCGAACTCAATGTAAATCTTCACACGATACTAGAAAGTGTAGAATTCTTTCTCAATGCTTCCTTATACAATGAGAAGACTTTTTATAGATGATACAGTAGGTTGTACATAAATGGTACAGAGGGATTCTAGGGATGACAGCATATTTGACACACTAAATTGTAGCAATGGATAATTACATGAGCTGGAGGATAATGACATGAGCTGGAAGACATTTTGTTATGTGATTCTCGGTGTGGACTGGGTTTGAATGTTATCACACCCCTTCAAGCCCAATGGCGCAGCTGTGACGTTGAGCTTGTCACGTAGTCTTTTAAATCTTGCAGTGGACAACCCCTTTGTAAAAATATCTGCAACTTGATCAGCAGTGTTTATATACCGAATATCAATAGCACGACGGACAACTTGTTCACGAACATAGTGATAGTCCACCTCAATGTGCTTTGTGCGTGCATGAAATATTGGATTCGCAGCGAGATGAATGGCACTGATATTGTCACACCAAATGATAGGTGGAGTGCGCAAGTAAAGTCCTAAATCTTTGAGCAATGTCCTTATCCAGAATAATTCAGCAGAAGTATGAGCGAGAGAACGATATTCAGCTTCTGTGCTAGATCGGGCAACGGTAGGCTGCTTCTTTGCACTCCAGGAAATGAGATTCGGCCCAAGATAAACAGAAAAGCCACTAGTGGATCGTCTATCATCTGGATCACCAGCCCAGTCTGCATCAGTGTAGGCAGTAAGAGTAATAGACCCACGACGAAACTGGAGACCATGGCCTGCAGTAGACTTGAGAAACCGTAGGATCCGTTTGACAGCTTGCCAATGGATGGTGGTAGGGGCATGCATAAACTGACATACCTGATTTACTGCAAAGGCAATATCTGGTCTAGTCAAGGTCAAGTACTGTAGAGCCCCAACAATACTCCGATAATGAGTAGCATCACTAAGAGAGTCACCGGACTTGGATGAAAGCTTGGACCCAGAAGCAGATGGTGAATGAATGGGTTTGGCACCAATCATTGAAGCTTTTTGAAGAATATCAATGGTGTATTTTGTTTGACATAAATGTAAACCCATGGGTGACCTCTGAGCTTCAATACCTAAAAAATAATGAAGTTGGCCCAAGTCTTTCATAGCAAAGAGTCGGTTGAGATCACTCATAAGACTTGTTAAAGTGGATTGATTGTTGCTAGTGACTATCATATCATCAACATAGATCAATAACATGGTAACACAACCATTTTGATAGCGAATATAAAGTGAAGGATCCGCACTAGAGCCATGAAATCCCAAGCCTAGAAGGTACAAGGTCAACCGAAGAAACCAAGCCCGTGGAGCCTGTTTTAAACCATAGATAGCCTTGTGCAAGCGACACACATGGGTTGGTTTAGTTGGATCAACAAACCCCGGGGGTTGAGACATATAAACCTCTTCATCTAGAACCCCATGTAAAAAGGCATTATGAACGTCCATTTGTCGGATGGGCCAGCCAAAATGAACTGCAATAGCCAAGACAATTCGGACAGTAGTTGGTTTGACAACCGGGCTGAATGTTTCCGTGTAGTCAATCCCATGGATTTGATTATAACCCTTTGCAACCAGACGCGCTTTGAAACGGTCCACTGTTCCATCGGCCCGTTGTTTGACTTTATATACCCATTTGCAGCCCACCAAGTGAAAAGCAGGATTGTATGGCACCAAAGTCCAAGTCCCTTGTTTGACAAGAGCATCAAACTCAACGCCCATTGCTTGTCGCCATTCAGCACTCTTCGATGCCTGTGTGTAGGAGGTGGGTTCATGTGGAACCGATGACGTAAGTAAAGCTGTCGGTAATGGATGTTTAGTAGAGATTAGCATTTTTGGTTTAAAGATTCCTGCTTTAGCACGTGTGACCATATGATGATGAGGGTCAATAATGGGACGTGATATTTTTTGTGAGGGAACAAGGTGTGGACTGGTTATAGTGGGTAAAGAAGAGGAATGGGCTGGATGATGAGGAGATGTAGGAGCTGGTGTAGAATGTGTGAGGTTACCTTCTGGAACATGTGGCACCAAGTTACAAGGTGGAGCAGCATGTGTATTGTTTGGAGGTGAGGGAGTGGTAAGGATAGGATGTGAAGCTGAGGCTGAAATTGGTAGAGAAGGCATGGTCGAGAGTGGTAGAGAGCTCATAGGTATGTAGGTGGGTTCAGATGGAATGGTTGGAAGAGAAAAATGATGTGATGGGGCCATTGATGAAAGTGGGTGCTGGCCGAGGATGCTGCCCCGGGTTAACCATTGTAAGGGCAGTATTGATGGGCCAGATTCATTGCATTGCTTGAACGGAAAAGACGACTCATCAAAAACCACATGTCGCGAAATATAGACACGACCAGTGGGACGATCAAGACAACGATAACCTAGATGATCAAGACTATAACCAAGGAAAACACATGGTTTGGACCTGAATTGTAGTTTGTGCGAGTTATAAGGCCTAGTAAAAGGAAAACAAGCACACCCAAATGACCGTAAGTGAGAATAATCTGGAGGTTGACCAAAGAGACGCTGCAAAGGTGATAGATTACTAATCACACGTGAAGGTAATCTATTTATGAGATAAATTGCAGTACGAAAAGACTCAACCCAATATGTTAATGGGAGATTGGAGTGAGCAAGAAGAGAAAGCCCAGTTTCAACGATGTGTCTGTGCTTTCTTTCCGCCAGACCATTTTGTTCTGGGGTATGAGGGCATGACCTGCGATGAGAAATACCATGAGTTACTAAAAATTTTTTGAACTCATTACTCGTATATTCTCCACCCCCATCAGTTTGTAAGGTTTTGATTTTATGGTCAAATTGATTTTCTACAAGGTTTTTAAATCCAACAAAAATGGTAAACAAGTCAGATTTTTGTTTAAGTGGATAAAACCAACAGTATCTGCTAAAGTCATCAACAAAAATAGCATAATATCGAATACCACTAATAGAATTCACTGGAGAAGGCCCCCAAATGTCCGAATGCAATAGTTCTAATGGAAAATGAGAAACAGAACTAGACAAAGAAAATGGTAAACGAGAGCTCCTACCCATTTGACATGATGTGCAAATGGATAGTGGCTTTGACAGTCCATGAGACATAAATTTATTGGAAGAAAAAACATGACGAAGCACTTCTCGAGATGGGTGACCTAGCCGATGATGCCAAGTGACAGAGGAGACACGAGCAGAAAGAAGAGACACTGGCGAACCACCTTTGACCGCTCGTTGCAAATGCAATGGATAGAGTCCATCTTTACTCAGCCCCTCCAATAGAAGCTTCCCCGAGTGATTGTCCTTAACAACATAAGATGAGTCATTAAATGTAAAGGAACAATGATTATCTTTGCAAAATTGATGAACAGATAATAGATTTGTGGCCATGGTAGGAACATGCAGGATGTTATGAAGCTTAAAGGAATGGTTGGGTGATTTTAGCAAGGATGAACCAGAATGCAAAATATCTAATCCCATACCGTTACCAACAGCTACACGATCACCACCTTGATAGTCATGTTGGACAGAGAGATTGGCAAGGTCATTAGTGATGTGGTTTGTCGCACCAGTATCTGTATACCACATTGTATTGGATGGAGAAGACGCAGCCATCGCTGCAAGTTTGGCAGGCGGATGTCGGCCTTGATATGAATGGTCCATCCGATGAAAACAGTCCAATGCAGTGTGGCTCGTTTTGTTGCATATTTGACAAGAAGGGCGCATGTGGGCAGTATGGTTGGACGAATTTGAATTAGAAGAAGGTGGGCCTGAGCGACCACGGCCACGCCCGCGCCCACGTCCATGAGTGCGAAAAGATGAAGACGAATTCTTGGTTGTTAACAAAGCAGTGGTTGGAGGTTCGACCGCTGCTTGCACCTCCTGAACTTGAGATTCAACCCGGGCCTCTTGACTGAGTAATAGGCCATGCAAATCATTAAGGGAAGTAGTAGCACTGGCTGAGGTAACGAGGATGTAGAGAGCATCGTATTCCTTAGGCAGACTGCGAAGAATACAGAGGACAAGATCCTCTTCTGGAACAGGATGACCAATGGCAGCAAGGTTGTCTGAAATGGCACGGGCACGATGAAGGAGATCAGTGACTGTGGACGTACCTTTCTTTAAAGTCTGTAGTTGTAGAAGTAACTGCGCCTTGCGTGCGCGGGAGCGAGTGGCATGTTGAAGTTGCAGAGACTGCCAAATATCATAAGCTGTGTGAAGACTAACAACCTGTGTGAGAACAGGTTCTGAGAGAGTTGATTTAATCCAGCTAACAAGCATATTGTCTTGTTTGGACCAGGCTAGAAAGGCAGGATCAATAATAAAGGAGGGTTGGCCATCTTTAGCCAACAAAAATTTTTCAGGACAAGGAGCAGTACCATCGACATGCCCATACAGGTCGTGCATGTGAAGGAGAGGTTCAAACTGACTGCGCCATAGAAGGAAGTTGTTTGAGTCAAGTTTGATGGAAACGAGGTTGGAGATATTAGCTAGCAGCAAAGAAGAGGACGTTGAAGAAGGTGGGGAAGTAGGGGTTGCAGAGCTGGAAGTCATGGCCAGAAGAAGAAATGTTGCAGGTGGGTAAGAAAAAGAAATGTTGCAAGTGGGAAAAATAAACCAATGGGTACAGAACCCTATGTGGCTTTGATACCATGTAAAACTTCACACGATACTAGAAAGTGTAGAATTCTTTCTCAATGCTTCCTTATACAATGAGAAGACTTTTTATAGATGATACAGTAGGTTGTACATAAATGGTACAGAGGGATTCTAGGGATGACAGCATATTTGACACACTAAATTGTAGCAATGGAAAATTACATGAGCTGGAGGATAATGACATGAGCTGGAAGACATTTTGTTATGTGATTCTCGGTGTGGACTGGGTTTGAATGTTATCACTCAAGACCTAATGATTTTAACCATAAACTATCAAGCTAGGGTACAGATCGGCTAGTGTCTACTATTCTTATACATCCCAGACTAAACAGTCACAAGGTGCAAATAGAAAAGGTCTCTACACTGTTTGACGCTGACTCGGTTGTGAACAGAGTAAGCTTGTATTTGGTGATGATGTTATGTCAGAAATGGCCGTCTTTAATCGCGAGTCAGGAGCCAGGGGCAGTAGCAGGTATCAATGTCGTCTGCGATAAAGCAGCAAAGACTTTCGTGAGTTATGGTGCCATCTCAATCTAAATGCATGCAACACATCCTCTGCAACAAAGTGGTCCTTCATTTCATCCACTCCACAACATTGATTTAAATGTCATCATCAGCTTTCAGCTGCCTATTTCAGTACCACTCGTAATTTCGATAACGACTCTTCGTAGTTGTGCGGATTTTACTCTGTAAAGTGAGGTGTCAGGTGTAAGTTTATGGAGTGCTTTAATTGACCCTTTGTTATTTCCAGAGTCACAAAGCTGGTTGTTGTTCGACAACAGAATAAATTGGGGACCAGAATATGGGACCCTTTCACATACTCAGGGTCATTCATTACCTACAACATTATTATTAATTAAGAATCCCAGTTAAAAGAAGAGAGAGTTTCTATCTAAAAGTTGTACCTTTCTTATTAAATTGAATGAGTGAGCTGATGATTTGATTATTTTTAAATAAGACAATCACATTATGTGGTCATGAATGATGGATGGTTTTCACTCATCAGCATGTGCAATGACCCTTCTGCCTTGGAGATTTTTACAGGAAAAAAGAAGTTCTGAAAGGTTGTTGGTTACCATTAGATTTTACCATGGGAAAGAGAGCCTCTGATACATGACCATGATGTTAGAGAATGAACATGTCGCATGTTTTGAAACTATCGGGCTCCAATAGTTCAATCCATCATCACCCATCATAGGGTACTCCGTTAACCGGCAGTTGGCTTGATGAGTTTTAGTGCAAAACTGTAAAATAAACTTATTTATTTTAATCATAACACTTGAACTTTGGAGTATACGATTAAGATATCTATTTATTTATTTGCATGTATTTGTGTATGATAGTAAGTGTACAAGACACTAATTGGTAAGCTAAGAGAGAAGAAAAACAGGAATTAAAGAAAGAGAAAACAGAATACACTTCATGAGTATATAATATACATCTCTATCCTTCAACATGCAACCCCAATAAATCATGATGATGCCAAAATAGGGTTTCGGACACCATCGGTCAGATAATTAATGCTATAAATGAAGAGAGATGAGAGATTTATAGTGGTTCGGTCAAGATGACCTACGTCCACTTCATAAAGGCAGAGATTGCCTGTGGTGTTTTACTTCCTCAATGATTATTACAAACTAGAGGAATACAAGCGTCGAAGTGAATAAAGAGAGATCCATCCTCCCGCAAGTGCTGGTGGAAGTCCTTGATTTATAGTCCTCCCCTAACAGATGGGGACGACTCTTCAGCAGCGTTCGTCCTTGAAGCCCTCGAACTACCATCGCGCTGTAGGAGGCAGGTGAGGAACTGCCATCGCGCTGTACGAGGCTGGTGAGATAATTCTCCGCAGGACCTGGTAGGAGCGGGATTGCTTCCGGAGCAACGTGGCTGCCTTGACTTGGTCTCTTCGTGGATCTGGACCTGGGCTTCCCTGGTGGATTTGGATCTGGCTCATCATATTCTAGGCCACTTGGGCCTGACTCATCATTTGCCCCCAATGCCCCCCTTTCAAAGCTTCTTTGTGCGCAGGGCATTGGGGGCAAATGATGAGTCAGGCCCAAGTGGCCTAGAATATGATGAGCCAGATCCAAATCCACCAGGGAAGCCCAGGTCCAGATCCACGAAGAGACCAAGTCAAGGCAGCCACGTTGCTCCGGAAGCAATCCCGCTCCTACCAGGTCCTGCGGAGAATTATCTCACCAGCCTCGTACAGCGTGATGGCA
The DNA here is from genome assembly GCA_012931725.1 of Litsea cubeba. NCBI lineage: Eukaryota > Viridiplantae > Streptophyta > Magnoliopsida > Laurales > Lauraceae > Litsea > Litsea cubeba. Next base: position 65,816,806 of record CM022951.1, read on the forward strand.
GTTCCTCACCTGCCTCCTACAGCGCGATGGTAGTTCGAGGGCTTCAAGGACGAACGCTGCTGAAGAGTCGTCCCCATCTGTTAGGGGAGGACTATAAATCAAGGACTTCCACCAGCACTTGCGGGAGGATGGATCTCTCTCTATTCACTTCGACGCTTGTATTCCTCTAGTTTGTAATAATCATTGAGGAAGTAAAACACCACAGGCAATCTCTGCCTTTATGAAGTGGACGTAGGTCATCTTGACCGAACCACTATAAATCTCTCATCTCTCTTCATTTATAGCATTAATTATCTGACCGATGGTGTCCGAAACCCTATTTTGGCATCATCAGTTTGGCGCCGTCTGTGGGAACGTATTAAAGTTCTCATCCGTCTTCTCAAGTTATGGTGATCACGACGAGATCAACTAGGCGAGCAGAGGGCGAGGATGATCTCCACCGACTAATCCTCCCCCAAATGCTCCCACTCCTCAACAAATGTTGGAGACCATTCAACAGCCTACAACTCCTGCTCGCAGGGCAATGAGGAACACAGCTCGGAGGAGTACTGCCTGAAGTACCGCATCTAGGATATCCAACTGCTCCACGTCGGGAGCACCTCACCTAAGCGCCCAACCCTATGGCGCAGAAACCCCGGGCGCCCAGAAGAGATCCAAGCACCCGCCATCTGTCCTCTCTGCAGACAGGAAAGTGAGCCTACTAAGTTGCCCTACGCAGAGGGGGTCCGGGGGTGTCCCCCGGCGGGGGTCGAGCTGACCGGTCAGCTCGCGGGGGCCCAGGGGGCAGCGCCCCCGGCGGGGGATCGGGGGCAGCGCCCCCGAAAAAAAAAAAAAAAAAAAAAAAAAGGAATACGTAATGGACAAACCCCCATGGGACATCCTCCTCAGGGCGCCCAGCATATTACTAAGATCCCTGGGCGCCCAAACCTCTTTGGCGCCCAGGGACTTCCTCCTCAGGGCGCCCAGCACCTCTTATGGCGCCAGGGACTTCCTCCTCAAGGCGCCCAAGCACGTCGCCCGTGGGGGCCACACCTCCCTCGCCCATGCTCCTCGCCCAAGGGGGGATCTCGCCCAGAGGCTCGCCGCCCGTGGGGGCCACTCCTCCCTCGCCCCGCGCTGCCAGCACGTCGCCCGTGGGGGCCACACCTCCCTCTGCCGCGATGCCCGGCGCCCCTGCGCCCGCTGCCGCGACGCCCGGCGCCCTGCTCCCGCTGCCGCGACGCCCGGCGCCCCTGCGCCCGTTGCCGCGGCGCCCTGCTCCCGCTGCCGCGACGCCCGGCGCCCCTGCGCCCGCTGCCGCGACGCCCGGCGCCCTGCTCCCGCTGCCGCGACACCCGGCGCCCCTGCGCCCGCTGCCGCGACGCCCGGCGCCCCTGCGCCCACTGCCGCGACGCCCGGCGCCCGGCGCCCCTGCGCCCGCTGCCGCGACGCCCGGCGCCCCTGCTCCCGCTGCCGCGACGCCCGCCAGCGTCCCTGCGCCCGCTGCCGCGACGCCCGGCGCCCCTGCGCCCGCTGCCGCGGCGCCCGGCGCCCCTGCTCCCGCTGCCGCGGCGCCCGGCGCCCCTGCCTCCCTCTGCAGCGACGCCCGCGGGCTGGGCGCCCCTTGCAGCGCCCAGCGCCGCCGCTGCTGCCTCTGCCGCGACGCCCAGGGGCTGGAAGCCCGGTCTCCGCCCGCCAGCGCCATCAGCCACCCCATCCTCTCCTTCAACCTCGCCTAGTGCCCCTTGCGCGATTGCTGCAGTCCGCTCAACAACGGTCTCCGTCTGTTTTTTCTCTACTGCACCCATCATTACAGCTACTTGCATTCTCTTGGGATGATTTCCTCTCTCTTGGATGTTCCATTTGGATGAATCATCTCGCGGATCGCCCTACGTGGTGACCTGCCTCTGTACTGTTCTCAAACGTGGTGACCTGCCTCTGTACTGTTCTCAAACAGGCAGCCTATATATCCGGCTTAGCGGCTCTCTCACGGGTCGCCAAAAAAGCTTGGCCTCTGCACTGTTTTTAAACAGGCAGCCTATCTCCAGCTTAGCGGCTCTCTCGCGGGTCGCCAAAAAGCTTGGCCTCTGCACTGTTCTTAAACAGGCAGCCTATCTCCAGCTTAGCGGCTCTCTCGCGGGTCGCCAAAAAGCTTGGCCTCTGCACTGTTCTTAAACAGGCAGCCTATCTCCAGCTTAGCGGCTCTCTCGCGGGTCGCCAAAAAGCTTGGCCTCTGCACTGTTCTTAAACAGGCAGTCTATATATCCAGCTTAGCGGCCCTCTCGCGGGTTGCAAAAATCGCTTCGTCTCTGCACTGCTCTCAAGCAGGCAAGAAGTCTGCCTCTCTTTCCAGATTGAATGTCAACAATCGGGCATTAACCGCTCCTGGATACTAAAGATCCTACTGGCATCCCAGCTCCCTGCTGGCGCCCAGCACCCTAGCACCTTGGCGCCCAGCACTCTAGCACCCTGGCGCCCAGCTCCCTGGCACCTTTGCTCCTGGCGCCCAGACTGCCTGTCGACCGCCCAGGCCTCTTCCGGGCGCCCAGCCTCCTGCTGCCTGCTTCGTCTGTTGGCGCAACCACCTCCTCTCCGCCTGCACAGCAAACTGCAGATCGGCCGCTTGGTACCTCGTCCTCTGCTCCAACTTTGGGTCTGGGGCATTCTTTTTAGCAAGTTTTAGGCTCATCTCCTTCTTCTCAAAATGCCCCCCTTTCAAAGCTTCTTTGTGCGCAGGGCATTGGGGTCAAATGATGAGTCAGGCCCAAGTGGCCTAGAATATGATGAGCCAGATCCAAATCCACCAGGGAAGCCCAGGTCCAGATCCACGGAGTGACCAAGTCAAGGCAGGCATCTACGTCGCTTTGGAAGCAGTCCCGCTTCTACCAATTCCTACGGAGAATATCTCACCTGCCTCCACCTGGCCCGTCCCTCGAGGACAGCTCTGAGGCTCCAAAGAGAAGTCGTCCCCATCTGTTAGGGGATGACTATAAATAGAGGAGCCCTCTTATCACTGAAAAAAGGGATGAACATCTTACTCTCTCTCTCTCGCTTGTAATCCACCTTATCAATAAAAGATCACCATATTTCAAAGTGGACGTAGGTCATACAGACCGAACCACTATAAATTCCCTCTCTCTCTCTCATTTATTTACTACATTTTCACCTAGCATTTATCACTTGACCGGTGGTGTCCGAAACCTATTTTTGGCATCATCAAATCACATCACTAAAAAGTGCTTTTGGCACTACTAACTCAAGGTTTTAAGGTTTTACCCTGAAATAAAAAAGAAAAAATAAGGCTTTAAGACGGAAACTTTAATAATACTATTTCTTAACATTTTGAAGACCTCTAAGTCATTTTGGTAGTATCCTGTTTTATTTTATTTTTACAAAATCTGATCATTAATACTGTGGAAACTAGCAAAACTTGGTTTTAGGTTAAATTTGAACATGTTTTGGTTTAATGATTTTCCGGATTTGATTAAACTAATGGTAGTTTCCCTGATGTAGTTCCTCCTTGTAACCTTTTGTTTAATGAAATTATCCCTTCTTTTACCAAAAACAGCTCAAGGTTTTGACTGGTCTCTCCCTTCCATTCAGTTCATGACCAGTTTGTAACATTTCACTGAGTTATTCGATGTGTCTAAAACATTTTGTAAGACTTTTGTTAGATTCTTAATTATGCACAAGGTACTGGTAGATTTTCCTCATGCAGTCATGTTCTCGTTCCGTTTCTTCTTTGTAACTAAATCCACATATTCATTTTATGAAAAAAAAAAAAAACACGAAAATCCACATATCTATCTCTACTGCCTAGACTTTTAACTTCTAATTTTTTTTTGAATGGCAAACATTCAACTCCATACAACAAGAACGGCCTCTTATCACAATGGTAAGAGGTGCTCAGTTCTCGCATTCCCTCATCTGAGCGCTCTCTCATCTTACATATGGTCTCCATCATCTTCAGGTGCGGAACCAGGACCAAGGCAATGGTGGGGGGTGCATTTTGGATTTTTTTTTTCTTTGGGGGGCCCATTGCTAAATAATGGGTTTAAGTTTTATTTAATCTTAAGGGGTTTTTTGTAAATTAGGGGGGGGCATGGCCCCTGTCAGCCCCCCTCTAGTTCCTCCCCGGATCATCTTACCTGAGGTCTACTACCCTCACTCAAGGGCGGGATCTTAGCCCTCATAGCAAGGGATCCAACTCTTGTGTGGTATGCCCCCCTCTAGTTCCTCCCCGGATCATCTTACCTGAGGTCTACTACCCTCACTCAAGGGCGGGATCTTAGCCCTCATAGCAAGGGATCCAACTCTTGTGTGGTAAAAAACGTCTTTAATAAATGCATAACACATTAACATTCCACTAGCCATTCCCCACTTTCCCAGACACTTCAATGACCTTATTCACTACATTTAACACAAATCATCATTTTATTATACAATTGTACATTAATTAGGCCTAAAGGTGGGCCCCGATCACCTTATGAAATAAGTTTTTTTGTTTAGATTTTTCTAAACAAACTAATTGTAAATTAGAACATAAAAACTAGAACTTTTATTTTAGTCCTTAATTTAATTAGCTCTTTTTAATTAAATTAGAATTTCCAAACACCCCTTTACTGATTTCACGTTTATTTTATTATAAATATTTTATATTGTCCTATACATATAGTATTTTAAATAAGGGGCCAACTCTCCTAAGCTGAAGCTTAAGATAAGGTAAGCTGAAGTAAGCTCAATTACGTAGTGGGGCCCACTTGGGGACCCATATGGAGATGGAGGTGGGGGGATTTCAAAGACTCGTGGTTTCTATCATCTCCATCTGGGCACCAAAAGTTTAATGGTCAACGATCTATTCGGATTGGTACATAGTCGATCCAACGGTCTAGTAAATTCGGATTTGACCAAAAGTTGGTGGGCTTGTGCAATTTAAGGGGGTCGTGTGTTTGGTCCATTTGGATGAATCAAGGATGGGCCTTAGAAGTGTTAGCTTACGGAATCATATCATAAGCTTAAGCTTAGGAGAGCCTTACTCTTTAAATAAACATTTAAATGCAAATCTCATCATTTTGTTATAAAGTAATTGTAGAAGATGTATGAAAAATGTTCACGTATCAGCAAATTTTATATTAATCACATGCGATTCAGCTCATTAAACCCAACTTAGATACACGTCCATTAGTGGGAGGAAAGCAAATAAAAAGGTCTTCATGCAACTACCCATCAATTAAAAAACTAGTCTCATCAACTTATCGCAACCCTCATTTTAACAATTTAGAAATCGAATGGCATTTTAGGTATAAATATTTTTAGATTCAATTAATCAAATGGCCGGTTCAATGAATATAAGATTTGGCTCCACACCAAAAATCATGAAATGACAAGTGTGAAAGTGGCTACATGGATCAAAAGTGGCCCCCATAAAGCCTCATAGGGGAACATTTTCCCCCAACATACTAATGCATACATTTTGAAAAAAAGGGTTATGTTTATTGAAAATGGAGAGACCTTTTTCCCGGCCAGTCCCGGTCACACGTGACCCAATGTATAAAGGGTGCAAGGTGTCGCTCGTGCAACCAACAAAAGCGGGTATTTTCGTATTTCGAGGACGAGGCAAAGTCACTTGGGGTTATTTTAGTAATTACCTAATCTTCTGTTTAAAAAAGGCCCGAGCCGAGCGTGGGGGTGGCGACGTGGAAAAGCACAGATTCCGAGCTCGCAATCAATACAACATCGGATCCTGGCTCATCACACTTACAGAAGTGGGTCCAATGGAAAAACTCTAATAATGACTCAAGTTTCTCCCTTATTTTAGAAAAGAATACAAATTTCTTATTAAAGTAGGACCTAATTATTTAATAAATTCTTAATTAAGAACATTCAATCATTTAAAGGTATTTATCCTCAATTTTTTAAAATACCCAAATCATCTTTGATTTAAAGCAATTACATGCTTTCCATTACATGTTATTGATCGCCGTGAGAATATTGATTGTTGTTGAAAACCGAAGAATGCCTGTGAAGAAAATGATAAGAAGGTGAAGGTAGGGCTGCACGATCAGATTTTCGGTCCGATTTTTTGACCAAAATCCGGTTGGACCGGAAATGTCCTAAAATGAAGGACTGGACCGGACCACTTATAAGCGGTCCAGTCCGAAACGGTCCAGTTGGACCACTTATAAGTAGTACAGACCGCTTTCATTTTTTTTTCCTAAGCTTTTTTTTTAAAGGGCATTTTGGTCGTGTAGCTAATTCATAGGCTTTTCTATGTCTTTGGTGGGCTATGGATAACCAAAAAATACTGACTCTGACCATTATTAGATGGTCAATCATCATCATCTTATATTAAAAAATTTAAAAAAATACTTATTATTAATCCTGTCTAGGTCCGGTCCAAACTGGATCCTAAAAGGCCTAGACCAAACCGGACCGGATATAACCGGATTTGGACCACTAAAACCACAAATCCGGTTCGGTCCGGTCCGATTTTGTGGTCCAGTTTGGTCTGCGATCCGGTTTTGTTCAACCCTAGGTGAAGGAAGTGAAGAAAAATTTTATTTCAATATAACATGCTTTTAGTATTTTTAGAGAATTGAGGAAAAAATAACTTAAAATGGTTAGTTAATCTTAATTGAGAACTTTTTCAAAAACTTAAAACTTGTGTTCCTTTTTTAAATAAGATGAAAATTTAATCCCTTAATTAAAATTTTTCCTAAAAATACTACAACACGTACTATAGACACCACGTGTGAGATGAGATATAAAAGCGCCAGGTAAGACTGTAAGAGGCAGCACTACAGTTTCAAAATTTTGAATTTCCTCATGGGTCCCTCCCTCCTTATCATTTATGATATCGTAAAAGTTGTATAACACTGATCGCGCGTGCTCTGCTCTATAACTGAAAAAAGCTCTCAAATTCAAAAAAAAATTACGCAATTACAAGCCCTTCAATTGGGGCAATGGGGACACACTTTTTATTTCCTTTCAGATATGCCTCAAAAAGCTTTTTATGTAACTGAAATAGAGATGGAAGGAGCCAAGGAGGTAATTATTATAAGGTGAAATAGGTTTGACCACAATTATATTGATTTTTGACTGCCCTAGGAGGAAAGTCAGCATAATGCCACCTGCAAAGTTAGTTCAGAACACTACAAAATGGTTTTCATTTATTTAGAGTGCAATTTATGGTTAGCTATATTTTACGAGAGGTCCACAGGTGCATTTATAATTGACGAATGATGTGACATGCAAACCACATGATGCCCACTCTCTTTAATTCTTTTCCTTTCATAATCCATACTTGACCCATCTTCATTTCCAGATTGTGAAGACATTTGGTGCATCTTTAGCTCAAATACAATAATAATAATAATAATTATTATTATTATTATTATTGGTAGTATAATTTTTTAAAATAGTTCTGAGACTCAGGAGCCATGTGATATTTTATATGAATTTTTTTATGGTCATAGGATAGTTTCAGGATCTCCTGCAGATAGTCTTGTGGGCCTCATCTAAGGCCACGATAATCATAAAAAGGTGCAGAGTTGAAAGATCTAATTCTCAAATTTGTTAGATAATCTTAACTCCTTAATCCATAGAAATGCCTTTTTGACGAGGTAGTTGAACTCACTTTTCTTATTTTATGTAAGAAAAATCACAAAATAGAAATTTTTTTGCAAAGAGTCTAGCTTCACAACAACAAAAAAAAAAAAAAGACCATGACCTTTCCTTTTCATTTATTCAAAATAAGGGCCCACACAAAGGTGCCCCAAGTTCAATAACTTCAAAATGTATCATTTTTTTTTATTTCAATCTAACACTACCAAATCATTTTGGATGTGTCAAACATAGGAGCTTGTGACATACGTAATAAAACGTGATGAGAATAAAAATTTGGATTGAAAAGAGGGGTTTGTCGTTCATAAAACAGAGAGGACAACCACACCGTTGGCACTCCTTAAATCCATTGAATATTTAATAATGATTTATAGTTGAGATCATGGGTGGGCCTACATATATGGCCTTCACGGTGGTTGCCCCAATCAGATATGGGTTCGCTTTCAGATCCCATATAAACATTCCTAGTCCACTTTCAAAATCAATATGAAAATCAAGAGTATGCTCTAAAAACCCAAATACTTATTTGTCTCCGCTCCCCTTGAGCCAAAATCCTTGGTGCACTACTAAGTAGTGATGAATTCCAAAATGCGGTAAACCCATTCAAAATTTGGCATAATATATGCTTATAAGGCTCAAGCAATATAAACTTTGATCATGCAATGGCATGCCCACATGATGCACAAGTCCGAATCATCTATCGTAGTTGTTATATTTTTATTATGAGTGGACCTATAACAATCCACCACATCATTTAAAAATTTAATTTAGGTGATTTTTTTAATTTAATTAAAATTTTAAAATCATCTAAATTTTTGAATAATGTGCACAGTACTAATAAAAAGACCTCGGGTCGAGTTATTAGTATCATAAGAAATCGTCGAAAAAATTACAGTTGGCGTTAAAAACCATTTTAATTGAGAAAGAGGCCGTCACGCTCCTCTGCCAGTCAACCTCCCTCTCACATCTCACAACTCACGACATACCGTCTCCGTCGAGTCCAAAGCGGATCTGTAATCCTACGTGTCACCTCCCGCGAGCTATTTTTTTTTTTATTTAAAAAAAAGGAATTCATTTGTCAGATTATTCAAGTAGAGCAAGAAGCATCCACGCGTCCGCGAGCTCTGTTTTTATCTCATTTTCATTAGCTTCTGTACTTGTATACTTGTATTACCTTAGCTGTTTGCATGGAGATCTTCAACTCACCTCACTTGAGAAACTACTCCCTCCCTTCTTTTTCCACCATTTTCATTTCCCTAACCCCTCTATAAATCCCAATTTCACCTACTCTAAACCCCCTCTTCAATTAGAAACCAACTCCTCATCCCTCTCTCTTCTCTCCTTTTCTCCACACTTTCGCTCCCTCTTCTCCTCTGCATCGATAGTGTAGATCTGCAAAAACATCTGAGCTTCTCAGTTACTTTAGCTTTCTGATCCAGCTTAAATGCTTCCTGATGCAAATCTGACAGAATTTCAAACCAGCGTTTCAGCTTTTCCAGCTTTCCGAATCTCTGTCGTGGTTTTATTTCTCTCCTGCTTGACTGTTTTTCACCCTCCGTCATTGCTTTCCAGTTCCACAACTCCCGGATCTGCAAAAATCGATTTGCAGAGTTGATTCTCTGAGAAATGGCTTCGTTTTCGTCCGAAACGAAATCACAACCGAGGCCATTGATGCTCAAGGATTTCCTCCGAGACGATCCGAATTCGTCATCGAACGGTTTCCGTTCGTTCCCGAGGCGATCCGACACGACTGTGAGGAAACTCCTAGAAATCGATCTGAATATAGGAGAGGCTTTCAGAGAGACGAGATTGAGCAGAAGCCGATCGAGGACGAACACGATCTCTGCGTTTCAGAAGGCGTCGGAAGCTGTCATCAACGCAGTCAAGCAATTTCCGTTTTCCTCTGCTAAGTCGCCTCCCAAACAGGGCTTTCTATCGAGAAGCTTCTCTCAGACACTAAGAAGAAGCTTCCGGAAGAAGAACGAGAAGGAGAAGCACGAAATAAGAACGAGAGTTAGAGTTCGAGACATCATCAGGTGGAAATCCTTCCGTGATGAAGAGAAAAAGATCAAGCATTTGCCCTGCTCGATCAGCGGCAGCAGCAGCAGCAACAACAGTAGCTGGAATGAGAGCGATTTCACATCAGATTTCAGCTCGGACTGCTCTGTGGAAAACGATGGTAAAAAGCATTTACCGAAGAAGACAGGAGGTGTCGGTGAGGATTCCATGGAGACAGCCACCTGCTACGGACAACCAAAGGTGAGATTTCTAATTTCTTTAATGTTGGATTGATATCGACTTGAGATTAGAGTTCTGCATGCAAATATTATCTCTGCATCTGGTTGTCTGCTGGTGTCGGGATTCATGGCTTTTTTTTAAGCTTCTGGATTCCGATTTCCCACTGTACATTCCCGTTGCTAATTTGTCTTCTTCTTCCATGTTTAGATTTTCTGCCATTAAAATATGTAATAGAGGAAGTAGCGTAGAAACTAGTCTCGTGTCTGAGAGAAAATCGTTGACTTCTCAGGCAACGTTTTACCTGCTTTGACCGGTCTCAGAGGCAATAGTAACCCTGTTTTAGGTATGTAGTCGGTGGGAATGGATGGGGGTGTTTCTGTAATATTAAAATGTTAAGAGTTCTAACTAGTTGTTTTTTTAATCTGGCTAGCTTTTGTGAGGTGGATGGATCACCTGATTCATTGCGCTGATGGGGCCCGGTTGGGTGTGGAAGATTCGAAGGTCGTAGTAATTACCAACATATAAACGTGAGGTGGATTTTGAGCGTCAGTCTTGGTAGGGGCCAGAAAGAAAAAAAAGATGGATTTGCTTGTTTGTATATTCTGTGTGTACAGGAAATTCCTCTGTTACCAATTTGAAGAAGGGTGAATTCAGATTTTAGTATACTCATCTACACCATCCAAATTGTTGGCACCGCTGTGAATGAATAGTATCCATCAACCATCTTATCTATCCATCTTTACCAATAACGAAGATATTATAATGATTTTCTTCTCATAAATCGTGTTTGTTTGTATTAAAATATGTGAGAATCGAATATATGGGGTACTTAAAAATAAGATGAAAGGTGAATTTTAAGAAAATATGATCAAATGGCATATTCTTTTAAATCCATTTTATAAAGTGTCATTTTATGCTTATTTTTGAAAATTTATTTATTTTTAACCATTCTTTATATTCCTACATATTCTAATGCAAACAAATAAACCTATAATTTTTCTATTTGTGAAGGGATCAAATTATTTTCGGAACAGGCACATTTGATTTGGAGCCGTTGTTTGAACTATCTCATTGATGTTGTCAGTTAGTATTGAATGAAAAGTAGAAATAAGAATATTAAAACGTTAGTGGGTGAAGTTAGATCGATACCAACTCAATATGAACACAGAGAGTTGGTGGAGTGCAGAAATTAAGAAATACCTTCTTTGTGTATGAAATTTTGTTAATAGCTCAACAAGTAAGCTCATTATTTATATGTCAGCACAAGAAAGCCTTTTTTTTTTTTTTTTTTTTTATCTGCTCACTCGTTGAAAACATAAGATGGGAATTGGGCTACCACTACCCACTGTATTCCTCTGCCTGCCCCCGTCTTGATTTGTCGGTTGGTCAAGGTTTTAGGTGGACTTACTTTCAAGGGCTCTGGTTTAAACTTTTCAGTAACTTCCGTTCATTTGGGAATGAATGGCTAAGGAGAATTACTCTTTTTTTGTCTTATTATGTTAGACTTATCCAATTGCCTTGTTCAGGTGGAGTTTTAATGATTTGCCTCAATAAACCAGTGGAAAAGCAAAGGCTGGGTAATTCCCAAGTTCCTAATCGCCATCAGGTTCAATTTAGCTAATAGAAAAAAAAAAATTAGAACAGAAGGGATAATAGCCAATAGGTAATAGTCATATTTTACATTACATAAAGCAAACCTTTGCCGGTACAAATCCTTATGCCAATCCATACCATCGAACTCCAGATCGTGGGCCTCTTTGAAGATGGATTGTTGATGATTTATTTATTTATTTTAAAAGCTTAGCAGTTCTATGTATTAAACTCTTCTTCTTCTTCCTCATCAGCGTCTTCTTCTCCTTCTCTCTCTAACTATTTTCTTGCATCCTTTACTCAGTGGTTGTAGATGATTTTGACGATTATATTAACATTTTCTCACAGGTTAAACAGTGGAAGGAAGATTTTGACGATTATATTAACATTTTCTCACAGGTTAAACAGTGGAAGGAAGAGGAGAGCAGAGGACAATTAGAAAGCACTTACGAGGAGGAGCAGCTGAGCCCTGTTTCTGTGCTTGATTTTTCTTACGAAGATGAGGAGATTGAAACTCGGTCATCGTCCTCATTGGAGGACAGCCTTGCCAACATGGAGAGTACGTCCATTCTCCTTTTTAATCCTAGTTCACCTACTAATGACTTGATGTGAAAATTATTAAATAAATGACTATTAGCAATAAATTAGGACACTGTCCTTTTTAACTGCTCTTACACTTGCCATGACAGTACCACTGTACGAGTAGCCTAATGTTATTTTTGTCAAGTACATATCCCACTGGGGAACCCCGGCATCATAGACGGCAAATTTATTATGTTGTGGCGCCCACTGTGCCCCCACCATATTAGTGGGTCCGCCTCCCTGAGGCATCCACCTACTTAAACTAACTTTTCTTTGCTAGATACTTAAATGCGACTTCATTGAAGGTCACAGGCAGAAGTTGCAGTGCTATTGAAGAAAGGGACATTAGCTGTATGACTATTTTTATTAGACTGGACATTTGTCCCAAAATAATTGAAGTTTAAATATTTTATACAGATTTGTTCCTATACTTACACTGTGATACCACATGCTACGACTTCAAGATATTACATATGAGAAGCCATTAAACTCGCGAGCAATGGATGAAGGGGTTAGAGGCATGAGATTATGGTCAAACTTGATACTTGGGGTAATCTCACATAGATCTTTCCATCCCCTCTGGTCCCATCCCCAAATGGGACCCATAAATGCATCCTATAAAAAGTTCTCACAGTGACTATGTGAGAACTGTTCTCACTAGAACAAAGCCCTTTAAAATACTTAAATTTTGACCACTATAAAATAAATATCAAGTTTAAAAGCAACTGTACGGATAATATTCTTAGAATAATTTACCCAATGGATTAGCTGGTATATATATTATGCGGCCAATTAATACATATTTAATCTTTTCTATGCCAGTTTCATCTAAGCTTTCATAGTACACAACGAGTGGCCCATTCTATGATGCACTAGGATCCCAAATCAATTGCCTTGGGTTGCCTGTGTACCCGTAGTGAAACTGATTGTATTAGATGGTTCAAACTCTCCTAGTCCTCAGTTACCTCTCAATTAACATCAGCCCTTGGTAAATTTCAATCCATCTAATGATGTCTTTCGTTCGGCTCCCCAGGGACAAAGCAACATCTTCTCCAGAAAATCCGTCGCTTCGAGGGCCTTGCTCAAATAGACCCTGTCGATCTGGAAAAACGGATTGCCCAATCAGAGCTGGAAGAAGAAGCAGAAGAAGTCATACTGGCGGAAGACAAAGCAGGGGACCTGCTACAGCTTTTTAAAGCAAGCTCTGAAAAAAGCCATACAAGGAATACCGATAAGCTATTGCTGGATTTCTTCCGAGAAGAATTAGCTACATCTCAAAGAAATCTAATTAGGCAACCAGAAGTAGATGGAATTGAAGAGAAGTTGTTGAGTGCAGCAAGCGATTGGATGAACGGGCACGTGGAATTGGAATGGGGTTTGCAAGATAACAGGGAGGCATGCCTTAGGAAAATGACGAGGGACCAAAGGTGGAGGAAGTTCAAAGAGGAAGAGGAAGAGCTGGCAATGGAGATGGAGAGTGGAGTATTGGGTTCATTGGTTGAAGAGCTGTTACTTGATCTCTTTCACTAACAACTCGGGGGTGGCTAGAACGACTTCAATAATAAGTGAAGCCTAGTGGGGCGTCAGAAGTATTCTAAAAAATTGACAAGAAATGGACCCACGAAATGGGCATGTTTGAAGAAATTCCGGGTGGTATTCGTTATTTACCCAAGTAGTAGTTTGGCTTTGAGCCAAGTTGCAAATGTCTATTTCCTTCAACACTCAAGATAATGACCTAAACCACCTTGAATTTCGAAGGGAAAATGCCCACGCCCTAGCATGCTTGGGATAATTACATTTTGTGATTTGTCATTTCAGAATCGAGATGTTCTTTGATTTTATGACATAATAGGTCTAGCTGTTGGTTGGAGTATATACCTGGTTCATGTAGGACAATGTCATGAGACAACAGAGGGGCATCACCTCGTGCGCCTCTAATCACTCATGGATCGAAGAGGAAAACTGCCAAGAGTATGTACATGAAATATTATAATAAGATCACATCTTGAATTTCTTATGACTTCTTTGAACACAAGGTTAACCTCCTTTTTAACCTGTCATTTTCTTTAATTTAGTCTAAGTTTTGTAACTGTAGTATTTGTAACGTAACTCATATTTTATAAGTTAAAAAGTTATCTCTATATCTTTGTGTCATTTTTATTAACTATCATTAAATAGGCTTGTATGGATAATGGATATCACAACAATTGCAGACCTTTTCTCTGGACATACCAATCAAATATGAGAAGTATGCAGAATGCTTGGAGAACATTCCCCGTTAGATTTGAACCCAAATTTCATTTTAGTTATAAAAAAAAAAAAAATCAATTCCTCACTCTGCATTACAAGCCTCGAGGTGGACTCCTTCAGAACATGGCCTTCAACTTTTCCTTTCTTCAAGAACACAGAGCGGCTGGCAACCAACCACTGCAATTGCACTTGGTGGACACGTTGCAGTGCTGTCATCTAGACCATCATGCATAAGGACAGCTCCACTGGTTTTTTTCCGTACTGGCCAGTTTTTTTAACAGTGTATAGGACCCATTCACATCTCCCTATTTGTAATTGGAGCCCTTTTCTTGCCCCCTCATATTAGTTACCTGCATCTCTCTCTCAGCGTAAAAACATCTAATTATTATGGAGAACTCTGTTGCGTCTGAATCTGGTAGTGCCGACTGCCGAGAGCCTCTGATGGGAGCAGAAGAGGAGAGGTCGGGGAATGGGGCGTGAATTGGAAATGAAGACTTTGATAGGAGCAGCGTTTATGCCCATTGTCACGTGCTTAGCACTGATCTCTTCCATCTCAGCCGGTCATCTCTCATCATGTAAGCATTAGTACTCTCTCTTTTATCTCTCTCTCTCAATCAATCAATCAATGCCAAAACAAGTATTCATCAGTCATCACCACATACAAACATACAATACAATACATTATAGTTTCATACATATATAGAGTTCCTCAACGTAGTAATATTATGGCCCATTTGTTGATGATGCTTGAGCCTTTGGATCAGAAAATCCAGCACTATATTTAAACCCGCAACATTCTATTGGTATTGGTCCTAGTTGTCCAACCCCCACAAGGCTCTGTTCCCTGATCAGATTAATTGATCTATAGATTTTAATCAGATAGATGTCCCTCTTCGGGCCAGTAATTTCATATATAGTCAACATCCACTTCCAATTGCCCAATTTCATTCACAAAATGAGTGGTCAGATAATACGTTCGGCCCCGTCACAACCAAATTCCAGATGCTATATTTGTTGGACCAACTGGACCGTGTGGTCCACGTAACTGCATGCCAAGTGGGTCTCACTTTGGACGTCAAAGCACTAATAGTTTTTTTTCTTTAAGGGTTTTTGGCTCGATTTTTTAATTTCATAATCAAAATTCAAATAATGTTATCAGAGTCGTTTGACTGTAGTCAATATTATTTTTTAAATATAATAGTATATAAAAAGTAAATACATACTTTTGAGTTCTATCATTCATGTAGAAAAAAAAAAACTCCTTGATATGCGACGTAAAAGCCAAATCCAATAATATCATGGTATTTTTTTTCTATGACATATTATTCTCATGATATTATGAAATCTGAGGTAAAAAAAAGTTAGAAAAAGATGTTGACCAGACTGAAATGACTCTGGTGACATTGTCTCAATTTTGTAAGACATGAAATAAAAAAAATTAGATTTAAGGAGAACTAATATTTAAAAACTCTGTCCCTCTGTTGACCTGCTTCTTTCCTAATTAATAGGAATAAAAAGTCCATTGCTACTCACCCAAGTTGTTAATGAGTAGAATCGAAGTTCCAGGATGGGAGGCATGGAGGGGAAACTTCGGTCAGGTAACAACATATTTAATTAATCTAGTACATTATATTTGATGTTATTATGATTGTGTGAAAATAAATTGCATTAAGTCTAACAATTTGACACGTCAATTAATTTCAAATTATGAAAATCTCATACTAATATTTCCGCTGATTATCAAAATACTTGATACAAAAAGAACGAAATACTTGAATGGTGAATTAGATTATATATGTTGATTGTACATCACAATCGTCTATATATCTAAACTAGAGAAAACCTGGTGTGGTCCAAGCTATCACAAACCAGTCAAAGCATCGAGTGATGATGGCTAGACCAATCTCTACCCAATTTGTATTGGAAATACACAACTTTGATCATGTTGTTGGCACTGGGAATCTAGTAGAGATGTGATTTATTTACCACCCGCTCGGCACAAACGCTTGTAAGTTCTCTTCTCTGTGGGAGTGAAGAATTGGATGCTTCTTTCAACCAGTCTTCTGCCAAGGATGAGGAGAGGACTTTGAGGAGGAATACATTGTGTTTGCACAGCGCGCCATGAGCTGCAGACGGAGCAGAAGCGAAGATAATCATGGAGTAGAGTTAGGCGCTTCAAGATTCCTTCAAGAAGCTCTTGGGGAAGATCTGACCAACTGTTAATCGTTTCTGCCATGCCAATTCTCAAAAATAATTTTTGGGTCATGAACAAGAAAGAATGAAAGAAAGAAGAATCAGTGGAGGAAGATACAGACAGGGGAAGAGTCCTTTCCTTTCTTAGAGCAGAGAAGAGACCTTTCCTTTATTTACTTATTTCAGGGCGTCTAGTCGAGTGTAGCAATAAAAGGAAAGGATTAATGATTTCGTTCGGAATTTCAAGGATATCGCAGTTGACCTAGAACCACGGTTTGTACTCAAAGATTGTAGGTTCCAAACTGCACTATCACACTAAGACTATAAGAGAATTAACAACTTTCCTCTAGACCCGGATGGATAATCAAGCCCAAAGGATTGGGTAAACCCTCCAATAGCACATAAAAAAAAAGGATTAGTCCTGGGCCAATTTCATATAAATTTCATTCCAATGGGTTAAGGGGAGGTAATGGATTGGGTCGGGTATATAACTACTGGTAAGTGTTTTAGCATTACACCACACCAACCCGACCCATTTATTAATGCAATTATAATTTCCTAGCTGAACCCCAGCCTGGTAATTAATTAGTCACCTCCAACCCTTTAACCAAGTTGGTTCAATGTGGATTAGAAGGTTATAATGAAATTGGCGATCGGGTTTGGGCCCAAATTCAACAAACTAGTTAAAACTGTCAAAGCAAACTTGTTTGGAATTTATCCGTTTGGAATGTAGGGGATTTGAATCACGATGGCAGGCAGATTTGATTAGGTTTTTTAGTGGGCTGGTGCTTCCTTTGATCATAACAGTCTTTTGGTTTTCTTGGTGTTTGGAAAGTAGGTTATTTGATTTGGTTAACTCCAGTGCAATTGTGGTTTCTCTTTCCACAGGCATGACACGGGTTGGTCCTTGGTTCAAGTTAACCCACAGGCCACAGTGCTGTCCTACTCCGCCCATGTAGCCCAAACAAAGATACAAAGTAAAAAAAGGGCTAGGATAATGAGTAGAAGTATATATAAAAAAAAAAAAACCTAGAACTAGAGAGTAGAAGTATCAATCATAACTCAAGAAAACAAGTTAATGAAGTCTTCAACGATAGATTGCGATTTGTTAGAGTCAAGATTTTCGTTTAAAGGGGGCAGACCTAAAAAGGCCGTTAGACTTTACGGACAAACCCAATATTTCATCTGAGGTTTTAGGGCGAACCCAAAGTTTTCATATAGCTTTTGGAAGTTGATCC
Organism: Litsea cubeba; assembly: GCA_012931725.1. NCBI lineage: Eukaryota > Viridiplantae > Streptophyta > Magnoliopsida > Laurales > Lauraceae > Litsea > Litsea cubeba. Next base: position 65,834,499 of record CM022951.1, read on the forward strand.
AAATTTTTTATATGGGGTTTGAAAGTGAACCCGAGCTAGACCAGGTTGGACCACCCCTAAAAGCATGTGTGTAGGTTTGCCGGTACCCATTACCCTCATATATGTAGTTAGGTTTGTGAGTTTTGCATACTCTTTAGGGCATGTTTCTTTTGTGGAATTTCTACTAGGAGTCTAGGAATTCACCATAATGGAAATTTCTGAACATGATGTGACATCTTGTCCTCTAAAATCTCCAAATGCCATGTTCTTTTATTAGCATTTTTGAATTCTAGCCACATGAGAGGTCCCAAATGACCTTTGGGGATCCAAGAATTCCACCCCCTTTGCATTTTTGTGAAATTCCTACATGCTTAAGTCCAAGGGAGCATGTAGGAATTCCACTATGTTTGAGAATTTAGAAATTCTCCGGAACAGGCCCTAAATCTGACGTTTGGGAATTCAGAAATTCCCTATAATAGGCCCTAATTTTGACAAGAGTTCAATATGTTAGGAATTTTTCGACATGATGGGACATCTTGTTCGCTGACATTTGCAAATGTTATATTTCTTTATAAGCATTTTATAATTTCAGCTATATGAAAGGGTCTCAAATGACCTTTGGAATTAAGATATTCCAACTCCTTTGCCTTTTGATTGAATTTTTGGATGCTCAAGTTTAGAGGTGCATCCGGGAATTTCATTATTATCAGAAATTCAAAATTTTTTCAAACACAAATTCCTTTATTCCAGCAAAGAAACAGCCCTAAATCAGACAATTTTTTTTTATGAGACTCAGTATAAGATCAAACAAACAAAAGCTACTAGCAATTCCCAAGGAAGATGTGAGGCTTTCATGATGACAATGTTGTTTCAGTTGACCTGAATAAACAAAGGAGAACAATTAAGCAAGCAAGTAAACATGTATATATTTGCATGCATTGCCCTAAAATGCAATGAGTTACTAATATTTCTTTCACAAAATAGCATCTAAATTATATAGAACAAATGAACCAAGGAATTCCTTTCTTCTTCCTTCTTTTTTTATCCATAAATAGTAATTACCTTTCTAACATTTCCATCAGGAAATAGAAAAATGAGTACATATTCTACAAAATGTAATGAAAGCAAGGAAAAAAAGTGAATTTTCTTTATTTTGAAAGCAAACAAGTGGTGTTATATATATAGACCACCAGGAGGTCATTGAAAAGACAGATGACCAGACTACAAGATTAATAAAATACAATTGTGCCATTTTCTTGAGAAAATCTCATGGAGACAAAGAAATGATTTGTCATTTCAAAGTTGCAACTTTAAAAACTAATGTCCAGTAATTGGAGAAACTCCATCTTTGTAATTTTTTTCGAAAGATTTCAAAATTTAGCTATTTATCGCAAAAGGTCATCGCATATTGGGTAGCACTAACGAGGTCCTCTTGCTAATTTTTTATATTTTTTTATACTTTTGTCTAGGCGATAATAGTGTCACCATGGGCGAATTTTTTATATTTTTTTATACTTTTGTCTGGGCAATGATAGCGTCACCATGGGCGACACCAGCGTCGCTCTTCAGAACATCTTCTAATGTCTTCTTCTTTCCTTCCTTCTCATATTTCTCCATCTTGTCCACATGGAAGACTCCCACCTAACCTGCATCCAGTCGAATGGTAGGGATGCAACCTACTTGGAGACCACCATCAAGAGATTGGAATTAAAAAAGAGACCCATAAAGTGGGATTAAAAAAACCCATTGATGTCTCTGAGATCGAATGGGAGCAACTTCTACCCTAATTGTGTCCTCTCCTCATTTTGGGTGGTGTTCAAACCATCCCAACCTCATCCTCTCGTGCCCCTTACCTGACATAGTGGGAAGACGCACTAGTGGCCTGTGATGAATATGATAGTTTCTCTGCAACATCCCCATCTATTGATACTTAGGCAACTGTATTAGATGGCTCTACCATTTATTGTATACATTGCTTAATGAGGTCGATCAAATGGTAGTCATGCTTTCTTTTTCTTGGGTCTGCAACTTTACAGGTAACGCCACATTTGAATGATCCTAGACATATCCACTGGCGGCTCCAGGAATTCGAGTCAGTGGGGTCAACAAAAGATTTATTTTTCATAAGTTCATTTTTTTTATATTTTGGTAGATAGATGGCCCATTAACTTAGGCATTGAATGTGGTCAAAATCTTCCATAAGTTCAATTCATTAATTTTTTTTTTAAATAAATTTTCAAATGCCAGTTTTTTTTTTTAAATAAATTTTCAAATGTCAGTGGGGTCAATTAACCCCACTCACATCAGCGCCGCCCCTGGACAAATCTCTCAATTGCCTTATATGGGCTATGCCCACGTTGGACGAAACATTCCTGTCTCCACAGTCTTTTCCATGGATATGCACTTGTTTGCAATGCTATCAGTCCCTTAGTTTTAAATGCTGCCATGTATATAGTAATGTGACACTGTTCACTTGGACTTTTGAAGGTGGTTTACAGCCAACACCGTGGAGAAATAGAAGGAAGAGAGGAAGAAGACGACATTAGGAGATGTTTTGACAAGCGTCGCCCATGGTGACGCTATCGTCGTTTAGAAAAAACTATAAAAAAATATAAAAAATTGATAAGAAGACCTCATTAGTGCTACACAATTTGCAAGGACTTTTCGTGATAAATGACTGAATTTTAGAATTTTTTGAATAAAATCCTCTTTCTTTTATAATGTCACCCAGATAAATTTCTTTTTTGCAGATTTTACTTTGAGGATTTTACCGGAAAATACCCGGTATATGGACGTCGCACTTGGTAGTGCCTCGAAATATTTTCCATACGGTATCATTCCTCCTACCACTTTTTTTAATTTTTTAATATTTTTTTAGAGCGACGATAGCGTCTTTGAAAGAAGAAAATAAGTGACGCTATCGTCACGCATCATCTTCTCCAAAACCTCTAACTTCTGCAAATCGTGTCACATGGAGACCGCCCCATACTATCCTGAGCCCATAGAAACCATCATGCAAGACGTATAGAATGATATAGTCCTCGGAATTACACATTGGCAGAGCCCCAACTAATACACCTACTTCCCGTCGAGCGGCAGCACCGCCGGCTTCCTCGGTGAGATGCTCAGTACCGGCTTCAACGTGGTCGACTTCAACTGGATGTCATCTCCCACCGCGACGGAGCTCGAAACCATTGTAATGGACTGGCTCGGCAAAATGCTCAAGCTCCCCAACTCCTTCCTCTTCTCAGGCGACAGCGGTGGAGTGTTGCAGGGCACCACCTGCGAGGCCATCCTCTGCACCCTCACCGCCGCCAGAGATCGGATGCTCAACAAAATTGGGAGAGAGAACATTGGCCAGCTGGTCGTTTAAGGGTCCGACCAGACCCACTGCGCGCTCCAAAAGGCCGCCAAGATCGCCGGAATCTTCCTTCGGCCGAAGGGAGAGGGTTTTGACTTTCAATTCTATAGTAATTCCTTCAAGATCGCCGAAATCTTCCCATGCAACTTCCGCGCCGTCCAGACATCGAAGAAGACTGCCTTCGGTCTATCACCTGAAAATCTACAGGACGCAATCAACAAAGACCTCGACACAGGGCTATTGCCACTGTTCCCCTATGTGCCACGGTGGGGACCACTTCATCGACGATAGAGGCGATGGGGATGAGCAAGATGAATTTTTTCACTGGCATTTGATGGATTCGCACGCATTTCTGGTGGAGGTAGAGTCCAAGCCCGAACTGGCGAGAAAGTGGTTGAGAACCCTATTTTTGGATGAGATGAAGAGGGACACTAGCGTCACTAATTTTCACACCAAGCGACGCTAGCGTCACTCGTTTTATATTGGAAAAAAAAAACAAAACAGGGTCTAACGGGCCCCGTTTGTGTAGTGCTATTTCCGAGGCACTATCCAGTTCGAGTATTTTTCAGTAAAAACCTCTTTTACTTTTTATATATCACATTGCTTTGCAGGGGCAAAAAATTAAAATGAATTCTTAATTTTAGTATTTCATTCATCTCCAGTTGGATATAATTTTAGAGATGTGTGCCGGCCATTCATTCTTAAGCGGCTCTTCGCAGTATATTGCAATTTTCAATAAAGAAATCACATGGTGGGTGCTCATGTTTTTTCGACGCAGTTGATGTACTGGTGTTGGGGTTCGCAAATTTGGTGGCTGATGGGATATCAATGGGCTTTAGCGATTTTGTCTCGAGCAGTACTGAGAGAGAAATGGCTGCTCGGGCAAGGTTGGCAACAGAGAGGAGATAACAAACCATGCCCAGCCACAACAAATGGAGCTTCTACATACTTACCAAGCACTTGGAATGGATCCAGAGGATGCTAGGACTGTAAGTTGGTCAAGTCATTTTCTTCACATTTCCTCCTCCTCTACTAGTGAAGATTTGTTGTTTTCACTTCATGGGAAAGGGTTTGGTATTGGAATCACATATGATCTATGTGATTTTTAGTTGGATCGGCATGTTCACATGCTTTAGTAGTAAATGCCAGCTCCATATATAAAAATCAACCAAATGCTTTGAATGGGCTATCATGCCTACTCTGTATTGAATTCATGTGGCGAAAGATGACCATTCGATGGCCCCTTCTCGATCTTCGATCTTATCCTTTAATCACTTTTTAATCCACAGCTTCAATTATTGCGAAGGCATTGTTAGAAATCCAACAAGTTTAATATCCGATTAAACAAATGGGCACTAAGGTTGAAGTATTGAACTTGGTTCTAACATGTGAATCTTAAGTTTCTGCATTATCTAACTTGGTTCTTGTGTGGGGATATTTTCGAACTCACTACAGTGCCCGCCAGATGCTCTATCTCGGATTTCTGAACCGGCCTCCTCCAGCTCGGCAGGGCTCAGTTTCGGCAAAAGGGCTAGCCTCCAGCTCGGTCAGTGGTTCCACTTGGGCCGTATACTCATAAGCTTCACTTCGGCAGGGCATCCTCAGCCCGGCCAGGGGCTTCAGGACGCTTCCTCATCTCGGCCTCCTCCAGCTCAGCCTCTATGGAGACTCAGCCTTCTTGCAGAGCGTGCGACAAGACAAGAGCACCGCCCATAGTCCCTGACAGATCGCCGTCCACAGCTCCCAAAGCGCCATGATAAGGCTCGATGGAACTGCAATTAAAGAAAAGTAGGTTACGATGAGACTGCGCCTCCCTAGTACCTGACAAAGTGGGCTATGACAAGACAGTCAACCACCTCCTTGCCTCCTCTCTTCTTCTATATAAGCACAGCTACAGCTCCAGAGCAGGGGGAGGGCCAACAATTACACCACACTACTGGTATAATCTTCTTCCCCAAAATCTCCATCCTAATGCTTAGTTCCCACACTGACTTAGGCATCGGAGAGCCTTGCGCCGCCCATGCCAGGGTCCTTTGATCCCCTCTCTGTTTCTTTCTCCCCTTTCAGGTTCCAGGCAACTGATCTTCATCAGTTCTTTGGATAAGTCCTATCAGGTACCCCCTATTCTTGTGAGTTACATTTTTTGCACTTACAATTGGCGTCGTCTATGGAAAACGGCTACAAAAAGTCATCTTCCCAAACACCATGCATCGAAGAACCAGAAAAGGGAAAGAGCCAGCAAGCTTGCACTCTCAGTCCGGTTCATCTCCAAAAGGGGTGACATCACCTTCCCCGCAAGACAGCCTTCAACTGAGAAATCTTCAACGAGGCAAACTCCGTCGTCAGATGGACGACGAAAAAACCTGCTTCTCGCGAGGGTCAAGGCCCGAAGCCTTATCATCCAAGAGCATGACAAACTGATTCGTCAACTACAGCAGCAGCTGCAGGAAAGAGAGGCAACTTCAACTCCATCGTCCCAATCTCCTTCAACTTCAAAGAAACGAAGGCAAAGATCAGGAGTCGATGCTCATCTGAATGAATGGCTCGACCGACGAGTCGGGCGAATAGTACAGCAGACCATGGAAACAGCTGGTCTCAATCTCACCTGAGGTCGGTCAGACCCCTACTACTCTGATCTCGACACGTCTCCTTTCTCTCCAGAAATCAGAAACTTCCCCCTTCTTGAAGATCTCAGCGTCCCGAGGTTCGTCGTCTACGATGAGACCTTCGACCCAGTAGCACACCTCCAGCACTTCATTCAGAGGATGTCGGTGTGGCGCGATGCAGGCCACCTGAACTGCAGAGTCTTCTCTTCCAGCCTCGGGGACCTCCCCCTAAAGTGGTTCTGCGCACTCTCCCAAGGATCGATCAAAAGTTGGCAGCAGCTCCGGAGTTCCTTCATGACGAAGTTCCAAGCTCACATGGTCATCCCCAGGTCGGCCACCGACCTGATGGCCCTCATAATGAAGCAGACCGAGAACGTTACGCAGTTCGCCAAAAGGTTCTGGACTGTCTACAGCCAGATCGAATATGCCTCAGATATAATAGCAGTCATGTCTTTCCAATAAGCCCTCCTACCAGGCAACGAGCTTCGGAGGGACTTGGTCATGCATCCCGTGGTCACTATGGCAGCACTGATAACCAGGGTAAACCGGTTCGTCAGGCAAGAGGCAGACAAAGCCCGAGCCCAGGAACTCTTGGACCTCTACAAGAACAACGAGACAGCCTCTAACTCGACAGTCGCCTCCAGATCGGCAGACGTCCCCGTCTCGGCAGATGACCCCGGCTCGGCAGATGACTCCGGCCAGGCAGATGTGCTTGGCTCGGCAGAAAGTCTCCTCTAGCTCGGGGGGCTGCTAAAACTTCCTATCTTCCTTCAGCTTTGATCACCCGTTAGCTTTGATCGTACGACCCTCTAACGTCTCCATGCACGGTCCTCTGCAGTTAGCTTCGATGGCGTGACCAGCATTTGCGGCACGACCCTCTACTGCCGGCTTCGATCGCGCGACCATCTACCGTCATTCTTGATGGCACGGTCCTCTACCGTCTTCATCTAGACTTTAGGCCACCGAGCTCACCCTGGGGTCATTTTTTACACTCAGGCGTGACTCGCATTCCGCAACAGAGCCACCGAGCTTACCCTGGGGTCGTTTTTTACACTCAGGCGTGACTCGCGTTCGGCAACAGAGCCACTGAGCTCACCCTGGAGTCATTTTTTACACTCAGGCGTGACTCGCGTTCGGCAACATAGCCACCGAGCTCACCCTGGGGTCGTTTTTTTTTTTTTTACACTCAGGCGTGACTCGCATTCGGCAACGGAGCAACTGAGCTCACCTTGGGGTCGTTTTATACACTCAGGCGTGACTCGCGTTTGGCATCGGAGCCACCGAGCTCACCCCGGGGTCGTTTTATACACCCAGGCGTGATGCGCCGACCTCGGGTTCATACACCCAGGCTTCTCAAAAAGACTGCTCTGGCGTACCATCCAGGCTCCTCCACCTCGGCCAAAGAGACTGCCCCACGTCTCCACTTCGGCCAGTGGCAGCTCAACAAGAATGTCGAAGGGACTGTTCCATATCACCTCCTCGGCCTCATGCTGATCTCGGCCACACTCATTCTCGGTGACAGCATCAGAATCGCGGCCAACGAGAGCACCTCTGGTTACGGGCGAGTTGGTCATCTCTCGGTTTTCGACAACAATGCCAACAAGACTACGGTGGCCTCAAACTACTAGCCAGGCATGTCCCAATCTCGCGATTGGTGACGAACCAGTTAGATGAAGACCGCCAAGCTCAAGTTGAAAGCATCTACAGACTTCGCCCAATTGGCCACAAGCATAAAGCAGGGTTCACCCATCATGACACGTAGCTTCTGACCTCCAAGAGCTTTAGGACTCCAGGAGCTCAGAAGCTGGGGGCTATTGTGTGGGGATATTTTCCAACTCACTACAGTGCCCGCCAGATGCTCTATCTCGGATTTCTGAACCGGCCTCCTCCAGCTCGGCAGGGCTCAGTCTCGGCCAGCCTCCAGCTCGGCCAAGTGGTTCCACTTGGGCCGTATACTCATAAGCTTCACTTCGGCCAGGGCATCCTCAGCCCAGCCAGGGGCTTCAGGACGCTTCCTCATCTCGGCCTCCTCCAGCTCAGCCTCTATGGAGACTCAGCCTTCTCGCAGAGCGTGCGACAGGACAAGAGCACCGCCCATAGTCCCTGACAGATCGCCGTCCACAGCTCCCAAAGCGCCATGATAAGGCTCGATGGAACTGTAATTAAAGAAAAGTAGGTTACGATGAGACTGCGCCTCCCTAGTACCTGACAAAGTGGGCTATGACAAGACAGTCAACCACCTCCTTGCCTCCTCTCTTCTTCTATATAAGCACAGCTACAGCTCCAGAGCAGGGAGAGGGCCAACAATTACACCACACTACTGGTATAATCTTCTTCCCCAAAATCTCCATCCTAATGCTTAGTTCCCACACTGACTTAGGCATCGGAGAGCCTTGCGCCGCCCATGCCAGGGTCCTTTGATCCCCTCTCTAGTTTCTTTCTCCCCTTTCAGGTTTCAGGCAGCTGATCTTCATCAGTTCTTTGGATAAGTCCTATTAGGCACCCCCTATTCTTGTGAGTTACATTTTTTGCACTCACAGTTCTTTCATGTGAATTGTGAATGAAGTTGGTGAGTGTGTTATCCAAATACAAAGACATATTGATAGATGAGAAGATGGCAGCCCAGAAAGGAACGCTACCGCCCCACCAAACAGAGAAGCCATGGAAAAATGGTGTCATAACCTTTGTCGCCTTCCTTGTTTTTGGGAGCGCGGAGCGCCCCTCTCCTCTCATTCATCATCCTTATTCCTTTCACAAACAGTTGAATCTGTGAAGTTCGCCGGCCTCTCAGCTCTCTCCCTCGCGCTTCTTGGACTAGCCAAAGCCAAAGATAGCAGGACAGAAGTACATATTATCTGTTGCAGTTACCCTCTTCAACGGTGCCATTGCGGCCGCCTCTGCTTACTTAATTGGGTGGACGCTCAGGAATGTAGCTGGCGGCCTCCAAGATTGAGCAAAAGAAACTTGTAACAAGTTTCTTGATTTCAACATGGCCTCTGTTTTGTATAGTTTCGTGCGCCTTGTTCTTGGCTGCAAGGATGTGAGCCCTATGGTTTGAAAAGGTCTTGTTGGTCAATAAATATTTGATAGCACAAAGAAAAACTTTGGAAGAATAGCAATGGACTTGCATGTTTGGTAACAACCAAGGAATCCACTTCATGAGATTTGATGATTTTTCACTGCCTCTGGTAAGAGGATTTATATGACCGAGCATTTTAACATCAATATTGGTGATGCAAATAGCTGTGAAAATTTGTTAATTATTGGTGCATAAAATCTATGAAAATTTTGGAGAAAGACGGAATCCAAATATCCGGAAAATCACATGAGAAATCACATGAGCCAAGACTCAAACCAAGGATAAACGAATAAGAACAATAAAAAAAATAAGGGAGAATAAAATAACTTCATTCAAAGATGATAAGCATTACAAGCTTAATTGGGGCAACCAGTACTTGCGCAAGATATGGACTCGTTGTTGATGTAATTTCACACTCTTCTCTGCTTACTCAAAAAGTTTTATAGGCATAATTGTGAAGGGGTCACCCACATGCATGCATATATATTGGTGATTGAAGAAATAGCTCATATAATAAGGTGATTATATGGGAAAAGAAGATTAGTGGTGGACTATGAGAAAGATAAGAAATGATTGAATGAGAGTATTGAGATGTATGGGAGTGTAAGACTGGTGTATGGAGAAATAATGGGAGCAATGAGGTGTATGGGATAGTATAAGATTGGTGTATGAAAGTGATGGAATTAATGTGGTATGTAGGAAGTGTAAATTTAGCGTACATAGAAATGGATGTTGGTAATGGTTAGGTGTGAATTGCATGGAAAGTGAGGATAATGGTGTGACAACAAGAAAAGATGGAAAAGTAGTTGAGTGGAGAAAAGTAATTAAGAGAGAGAGAGAGAAAGTATGTGACATGTGTCATCTAGAAACGTGCAAGTGAGACTTATATGCAAACGACCAAAATACCCTCAACACACAAAGCTACATAAATAACTTCATTGCAACACAAAAAATAAAAAGTACAGAAAACAAGAAATTAGACTAAGGAATTTATGAAAAACGCAATTTAAAATCTTAACAAAAAATGAGGATTTTCAAACCATATGGGTGAAGGTTAGACTTGAAAATTCTAAAAAGATAAGGATTCCAACTGACCCAATTCCTAGAGGATGTACAATTGCAAATGTTTGCAAAAGCCACTGAGGAATCATTGAGGATTTGATTACCAAACCTTACATAAATATTGGGGGATTAAAAAATAAGAAAAAAAGTGGTTTGGGCTGGTATACAGTATACTTTTACAGGCTTTTAATTTAAGGTTATGAAATGAATAGTAAGCAAATAAAGGGCGCCATAGTTCTACTCTAATTGTCCATCTCAGGATCTTAGACCATATAAGTTTGAAGACTTTTTTTCTTCTTATTTCTCCTATTTCTTGAGAACCTCGCGCACCCTTTTGCCTTTCGTGGTCGTTGATGTCTTTATTTAGTTTTATTTTTTATAAATCGGTGAGGAAGATGTCCTTATCTTGTATGGCTAGCAGACTTCAAAGTAATTTAAATATGGTTAGCCAGCATAGCTAGCAGCGTTCATAGTAATTTAAATATGGTAGAGATTTCAGATTGAAAGTAATTTCCTCCTCCAGTCAAGTTTATGGGTTCCAACATGAAGTTGGTTCTCTGGGGACTCAATTTGGTCCACTTCTAATCAGTGTAACCGACTATTAACAGTTACTCTATCCGCCTGTACCCCGTTTACATTTACAATTTACAATCTCCACATGACCCTGTCACCAAGATAGAAAATAAATTTATAAATTGTTAAAATTTGGGCCATGTTTGTTTCCCTTAGAATAAATGGGGATTCATGACATAAATGAAAATAAAAAGGGAATGCCATCAAATAACCTTTTTCTTAAGAACAGTGGAAAGGGAATACTCAGCCATCACTTAAGAAAGTCAATGTCTCATCTGCAGTTGCTTAATATCCATCACCCCTCACTTAATCTCTTTAATAATCATTTGGTGGAGCTCAGTTTACGATGAATTTCTATTATTCAATTCCTACTCTATTCTAATGCAAACAAACAAATAAGCACCTAATGTTTTTGGATTAAGGATTAGGATGATCTAGTGAAGGTAGCTTTTTGTCTAACCTTATTCATTATGAGACCTTCCTTTTCCATCTAGCTATCCTTTTTGATAGACATACATCTATGACGGTTCACGAACTGGAATGTATTGACCACGCATGAATAGTTTGTGGTTTGCTTGCAGGTGAAAAAAAATCTTGTATACTTTTAGAGCCTATTTCTTTACTAGAATTCAAAGAAGGAGAGCGCTACACAGTGCCCAGACATTTTTTAGGAGAAAACGATCATCTTAGTTGGGCCCTCTGGAATGCATGATGATCATGGAAGCCCATTGGATGGAAAGATCCATGTAAGGCTTACCCATATACAAAATCTTGACGATCCATGTAAGGCCTACCCATATGCAAAATCTTGACTCCATTAGATCATCCTAACGTTTTGATCCATGACCCTACAATTTAATGACTTAGGTATCATTTTATTATGATTTCAATCCCAATGGTGAGGAAAAGTTAGATGATTGTCAAACTTGGACTTATGACCATTCATCGGGGGGGAGGGGTGAGGGCCCCGTGACAAAAAAAAAAAAGTGGGGCAAAAAAATGGGCCTTTTTAAAGTGGGGCGTTTTTTTTTAGAATTTCCCTTCAAAGAATTCCTATGACCATTCATGGGGGGGAGGACCCCGTGACAAAAAAAAGTGGTGCAGAAAAATTGGCGTTTTTAAAGTAGGGCATTTTTTTAGAATTTTCCTTCAAAGAATTCCTATCTTGGAGAATTTCTCCAGCATGTGGAATTCCTGAATTCTCCTGTGCACTTTAGCATCTAGAAATTCCTTAAAAAAAGCAAAGAGGTTGGATTCTAGAATTCCAAAGGTCATATAAGACTTTTTAGGTGGTTGAAATTTTGGAATTCTAGTAAAAAAGAATGACAACAAAGTGTATTTGTCCAAAGGGAAGATTTTACAGTAGAGAGGATATTATTTTGATCTTTTGTGCATTTCTCTGTTTTGACATTTGGTGATTATTTTTCGTAAGTAAGGAAAAAATAATTAATTTTTTTTAGCATGGATGATTTTGATTCTTGGGGGCGGGACATGAATACAAGATCCTTGTCTCGTGGAAATGGAAATCCATGGAGCAGATAGTTACATTTTCTACAAGAGAAAAGTATCTCACCAAACAAAAGAAGACCTAGTTGTATGACAATTAAAATAATTCTACACTCAATTGCAAATCATCTTGTTGCACAAATGTACCCTGAAATTTTCTAATAGAGCCTTTTGTTTTTACAGTGTGCAAGTCATTTTACTTAAAATAGAGTAAAAGTGTCTCATCAAAATTCAAGTATACCTTTGATTGATTGAGAGATTTTGACGTTTTGTAATTTCAGAGAAGAAAAAGGGCTCCATTTCTTTCTGCAGGGGGGCCAACCATGATCAATCCAAACCCTCTTGCCCCAATTTATCAGGCAATGGGGATTGGGAATGACATTATATATGAGTATGTGTTGGGTCACACTACAAAGTGCTTGTGGGATACACTCACTAAGTATCGGAAGGGAACTCAGAGCAAGACTTGGACCCAACATGGCTCCATCGTTGGGGGGTGAAAACAGGTATTCCTGGATTTGGACTTCAGAAATACTAATAGACTCAATCTTGACATGCAGCTAGGGTACAATACTTAGACTATGACCCAAACTGGGGGCCCGAACCTTGACCCAAAACTTAAAGAAGCATTTAATGTATTTTCTTTTTATATAAAAGACTTAATTTTCTTTCTTATCCCTACCAACTAAAAATTATAATTGTTACTTTTATTTTTATTTTTTGGGTTCCCAATCATTTGGGATGGACTAATCCCTCCGGGCCCAAAGGGAAGCTCAGTTGAGAGGGAGTTTTTTTTTGTTGACTGAGACCCTCATTTCCCTTTGATCCTCTTAAAATTAATTTTCACATGGTTGAAACCCTCTTTTCATTTTTCTTCCAAGTTAGCCTAATATATAGGCTTGACTTTCATAAATCCAATTAAAGAATGCTTAGCAATTCATGAAAAAAAGACTCAATTAGATTGAGTGAATTATTGAATGCACTAACATGGATATATTTAAAAAAACAAATTTAACATTTTGTTTTGCTAGAACTATGTTTCTATTAAATATGAATGCGCTTCCAACAAATCACATTAGTTATTTTTTATATAGATATGGATATCATCAATAAAAGAGATTATAGATATATATATATCTTTTCTATGAATATCTTCTTTGTTATCTCCTTTTGTTTTTAATTAGATTCTCTTTTATCTCTTGAGCACTGAAAGTTTTTTCAAGTATCAAAAATAATTTAAGATTGTATATCTGATTATTATAGCCCTTGATTAGGATGCATCCTACTTTTGATGGAATGCAATGTATCCAACTGTCTCTTTGTCAAATTGACCTAAAATAGCCTCTAGAAAATCATCATACTCTTGAATCACATGAGATTATTATTTTAAATGCCAAAAATGCTCATAAAATTAAATGTTGCAAAAACATATAACTGCTTCTTGAAGTGAAAATGCACATTGTTTCACGATAAAAACATAATGGTATTAGGGTATTTTTCAAGTCAGAAACCCGACATACTAATCTTGTGAAGAAGAAAATTTGGGAAATTGCAACTCTCAATTAAAAAACCCCATGCCCTTTATATTTGTTATGCTTTTAGGTGGGTTTCACGGGCTTGATTGTCAAACCCTTGAGAATGGTCACCGATTCATGATAAATGTCTTCATTGCTTTTGGTGAATTTATGAATGCATTAATGTGGATTCAATCTATGTTTTGGTAGAACTAGGATACACCCTGCTTTTGATTGAATACTATGCACAAATTGTCTGTTCGTCAAATTGACCTCATATAGCCTATAGAAAATCTTCATACTCTTGAATCGCATGAGATTTTTTTTTAAATGCAAAAAATGCTCATAAAATGAAATGTCGCAAAAAAAAAAAGAAGAAAAAAAGCTGCATTCTACTAAGTGAAAAGGCACATAGTTTCACAATAAAATTATAACGTTATTAGGGTACTTTTAAAGTTAGAAGCCCCACATACCATCTTGTGAATAAGAAAACCTGAAAAAATGATACCTTCAATCCAAAAATCTCATGCCCTTCATGCTTGTTATGCTTTTAGGCAGGTTTCATGGGCTTAATTTTTAAACCCTAGAATTGTCACCAATTCATGAAAATGACTTAATTCTATTTAGTGAATCGATTAATGCATTAGTGTGTTCACTTTTTAAAAACAAGTTTAAGCTTTGTTTTGTTAGAACTATGGCTCTATGAACGCACTTCCAATAAATCACATTAATTATGCTTAATGTAGCTATAGTCTATATATATCCTTTCTATAAATATCTTTTATGTTATCTCCTTTTGTCTTTTTTTTTTTTTTTTTGTGAGATTCTCTTTTATCTCTTCGCGCACTAAAAGTTCTTAAAAAAGGAAACCTTAGGACATGTATATATATGATTATTAAAGACCTTGACTAGGATGCACCATGTTTTTTATTGAATACAATGTAACCAACTTTTTGTAAACTGAGGATGCACCCTGCCTTTTTTTTTTTTTAATCGGATACAATGTATTCAGGTGTCTCTTTGTCAAATTGACCTAAAATAGCCTATACAAAATTCGTATATTCTTAAATCACATCAAAATCTTCTATTCCCAAAAGATGTTACGAAAGGTATAGCAAAAAAAAAAAAAAAACTTCGTAAGGACCCTACGAGTCCAACTCCGAAGTAGATAAGGATAAACTAGATGTTTCAAAGCAATGTTTGACATGTGTGATAGAGTCTGGGAGACTCATCAACCCTATTTGATACAAAAGACCTTTATAGGGACCATCAATGTACTAGAAATAAATTTTTTAATTTTTATTATGTGGGTAGCCTTAGGTCTTTAACCGAAAAGGACTATTCCACGAGTGATGGTTGTTAAACTCATACAAGCGCATAATAGGCAAATATGGGGCGGATTTTAAATACAAGATGTGGAGGGTAAGCCCGTGCCTTATGCCGTTCCACTAACTCCTAAGTGGGTAAATAAAAATTAAATTTATTTGAGTTTCCCACTTTAACGCCACGGTGCGAAATGTTGAAAAAAAAGAAGTTCGCTCCTTTCTACAAAGCAAATATGCACATACTTTTGCAATAAAAGTATAACACCATCATGATCTTTTAAAAGTAAGAAACCCCACATCTTATCTTGTGAAGAAGAAAATCTGGAAAAGAAAACTTCTTGACTATTTGGGCATTCCATGTACCCTAATTTGATAAAATTATATTTCTCTTTTATTTAGGTCTTTTATATAAATTACATGGATTATTTATTAGGACCAAGATTTTATTGTTTGTAGAACTAAATTCAAGTTAAAATTTAATTTGTTCCCAATCTTGCAGCCATACTCCACCAACAGACACATATTTTTGCAACACTAGTTCAAAACACCTTGAAAATGGTATTATTATTGGAGGGACCAAAAGTCTAACTTAAAAAAAAAATGAGGTATTTCCGTAATTCCATTGACAGCCGAGGGCATTTCCACCCCTCTATTTGACGGTAGTCAAAGGAGCAGTAAATCTTGTTTCCTCTGTAAATACAAGAGAGAATAAAAGAGGGGTCCGTTTCTGATTGGTCCTACGTGTGCTTGCCTACGTATTCAAAAAAGCAAATACCGCGCATATTTTCTCGGCTTCTCGACCGTGTTCCTCGTCAGCATTCCTTATTAACATACAATAATAATATAATGACTATATATTACATGAAACCAGACCCGTTTTACAGAGAAAACGTTTTCTCTTGCTTTTCTCCTTTCCTTTTCCCCCTTTTTCTTGTTGTTTTCTCTCGCCTCGGGAAACCTCCTCACTCAGTAGAGTCCCGTCGTGTCTCTGGATTCTCAGTTTCCTCTTTTGAAGAGGATCGCTGCGGGAGAAAGTAAGACTTTTATCATCTGATTCCTTTCCATTTTAGGTGATCGGGTACTGGAATTTGCTCTTTTATTATCTTCTTTTTCTGAGTTTTTTTTTTCTTTTTCTTTTTGGGTTTTGTTTCGGTGGATGATTGATTGATTGGTGTTTCGGGTTTGTTAGGACTGTTGCATGTTACTCTAGTGTTCTGCCTGTTCTTGCATGATTAAAGTTTGGTTCTTTTTGCTTGGATTCATTGTTCTTCTACTATCTCATTGGTGGGTTCTGTTTTTCTCTGCTTTTCTGATTTGGGTTTTCTTGAACTATCTCATTTGTGTTGAACTGGTGTTTTTTCTTTGATTTTGGTGAGAATCTGATGTGGGTCTTGTTGATTTTGTGTCTAGAACATATTACCTGCTGGCTTGTAGACAATGCGTGTGATTCTTGTTTATTTTTTTTCTTATTTACTGATGATTTTGATGGAAGGCTTGTATGATTCATTATAATTTTTAATTAAGAAGGGAAGCTAAGTAATGGATACTGTGGGGCTTTTTGATATGAAATTCAGGGTGTTTAAGGATCCTCTGTAAATATGTTACTGAAAAGCCAAGGAAGCATACTACTATGTATGTATAAGCTACTTGGAAGGTAATGCTGGTATTCTGGATTGCTTTCCATGCTGCCTCTGTTGGGCATGCTTAAATACTGTTTTCAGTCCATTCAATAGGGCTTCTGATTAGTGCTCTGTTCACTAGTATGCGACACTATTTGATACTGTCTAGCGTTCACTGTGGACAGAGTATCACGCTGATCAGAGAAGAGAATGATCTAGTGATTAAAAGCCTGGACTTTGGGACCTGACTTGGTCGAGTCTCTGCTGAGTCGCATCAAGCCTCTCCCCGAGTCCCAATACCCCAACAAAAATTCTCTGAAAAATCTTTTAAGATTTGTGGGCCTTGAATACAACTTCTCAAGCTATGGGTCAAATGGAGAGTATGCTTCTGATTCCTCACCCGTTTCATTTTTATCCCAACCACCAATAAGCTCCTATGGAACACCATGTTTGGGGGGGGGGGGGGGGGGGGGGAGTTGGTCATAGATTTACATGATCATGTTAGGGGTCATAGATGTACATGACCATGATATTCTTCAACACACTTCCGCCATGATAAGATGGTATTGCTGTCTTGTTGGTATGAGTCGATAAAATCTTTCATTGTTGCTGGGGGCGCGGGGTGGGTTGGTCATAGATTTACATGATCATGTTAGGGGTCATAGATGTACATGACCATGATATTCTTCAACACACTTCCGCCATGATAAGATGGTATTGTTGTCTTGTTGGTATGAGTCCATAAAATCTTTCATTGTTGCTGCTGCTGCTTCTCCTCTTCTTCTCCTTCTTCTCCTTCTTCTTTGCGAGTGGGTAATCTAACTTTGAGTCTTACTACTCTTAGCACCTTTCTTCAGTCGTTTGTATTGGATGCTAGGATCTAGGGATGCAAATCACAAACAGGTCGGTTCAAGGCCGGAACCATTACGAACCCCGTAGCTGGAACCATTTTGTAATAAATGGTTTTGGTTCTGGCTCGGAATCTGTTTCCTCCTGGTTCTGGAACCAGTTTTTACTTCTTTATTTATTTATTATTTAATTTTTTGTTTAAAATAGGGATATCATTGTACTGAAATATCCAAATAAGATATTATTCAACCCAATAAAATGCATCAAGTCTACCTCCCACAACCTAATAAATTCCAACATCATTAGAACCAATATATAGGTTGTTACTTTTTTGACGTTAGCCATACAAAGTCAACAACCATGCTTTAAAACGCACATCCGAACTCTTTGAGCCAAGAAATGTACAAATCATTTTTACTAAATTTGGATGAAAAAACATTTCAAATCCAATACTTCAAATATGAGCAAGATTCCAAATTCCCATATTATCCAAGAATAGAGAGAGAGGGGCCACTGCCATATTATCTGTTTGCATCCCTGCTAGGATCCTTAAGCCAACTCTTTGCTATGGAAAAAGGGATGAACACAACTGTAGGATCTTATGCACCCACTGAGCTACCATTCATTCCAAAACCAATTGGTGATAGAAGAGGCACAACTCAATGTTTTATACGGCATTTGACATCTGTTTTTAGAGTGGTCACAGGGAGTGGCATTGTGGCATGCCTCTGTCCAACAATCCCCCCCCTCACGATGGCGCTCCCGTGACTCGAACCCGTGACCTAGCGCTCTGATACCACGTATAGGATCTTATGTACCCACTGAGTTACCATTCCTTGCAAAACCAATTGGTGATGGAAGAGTGACAACTCAATGTTTTATACATCATTTAACATTGTGCCCGCGGGCCTGTTTTTAGAGCGGTCGCAGGGAGTGGCATTGTGGCATGCCTCTGCCCAATAACAATGCATCCCTTGTTCATTGAAAGGCCTTCACATCCAAGCCTTTCCTTCTATTGATGGTTGTTCATTGTTCAAAGTAGCTGATACATAATGGTGCTCTAATGGTGATTTTATAAGTGGTAACTAAGAGGAAATTATTATTATATAGTAGGTACCTATTAATCATATGAGCATGATTTTTTTGGATAGAACATATGAGCATGAGTTTAGCTTAAGTTTGTTAGGCATTGTCAAGCTATGCCCCAGCTAGGCCTAGTTAGGCAAGATTTCTTATCAAGCCTGACCTAGATCTTGGCTCCAGCTAGGTAAAATCGATTCCTAAACATTTCAAATCGACATAGGATAAAACTCTCTCTCTCTCTCTGCGCGCGCGGGGTGATGTACTGATGTCTAATGTTTTAGTTTTTGAATCTGCAGGCTAGGCAAGTGAAAGTTGCATTACCACATGGATGAGGACACATTTATTGAGTCCCTAGTGCCTTCGGCTCTCTTGAGGGGCATAAAGTTTGACATTTTGACTGATGCAGAGATTGTAAGTGTTAAGTTTATGATATTTGCACCATGGCTTAGGCATCTTTTTAAATGTTTATTTCCTTGTATTTTTGGGTAAGTTTCAAAAAATCCTAACCTTTAAGTCAATTTTCAAAATAGGGTATCTTGTATTGGTTATTTTATAAAGATTGAAAAGTTTTCAAGTGCTATTTCATAAAGGTGCTCTCCCTAAGTTTCTCCTCAAGGCCGTTTTTTTTTTTTTTAATTTTCAAAATGACAATTTTACCCTTTCATGTTCAGAAAATGGGGGGTTTTGGGTGGTTTTTAGATCGGTCCTTCCTTGCTTTCATCCTTACTATAAAAAAAAGTCCAATTGTTTGTAGAATGATACCTTCGAGCCTCCTATCTTTCTTGTGGGAGCTGAAAGGATATAAGGTGATTCATTCAACTGAATGGTGGAAAAATAGTTGGGTTGCAACTAGACTTGCATTAGACACAAAGAACTGTTGGATTTCATATCATTAAGAAATCAATCCATGAAATTGGATGGTGGGTCCATGATCCATTCCCCAGAGTCCCATGGCAATAGGCTCTCTTGAATATAAGAAGAGGCAAGCTTGATCAAACCAATTGCCATCATGCGTGTCTCTGAAAGTGAAAACTATAAAAAGAGCTACCTTGGTTTGTGAAGGGGAGGAAGAAAAAAAAAGTAGGTTGAGGGAGGAAGAAAGAAGGGGGACTAAAGGAACCAAACACCATATTTTCTAAGTTTGAGAGGGTAGTATTGTGATATTGGATTTTTTTTAAATCGCTGGTGGCGGGGAGAAGGCACCATAGAGGAACTGTTTGAAAGAACTATATAAAGTTTTTCAAAATTTTTTTTTTCCTGAAATAACCAATACATGAGACCCTTTTTTGAAAGTTGACTAAAAGTGCAGGATGTTTTTCAAATTCATCCAATTTCTTTTGTTCTTTCACAATAAATCTTGTCAATTGATGAAAGAAGTTTATTATACTTGTGTGTCTTGTTTAGATACATTGCATTTCTGAAAGGGCCTTTTCTTCCTTGACACCATTTTTCTTCTCTCATGATTTCTCACTACCTTTTCCCCCTTTTTGTACTATGTGCCTGTTATTGATACGTTGCATTTTACAATTACTGTTTTAGGAAAAAAATTCTGCCAAAGTCATAGAGACAACGGATGATGTGACTGGTCCTGACTTAGGGATGCCGAATCACGCATGGAAGTGTTCAACATGTGAAGGCCGTGACACCAAAAACTGTGATGGTGAGTCTAGGATAAACAAAAAAAAAAAAAAGGAAAAGAAAAAAACTTAGAGAAAATTTATTTTCTTTTTTTTGTTTTTGAACGTCATTGGGACTACTAAAGTATGTTGATTTATTTGCAGGTCACTTCGGGACCATCAAACTTCCGGCAACCATTTTTCATCCTTATTTCATTCCAGAAATTGTACAGATTTTGAACAAAGTATGTCCTGGCTGTAAATCTGTTAGGCATGATAGGGAGACCAAGGTCAGGTACCTCCCTGCTCATACTGAATCTTTAAATGCTAGATGCAGCAATGTGATCGTATTTTCTTTGTCAATATGTAATGAGAGATATCTGAGCAATTGATGCGACTTGGAAAACTGTTGAAAAAGTGTAACTGTGAGGATACCTCTGCCTTTGTGAACTTCAGAATTTGTTCCATGGATCATATTCTTGTTTTTTATTTTCTGCATTGCGATTGGGGATTTTACATGGACTTTGATTCCATCTTTCCATTATGACATTTCTTTTGCAAAAGTTCCAAGAGCAGGTGTGAGGACAACTGCTTTGTGCAGGATAGTTTGAGCATCTCTCTCTCTCTCTCTCTATCTTTTTATTGTCCAAGCATCACAAACATGTTTGGACTTGGAGTTAGATCTGTTATTTTCTGACCCCAGTTGATGGGCTAAGGCACTGTTGATGATGACGACAACATTGTATGCTTGATTATTGCATATTAGGTGAACAACAGTATGATTTCATTCAAAATTGTGCCATCCTTTGGCTTTTGGGAATCTCTTGAGGTTTTTTTTCTTCTTGGTCCGTATGTGCATGCATACATGTGCAAAGACGATCAGTGGCAGAGCCACGTAGTGTCTAGTGCCCCTCCTCAACTCTTTGTTCCCTTTTAACGTAGGAGAAAAATAGTTGGCATATCTCATGCGCATTGTGATCTTATTTGCTTGCCCCTCCACAACTTTGTTCTTTTTTCTTATTTGCCCCTCAACAAATTTCTTTTCCCTTATAATAAAGAATAGAACTTCCAAACACATAAGGGCAATTTCAACATTTACTCTTATCCAAAAGACAACTCGTCAAGGCTATCCACTTACCAATTCCATTTGGATTATATGGTTTCAATTGTTTCTCTTTCTTCTTTCTCTACCCATTTACTTCTCACTAGAGCCAAGATACAATAAGTGAGCAGAACCCACAGTACGGCCCACTCAATGAATATCCGATCCATTCAAAATGGATTTCCTGACCTATCAGTTGGATTTTTCTTATGCATTATAAAACCTACACTGATAATATTAATATCACATGGATATGCATTTACATAGGATTGATAATGAAAAAAGTAAATTACATATGAATAATGTGATTATCAAACCCATATTATGAAATTTAAGAAACTTATTTAATTTGATTTTTAATATTTATAATAATGTGCTCACAAGTAAATTTGTTAAAATCATGCAATTAGCAATTCTTTTGTAGTCTACTAGGCCGTTATTGAATGTGGAGAGCAATACAAGTTCATTATTTTTTTTAGCATTTTGAGGATAATTTCATAACTAGTTTATGAGTTAAATTGGATTGAATACATGATTTTAAATTCTTCATATTAAGTTAACTAATTAATTTATGTTAAATTTTCATACAATCTTTAGAAAAAAAAATAATTTTCTTATTATTTCTCACAGTTCTTGCGAAGAATTTTTTTTTCCCATCCTGAGAGAAAATCCTCGCTCCGCCATTGGAGACAATATGTTCTGCCTCTACGGGATGAGCGACTGATTTTTATTTGTGCTCACTGTAAGAAGCTTTTTATGCTTCTCAACAAGGTGTATATGATTGTTAATAGATTCCTAGAGACTAAATATGATGGTTAATATGAGCCCTAGAGACTGGTTGTGTTTGGTTTGACTTCCTAAAAGTGCTTTTGTGGGCTTCTGGCTTTTGAGAAGCCCAAAAGCCCTTGAAAGCTTGTTTGGTCACAAAATTTTAATAGGTTTTTTCTGAAGTTAAAAGTCAAAATTAGATTTTTTGGAAAGAAAATCTCACCTCACTTTACTTTCAAGAACTCTCTCACTTTTGCAGGAAGTGAGCAAAAATATAGTGTGAAGCATAGTTTTTTTTTTTTCCCTTTTCTATTATCCATTTGCAGTGTCTACTTATGAAATCGAAACTGCTCAAGGTCAACATCATCTTGTGTGTTGGTGTTGGGTCTTCCAATGTAAGTCAATCATCAAATTGATCGATTGTTATAAGTGATCGCAATAGACAAATCAAAGGGATTAAAATGATTGTGTTTTTACATGTGATAAAACTGAAAGTGGGTCAGACTTTGATCTGGGTGGAATTTCTCCTAGAATCGGTACAATTTTCGATTGATTTGGATTTGTTGATGGGACTAGTAATATATTTATATTCTTGAAGAGTATGGAGAGCAAAGTGATGCAGGTCTTGATTTATATCTCCTTTTTTCATGAAATAATGACTGGCAGTGATGCCACATAACATGTGCCTTGTGAACACACAGGATCTTATGTGAGGCCATTTTATACCTATAAGAGTTTTGTATACCTATAATGACAAAAGCTATTTTTGTCTTTTCTCAAATTTTGTTTTTGGAGAGGACTTGATTGAAAGAATTGTGGAAAATTTTTATACTTTTTCGAAATATTCAAATCTTCATGTACTTTTTTGAAAATGAGCCAAAAATTTTATACCTTTTTGAAAATTTCCCATATGGCTTTCATCATGGTTTTGAGTTTTGACAATCACTAAACACAACTGGCTACTTTGGCATTTGCGTTTTGAGTTTTCTATTTGCATGAGTCCTCTAGAGATTTTTTGTTTGTATTGCTGGTAGTCTTGAACTTTCTTGTGCATGTGCTAGGGTTCAGGTACATTAATGGAGAAATGGACACCAGCATATCATTTGCCTATGAGTTGCAAGTACTGTCTTGTAAGTCTTATTACTTTTCATGTTATGTGCTTTCTTTTTTTATATTAGTGATTCTCAGAATAATGTTTATGTCCAAGGAACAGCCAAATTCTAGTGAATGGTACCCAGCAATGAAGTTTAAGTCATCAAAAGATCTGTCTGGCAAGAAAATAACAGTGGAAGTGAATGAAACTTTGCCGAAGAAGTTTGAAAGTAAAAATCCTCATAAAATATTGCCTGAAGATTACTGGGATTTCATCCCGAAAGATCCAAGGGAAGAAAAATGGCATGTCATACCGAGGAAAATAACACTGCGACCATACCAGGTAATGGCCTTTTTTCTTCCCTGATTCACTGTGCATTATTACTATTGTTATTGTTGTCATTATTTGTTTTCTCTTTGCTATTGCAAAAGCTTTTTATTCACACGATTGTTTATGGTTTTGTGTGACCATTGATTCTCGTCCCTGTTCTTCTATTTCAGTTCCCCACATAATTTTTTCTGTTTTTTCTTCTGTTTATTTATCTTTTTTTTTGCATGGATGTTCTCTTTTTCTTTTAGCCTCTAATTATTATAAATTCTCTAAATGTATTTATTGATTTTTTATGGTGTTCTTTTTGAACAGGTCTTTTCGTTGTTGAAAGAGTTTGATCCAAAGTTCATCGAGAAATTTGTTTCAAGGAGGAATTCATTTTTTCTTTCTTCCATTCCTGTCACTCCAAATTGTAACCGTGTGATGGAAACAATGCATGTATTTGCTGATGGGCCCAGATTGACTTTTGTGAGTTTTTCCTTAATTTCTTGAAATGATTGTTTATCTTGCCTAGTATTTCACTTGGATCAAATTCCAGTCTGTACCCAGCCATTAAATATATATATATTTATCATTTCTCATTTGGTGATTTGCTTCTTTTTCCACCACATGGAAGCAGGATGAACGCACAAGGGCTTACAGAAGGCTGGTCGATTTTGGAAAGCAGGTTAAGGAGTATGGTCCATTTACTCCTCTTGATGCAGACATCCCATATCGTACTAGCAATCGAGTTCTGGACTGTCTAAATGTGTCCAAGGCAAGCAAAACTTGTGATTGGTTTGTTCATAACATTAATAGAAATAGGAATGGCGTTATGCAGCTTCTTTGCATCATATTACAGTGCCAATATTGAATGGATGGTTTAATTATCAACGGAGGTTACCCATACATCCAGTGGCTCCATGTTGCTTTGCCCATTGTTCGAAATTCACTATGACCTTTCCCAAAAAAAAAAGAAAAAGAAAAAGAAAATGTAAAAAAACCACTATGATAAAAAAGATCCAACCATCAGATTGGTGCCTTGAAATGGATGGAATAAAAGATCTCTTATTGCTGCCTTTTCTTGTTAAAAAAAATCTGTAAGTATCCATTTTAGGTCGACTTGGCCACACTTGACTTGCCCATTATCTTAATAATCTTTTGTGCACTATCAACAACATGGAGCCTATCAGATGGATGATCTCGATGAACAACTGGAGTAGTTCATATGTCCTGTCTCCATCTTACCTCATTTTCACTACTAAAATTGAACTATTGTGTTTTTGACGCAAATTGTGATTGGAGCTATGTTTTTTTCCTCTACTGCAGCTAAGTACTGAGGGTTCTTCAAGTACAGCTTCTGTTTCTTGTAAGTCTGGTTTGAAATGGATTAAGGAAGTTCTTCTTGGAAAGCGAACAGATTATGCATTCCGTATGACTGTGGTTGGTGATCCAAAAATTGGATTGGGAGAAATTGGGATCCCACTGGATATTTCGGAAAATCTGCAAATTTCTGAGTATGTTAATTCGAGGAACTGGGACACGTTGAATACTTGGTGTAATTTACGTCTTCTCCAAGACGGACAGTATTATGGAAAGAGCAAAGGTCATCTATTTTCGATGCGTCATACAGATAAACTTCAAATAGGCAACACATTATATAGACCTTTGGTAGATGGAGATCTAGTGTTGATAAACAGGCCTCCGTCTGTGCATCAACATTCCCTCATTGCATTTACTGTTAAAACACTTCCGGTGAAGTCTGTCATTTCTCTAAATCCTCTCTGCTGTGCACCTTTACTCGGAGATTTTGATGGTGACTGCCTTCATGGTTATGTTCCACAATCAATTAACTCTAGAGTAGAACTTCAAGAGCTTGTTTCTTTAAATCGCCAATTACTTAATGGACAAAATGGCCGGAATCTCCTTCCCCTAAGCCAAGATAGCTTAACTGCTGCTTATTTGATGACAAACAGCGACGTTTTCTTAAACAGGTTCCAGATGCAACAGTTGGAAATGTTTTGTCCTCGTGAGTTGCAGTGTCCTGCGATTCTTAAAGCGCCACTACTTAAGAGTCCTCTATGGACAGGGAAACAATTATTCAGCATGCTCTTGCCAGAGTCCTTTGATTTCTTTTCCGCTTCAGATACAGTTCGAATTAGGAAGGGCAACATTCTGTATTCTTCGGGGGAATCTATTTGGCTTCGGAATTCTGGTGATAATGTTTTCTCTAGCCTGATTAAACATTGCCCAAGTAAAGCTATCGACTTCCTGTCTTCCGCCCAGGAACTTCTTTGTGAATGGATATCAATGAGGGGCTTAACTGTTTCTCTTTCTGATATTTACCTTTCTTTGGATTTGCACTCTCGAATGAAAATGATCAATGAAGTAAATTCTGGGTTGCAAGAAGCAGAGGACACATGTTACATCAAACAGTTAATGGCATGCAACAACGTAGATAATCTTCTTAGATATGGGAATCAAGATCAGTTGTATGTCGAGGTTCCAAAAGCGAGTCATACATTTGATCGAAATTCAGATGCAGTGGTTTTAAGTCAAGTTGCAATTAGTACTTTCAAAGAATTCTCATATGATCTTCAAAATGTAATCCAGCGATATGCTAGTAAGGACAATTCCATGCTGGCAATGATAAATGCTGGAAGCAAGGGTAATTCAATGAAACTACTTCAGCAAAGTACATGCCTTGGTTTACAACATTCAACAGATTTATTACCCTTTCAGATGCCAGACAAGCTTTCCTGTGCTCACTGGAACCAACAGAAGATATCCAACTTGCATAGAACCACTCATGATAATGATTGTGCTGAAAGACATGTCTCTTATGCTGTTGTCTGGAATTCATTTCTCGATGGCTTGAACCCACTCGAATGTTTTTTTCATGCATTATCATCTCGTGGTAATTTTTTTAGTGAGAATGCAGATGTTCCTGGGACTTTGACCCGGAAACTTATGTTCTACATGCGTGATCTGCATGTTGCTTATGATGGGACGGTAAGAAGTGCTTATGGGAATCAAGTTGTACAGTTTTCGTATGGTATTGCTGAGGACATATGTGATCTTGATGATAAATCCCATGAATTCTTTGGTGAGAGGACATTAGAATCTGATGGCCCTGGTGGACAACCTGTTGGTGGATGGTCTGCTTGTGCCATTTCTGAAGCTGCATACAGTGCCTTGGACCAACCAATAAGTATGACAGAAACATCACCACTTTTAAACTTAAAGGTCTTTGTCTATCACTTTTGTTTAATTTGATTTCATTCTGGCTATTTTTTTCAGTAAATATTGCTAGTAACATGTACATGAGCTGGACGGGAACATCCATGCATTTCTTTTATAAGGTATCAAGGCTGATTCCCACTCCATGTATTAGGCAGGCCCAAGGGTTCTATTGAATTTAGAGTATCGGCCCATAAGCAATTGCCATTATCAGATGATGAACAACCCAGAATTAATGTTGAGATAATTCCCTACAGCAAAGGAATAAATTAAATAACAATCTAAAGAACCAGAACCCTACAACTTTATTCCCACCGTAATCAAGCTTCTTAATGCTTATTTAATCATCTCACATGAGCATTGTATCTACTTACTACTTTTGGTAGGATATAGGGACCTCAAAATTCTAATCCAACTTCACGCTCAACTAAAGATTATTGTAGGTATTAACCTAAAAGATTCTCTTACACAAGAAAGAAGGGTAATGTTACCTTATATTTTATGCATGGAATCAGTTGATACTCAAGGGAGCACCACCATCCGTCTGATATTTCGTATTCACATAAATATGGTTTCTTTTAATCTCCAAGTGGTGCAAGCATGGCATTTGCCATGGTATTCAAAACGTCAAACTAGTATGGCTCTCAAGTTGCTCTAGATAGTCACCTAAATAAACAGTGACTAATGTATGAGAATCAACCACAAATATGGGCTGCTTCACTCCCAAATTTTGGTATTCTCTGAACAAGAGAATAGGGTAAAACCCTCTGTAAAAACCAAAGGCTCCCAATGCAAGAAGAAACTAATTTTTATTTCCCAAAAGATTAGCTTTTCAATACATAGCCCTTTTTAAATACTTTGTTGATCCAACTTTAATCCTGTGGCTGAACCAGAAAATCTTCCTTTTAGGGGGGCCAATATTTAAAAAAAAAGAAATTCTTGGGGGAGACCATATATAAAAGAGAAGGCATAAATCTCCCAGAAGATTAGGGGGTTTGCCAAAATTTCTGCATCTTCTTTAATTGTAGCTGTGTCCAATATAATAGAAAGAAATACAAAATAACAAAAAAGGTATTCTTAGTGGCATGAAAAAATATTTTAGTTCTGGATAATTCATTGGCTGGCTATAGGCAGGCTTCACCATCAATTGGGCCCAGCTTGGGCTAGTGCCTTGGGTCTCCATGATTGTCATGGATAGGTAAGACTTAAGAGTTAAGAGTTGGGTCATGGGCGACTCTTGGGTTGCATCAGTGAATTACTTATGATATTTTATGGGTTGCTTTTCAATTATGCAGAAGGTGTTTGATTGTGGTCGGAAAGAAAACTCTGAGGACCAATCTGTATCCCTTTTTCTATCTGAGAAACTACGAAGATGGACTTACGGTTTTGAGTATGCCGCTATTGAAGTTAAAAATCATCTGGAAAGGGTTTTGCTCTCTGATGTTGTGACTACCGTCATGATTATGTAAGTTTGATCCTGCCCACATTACTGTTGACCTGATGTCATGTTTGTGCCATTACTAGATTAACATGAGGCATTACTTTTCTTTTTCTTATTTCCCATTTTGCTTCTTTTATTCGTGCAGTTGTAGTTTTACCGAGCCAGATGTTAGTGGGACAGAGTTTAGCCCCTGGGTTTCTCATTTTCATTTATGCAAGGTAGTATGATCTATAAAATGTATAGAGTTACATTTGTTTTCTTTCTATTCTGTTTTTAAAATACAGGTCTTGCTCTTTTTTTTTTGGTAAGGCCTTCCTCCTTTTCTTACTAATAAAAGAAAATCCTTTTTTCCCGTTTTCCCAGGAAAGGATGAAGATGAGAAAACTAACAGTACAGTCGATCATGGACGAACTTTCTAGGAAATATAACTGCGCTAAAGAAAAGATGAATCTTCCAAACTTGCGGGTATTAAGCAGGTAAACCTACTATTATCCTGAGTGACGGGCAAGGTGTGCCTTTCTTTTGAATGGATGATCTGCTCTTTTTTTTTTTAATTATTATTATTTTTGTTTTGTTTTTGCTTATATTGATCCTGTGAATAGTAACCTTAATATATCATTCATAGAGAAATGATCAACTGTATCTGGTTACACCACAAACAGCAGTTAACCTCTAAAAATCTTTTTTATGGGGCCCAGTTAACTATTGCTTCTAGATCCTCCACTGACTCAAGACATGCCCAAATACCAATTCTATTAGAGCGATGTTTACTATTGGGTTGAGACAGTACTGTGTAGTTTGTGCTTGAACTCCTATAGGCAGTCCGTGTTCACTATATAATATAGATGAGTGATTACATAAGGTTAACCTTCTTAGAAGTTCAAGTCAGCTCAAGTTATACGCAAAAGAAAAGAAAAGAAAAGAAGAGAACACTAATGTGCGTACACACACTATATAAATAGTATAGATGAGTCATTGTGTGAGTTCAAGTTATAGCTAAAATTGCACTAAAGATCAACAATTGAAAAGATGCTCATGCCTGTTTTTCCCTATATGTGTCCAAGTTTGAGTTTGCTCGTTAGTCATCATCATTGGTTTGAGCAGGTCATCCAAAATGTCCATCTAAACTGTCATCCATGTCTGATGGTTCCAAATGTATTGGCCTTTGATTAGAAGCACTTACAAAAGGCTGTCAAATCCTGTTTGTCCAATCCGGCCGTGAATGTCACCCTAATGGTAGAATGGAGACTTTATATGGTGATGGATGAACCGACCTCAATTTTACATTGAAGGTCTGGATACTTCAATATTGGTCCCTATTGTATTAAATATCGTAATATATTGAAAATATTATTTTTCATTAGTTTATCCATGTGTTTTTTTTTTTTCTCAATCTGATGATGAATATCACTTGGTGAAATCGGATCTTGGGTCCACTAGGGTAGCAATGGTGTTAAATTACCTTATCAATGATTTATATATTTGATAGGTGACTCCATTTTATGGTTCACTTATAATTCAAAATTGTTTCTCACTCAAGGATCAAAATAGCTGTGTGTAACGGCTGGTGGCCAAAACGCTATTTTGTGGCCGATACGTAGCGGTGTGAATCGAAAAATTTATCAATTTTTTTTAAAAAAAATATCCAAAAATTCTAAAATATTGGAAAATATTAGAACTTGATGTTTTTTCAATAATAACTAAGATAGAGGGGTGTAGCGGTCCCTTCAATGCATAGAAACCCTGTATCGCTGAATGATTATTAAAAAACAACATTGATCTAATTTTTTCCATGTATTCATGTTGGGTAGGCATACTAAGTTAGATTTTAGAGGATTTTACCTAAACAAGGACTCAAGATGGCCACTAAACAAAAAATGGGCCACTAGTAAATATAGCACGGAAGTGACGACGTACTCTCCATCATCTCCACCTCCCTCCTCCCCTGCGACCTCTGCAACCTTAGCCTCTGCTGCTGCTCCCTCGCCTTCTCCGACAATCTCTGGCTCGTTCAGTGCTCCATCATCGACCTGTCGTGGCTGCAACTCTCTCTCTCTCTCTCTCATTTGCAGGAGAAGCAGCAGAACTCTCTCTCTCTCTCTCTTCTCTCCTCATTTGAGGATGGAGAGGTCTCTACTGATGGAGAGGATGAGAATGAGGCGGATCCGAACGCGGTGTCGAATTTCAGGATTTCAGAGCATCTGAGGGAGAAATTGAAGTCGAAAGGGATCGAATCGCTTTTCCCGATTCAGGCTATGACGTTTGAGATTGTTCTAAAGGGTTGCGATTTGGTCGGACGTGCGGGGACGGGTCAGGGTAAAACATTGGCGTTTGTCTTACCCATTTTGGAGTCTATAACTAACGGTCACGCCAAGGAATCAAGGAAGATGGGTTATGGAAGGCCACCAAGTGTCCTGGTGCTTCTACCGACAAGGGAGCTGGCAACTCAGGTACATGCAGACTTTCAGCTGTATGGTGGGGCCTTAGGGTTGTCTTCTGCTTGTCTATATGGAGGTGCTTCTTTTCATTCTCAGCAGATAGCATTGAAAAGAGGGGCTGATATAGTTGTTGGAACCCCAGGGCATATGAAGGATCATCTAGAGAGGAACACTATTGAGTTGAAGTCATTGAAATTCCGTGTCCTTGATGAGGCTGATGAAATGTTGAAGATGTTGAACTTATCCTTGGGAAGGTTGAAGATGTAAGCAAGGTCCAGACACTCCTCTTCAGTGCCACATTACCATCCTGCGTGAAGCAGATAGCTTCTAGGTTTTGAAAACCTGAGAAGAAAATAATTGAACTTGTTGGCAATGAGAAAATGAAAGCAAGTACAAGTGTTAAGACATATTGCTCTTCCTTGCTCCCATTCAGCAAGAGCCCAGCTGATTTCTTATGTCATTCACTGTTATATGGCAAGTGTTAGATACTGCCCTTTTATGGCAAGAAACGAAGCTTATATGTCCATGTCTTGTAGTGCGCTCGCACATAAAACCAATACACACCATCTTTTTCGATTGCAATGGTCAGTGACGGCGTCGTTGCCTCACAGAAGATAGAATTTGGAAGGAAGTGTGCTCTAATATCTGACGACGTCGTTGCTTCACAGAAGCTAGTGGAAGAAAGTGTGCTTTAATATCTGACGACGTCGTTGCTTCACAGAAACTAGTGGAAGAAAATGTGCTTTAATATCTGACGACGTCATTGCTTCACAGAAGCTAGTGAAAGACAATGTGTTTTCATATATGACGACGTCGTTGCTTCAATGAATCTAATGCGAAAATTGTTGTGTTAATCTATGACGACGTTGTCGCTTATAGAAAATAAGCTAAAAAAAAAAATTTTCTGGCGGGAATACCGGTTCCGTAACATATATACTATGGGTACCTCTTCCGGTTAGTGGCCAACTATGGTCCTTTTTTAGGTAAAATCCTCTAGATTCTATTATACATTTCTAAATTCATAATTCAGATAAGAAATTTAGTACAACTGTATATAATAAAGGATGTATAAATTATAAAATAATGCTTAAATAAAGTTTAAAGTTCAAACCAAGGACCAAATTACCTTTCATCAAAATAAAACAACTAGCATAGTAACCCATGCTGAGCACGAGTACAATGCAAATCAAATATTCATGTAATTGGAAAATAAACATGGACTCGAATGGCAGCCCAAATATACTAAATTTTTAGAAATAAAAAAAAAGAAAACATATGACCGCACCTTCACAATTGAGAGTAGGTAGAGTAGAAAGAGATTATGAGAAGTGAGGTAGAACAAAATGGGAGAATATGCAGAAGTTGAATAAGATGTGGACAGAAAGGAGTTTTACCAAAATCAAAAGAGGAAAAGTGAGGAATAGACATGGGTAATATATGAGATAAAATAGGTGTGGAATGGGATAAGAAATTGGTAGTTATGAGAGTTAATGGAGGAGAGAAGAATAACTTACCGTCAAAATTGTAACCAACAGTCCAAATCAGTTCGAAACCCCTTCCAGCTTAATATATTATAATGTGTTTTTGTTGAGTGTAGAGAAAAGAATATCTCTACCAAAGGGGGTGTCTAATAGGATGTACCTAGAGAAGAGCTGTTGAGAGTTGAGAGGAACTCTCTGTATCAATTGTAATTCGATGAGATCATGTGTTTTTTGGTATTCTTTTATGCATAGAAGGGTAGAAGGGTTGCGTAGAAATGTTATTCGGAGAGAAGAAGAAAAGAAATAAGTCTTATTATGCATTTTAATTTTTTTTTGAAAAGTAGCAGTCTGTCTGTCTCACTCCGTATCTACCCTGTAGCAGCCGCTATGGATGTGAGCGGCGCTAAATTCCATTTAGCATAGCGGCCGGCAGCTATGTAGCTATTTTGATCCATGTTCTTACTTATTTTTTATTTTCTTAAATGTAACATGACTCAAACTTGCTATGACAATGAGCACGTTTTAACTGTGCTATGGGCCCTTGCAAGTCATTATAGTTTCATGCTTCCTGTAGTTACTTTTTGGGAAAATTTGAATCTCACCGAGTGTGGTCAACCCTGTGGTCAATTACCTTTTGGGAAAAATTTAAATCTGGTTATTAAATCAACTAAAGCAGCAAATGAAATGTTTGCCTCGTGGGACTTGGTAGAAGAGTACATTCAGTTATATTATATAATTAATGCTTGAGTGTTTGCATGAATGGTCAAATAGCCCAGTGGCAAGAGATTCATAATATCAAGAGTTTGTTGTGGATTTTAAAACCTAATTTTTAACATTTCAGAACATGTCACAACTTGCCAATGTCAAGTAAATCTGAGAGTTTGAATTGCCTAATTTTGCTGAGTTGTCAAACTAACTCCAACAAGTTCGGTTCTGTTTGAGTTATCCATGGACTTTGCTCCGCAGGCAGTCAAGCTTAATAACTCGGCCAAGTCACTAAGGAACATGGCGAGTTAGCAACTAATGGTTGCTTGAATTTGCAACATTCAGTTCTTCGAACAAGGTGGTTACTGATTTGCTGTGTACATCTCCAAACCATCTCAAGCAACATTCCTTGATCTCATCTATGATGGATCCTCATCCACTTGTAGATTTTGTCTTATTTTAATTTTTTTGATAGCTGTAAAAATTTTATTTCACCAAAAACAGAAACCAACAAGAAGGCCAAAGTTCACAAAAGAACCAAAACAACAACAAAACTAAAAGAAACTATGCATCAAAGGAAACAAATGAGCGAAAAACTGCTTCCCTCTCTAGACAATCCGCCAAAACATTAGTTTCTCTAAGAACATGATGAAAAAAGCACTCATTTGTCTCAAAATGTCCTGCACACCTCTTCCACCCAATCCACAAGCCCCCATGGATGATTAAATCTCCTTGAACACCATTGGATTGCTGAAAAAGAATCGCCTTCAAGAATAGGGTTAAAGCTGCCCTCCCCGTCCTCTCCTCCTAGCGTTCAAAGATACTCCCCCTCACGGTTTTAAGTTAAACTTCGACAGTAGTGCCATGGGTAATCCGGGTGTGGTTAGTGTGGGTGGAATCATCCGTAACAATTTGGGGTCACCTGTTCTTTGCCAATCATGCATAATTATTGGCTATCCAAACTAAAATATTTCGGCCAATTCGGAAGTTCAGTTAAATATTTTGGAAAAAAAAACATATAAAATAAAGATTAAAGTTTTAAAATAATATATAATTAACATTTAATGTATTCTATAAAATATGGCTAGACTCATATTGCTAAGAAATGGCTAGACCCAAGGATGAAAATAGCGGTAGCGGCGGGCGTAGCGGCCCGCCGCCAAACCGCTACGAAGCGGGCGATACGTAGCGTAGCGGGGATACGTAGCGGCATAGCGGTGCGATTTGAAAAAATTGCCCAAAAAATCTGAAAAAATTTCAGAAAATCCAGAAAATTGTAAAATGAAAGAATATGTGGTTCTTTTGCAAAAGTAAGTAAGAAAAGGGGGCGTAGCGGTGCCCTCAATATATGAAGTCCTGTATCGCTGTATAAATAGAAAATAATAGTAATGATTAGTTTTTTCACATGTATTCATGTTTCTTAGTCATACTAACTTAGAAAGTGATGGAAAGCTCATAAAAAAAAAAAAAAAAAACTAGAACATGAAATAAAGGCATAAGACTTAAGAGTTAGGTCATTACTCATTCATGAACATTGAACAATTAAATATCAATACTTCAACATTCAAGGTTCAAATTCAATCAAGTGAATGAACTATGAAGTTATGAAGTGATCAACAATCAACACCAATTTAAAAATGACAGAGTAGAGAGTTAGTGAAGGAAATAGGAATACCTTAGTCACCAGCACAATGAAGGTTCTTTATAAAATAATTTAATTAAGACCAATTTGAAATCTAGTAGTAATAGGTAACTATATCTTTACTACAATACAATTTCAAACATAATTAAACAGGTTTAATATCTTATCTAGCAAGTTATGATAATAATAGACATCCTAGCACAAAAATGGAAAGACAACCAGCAAAAGAGTCTTAGCTATCATGGTCTAGTATGATCCTTTTGTCTTTTTAATTGCCACTTCTCAAAAACATGCGCTTTGCAGAGGGGGTCCGGGGGTATCCCCCTGCGGGGGTTGAGCTACCGTGGCGGCCTGTAGCGGCCGCCACGGTTTGTAGCGGCAGCTACGGGCCGCCACGGATGCGACGGCCGATATTTCGGCTGTGGCGTGGCAGTATCGCCCGCCACGGCCGAGTGGTAGCCGCTTTTTTCATCCATGGCTAGACCCAATTCATATATTATTTGCTAAGAAAAGGATGTGTAATATTTATTTTTTAGGTCCATTTATTTATTTTTCCCTTCACTACGCTAGGACCAGGAGTGATTAAACGTGAGGACCCAGGTACTGAACTATGACTCCTTGGCCCATTTTATATTTCATGAGGTGTGACTTTTGTGGGCTTTTCAAAGCATTACCCAAGCCCAACTCACCAAATGTAAAAGTCAAACGTGCGTTTCTCGAAGCATTGGCCAAATCAGTTTCTAGGGAAAGAGGGGAGAGAAAGAAAGAGAGATGGGGGATAAGTTGATGATGGCAATCGTGATGGCAAGCGGCAGCGGCATCAGCTTCGACTTCGGTCTAGTCTGGCAAGCGGCAGTGGCTACAAAGCCAGGTAGGTACTCTCCTTCTCTTTCTCCCTTCCCATCCTTCCTCTCTCTCTTTTTCTTCTTTTCATTTTTTTTCCTGCAACCAAAGGCTAACCCCTTTTCTATCTGCAACCAGCAGCCAGGCCCTTCCAATCATTTTTTTTCTACAAAAAAAAAAAAAAACACTTTTTTTCCAATTTCTCGTAACTACC
Source organism: Litsea cubeba (assembly GCA_012931725.1). NCBI lineage: Eukaryota > Viridiplantae > Streptophyta > Magnoliopsida > Laurales > Lauraceae > Litsea > Litsea cubeba. Next base: position 65,869,947 of record CM022951.1, read on the forward strand.
TCTGCAGAGATCCCTTTGAACGAGGGAAGAGAAGAGACCCAAGAAACAGTATGGTATTTGATCTTGTCCTTAAGACACACCTCGGCTAACGTTTTATCATTAAAGCATCTATTGTTCCTCTCTTGCCAAATTACCCAAATAGTTGCCAAGAAAGAAGTCCTCCACATGACGCGACCCCTATTGGAACTCACCCCCAACTTCCAAGCCTCAAAGAGAGAGAAATGGGTTGGAATTGGAAGGACTCGGACAAAATTCCAAAGGCCTTGGGGCCACCCTACAGTTGAGAAAAAGATGGTCAACCGATTCTTCATCCTTCAAGCACATGGGACAGGCATTGACAATTGCCATATTCCGACGCCTAAGATTATCCATGGTCAAGGTCCCCACCATGCAAAGCTATCCAAGCGAAGGCAAGGACTCTAGGAGGAGCCTTAAACTTCCACAACAGAGAAATAGGAGAGGCATTGGAATCATCCCTGTTGAAAGCATCATAGAAAGAAGCAACCGAGAAAGACCCGTCGGTAGAGTAAAGTCCAAATCCTGGAATCCCTACCATTCATCGGTAAATAAATTCCTTCAATAAGGATCAACAACGAGCAAAACTGCCTTTCTTCCTCCACTGATAGATTCCTTCTAAAAGTGGGCCCCCACGTAGTTCTTCCTCCAATTCACTATATATTCATTGACTAGAGCTCTCCCGTTTTGGGCACTGTGAAAAAAATTCGTAAATTGAGATGCTAGCGGAGAGTCCTCAATCCAAGTATCCAACCAAAACCGGACCCTATCACCCTTACCAACATGGTAGCAAATGGATTGATTGAATGGCTCCAAAACTGACAAATTCCTTTCCAAATTCCAGAGGGACGACTAGAACCACCATGCACCTCCCAACCCCCTCTAGAAACATTGTATTTTGAACTAACAATCTCCTTCCGAAGACCAGCAGAATCATCTCTGAGTTACCTGGTTTGTTGTTCGATTAATTCGCATTTGAGTTCGCAATTCGTAATTTGAGACTAACCTAGATCAGAAAATTCAATGGAGTAGATTCATTTGATTTAATTTTCAATTTGTCTGATTTGGAGTTTGAGTTTGACAAAAAATTACAGTTCTTAACATTGTGACTCTAAGCCAGATTTTACTTCAACCAGAGTTGGGTCATCATCTGATTGATCACGTGTAAATCACATGGTTGAAATAAAAAAACAAAGTAAAATTTCCATGTTTTACTGGTGATTGATCCTAAGGTGGGCTAGTTGGAGTTAGATATGGACTAGAGTTAATACACAGGGTGCAGTGCTTTTGAGCGGCTTGGTTTTTTAGGTATGCTTCACTGATGGATTTATAGGACCCAATCAACTTAGTGAACTTTACATGAGTAGCGCACTAGTAGTTTGAGAGCTGAGCTGTCAATTGTTCGAAATGAACCATTCGCAATTCGAAGGCCTTCGCCCTTATTAGCAAACTGGGTAACTATGGTTTGATCTAACGTAACCTGCATAAGTTACTTCATTAATTCACTCACTCATGCAACACTCTACTAACACGGAACAAGTAGATGCAAAAAATCTGAAGCAAAGTAAATGAACCTGCAGCCACTTAATAAAATTTTGGTGTGCTTGACAATGTGCTGCATCCAGACATTCTGCATTAGTTCTCAACAAACTGCATAATTCTGAATTCATCATCTTATCAGATTTTTACCTATGTGAGTGCATTGCAGGATTTGTTCCTCTGGCGATGAACAAGATGAGCACAGTGAGCCACTTTGTATCACTGTTACTCCCGAAGATTCTCAGGAATCCGTCTTTCTTCTTGAGACTGTGCGAGACCTGTTGATACCAGCTCTTCTTGGCACAGTTATTAAAGGTAATAATCTAATTTAGATACTGTTCCGGCTATGGCCTCATATTAGCTGATTTCTAACCATTAAGGTTATGGTATTGGTTTTCGGCTAATGCATTTACTTAGCGATCTTCCTCTTCTGCTTTCCAATTTACTTTTTCTATTTGGTTGTTTTACATATATATATATATATTGACACTTTACTTTTGTGTGGAATTTGTGGTAGACCTGAGGCCTCTTTTGGACCTTGGAACTTGGTTGCCCTGCAGTCAACGACATCTGTGACTCTCATCATCTGTAATTGGTCATTGGCCATGGCAAAGATCAAAACAACTGTGACACATGAATAGTTTGGTTATCCAAACACATGAATCTTTAATCATGCTTAGTCCGAGTTCCTAAACTTGGTTTACAAAGACCTGATCCCTAAGTTAGTACTTACAAAACTGATATGGGACAAAGGGATCAGAGGTGAACTCAATTGCAGTAATCAGATTGCAAGAGAGAAGCAACTGCAAAATATTTACATGGCTAGCTCTTACTGATTAGAACTTTAACAATCAGTCTGGCTGTTGCCTTTGATGCCTTGTAGTCCTACCAAATGCTCAGACCATCAATCATCAACTTAGAGATTATTTTTGCTTCAATTTCAAGGGAAACAACCCTATAGTTGGGGTCAAATCTTATTCAGATCTAGCAGACTAGATCAAAGTATGAAAGGTTGTTGCCAACAGAAGCTCAAAGAGAATCTCACAAAGGGAATTATTATTACCAATCTAATACCTATGCATCTAATTCACATGCCTTTTCTTTATAAAGGAAAGACGAGTTTTAGTTAATCTATACGATTAACAATAGAAACGCAATCCTTAAAAATCTCAGCCGTCTGATTTTCCTAACTCCTAAGAGTCCTAATCCTGCTTGCCTTCAAACAGTTGCAACAAAGAAAGATGGGAGTTTTATATTTGACTATATATTGAACATGACTGGATGTGTCCCGACCTGTGGGTCTACCTCATTGGGCTGCATGAAAAACCCTCTTCATCAAATGAAAAGCATCCATATTTACTTTTGAGGATGTTTTCTTCATTTTTTATAAGTTCAAAATGCTTAGCATGAGCTATCTAGGAGAAGTTAGCACCCTTGTTGGGTAGTCATAAATGGAGTGAACAACAGGCAGCCATTGCAGCAGATTTTGAAACCACTCCAGAGGCATGGTAATTGATAAATAGCATCTGTAACTGGGCAGTGGCCACAAATTGGAAGGTGGCATGGCAATTTTATTACCCAAAAAATAAATTTTGAGGATGCAACAGTACTTTATTTTTCTTTAGAAGTATCACAAGCACGTCTGCCATAAACGAATATAAATAACATTGCTTTCAGATGGGAAATAGTAGAGGGTTGATGACATTGGATATCTGAATATTTGACAAGACATAGTGAAATGGTGTGGGCCTCTTGGTTAGAGCATGAAGAATTAGTGGTGGTGTCGAAGACCCTAAAAATTCTTATGTATAATTCATTGATATTTTCTACTCATAATTGTTTCGTTTGATTGAGTTAGAATTAATTGTCAACATCCTTTGATGATCATGAATCCTACAGGTGTATGCTCTCACTTTCAAAATCTATATATTGGATGCACTATTCATGAATCTGACCTGCCCATTTCTTCCCCATAATGTGGTCTCCTAAACATTTCACTCACTCCTGTGTATAGCACTTACCTAGTCGGACCCTATAGAGGTCATCACACCATTGACAAGATCACTTCTTTTTATATAGTGGTCAAGTATGGCTGTGAGATGTCATCTTATGATCTGGACATAAATTGGTTGTGAGGCGGGCTCCACATGTATAGTGGTGGGTAAATAATACACCATCAAAACCCATTAGCCTTGTGATTCTGGTCCCACAAGAACCAGCCATTCATGATATGTTGATCCCTAGGGGCTCTCACGTCAAATGAATTTGGGTGATTGCACGGGAGAGACTTTTCAGTTTTCACACACCTATCCATGTGATGCCCTAATATTGCACCTGCCCCATATATTATCAGTCTCCTAGGTAGGCTTGACAAAAGTTGTTGAACCAGTTTTGCCTATACATTTATTTGGACAATGTACATGTGTTTTTCTAATAAGATGGGTCAGACTTGTAATTTGAAGTTGCATAAACTAGAAAAAGAACTTGTGCGACACATGGCCCCACCAAACCCAATAAAAGTAAAACACTGAAGTCCCTTAAAGTCCATAAATTAGGCCGGCCAATATGCACATAGTTTTGAAAGGAAATAGTATTTTACTAATTAATAATGTAAATTAATAAAAAAAATTGAGAATTAATAGGATAAATTATAGAAAAAATTAAATAAAGATGAAATTCATGAATTTTGAGTAAATAAAAAAAATAAATAGGAGAATTCTGTTAACTTTTATTGTTAACCACAACATTTAGTTCTAATTTAGTATTTTAGAAAGAAGTTATGGATTACCTAGTTCACTTTAGAAAGAAGATTTGACTCACCAAAAAGACTTACCCTGTATTTGAAGCAGTTTGTGTTCAATTTTATTTTTTATCGTGAATTTAAAATGTAATTTGGTTGAGATAATTTTTGACTTATCAAGGATGATCTACTTTTCTGGAAACCATGTTTTAATTTATTTACAAATTTAAATTATAATTTCATTTTTTTTTGCAATAAAGTTAGTTTTTCAAGAAATATTTACACTTTAGGAAGAGGATTTTTCTTTATTTTTAGTCGTAAAATTTGAGTTTTAATTTCATTTCTGAAAGTACATGTTTTTATTTACCAAAGAGATTTACTGCTTATAAAGAGGAGATTTTTTATTTTGTTTTTAAAATTTTTAATTTTCTTTTAGGGATACTTTTTATTTACGAAATATTATTGAATTTTGCTGAGAAAGACATCTGTTTCACCATGATGCACGGATACTTCAAAATGGGCAACTTATCGTGTCGTATCGTATCTGATACTTCACTTTTTATGTGTAAAATCTGTATCCATGTTGTCACTGGGCATTGTATTATAAATGTGTTGGTCATGCCAATCAATTCACAGGAGCTTTGCTTCTGTTTCAGGATTTCCAGAGATCAGGAAGGTGGATATTTTGTGGGACGACCATCCTAAAGCATTCAAGTTCCACAATTGTTGTTCAAGGAAACTCTTTCTGAAGGTTTTCATGTCAGAGAACTGTCAGCGAGGAAAGTTCTGGAGTGCTGTTCAGGATGCATGTATCCAGATAGTGGACTTGATTGATTGGGAACATAGTCGTCCGGACAACTTATATGATGTATTTCGTGCCTTTGGGATTGATGCTGCATGGAAACATTTTCTAGGAGTAAGAGATCGTTCCATTTGCCTTTGGTTGCAATTAGAAATTTAAAACTTGACATTCAAATAATTGAATTTTTTTTTTTTTATGTTGTTTCATCTGGTTGAAATGCAGGATTTGAAGTCTGCAACATCTGATGTTGGGAGGACTATGCATCAGGAGCATCTGCTCATCCTTGCAGATTGCCTCTCAGTCACAGGAGAGTTCCATGGTTTAAATGCAAAAGGAATAAAATATCAGAGAGATCAAACATCCATCTCAACACCCTTTTCTCAAGCCTGTTTCTCAGTTAGTTTTCTCATATGTTCATTATCTTCAATTATCTAATTTCCATTTAATCATATCAACTGGATTTTGATATTCACCAAAATTTACTGGGTTTTGATGTGATAAATTAATTGTTTTGGTTGTATAATGGGGTTTGATGCAGAATCCTGGCAATTGCTTCATCAAAGCCGCCAAGGAAAGAGTTGCAGATGATCTATGTGGGACACTGGATGCTGTTGCATGGGGAAAGGAAGCCCCAGTTGGGACTGGAGGATCTTTTGATATTTTATATTCGGGAAAGGTATTTTTTTTTCTCTTTTTAAGCAGTAAACAATACTTTATTGAAAATATATCAAGGAAGAGTGATGGCAATGGGTAAGGGTTACAGATAAGTCACCCTGACATGCCACTACTAGGGTGGGTTTGGTAATGGTTTTGTTGGAATCTGGGTGGTACAAGTTTTTAGTTTACAACTCCAGTCTTTTTCACTTGACATTTTTGGCAGTCCATGACCACTTACAGCCTTAAAAACTAATTAAAAATATATCATCTATAGAAATTCTTAAATATATCTTTTGTACTTGAAAATGTTTAGATAACTTGCCTACATCAAAGTGAATAAAACCTGAAGCAAAATCCGACGAACCATTCTGCATGTGTCACTGGCATCATTGGTATCACATTTCCTGAACCTAACATGGGGGCAATAAGGCAGGGGATTTGGGCATGGGTGTGAGTGAGAGTTAGGTATGCATTTACTTTACCTGTACAGAACCTGCTCTGTTGTCGATGCATGGGATATGAAAATGGGTTTACATATTTAAAATTTTCACATGTGAAACACATACCATATTTGTTTGAGAGCACCATTTTCACATGAGTAAATGTCGATCAATTCAGATTACATATTAAAATTGTTCATTATCTTGAAATCTATGAACATTGAAAATATAAAACTAAATGTGTTGGGGCTTAATGGGTCGATAAAAATCTGAACATTTTGGATTAAAATTTTGAAGCCCACAAGGGTTGCAAAAAATGAAAGATGATGATGGGTTTTGAAACTGCAACCTGTCTTATGCTGATGCTTCTCTAGCCAGAGAGGGGTGTAAAACACTTTCATGTTGTGATGTGTAAATGAGTGCAAACAAACGTGACCACACGTAAATGTTACACACTTGCTTCACTACTTACACATGTAAATGGGTGCAAACAAATGACCGCTGTAAGGGAGAGGTAATGAAACCTATATAGGGAGCAACCATCTCAACAAACCTTCTGCTAATTCATTGGCAAATCCAGAGTTCTCACATATAGCAAAGCGGAAAAAATGTAACATGTTTTGCTTTGATGATATGATCCCAGTTTACCTTTTGTGAGGTGCCTTACATTGAAAGTAAAAGAGAAGAAAGGATAATGGAGGAAGATAAGGATTAGGGCCTTGGTGGAAGAAGGTGAGATGAGATGAGAAAGAGGGAGAGATCGTGTGTATTATTCCCACACGTCCCCCACTTCTATACCCTTTTTATTGATTACTCAAACTACTGCTTGTATTTCGAAAAGGATTTTTAAATCAAGAGAACTTCCAACTCCTGACTCCTAATCGTAAATTGATTCCTAATCCTCTTATGGTTCCTTACATTACATAGAAAGAAAGTGGGACCATTCACATTAAATTTCCAATTAGATAAACATGAGATGAAAAGGAAAAAAGAAAAAAGAAAAATGTTTCCTTAAATTCCAAACTGTGGGGGATCCACCTTTGTATTTCTTTCCTACTGGTCTAACAAGTGCCATTTGTTCTTCTTATCATTATAAAAATGCCCCTGATTTTGTGCTGTATTTCTATAGAGATGCAACTGAATTTAATTTTTAAATCTGGGTGGTGGCTCTTCCAGGTGATCATCAGTTGCTTTCATGTTTTATTCCTTCTTTCCTTTTGTCTGATGGCGAACCAGTTTCTTTGGAAAATTTCTTCACCGAATACTGTTGAATTAGATAGGCTATGTCTTAGATAATGATGATGATAAGTAATATTGATTAGGAAACTCCAATGTCTCATTTTTTTTTTCTCTCAATACCATTTCGTTGTTGAAGATTCTACTGATGGTATAGAGTTAGGAAAGAAGTTAAGAGAAAAGGAATGCAGTCGGAGTTATAAAGAAAAAGGAAAATGAAAGAGCAGAAAAGCCATAAAGTTACACGAAGGCCATTGCTAAATATTTTCGTTGGACTCTTTCTTTTTTTATCAACCTATGAAGATCATGGAACTTGGACAGCAGGGATCCTCAGTGACCAAAATATTTTTCCAAGGCTTCTCTTACCCTAATACCAAATGGTGATGTTGGGGGATGACTATCTCGCCATGAAATCAACAATCTTGTACAACCCTTTGCATTTGTACATATCAGTATAAAACTGATGGTAAGATATAATAGTGTATCTTGTATAATAGTAATTTCATGTTGCTCACTACTTAAATAATTACCCTGATGATATATATGTATTAAGCAATAGAAAGTATATTATTACATATATGGTCCCTAATTATTTTTACAACTCCAGGGGCGGAAACTTGGTGGACCTGTGGGTATATATGAAACATTGCAGAGCCACACAATTTCTCAAGAAGATGACCTGGAACTCAAACAGACACACTCTCATGATGAACTCTCCAAAAACTGGAGAGCTAGATCAGTCTGTGAATGTGACAATACAAAATCAGGACATGTGAATGCAAAATGTGAACTAAAGTCAGCTCGAAGACGTTTGGACTCTTGGCTTGTGGATATGTGTGTTTCATTGCGTGACATATTACACAAGTAAGTTTATCCTCACCCTTCCTCCCTCCCTCTCTCATTGCCACAAGTACAGTTGTTTATTTGATACTAGAATTTCTTGAGATGTAGACAGTTTTAATGTTTGCAACCATGTATTTTGTTATAATCTTACTGTTCTTGGGAAACTACTTAGTTTGAATCGTTATTCCTTTTTTTTTTTCTTGTTAATGGAGATGTCTTATATTTAAAGATAGCTGTACAAGAGCACTATTTTGTTATATAATCTTACTGTTGTTGGGAAACTAATTAGTTTGAATCACTATTCCTTTTTTTTTTCTTGGTATTGGAGATAGCTTATATTTAAAGAGAGTAGTACAAGAGCACTGTATGTCTATACTCTAATATCAACACTACAACAGGAGAAAAAAAAAGGATAATAAAGGAAGAAGAAGAAGAGGCACAAACACAATGCATTGCAATAATGGACCTAAATACATAGAGATTTAGTGAATCAATGATATAGAAGTGGGACATCTGTGATATAACTTCTGTTCACAAATTAGATTGTAGATATTTTGTGGGGCTCATTTTTGATAAATCCTACCCCTTTGCACACACCTATTCCTCGAATTTGGCACAATATGATCTTGATCAGAGTGATATTCACCGTTGGCTTAAGGCCACAAGATTTATACCCGTTGCATATTATCAAAGTATATTTGGTCATTACATAGATAACAATATTCATTTAATCAAGCTAATTCTTGTCGTCATTGTCATCATCATTGATGCCTTAACCCATTTTTCTGGCGCCAGCTTTGTGAGTATTGCTTTTCCAGTGAACCATATTCAATGCCATGTTATTATTAGTAACTTTACAATCCGTCATCATGATTGAGTTAATTCTTGTGCCATCCCACAGCTGGTCCTAACAAAAAAGGTTCGTGAGGTGCCCCCCCCCCCCCCCCCCCCCCCCCCCCCCAGAGAGAAGAGAGGAGGTATCAATGCGGGCGTGCATGGGTTTGGTAGGGCCGGACCATAGGCCTTAAACTCAGGCCCAGCCCCAGCCAGTTCAAACATATGCATATTTCTTTTTGCTAAATAAGTTGGGCCAGACCTGGCCCTTTAAGCATATACATGCTCAAGCTCGGCCCATTTAACTACTGCTCCAATGAGCCCATTGGCCTGAAAACATAGCCTAAATCCATCCAATGCATGCCGGACTGGGCTACATGACCTATGAGCATCCTTGAGTATTAGGTATCTACGATTCAACCTGCTTAAGTTGTATTGGAGATTGTAGAAAAGGTTTGGACTGAGAAAAGTAGGTCCCAAGTATTTTCCCAGTGATATATTAACTATCAATAAAGAAGACTTTAGCGAGCCCTAGTATCGTGCTCAAATAGCAAACGAGTCTTCTTAATTATGAACATGGTTCAAGGCATTTTTTTTGAATGGTGGTTCAAGGCGTAATCTTGACCCTGGTCTTAGTCTTCATGGGCATAAGACTATTGTCCAACTGAGCTAAAACCCAGTGGGCTAGCGGGGCAGCTTACTGGCGGCCATATGCTCTTGCCAATAACATGAATGAAGTTATAGCAGAAAGAGAATAAAACCTACTAAATGTTTAAAATGCTGGGGCTTTTAATTATTCTATATGGTTATGAATTAGGAATGGTAGAAAGTGTTGGACATTACTTAATAATTTGAATGAAAATTCAATTCGTCAAGATCCAACTTGTAGAATTCTTATCTCCGTGGATTGGATCGGTGTAGTTATTTTAGATATTGATATGATCTTTCATATAAAAATTGCAGGTTGTGGATATCCCTCAGAAAACATAAGGGGGACAAAAAGTGTCCCTCTTTTACTTCTATACAGCATGGAATGACTTTGCTTGTATAACTTGGCCTGTTTTGTGGGCATCTTTTTATTTTTATTTTATTGATAACGAAGCCACTTAAATTAAAGAGAGAACAGTACAGATAAAAAACCACAAACAACAAAACAAGAAGGACAAAGTGATATATAAGAATTATACCACTAAAACCACAAAATTACATAGAGAAAACGATCAAATCTGAGGATCTATCGACCCCTTGTTTAGCCAAAAATTCTGCAAAACCATTAGCCAACCGCGCAACATGCTGAAAAATAACTCCAAGTGAAGACAAAACAGCCTTGTTTTCTCAAAAATAGAAATAGAATCTCCAAGGCATGATAAGAGGACGAGACACCCATCGAAAGGCTTATAAAGAATCACTTTCCATGACCATAGAGCAATGGGAGTCCGCTGAAGAAATAATTCCTACAATGCCCCTGCATCATTAGACTCCATGCACCCTGCATTAGGAAAAAACATCACCGACACCAGCCCTTGATGATTTCGAAGAACCGTTCCTATTCTCGCTTGACCTTATTTACCCTTCGCCACTCCGTCCACATTAAACTTCAACTCCCCCACCGTCCTTCACTCTCACTCCTAGGAGAAGCCTCCCAATGTGTAAGAATACCTTCGACTCCTAAGACAAGCAAAATCCTGATTAAAAGCAGCCTCCTTCGCAGTACACACAAACACCAAAGACAACATCCTCCACAGACATCAAAGAATGCTTAAAGATTCTAGCATTCCGCTTCTTCCACACCGGCCTAAGAATAGCGAAAGGAAATAAGCCTCCATAGAAGTGGGTATCTAATACGACAATATTGTTTTGAGGGATTCAAAGTTGTACAAAATACAATCCTAGACATCAAATAAATTTGGATGGGTGCCAAATTTGCATGATCAGTCAAAAGGCCTACAAAACTTGGATGAGTGTTAAATTTGGGTTAGTGCATTTTTTTAGAAGAAAAGCCCCTCTTAGTAGGACCCACTGGGATGCATGATGATCATGGAAGTCCGTTGGGTGGAAAGATCTATATGAGACCTACCTATGTGTAAAATTTAGACTCTATAAGATCATCCTAACCCTTTGTTGATCCATGAGCCTAACATTTAGTCGTTTTAGAGGCATCATTTTCTTACGTTTTGAATCTAATGCGAGGAAACGTTGGATGGGTGTAAACTTTCGACCTTCGACTATTCATTTTTTTTTTTTTTTGTTTGGGAGGGACGGGGGGGGGGGGGGATGTAGTGTGTGAAATGACTAGATTGGCTTGAGGTGGGCCCCATGCCAAAAGGAAGATGGGCAGAAAAGGGGCGTTTTGGAGAATATATATATGGTCATTCCTTTGGTGCAATGGTAAAAGTCTCGGGTACCATGTGTGATAACGCAGGTTCGAGACCAGCGAGCAGCCACTTTGTGCAAAATTGCCAATGGTTAGGTCTGTCTCCTGTCTAGACCCTCCCAGGACCCTACTTCTGTAGGACTGCACTGGGTGATGACCTTTTATACAGAGAGAGGGACCCTACTTCTGTAGGACTGCACTGGGTGATGACCTTTTATACAGAGAGAGAGAGAGAGAGAGAGAGAGAGAGAGAGAGAGAGAGAGAGAGAGAGAGAGAGAGAGAGAGTAGTGATCCTATGCTATGATGCCCAGATTCAACATGGATACGGCAGGGACATGGATTTTACACAAAAAGTTAAATATCGGATGGATACGACATGATACGTTGCCCATTTTGAAGTATCTATGAATTATAGATCCAAATCCATGCGCACCTCGCTGTGAAGCCCATCTGGGGCCCAACATGGGGATGGGGCTGGAGGATTGAAAGATCTGGTTGGGGCCTACCCATGTAAAAAAAAAATAGACCCCATTTGATGATCCTAACCTCTTGATGAACAGCCTGCAAATCTCATTGTAAAAAATGTCGCAGTCGATCCAACGGTCTAGTCCATTTGGATTGGGTTCAAAGTTCAAACCCAGGGGTCCAGTGACTATCAAGGGGGGTCCCTATCTGTTGTCCATTCAGGTGGGCCCCACTCTGAGGCAAGCACAAGTGTGCATAGGACCATAAGACAGACGCGGGGGGGGGGGGGGGGGGGGGGGGGGGGTGTTTAGATTGATCATATCATAGGGTGGTCTAAGTGCATAGGCCAGACCGTTCCATGCTTAGGGAATAGCTGCCTGTCTTATGTTAGGGTGACAACTCTATAGGGTTCACGTGGTGGATCAATCAAGGGGGAGGTGGTGGGTGCGCATCATAGGGTCTATGTATGGAAGGGGTTGGTCCTAAAATCAGGTTGACTTGAGTTCAGAAGTAGGAGATATCAAGACCCAATGATCAAGGGTGGGAAATGGCTGATTTTTCAAGGCCAAGTCTGTCAGTGGATAAATTCTTCATATTGTCAATTTAGGCCTGGTCATTCTTTTCCTTTTTGTAGGAGCGGGAGGGGGTTGGTTGGCTGTTGGGTTTTTTTTATCCATTTTAGTCCCATATATCTGCGGAAAATTCTCTAAAATGTTCCTTTTACCGGCGTCCATTTAGGGGTTGTTTGCCTTTCATTGATGGGATAGGAAAATGGGTTTTACATATGTAAATGTCCCATATGCAAATGTTACACATGTGAAATACATTACCATGTTTGTCAAAATCACTATTTTCATGAGTACATGAGTACATCCAGCGGTTTTAGATGTGTTTGGGTTCTTTGGGTGTTTTCACAAATTTCTCAAAATCCGTGAAGAACTAATATATGTTATACCTCTTGATGCTTACTATTAACACAAGAATATTAAAATGGTTTGGATCATGATTTGGAGGCCCACAAAAGTGCAAAAAATCAGATCTAGTTTTTGGACTTTTTCACAAATTACCCAAAATCTTTGAATATTTAAGATAATCAGCTTTAAGATCTTGGAGATTATTAGTTCCTTAAAGAAATTAAACGGTTTTTGGATTGCAAATATGGGGCCCATGGGAATGAAAAAAAATAAAGGTCTTTGATGGGGCCCCACAAGAGAAAAAATCACCTTGTGGTAAACGCCTGCCCAATGTGTTTGGAGGACGAGAAAATGTTGACCATGTTCTATTAAGATGCAGATGTGCTGTGAAAATTTGGGACTGTCATCAGCTGGTTCGGATGCAAGTGGGCTTTGCTGAAATTATTTCAACACTATTTCGAGGCATGGAGACCTCCCATCGGGTCTTCGAAGGAAAGGAGTTATGGAAGCTGTCGTTTCTATCAGTCATTTGGCATATATGGAAGGAGATGAATGCTAGGTGCTTTGAAGGAACAAAACCTAATGAAAAGGTCTTATGTGACAAAATAAAATTCTCCGTCGCTCAATGGGTGAAGATCAATCCTATATTTAAAGACTACCCTAGTGACCAAATCATGTATAATTGGAAGGAAATATCTTTCTCTTAAGCTAGGGATGGCGGTGTTACTAAGAGCTTTTACTTCTACTTTTTGTTCCCTTGGGCCCATTTGCCACTTTCCTAGATTAGTAAACGTCAAGTAAAGCCTCCATTTTTCAGACAAGTGATCACATCAATAGCACTTTAATTCAAAATTTCCTCCATCCTTTTAAAAAAAAGTCAAAAAGCAACCTCCTTTCTCCACTATATGAAAAATAAGCTCCACTTTTCTATACAAAAAGTCAAAAAGATTTCATATCAAACAACTAAAAACAAAATACCATCATAATCCCATTATATTTTATTCTCTCTTGATTCGATCCTTTACTACACTTAATTTTACATGTAAAATTACCAGACGGGCCCTTAAGCCTTCGGGTAGTTGTATTGTAGGACTATATTATGTTGTGCATCCGTGTCTGTTTCTGTGTGTTTTCTGGTCAGTATAAGCCTTTTGTACTGATTTGTTGTTTAGTTTTAATGAAGGATTGAAAGTTATCATTCAAAAAAAAAAAAAAACCTTGTGGTTGATTGTACTAACGCCTTTTTGCTAGAGTGGGGTGTGATTTTTTTTTTGATCGGTGGGGTGTGAATCACTTTCACACCTGTGTAGGTGTGGATATTTTGTTGTGTGAATGGACATATTTACACGTGATAACTTGACACTGATCTGGAGAATAGCCTCCATTGGATACTATCACAACCAATGTGCACGGATAGATGAACACGTGTATATAACACTAACCATCTGTTCTATTTATGATCTAAACCAATGAGAAAAAATAATACTTTCCACTAATTCTTTGGTAATTTTTAGAAAAAATGTAAATAAGACAAATGAGATCAATGATGTCTTTTATTTTTGAAACTCCTAGCTAATGATTCTAATATTTCTTTTCATGATTAATGAATATGGAAATAATTTTCTTTAACCTGCCACTACTTTTATCCTAATTTGGTACAAACATAAATAAGTCACAAATGAGATTAATGAGCCATAAGAGCCCATGGCAATGTTCGAAAGTTCTCATTGTAGAAACCACAAGCTTACGGCTTTGAGTCATGTCTCCAATAAAGGAGGTGTTTTTGTTTTGGTAAGTCCTCTCTTATTAATTATCATGTCTCTTTATGATTATTAATTTTTAAAATTTATTTGCCGTAGCCCACAAATGATATTCTTTAGGATTCATGTCAGCATTTCCGGGTGGGAAGGGTAATTGTGTTTCCTCTCTCTATGGTATAATGCATACCATTTATGTGCTCATAGTTTTTTGATGACTCTTGAATCTCACTTAATATTCTTGTATTTTTCTCCCTCACATTGCTTAGTGTAAGTACACATACGCATACATATTTACATTAACAGTGGCAACGAGATAAAAACTAATGTTCTCTTACTTAAAGGCATTTTATTGCTGAAATTCATGAGTCATAATTGTGATTGTCTATCCATTTTTTGTGCAACTTGTACATGTGATCCATGCTCAATATGTATGGAAAACGAGCAACTTAGGGTGGTTCTCTTTTGAATTTTGGATGCCTTCCATTTCAAGAAAGGTGACCACTGACTATGTATAGGAATTTAAAGCATGTGACCTACAATACTCAAAAGTATACGCTGCATGAGAGCATCTTATATAGTTGTATGACAAAACTGAAAACTTAATTTTCACCATACATTTTTCAATATAATGGGAACCTACGATGGAGTCTTCACACGTTGCCATGGATCCCGGCCTTTGGAGTCATCACCTTTCACAACCCAAGGCATCTTCACACAAGGAGAAACACTTGTTTTTTATTCATTGACATCTCTTGTACTACCTTGCTTTGTCATCATCATCATCAAACCCTTGTCCCAACTATGTTGTGGTTTGGCTACATGAGTTTTGTTTCTTCATTTCAATCTATCTCGAGCCAAATCCTCAGATAGGTTGCACTACTTTAGATCTATTGTTGCTACTTCCTTCCACGTCCTCTTTGGCCTACGATGCTTTGGTGGACCATAACCTGCATAGAAAAACTTTTCCTCGCCGATGTTGCTACTGGCTTGCATCGTTTATCCATTACTACCTTGCTTTATATTAGCGATAAACTACCATTCAAAAGAAAAATTATGGGAGGGAAAGAATTATTTGTCAATAAATGCATAAAAGAGAGAATGAAAGGAATTACAGATGGCAAATGTTAATGTTGCCTATCAGGGAATGTAGATACGATTTCCTTTCCTCGCCATTTTATGATTACATGCCAATCTCTTTTTCTAAATGAGATTAATTCTTCTCTCTTTTTAATTACATGCCAATGAACTCTGTTGCTAGATCTAGGAAATCTTCTTAGGATTCTCTAAATTAAGAATGTAGATCTAGCCATTTAGGAAATCATCTTGGAAATTTGCTAATTAAGAAAGTAGATTTAGGAAATCTTCTCGGAAATTCATTAAACTAAGAATTGTTACTGAAAACATTTCATTAGAAAACTGCTAGAGAAGGTGGATATAATTGAGTCCAATGGGCTTACCTATTATGGGTTAGGCTTGATAGGCTGGTTGACTTGGGCCTCTCTTTTATAGACCTTGAGGCCAAAATGCACTTGAGCTGCGTTAATTTGTATTTGATTGTTCATTTGGCTCCATGCTCAAGGACGGTGTAGCTAAAAAATTGCGAAAAGCATTTGATTAATTGATTCCCAAACCATCCTTTGGTTTCATGGCCGAAAGATGTGCATGACAGTCCATTTTATCATTAAGTGATTTTAATCTATTATTATTATAGAAGATAGTAAGAGTCGTCGTCATCTTTTCAAAATTAAGGAATTTCAAGTTTTTTTTTTTTTTACTATGAAATATGACAAGGATGTATTAGATTTTCATTCTAAACTAATTTTAAGATATATTGAGTTTATTAGAGTTTATAAATTATACTCTTTATGTTTTCAACTATTTCTGTTATATTAATACGATTCTTTTACCCAATTCCATTGTTTTCTTTATCATATAATTCATTAAACGTCTAGACTCTAGATGTTGAATTCAATTTTTTGTGTTATCTTAATTCTGTAGTTTTTATAGTTCCTATCTTATATACTTTCACTTTTACATTAACTTAACCCTTTTTCTTCTTTTTCTGAAAGTTTTTACTAAGTAGGGTTTCCTTCCAAAAGATGCTCCACGAATGATATGAGAGTTCTGAGATGAAATACTGCCTAAGGTCTTGAATCACCAACACACAACAGAGACAAAGCATATCTTTGTATTCTCGGACAAAGACAAGAGACTTACAAGAAAGAGAATCAAATTCTCCGTGTTTACAAACTCCAACAAGGCTTGCTTGAGGTTTATCCAGATGGTCCATTCACTGATCGTTGCTCTGATTTCATATCAGAGAGAAGAAAGGAGAGGAATACAATACTAGTGGATAATTTTTTATAGGAACCTTGGATGCCCAACTGATACTTTTATACGTGAGAGATAGAGTTACAAGTCTATTCTATAAGATTATTTCAACAATCTTTGCTAATAATCCTCCTTGATACCAACCGTATCCAACAGCTACAACGACTGGGGCACCTGACCCATTAGCCCACCAGGCTTATTGAACCTGAGGCAATTTTCTCTCTACAACCCTTTCCTAAGACTCACGGCTTCCATGGCAATGAAGGGAGGCCGGGTGATGGAAAGGTTTGGACATAAATGAGGGGAATATGAGATATCAGCCTGATCAAATGATCTTTACCCTTAGTTTTAACTTTTAAGTTCTTTAAGTTTAATGGATCCACACTGAAATTTTCTTGTGATAAAATGCGACAAATGAATATGTCTGGAACCTTTTAAAATTTGGGCTTGTGCCAATTGTGCGTGTGTGTGGGTGGTTGGTTTTGAAGGTTGGCCCTTCACCCTCAAGAAATCCAGTTGGAAAAGGGGGTGTTCCTGTAAGGAGCATATTGTACCAATTACACACATATATTTATAGTTCTGGGATCATATCCTTGCAGAGTTTGAAATTCGAATCTGATATACAATGATCCCTGATTAATGGGATTTGTCTGCCGTCAATTTTGTTTGATTTGTTATTGAACATTAGGTGTCATTATTGTCCCTGCCCGCCTGCCACCATATGGGGGCTTGATGCAACACCTTAGCAGTGGGGTTTGCAATTGGACCTATGGCGCGCATTGTGTGACCATTTTGATGCAGCGTGCCTTGTTTTTATGGCTTTGTATTTTGTTTCTTTGGTTTTAATTTTAATGAGATTCATATTTTTTTGGAGATTCAAATTTTCTTGGGCTTTGTATTTTAATTTGGACTGTGCCGTGCGACTTTTGTTGGAGTGAATAAGAATTAAGAAAGTAGATTAACTCCTAGTTTAGTGTTTTCTAAAATCCTATCTAGTAGGGTGAGATGGTTTTTGTCCGGTATTACAATTTTTATTTAGTTGAACTGATGGGAAACTCGAGCATTTATAGGGCCTGTTTGGAATCATTCTGGGAATGTTTCATTCTGAGAATGAATGAAAAAAAACTTGTTTGGCAAGCATTTTCTGCACATCGATAAAACTCCCCCCCCCCCCCCCCCCCCCCATCATCTCCCTCCTCCGTCTCTTTCTAGATTCTCTCTCTCACAAAATGCCTGCCAAACAAATTCTTCTTCATTCTTTCTCAGAATGGAACATCCCTAGAATGATGCGAAACATGCCCATATTCTCTTGCTGGGAAACTCTCATTCACATTGGTGAAAACCTACCCTTTACCATGGGAACTCCTATCATGTGATCTACCCTTTATTAGAATGTTTGGAACTCTTTTTTTCCTGGGGACATCTTGCTCTTATTCTCATCAAATGGTGGATTGTCCTATGGTCTAGGAAGCACGGGCACTTCTCCGGGGCCACGTGTCGGACACCGACACGCTCCGACACGTGTCGGACATGCAAAAAAGAGTGTCCTATTTATTTTTTAATGTTTTATATTTCGGACACGTTCCGGACACGAGTCGGACACTGTTAAGTAAAAAAAGAAAAGCAAAGGGTGGTTTTTACAGATGATGTTGATCGTGATCAAATTGATGGTGATGATGAAGCAATTAAAGTTGCATCAATTGAGTAAACTTTAGATGGAAATTGTATGGATTTTATGGAACTATGGATATTTCATGTTTAATGATTATTAATTATGTTTCAATTTTGTATTGCTATTTGATAATTTGATATGTTTGTTAGTTGGTACAGTGGTACTTGAATTTTTATTTATTTGATTGCTAAATTGATTATAAAGTTAAAATGATAGTATCTTTTAGTATATGATTAGATATATTATTATTATTATTATTATTATTAATTATTAACGTGTCCCCGACGTGTCCGTGTCCTACTTTTTTGAGAAATGTCGTGTCGGCGTGTCCGTGTCGTGTCGTGTCCGTGTCCGTGCTTCTTAGCCTATGGTTGAGGTCTGGCCATAGGACTTTCGGTTTACTTGTATGCAATATACAAAATTGGTATAGGATCAGCTCTTACACTATGCTGTCCAAGTCTTGCTTTTATCCTATTTTTAGCTAAGTTTTATGATCTGGATCATTATTTGGGCTGATCTTACTACTGAAAGCCTTTGCTATTTAATTGTTAAACCAACTCCTCATTAATCTGGGCTTGTGATCATTCCACAAACTAGAACAGGTTCCATGTTTTGGAATAAGTAAAAACCGGTTTGTGAAGGTTTGATAGACACAAGATTGCACCTGAATTGATTAATTGATAATTGCCTTTTTTTCTTAGCAGCATCGATATGTTATCTTTGTGAAATTTGATTTTGTGAAATTTGTACCGGCAATCAATGGTCCATCTCTCGCGCTAGGGACCTAGGGAACTTCTGCATGGTTAAACAGTGTGGTATGATTATGCGAAATTTTCTCCTATGAGAGTCCGCACAATGGACCTTGAATTAAAGGCTCCCACCGAGAATCTCGCATTGCTTTCGTACTAGATTCCGTGGGAAAAAATGACAAGAACGGAGATCTTCAATGTCATGAAAGATTGTCGACAATATATTTACTTTGGAAGTGAACTATATGAAGTAACAGTATAGCTAAATAAAGCAAACATAGGATAGTTACAACATGTCTCTAACATTTTTATGCTTGTTCTTGTTGTGTTTGTTTATGTTATGGGTTAATAGAGGTGTAAGAAAACATATATGAAATTACATATAAACTTTTAACAAATTTCCTGTCTCCTCTATGGTGTTTTCTTTCATTGGTTGATTAGAGAAATTTTCTAGCACTCAATATTGGTTGTTATTGGTTTTATACGTTTTCTCCTAAAATGTACAAGTTACATAACTTCTATGGATGTATAGGTACCCAATGAACGACTATTTAAATGAAGAAGATAAGTCCCTTTTGATGAAGGCTTTGATCTTCCATCCTCAAAGTAATGCAAAGATTGGGACCGGCCCTCAAGAAATCAAGGTACTACAAAACAGTAAACCTACTGTTACAATGTCAATGAAGTCCTGGATTGCTTATGATCTTACCCTATGCACATTCATTATTGCTACCTTTTTTCTTGACAGATTGGATATAGCCCATCGCATCCTGAGTCCCGCTGTTTTATGTTGGTGAGGAATGATGGGACATTAGTGGACTTCTCTTACCGCAAGTGTGTACTGGGTGCTGTAGAACAGTACTCCCCTGAACTAGTGCCCATCTTTAAGAAGAGATTGTTCAAAAGATCATAACTTACATCAGGTACATGCCTTCTCAGGATTAACCCTGCAGGGTCTTGTATATAAGAAAGGCGTTCTCTTGCTAACATGTGGCTCCTGATTTGAACGTGAG
The DNA here is from genome assembly GCA_012931725.1 of Litsea cubeba. Classification (NCBI taxonomy): domain Eukaryota; kingdom Viridiplantae; phylum Streptophyta; class Magnoliopsida; order Laurales; family Lauraceae; genus Litsea; species Litsea cubeba. The sequence continues at coordinate 65,890,332 of CM022951.1, forward strand.
CCCAATGCTCTCGGACAATCACAAGATTGGATGCAATGAAGGTGTGTACTGTTTAGTGGGGGACGCATGCAAGGGTGGCATATATTTTGAGTCCATAATTATGCCATGCAGTATAACCATCTGCAGTGCCATTTTTTTTTTTTTTTTGTACACATCCTGAGCTTTTGGTTTTGGCCCACAATTGGGTGCATAAATGCCAAAATTTTGCAACTTGTTCATTGACTCTATATTGTTGAACTAGTCCAGCAATTTATGCATTCTTTCAGAAATTTCATTTTAGCCAGTAATTACATTCATAATTTTGACCCAAGATATCTTAAATCAAGGACATTTTTGCCAGCCATTGCCTTATTTACAGGCAGGCTTGATCTAATTTGTTTATAACATTGATCATTACAATCCACATTTTGAGTCCTAGACCTTACCACTGGTCACTGCATCCATGGAAGGCTGGTTTATGGTCGCCATAGTTTTGATGCGAGAAGTCTTGATTGCTTGATCTCTTCACGCAATTGAATTAATGGGGATATTTTTTGTATCTGCAGTTGTACAATTCCCCCCCTTTTTTTTTTTGTTAATTTTTTGTGCGCATTTAAGAAAGTTAACACTATCTCGCAAGTCGCAACCTCCTGTATTCGAAAAGTACCATCTCTGCTGCACCTGCCTTGAAGCTTTATCATTTCGACCTTTGATCAACATGTGTTGTTGGGCCCGAGTCTGGACCCTTCCTGAAATGACTCTTCCTAGGCTGCAACAATTCAAAAATTCGGATATTTTGTCCACTGGATGATCAAGGTCATCAGTGATTTTTAGCACATGGAAAGTTACAATTACCCCATTGTTGTTTGAAGGAGTCAACCTGAATCTATTACTCAAGTTGGAAATACAGGGCTACCTTATTGTTTTAGAATGACAAAACCCGAACCTTGAATAAAAGGTTGGGGGTTTGGGTTGAGTCAGATTGTGGCAACTTTGCAGTTCACCGAGTCATCAACCTGAGCCCACAGATCAATCTAAGGTGTTCAGAAGATATATTGTTAAGAACGTAAAGGCAGCAACCATCCGAAATCAACAGAAAGGGGTACAGAAATATTGGCTATGATCTGGAAGTTCCACTTTCTAGCATTTGAGGTGGATTCCACCATTTTAGCCAGCTTGAATCATACAGCCATGGGCCACTTTTACAGACTTGAAATTCTATACCAAAATCATCAACTTCGTTGGTCCCATCTCTCCAGCACCTCTAGTCATTTGTCATAGATTAGATGGAGCTTCCAAGATTGAAGCTTTTCCTCAAATCATCTACTAAGTGGTCGGAAACTGAAATAAGCGTGAACTTTATTAAGTGCATGTTTGTTTGTGTGGAAATGAATTCCTAGGAAGTATAAGAAATTCATTCCTGAAAGTGGCTAAAATTGCAGACACAGATGCGAAAACTCATAAATGACCATCAAATATTCTCTTCCTTGTGGAAAATGAATAAACATTCGTCACTCTAGTAAATCAATCCTAGAAAGTTGGGTTCTATTTACATCTCCACCTTAAATCCCTCATCACTCACCTCTTCAATAATTCATTGTGGGAACCCATTTTATCATGAATTCCTAGGAATTCAATTCCATGCAAATGAATGGGACCTTAGAAGATTTTGGGTGGTGGAAAATAAAGGGGAAGCTTTCCTTCATTGGATTTCAATGGAGAGAAGGAGATGATTTGACGCTGTTCTTGGAAAGGTGTGATATGCCACTCTTCGACATCTAAGACCCGGGCTGCAAACAAACTGGCTCGTTGTTTTAATTGATTAACTATCAAATTAGATGATAGGTGCCACTAATTCTGTAAGTAAAACTGCCATTGTCCTTTTTTTAATATATTTATAACGGAGGGTGTCCCAACCCTATGGGCTGAACTAATCCCTTTGGGCTCAGGGGGAGCCATGTAAATCCCATGTGGCCTTAGTATGGCAGCGCAGTTTCGATCCCTTTTTATACAGCACTCTTGTTTATGTCTTGAAGCCAAGGTTTGGTCGGTTTTTCTTTTCTATTTTTTTTCCCTAAAACTAAGTTTGATCGGTTGGGATTGAGGAAAGGCATGTAATCGTGATATATTTCGATTATGTTCATCTTATGAGATAAATTTAGGCATTCATAAAGCACTATATTCATAAGCTATTATTATTACACTTAAAGACCCAACTAGAGGGCTTAACCCAGCATGCTTACTTAACATTAGCAGACTTGCATACTGCAAATGGGCTGAGCCCGGGCCTAGTTTTCTGATACTGATTGGGCCCTAAATCTAGGCCCAGTAACTTAATCGTCTGATGTTGGTACTTGAAGATGGGTCTGAATTAGGTAGAGTTTCTAAATATTCTGTAATCTCTTTTTTGACATTTTCCAAATTCAATAGAAAAGAGAAGAAAATATTGTAATAATGCCGATGCAACAAATGCATTTTGGCCCAGCGAATACTGACCTGATACTGGTATTTGAGTTCAGCTAGAACTTGATCAAGATTTCAAAAAATGAAAAAAAAAAAAAAAACCTTACGTTATAGTGAAATGAGTTTGGCAATTGCAAGCAAATATAACAGATAAGAACTAACAAGTATAGTTTTTTTTTTTTTTGAGGAATTTACCTTATAGAGCCTTGTAGAATCCTATACCACTTCGGAGGTGTTGTATTTACCATGGACACGGATAAGGCTCTATATGTGCGTTTTTATTTTATTTTTTGTTGTTTAGCGAATGGTCGATATCAACCACTTTTATGGTTGATATCAACCATTCTGCGGGAACCCAAATAAAAATTGAGTTTTTCAGGATGGAGAAGAGAGGAGGAGGAGGAGGAGGAGGAGGGAGGAGGAAGAGATGACGAGAGGGTCTGCTCATCTTCAAGTGGATGTCCCTTAACTCATGATATCACAACTTTTTAACATTTTTCAATACATTTCTTCTTCAAATGGATGTCCCGGTGGATGGAAGAGATGACGAGAGGGTCTGCTCATCTTCTACAATGGCCTATGAGAAACCCATTTCAAGTGATTCAGTGAAACAGAGAACAGGAGAACTAGCATGTTAGAGCTTGGCAAATCCAATTCATTCCAGAAACATGATTTTTACAGCCAAACCCATTTCAAGTAAAATGGGATTTTTACACCAAAATTCATTTCAAATGATCAAGGGATTTTTCAAGCCAAACTCATTTTGATTACAGAAATGAGAATTTTACAGCCAGCCCCATTTCAAGTGAAATGGGATTTTTGAAGCCAAACCCATGTCAAGTGATCAAGAGAGCTTTGCAGACAAACACATTTTGATTACATGAGGCTACCTCTTCCTCCTCCCCTCTTCACCGTCTTGAAAAACCTAATTTTATTTGCATGATACCAGCATATAGTTCCATTGTAAGTGGAAACAACTCTAATTCTTGTAACTCATCTTCAAATTTAACATTTATGGCTGAAAGTTGATCTATCACTCCTTGAAACTCATTCAAATGATCGGAAATTGATTGATGATATTTTATTTGTGGTTTGCATATTCTTCCATTTCTTGTGTTCAATTGTTCCTCATAGGTTCGCTCAAGGGGGAAAAGGTATTTGTTGTTTCCAAGCTTTTTCCCAACATAGTGGTATCAGAGGGCAAGGTTCGCCTTCAAAGTGTTTGATAAAATTCTTGTGTGAACAATGGAACAAAGTTTGAACAGAATGGTTAGTTTAAATGGAAGAAATTATCATGTTTGGAAGGGTAAGATGGAAGACCTTCTGTATGTGAAGCGTTGGCATCTACCGGTGTTCGGTGAAAACAAACCCGACAACATGACCGATGCCGATTGGGCTTGGGCTTATTAGCTAAGAAGAATTTACTCTCTGGAGTGAAGAGTGCAAAGCTTGAGAAGTGTGTGCATTGTTTGGCAGGAAAACAGAGTTGAGTTTCATTCAAAAGTCGCCCTCCTTCTAAAAAATCAGATTTATTGGAATTGGTACATTCAGATGTTTGCGGTCCAATATTAAAACCTCTAACACTTGGTGGTGCAGCTTATTTTGTGACCTTCATTGATGACCATTCAAGAAAACTTTGGGTTTATTCAGGGGCGGATCTAGGACTTCTAATCTGGGGGGGGGCTGCACTTAAGTTACACTAAAAAAATAACAACAATGTCTCACCAAAAACTATAAAAAATAACAACAATGTCCCACCAAAAACTATCTATGTACTATCTTCATAATTCATTTTCTACAAGCATCATACCAAAAGTGTGATCATTTTTATTATACTACTCAAAATCAACAAAAAAAAATGTCTTCACAATAGATCTTGACAAGTACGACAAAAGACAAACAATAGCTTTTAAATTTTTCTTTTTTTCTTCCTTGGCTCAATTGGCTGGGCACTTGGGAAACTAGTTTTTTTTTTTATTAGGCTGAAATCTTGGGTGGCCTGCAGCCCACCCGGGCCCCCCCTTCATCCGCCCCTGGGTTTATTTCTTGAAGACGAAGGACCAAGTGTTAGACGTATTCAAGTAGTTTCAAGCTTCAGTAGAGAGACACACAGGAAAGAAGTTGAAATGCGTCCGATCAAATGCACAGAACATTGGTTGAGAGAGTAAGGTGCCTGATTTCAGATGCCAAATTGCCAAAATCTTTTTGGGGTGAGGCTTTGAATACAGTGGCACATGTTATTAATTTATCTTCCATTGTTGCTTTGGATGGTGATGTGGAGGAAGATATATACATGGAGCAGCCAGAGGGTTTCAAAGTGGAAGGTAAAGAGAACTATGCTTGTAAGCTAAAGAAAAGCCTATATGGTTTGAAGCAAGCACCGAGATAATGGTATAGAAAGTTTGAGTCTTTTATGGGGGAGCAAGCCTATAAGAAGACCAATTACGTTCATTATGTTTTTATGAAGAAGTTCTCCGAAGATGACTTTATCATTTTACTGCTTTATGTGGATGACATGCTTATAGTTTGTCAGAATGCTTCGAGCATTGAGAACTGAATTGACATCTGACTCCCCAACAAGATGATCTTGTTGATTGATGGGCAGGCATATCTCCCACTTCCACTTTGATTGAAATGTACATATTTTTTAGTAATGTCCTCGTCTTCTTTTTTGTCTTGGATGTAGGACACAATCCAAATAGTGGACAGGATGTAAACCTTTTGGATGTTGTATTGGGTACATATTGTGTATATTTACCCGTTTTAATGGAATTTTATTTTTGGAACAGAATGGATTCCTGTGTAGAGTTACCTCTGGTGTTATTTAGCAGGTTAATATATAGGTTTTGTATCTCCAAACGGAGCACTGATCTCTGACATCATCCTTTTGTTTGCTTATGTTTTAAAGTGGTCGATATCGATAATAAAAGTGGTCGATACTGACAATGACTGTATTTTTTGTGTTTCAGTTATGTTGGCGATATCGACAATAAAAGTGGTCGATACTGACAATGACTGTATTTTTTGTGTTTCAGTTATGTTGTCGATATCGACAACTAAAGTGGTCGATACTGACAATGACTGTATTTTTTGTGTTTCAGTTATGTTGTCGATATCGATAATAAAAATGGTCCAATAAAACTCAACCCTACATGATGTTTTCAGCAACCCCACATGATCTTTTTAGAACTCAACCACACATGATATTAAACTTTCAAAATTTAAAATGTGATCATCTAATACCCTAAAAAATCTCATCACAACTGTTCTTACTTAGAGTTGTTTCCGCTTACAATGGAACTATATGCTAATATCATGCAAACAAAATTGGATTTTTCAAGATGGAGAAGAGGGGAGGAGGAGGAGGAGGTAGCCTCCTGTAATCAAAATGTGTTTGTCTGCAAAGCTCCCTTGATCACTTGAAATGGGTTTGGCTTCAAAAATCCCATTTCACTTGAAATGGGGTTGGCTGTAAAATTTTCATTTCTGTAATCAAAATGGGTTTGGCTTGAAAAATCCCTTGATCACTTGAAATGAGTTTTGGTGTAAAAATCCCATTTTACTTGAAACGGGTTTGGCTGTAACAATCATATTTCTGGAATGAATTGGATTTGCCAAGCTCTAACATGCTAGTTCTCCTGTTCTCTATTTCACTGAATCACTTGAAATGGGTTTCTCATGCGCCATTGTAGAAGATGAGCAGACCCTCTCGTCATCTCTTTCATCCACCGGGACATCCATTTGAAGAAGAAATGTATTGGAAAATATTAAAAAAGTTGTGATATCGTGACTTAAGGGACATCCACTTGAAGATGAGCAGACCCTCTCGTCATCTCTTCCTCCTCCCCTCTTCTCCATCCTGAAAAATCCAATTTTTATTTGGGTTCCCATAAAAGTGGTCGATATCGACCATTCGCTAAACGACAAAAAATAAAATAAAAGCGCACATGTAGAGCCTTATCCGTGTCCATGATAAATACAACACCTCCGAAGTGGTATAGGATCCTATAGGGCTCTACCAGGTAAATTCCTCTTTTTTTTTTTGTACCCCAGTCAAGGGTGCTGACCCAAGAGAGCCCAACACATAGGAAGAGGAAGCCCACACCTTGTGAATAAGAACTCATGCACATGAGAAGAAGCGGGAAGAGTGGCATATGCAAGTCTCGGTCCATGAAGAGTTGTGTGAGATGCAGTGTTACAACTTACAAACCAACTAAGCAACCTCTTCTTCTCTACAATTATAGAGTTATATGACGGTGAAACTCTACATTAGTTGAAAGGATGTGTACGTATGGAATTTAATCTTGTCCAAGAAATAAATGAAATTCCATATGAACTAGGAGAGTGATGAGAAGAAAAAGAGGAATGGAGTATAAGAGTCCATTTGGTTAAAAAAACATTTGCATCATAAGGTTGCAGGAATGATCATAAATTACAAACCTAGAGCGATGTTTTTATTATTATTATTATTATTATAAATTTTATAATCATAGGTTTAGTTCATTTATGTTTTAAGCGTCTTATTACTGAATAAAAATGTAACTCGCGTGATAAAGCTTTGTTTCTTTGAAAGTGGTTCCTGTTCAACCCATTAACGTTCATTTCAAGGCCAATCAATGAGAGTATCATATCATGTAAATAGTATGAAAATCATTATAATATTTTTTTATTATGAAAAAGCTACAAATTTATTTAAATAGTTTTAAAAGTGAATAAAACACTTTATGCTTGTAATAATAATGGTCAAATCATTTAATTTATGGGTAGCTAAATAGAGACAAATATATATATAGCAAGGCTCCCATAAGTTCGAACTTAGGGATAAAATTTCGTAAGCTCGTACTTGTGGGGCCCACCTTTGGTCCATCCAAACAGACCAAACACATGACCCCCTTAAAATGCACATGTCCACCAACTTTTGGTAAGATTCGAATTTACTGGACCGTTGAATTGACTATATATCAATCCGAATGGATTATTGACAATTAAACTCTTGGGCCGATATGGAGATGATAAAAATTACGGTTGGGGCTGATTTTTTGCAAGGAGGAAGATCCTACGGAGTCCTTGAAATCCCCCCCCCCCTCCCCATCCCCATCCCCATCCCCATCCCCATGTGAGTCTCCAAGTGGGCCCCACCACACACTTGAGCTTACCTTATCCTAAGCTTGAGTTTAGGGGAGCCTTGCTCATATATATATATATATATATACCTTCCCTCCACATAAATAAGGAGACCAATCCTAAGCTATATGTGCTTTTTGTTAAATATATAATTCAATAAAAAGAAAATCAAAGGTCTTGTCTCCATCTCTACTACTTCATCTCCTTCACCCCTTACCTCTTTAATAACCAATCTGTAGAGTTCATTTCACCGTGAATTCCTATACTTTCAATTCCTAATGTATTTTAATGCAAACAAATAGGCCCTAATTAGATGGCCCAAGGAAGCCCAATCATATATAGCAAAAAAAGAGAGGAAAACAGGGCCCAGCAGTACAACCTGCCTTGTGGGACCTGTCGTGATGACGATGCCGACGTCATAGCAGACGAAATCCACGGCTTCCATGTTTTGAGTACTGTTGCAGAAGCCCACAAACAATGTGGAAGGTCTAACTTGTCTCTTTCAGATAAATAACAATGTTAAACGAAACAAAGCCAGCAGAATTGCAAGACAAACAGCATGCGTTTTTTTTTCTTCTTCTTTTCTACACGAGACAATTGCAACAAATGACGAAGTCAAACCTTGTGGCCCTCTGCCTTCTCTTATCTTAATTACTAATAGTTGTATTATTTTGACATAATCGTATCTTACGTGCAGCCATTCTGAAGCTAGCCATGCCTTGTGCATAGTAAACTATATTATACGTACTTAGGATAGGGGCATAAATGCTCCCCATCCCATGTGAGACGAGCCAATCCGTGGGGCTCCTAGGGTCCCACCAATCAATGATGAGGTGGAGGATCCAAAGATCCAGCTAGGACCAGCCCATATTGAGATAATTGCAAGAGATGTTTTTCATCAGCTGGTCCTAATCATTGATGAGGTGCCTTTTCTTTTCTTCTAGTGGAGATGACTGCAAGAGATGAAGAATCAAATCTCATGGCAATGCCTTGTCATGAGGTTGTATTATTTTGAGATAATGGTATCTTATATGTGCGCACACTGAATCTTCTCTTGTTGATCAAATTTTAAGTAAACGCGCTGTTATACTTAGAATATAGGTTAACTTTAATTTTTGGAACGTAAATTGGTTTTTGGTGCAGGTCAGAGTTGACCCAGACCCAATTTAGTTTACATACCTGAGGTCGAACCTGACTTCGGGCGAAATTACATTTAAGTACGTACTTAGTTAGAAAACACATGCTATGGTAAAACAGCATCTCCTATCACTTACAGCTTTTCAGTCTTCTCTTCATGATGATGTTGCAGCACTTTTAGATGCAATCAAGCAGTAGCTCAAGCCTCAAGCCAACGACAACCACATCCAACATTTCGCAGCAGGTGGGTTAGTCAATACAGATACGGGCGTCTGGGATTGGTTGTCTGTTGCTGGAATCGCTTTCGCTTTTGTATCACCTGGCTGTGCTGAACTCTGGTTTCCTGTGCAGTCACTATTAGCCATCATTTTTTTACACTTTCAATGACCAAAGTAAAATATATTTTCAGAAGTTCTCCATACTGCTTATTTTTGTTATATCACAAAACTTTTATTGAAGTATAGGAGATGTGTGGGGAGATTTCCGGAAACACAAAATTAAGTTAATCACAGCCATCGGATGAGGTTAAGCATTCTCACGTGCCATCCCCACGTCGTCCACGTGGCACCAGGCTCGCCCCGGCTACCAGGACAGGAGGTCCGGCCGAAGTCGTACGGCTCCGGGCCCTTAGCGCCGAACTGAGCATCTCGGCAAGGAGCATCACCTCGGCTGAGCCACCACGGGTACCACCTCGGCAGAAAGCTCCATCCCGGCTAAAGAAGCCGAGACAGAAGCCGAAGCAAGAGAGAACATTCACGTGTACCCTTCATCCCCCACGTCGTCAGGCACGTGGAGGGATAGGGACACGCGCTGGTGGGACAGACGCGACATCCAGCCGCCCACGATCTTCGCCAGATCCCTGACAGAGTCCCATCCAGCGGCTGAAGCCACATCAGGGCAGGGCCCGAGGGCAGATCCGCTGGTACTCCTACCGCCAAAGGCGCCCAACAGGATCTGGCCCAACAAGATGTGCATTAAATGCGATGTGGGCTGACCCGACGTGCATTTAATGCATAGTGGGCTGGATTGGACCACAATTAATGCAATGTGGGCTGATCGTGACTTCCCAGTCCAATCGTGGGACCCACACCACAATATCTTCCAAAGATACGTTCCACACTCTATAAATAGAGATCCATGCCACCATCTAAGGTACGCCATTTTTCCATACCAGAGCCGTTACTCTGCCTCTCTTCCTCCTCTCCTTCCATTGTTCCAGTTCCCATACTGACTTTGGCATCGGAGAGCCTTGCGCCGCCCAGGCCAGGGTCCTCTGACCGTTTGCTATTCCCTTTCAGGCTTCCGGACGGCATCCAGACGTTTCCAGCAGCCATCATCTTCTCGGATAAGTCCTATAAGGCTCCTCCTTATTGTGGGTCATTATTTTCTGCACCTACAATTGGCGCCGTCTGTGGGAAAGAAATAACCCAGCCATCCAAACCTCTCAAAACCTTCCCAATCTTCCTAACCTCGTCCTTTCAGAAGCCATGCCTCCGAAAGCTAAGAAGGGCGTAGAATCTTCAAGAGCAGCGCTTGAGCTGCCACCACCGCCAACGGAAGTCCCTCCTCAGGGGCAGTCCCGCGCGGTGCAAGGCACGACTGCAGGCGAGGGCCGCCTGGGCTCCCAACTCTTTGTCGAGATCCCTTTCCAAGAGGGAATCGAGGCCTCACTCTCAGCGGACGAGGTCCCGCCACCCAGACGCGATGAGCGTCAGCATCAGCGTCCTCGGAAGGACAAAGCCGTGGCCGTGGGAGAAACGCGCCACGCTCAACCCCCCGGAGAGGTTCCCGAGGCTGCCCTCCTCCAGAAGCAACTCCAGAAGCAAAAGCGGATGATTCGCGAGCTCCAGCAGCAGCTGAGGGCAGTGCAAACTGCCTCCTTGAGGGAGGTCTCTGAGCCCCAAGGGAAAAAGAAGGGCGCTCCCAGCAAGGCAGCCCAGCCTCCTCGTGAGGACCTCAGACATCATCTGGACCAGAAACGGGGCCAGATTCGTGACGAAGGCTTGAGCAACAGCCGGAGTCACCATAGTCGCGATGGCCGAACTCATAGCCATCGCAGTCCGAGCCACCCCAAGCGAAAGTCCAGAGTTCAGACTCCAGAGGAGGACGACGAGCAGGAGTGGTTCGACAAACGTGTCAGGCGGGCTCTCCAGCACAACCTGGACATGCGGGACCAGAAGCAGCTCTGCGGCCACACTGATCTCGGGGGCTCTCCCTTCACGAAGGAAATCGAGCGCACCCCCTTGCCCAGGAAGTTCTCCGTCCCGCGGTTCGTCCCCTACGACGGACTGTCCGATCCATCTGCACACCTCCGACACTTCTCCCAGAAGATGTCTATCTGGGGAAATGAGGGCCACCTAAACTGCAAGATCTTCTCCTCCAGTTTGGGCGACCTCCCCCTGAAGTGGTTTTGCTCTCTCCCAGAGCAATCGATTCCCAGTTGGAAGGAGCTCCAGCTCTCCTTCCTGAAGAAGTTCCAAGCATACACCGTCGTCCCCAAGAAGGAAGGGGACCTCATCGCCCTGAGAATGAAGCAGGGCGAAACTCTCGCCAAGTTCACCCACCGATTCTGGGCGATCTACAGCCAGATCGAGGGCGCAAGAGAGGGGATATCCATCTACGCCTTCCAGCATGCCCTGATCCCCGGCAGCGACTTGCGAAAGGACTTGGCCGGGGACACCCCAGAGTCCATGTCAGAATTAATGTCCCGGGTGAAGCGCTTCATCGCCCTGGAGGAAGATGAGATCCGAGCTAAGGATCAGGACGGGCATCCGGAGAGCCCGAACAGAAGAATAGCCAGCCTCGGCAAAGAGGCGGGAGGCCCTCCCAGAAGCAGGAGTCCAAGCGGGATTGGGCCTCCAGCTCGGCGAAGCCTTCGTCGTCCGGGTCTGGGGGCAATTGGAAGCCCAGACCTCCCTCCAGCGCCAGTCAGAGCGTTAATGTCGTCTTCAAGGAGCCGATCTACCGCATCCTGGCCAAGATCAAGTCCGAGCCGTTCTTCAAGTACCCTCCGCCCTGAAGAGTGAACCCACCGAAGGCTCCCGGAGCAAGCTCTACTGCGCCTTCCATAAGGGGCAACGGGCACAGGACTGGAGAATGCAGGACCTTGCAGGGGTATCTAGAGAAGCTGGCCGAACAGGGCCACATCCAAGAGTTCGTCAAGGCCGGCGATGCCGGTGGCAGCGAGGGCCGGGTTCACCAGAACGCAGCCCAGGCTCCAGACAGCGAGGACTCAGAGAAGATCATCAACGTGATCCATCTGGCGTCCTCAGCTCCCGCTTCCTCGTCCCGGGGAAGCTCTCAGACCCGTGCCGAAGCCAGGCGGGCTTCGCACGAGAAAGAAGTGATGAAAGCCGACCTCGCCCCGGCATCCAAGAAAGCCCGCCGCGACAAACCAGCTATCTCGTTCTCGGATCGAGATCTAGAGGGAGTCCAGGTCCCTCACAACGACCCCCTGCTCCTCACCATGAAGCTCAGAGACTTCACCGTTAAGAGGATCCTCGTCGACTCCGGCAGCTCCTCCGAGGTTCTCTACTACGACTGCTTCAAGAGGATGAAGCTCTCCGAAGCAGACCTCACGGAGGTCCGTGCGCCTCTGCTAGGGTTGTCCGCCACACCAGTCTACCCCAAGGGTAGAATCACCCTGGAAACCCAAGTTGGCGGAGCCTCCGTGACAGCCGACTTTCTGGTCGTGGATGCCCCTTCCCCCTACAATGTCATTCTGGGCAGGACGTGGCTCCACAAGCTAGAGGCAGTTCCTTCTTCCTTCCACCAAAAGCTGAAGTTCGTCCATGAGAACGAGGAAGGCAAGATGGAAGTGGTCACAGTGAAGGGAGACCAGCAGCAGGCCAGGCAGTGCATGCTGGCCGCCGTCCCAGCAGTAAAGGAGCCAGAGCGCGTCAACCTGGCCGAATTCGAGAAGGGCCTCGACGAGATCGGCAGGGACCCTGAGAAGAAGAGCATCGAGGACCTAGCCGAGGTCAGGCTAGACCCGGCAGACCCAGACCGTTTCTTCCTGATCGGCACCCAGCTGTCGGACGAAGAAAGGGCCGAACTCTCTCGGTTCTTGATGCAGAATGTGGACGTCTTCGCTTGGAACCCAAGTGAGATGCCCGGGGTCGACCCAGAGGTCATGTGCCACAAGCTCAACGTCGACTCCGACCACAAGCCAGTAGTGCAGAGGGCCCGCAGAACCGGGCTGCAGCAGACAGATGCGGTCGTAGAAGAGGTCGACAACCTGCTAAAAGCAGGGGCCATCCGGGAAGTCCAGTACCCGGTATGGCTGGCCAACACGGTGGTCGTCAAGAAGAAAACTGGAAAGTGGAGGGTGTGCGTAGACTTCACCGACCTGAACAGGGCTTGCCCTAAGGACAGTTTCCCCCCTCCCGAAGATTGACCAACTGATTGACGCCACCGCCGGTCACGACCGAATGAGCTTCCTTGACGCCTACCGCGGCTACCATCAGATCCCGCTTTATGAGCCCAACGAGGAGAAAACATCATTCATCACCCCCCGCGGCACTTACTGCTATAGAGTAATGCCTTTCGGGCTGAAGAACGCGGGGGCGACCTATCAGCGCCTCGTCACAAAGATGTTCCAGGCCCAGCTCGGCCGAACTGTAGAGGTGTATATCGACGACATGGTCGTCAAATCTGTGCGCTCCAGCGACCACCTGGCAGATCTTGGCCAAGTCTTTGACATCCTTCGCGCCTACAAGCTCAAGCTCAACGCTTCCAAGTGCGCCTTCGGCGTAGCCTCTGGCAAGTTTCTCGGCAGCTTGGTGACGCGGAGGGGGATAGAGGCCAATCCAGACCAGATAACTGCCATCCAGGACATCCAGAGTCCCTCCACCACAAAGGAAGTTCAAAAGCTTACAGGAATGGCCGCCGCACTCAATCGCTTCATCAGCCGCTCATCAGATAAGTGCAGGCCTTTTTTCCAGCTTTTGAGGAAAAATTTGAAGTTCCAATGGACCCCCGAGTGCGACCAGGCATTGGCCGCACTCAAAACTTATTTGATGTCACCCCCATTACTCTCCACCCCGACTCGGGGGGAGATTCTGTATTTATACCTAGCGGTCTCGGATCACGCGGTGAGCTCCGTCCTCATCAGGGAGGACGAGGGAGTTCAGAAGCCGATCTATTACACGAGCAAGACCCTGCTCGACGCCGAGACCAGGTACCTTCTGTTGGAGAAGCTTGCGTTGGCTCTTGTCACCGCCTCCCGCAAGCTCTCCCATTATTTTCAATCCCACACTATTGTGGTGATCACGGAGCACCCACTCCGTTCCTTGTTCAAAAAAGCTGACTTTTCAGGGCGCATATCAAAGTGGGCAGTTGAATTGGGGCAATATGACATACAGTACCGTCCCCGAACTGCAATCAAAGCCCAGATTCTGGCAGACTTCATAGTCGAATTCGCCTCCCCCAACCCGGCTCCGACCCAGCTCGGCACGGCACTGGGGGGCACAGGGCAAGAGCCAGTAGAAACAGAAGCCCAGCAGTCTCCCACCTCGGCATGGAAGATCTTTGTCGACGGGTCGTCCACCTCCAAGAGAGCTGGCGCCGGCATAGTTCTCCAATCGCCAGAGGGACTGGTCATAGAGCAGGCTTTCACCCTCGACTTCAAAGCGACGAACAATGAGGCTGAGTACGAAGCACTGATTGCAGGGTTGAACAGCGCCCGAATCCTCGGAGCCCAGTACTTGGAGATCTTCAGCGACTCTCAACTGGTAACTAGCCAGCTCGCTGGAGACTACCAGGCCAGGGACGACAGGATGGCGGCCTACTTAGCCCTGGCGAAAAAGCTACTCTCCCAATTCCAGAAAGCCGAGGTCAGGCAAATATCCCGAGATACCAACACGCATGCAGATGCGCTTGCAAACCTGGCCTCCGCTGTTGAAGCAGGAAAGAAGAGGACCATCGAGGTCGGGTCAGTATCAAGGTCAAGTCTAGAACTCCATCCATCTCGGCTTGTCCTCTGTGCTGACCTCGGCCCCAGCTGGATGGATCCAATCGTCGCCTACTTGAAGGATGACCAGCTCCCCGAGGACAAGACTGAAGCCCACAAGATCAGGCTCAAGGCAGCCCGGGTTTGGCTCTCTCCAGAAGGCAAACTCTACAGGAAGTCTTTCACAGGTCCATACCTCCAATGTGTCCACCCGACCAAGGTGGACGACTTCCTGTACGAGATTCACGAAGGAATCTGCGGCAGCCATATAGGAGGTCGCTCATTGGCCTACAGAGCAATCAGCCAGGGTTACTGGTGGCCCTACATGCAGAAGGACGCCCAGGTCTACGCCAGAAAATGCGAGAAATGCCAGAAGTTCTCCCACTCCCTCCATCAGCCAGCCCAGGATCTGAGTCCCCTCTCCAGTCCATGGCCCTTCGCTCAATGGGGCCTGGACATCGTGGGGCCTCTTCACCGAGCTCCAGGGAACAAAAGATGGCTGATAGTGGCTACGGACTACTTCACCAAGTGGATAGAGGCTGAACCGTTGTCCTCCATCACGGACAGGGACTCCAGGAACTTCGTCTGGAAAAACATCCTCACGAGGTTCGGCATCCCCCGGACCCTGATTTCGGATAACGGGACTCAGTTCGATTCCAAATCCTTCAGAGATTTCTGCCAAGAGCACGGCATCAGAAACCATTACTCCACCCCGGCATATCCACAGAGTAATGGCCAGGCAGAAATCTCCAACAAAGTGATCCTGGACGGTCTGAAGAAACGACTGCACAAGGCAAAGGGCAGATGGACAGAAGAGCTTCCGAGCGTGCTATGGGCGTACAGAACAACTCCAAGGAGGTCCACTTCGGCGACACCATTCTCTCCGGCCTACGGGATGGAGGCGGTCATTCCCTTGGAAATCGGCCTTCCTACCCTGAGGACAGAGCTGGTCGACCAAGGCCGAAATGAGACGAACCTGGCGATGGAGCTGGAGCTGGCGGACGAACGACGAGAAGCAGCAGCCCTGAGACTAACCGACTACCAGCAACGGTTAGCCAGGGCGTACAATCAAAATGTCAAGGAAAGAAGGTTCACCACGGGAGAGCTCGTTTTAAAGAAGATCCTGCCAGCTGACAGAGAACCAAATGAGGGGAAGCTCGCCCCGAACTGGCACGGCCCGTTCAGAGTAGTTTCGCTGGCAGGAAAGTCAGCCTACAAGCTCGAAGACTTGGAGGGCAAGCCGCTGCCGAGACCGTGGAATGCATCCCACTTGAAGAAATTCTATTTCTAAAAGATGTAATGAACTTCAGAATCAATAAAAGCAGCTTTTGCCTTGTCAATCTGTCTCTCTGGTCGACTCCGGCAACACAGGCTCCACGCCTTGGAAACGGCCTCGAGTTCCTACACTCAGCCTTTCCTAAAATCCCGTGTCTAGGACACACAGGCTCCGCGCCTTGGAAACGGCCTCGAGTTCCTACACTCAGCCTTTCCTAAAATCCCGTGTCTAGGACACACAGGCTCCACGCCTTGGAAACGGCCTCGAGTTCCTACACTCAGCCTTTCCTAAAATCCCGTGTCTAGGACACACAGGCTCCGCGCCTTGGAAACGGCCTCGAGTTCCTACACTCAGCCTTTCCTAAAATCCCGTGTCTAGGACACAGGCTCCACGCCTTGGAAACGGCCTCGAGTTCCTACACTCAGCCTTTCCTAAAATCCCGTGTCTAGGACACACAGGCTCCGCGCCTTGGAAACGGCCTCGAGTTCCTACACTCAGCCTTTCCTAAAATCCCGTGTCTAGGACACAGGCTCCACGCCTTGGAAACGGCCTCGAGTTCCTACACTCAGCCTTTCCTAAAATCCCGTGTCTAGGACACACAGGCTCCACGCCTTGGAAACGGCCTCGAGTTCTTACACTCAGCCTTTCCTAAAATCCCGTGTCTAGGACACTCAGGCTCTACGCCTTGGAAAAGGCCTGCAGTTCCTACACTCAGCCTTTCCTAAAGTCTGGGTTCATAAACCCCTCAAGGCAGTCCGGCCAAGGACAGTTTCCTGAAGTCCGGGTTCATACACCCGTCAGAAGGCCGCTGCCGAACTCACTTTTGCCGAGCCGAGACCAACGGAATGGGTCCACCTCGGCACTGCAGCTCGTCCCGGCCAAAGCCACCCCTTTCGGCCGAGGTCAGTCCCAGCATTCAAACACATCCAAGCATTCCGGAACAGCGCAAAGTAATGAGAAAAAGAACTCAGAAGCACTGTACACGGCTTGGATAATCAGAAAATTCCTTTTCATTCATTATGAACTGCTTTGTTACAAGAACTATATAACAGAAAGAAGAGTACAGGAAGGAGGATCGCAGTCCTCTGAAAACAGAAAATAAAGTGACAGAAAGACTCCGATCTTCGCTCACTCCACGACGACCGGATCGTTGCCTGGAGGCTCTGAGCGATCCTGAACTTCACCGGGCTATGCAGCAATGCACTCTGGCTGGTCAGACCAAAGCATCGCACAGCCCCTCCAGTCGGAGGCCCTGGACCCCGCTGGGCTCTGCCACGCCCTCGGCGGGCAGTGGGGAGCGGCAGAGCTTGAAGAAACCTCCCGGACCAGCGAGGCCCAACCCCGCCTGCCGTACGACGGGCGCACAGGGCCGTGTCGGACGAGAAGGCGCCACCGTCCCCCTGCAGCGCATCCTCACTCTGCCTCGCGAGGGACGGATGGCCGTGGACCCGCGTTCAGAGAGCGCGTGGTCCACGGGGATTTCCTTCAGAGAGCGCGCAGACCACGACAGCCTTCCCCCCTCGGGGATAGCCGTCCAACGGCGCAGGGTTCCCCCCCGGATCAAGAAACTTCGGACACCTCCCGGACATGATTCCTACAGCCATGTTCTTTTCTTCTCCCATGGCGAGCTTGCCACCCCTATTTATAGGAAGGAGGAGGACTCGGTCTCCGAAGAGAGTTATGAGGGCGAAGTCTCCCACGCGTTACTGGGGATGCACGGCTGTTGACCAGCGATCCCTATGGCGCCACGTGGAGACATCCGTCCGATTCCCTCGTCAGCTGCGCCACCTTGTTTGTTGCTATTTATGGTCTCCAGAATACGGAGTGTCAGCACTGACAGTTTGACTCCTTCTACCTCAAGGGCCACGCCACACGGTAAAGGCATTCAATACCATTCAATGCACATCCAGAAATGGAAGAGAGACAGATGCAAAGAGAAAACGTATAAGTGAAGAAGCTCGACTTTCATTGATTGGAGAGTATTTACAAGGCTGAAACGTAAAAACATTACAAAAGAAAGACAAAGGCAAGGTAGAGCTACTCCGGTCTCGGCGACTCGACTAGGTCAATCACCGTCTCCAAGGGGCCAGAAGCTTCGGCCAAGATGGGGACCTCGCTTGGAGCGTCGCTGGCAGACGAGGCTTCGGTTGGCACCTCAGCCGAACCAGGACCAGGTGTCTCACCCTGAGGCACGGCCAAAGCCTCGCTGGCGACTGGGGCATCGCTTGAGACCGGGGCAGCTGGAGCGTCGACAACCGCAGGGGCTTCGACCGGGGCACCATCAGTTGTAGGTACGGAGCTCGGCTCGGGATCCAGGTCTGAATACTTCGGCAGGTCCTGATAGACGGGGTGGTCTTCAGGGACCCCCGCACGTCTCAGTGCGGCCAGGCATCCCTCCTCGAACAGGATGGCGGTGATCTCCTCCACCTGCTTCTCGTACAGCTCGGTGGCTCGATCTACCCCATCCTGGAAGGCGGACTGGGCCTCCTTCTCAAGCTCGGCGTTCGCAGCCTTCAACCTCGCCGTTTCAGCGCGCAGCCTCGTCCCCTCAGCAGTGGACTCAGCCTTCAACCTGGCCAGCTCGGACTCCAATTCGGCGGCCTTCTTGTTCCTCGCCCAGAGCTCGCCTTTCATGTGGTCGGCCCGAGACGAGAGTTCGGCAACCTCAGCCAGAGCCGACGCCAGCCGAGCAGATTCTCCGGCACTGGCTACCTTGAGCTCCTCCAATCTCTTCCGCTGCTCGTCTAGCTCCTTCTTCAACTTCTCCCGCTCGGACTCCAGGCGGGTCATTCTTGCAGCGCTCCTATCCCTCCTTCCCACCACGGTTAGGAGCCTCTGCACGTTCTGCAAAAAGAAACAGAGAGTCAGGATTCGACCAAGGTACTTGAAGAATGAAGAGAGGCGTTGCAAACACTTACCCGAATATTGTCCTGGATCGCCGAGACCATCAGGCTCTCATCCTCGTACCTGTCGTGCGTCTCCATATCTCTTGGCAGAGCACAGGCCTTGGCGAGAGCCCCAATCACCTCGGCATTTCCCAGCAACCGGTCTTCAACGCTCAAGGGTTCGCCGGTAGAGGTTTCCATTTTCGGCTTCCACGGTGCTGGGGCAGTTCGGGGCCCGGAAGCCGATCCGGACCCTTGTCCCGCCAAGATGAGAGGCTCGCGCGCTGGACCGACAGCCGACTTGCTGACCAGCGCACCCTTTTCGGCCGGCGCACTCTTTTCCTTCGGCGCGCTCTTCTCGCCTCCCTTCTCGGCTGGACCTTTGGCCCCAGGAGCTTTGCCCGACTGCAGATCGGCCCTTGAGCTCTTCTCCCCCGCTTTGGACTTCTTCCTGGGCGGGGACCCCTCCTTCGAGCGGTCCGGCGAGCGTTGCCGGGCTCCCCCACTCGGGACAGGAGCAGGAACAGAGGGAGCGCCCACGCCCACCGGACCCGAAGCAGCATGAGTACCAGTAAGCGACGGAGTCCCGGAAGACGCTGACCTCTGCCTAAACTTGGCAGCCAGGTCCCTGACAGCGGCCTCCCTCGAGCTTCCTCCCATGTCCTCCTCTCGGTCAGAGATATAAGCTTCCACTATCTGCGACAAGTCCGGCAGCCCCGGATCGGAAGTGGACGCTTCGGCTCCAGACGCAGTCCGGTCAGCAACAGGATCGGTCAAGGGGATCCCGCTAAACACCGCAACCGATACGGTCGGACGGTCAGGGAGTGTCTCATCCGCCCCAGGAACTCCGGTCCTGTGGTAGTGGCCGCGATACCTCGGCGTATACCCAAGCAGTTTCCAAGCCGACCTGGTTTCGTGCCCCTTGTACCGTTCGACCTTGTTGATGTCTTCGGTATTCCTCCTCCAACCTTCGCTAGCAGCTCGGCGTCTCCTTGCACCCGCCTCTGCTCGACAGGCAAAGAAGGATGTCAGTTCGGCACCAGTAAAATAAGCAAAAACAGTAAAGGAGAAAAGCAGCGATGATTACTTGGGACTTCCCCAGGGCGACGTGGGACCGACAGCCTCCTATCTTCACCTGGGCCGAACTCCCAGTCCCCCGAGACACAGAAGAAATCCTCCTCGGCGTTCTTACTTGAATCCTCCAAGGCTAGGACGAAGCCCCTTCGCTGCGGCTTCACACGGAGATAGTATCTTCCCTCCCCAGCCTTGCAGATATCATAAGTGTCCTCGATGTCGTGAGGGCCTAGGTTGGTCCCCAAGATCTCGTTCAGCTTCGCTGTGCCCATGATGACCTTGTAGCCATTGGGCATCAGCTGGCCCGGGGCGAGGGACCAAAGGCTAAGGCAAGCCCTAAGCAAGGGGTGCAGTGGAAACCTGACCCCGCCCTCGATCACAGAGATCAGAGGGAATGGCATCCAGCCGCCGTAGCAGCGATAGAGGGCAGCGTCGGCAAGGTCTGCCGGTTTCAGGAGGACCCCCTCCGGAATTTTGAAGGCAGCCCTAAACTCGGCCAAGCCCTCATCAGAATCTACCCTGAATCTAGGGGTGCCCATGTCTAGAAGGGGTAACGACGAAGAAAAGCCCTAGAAATCGAAAAAACCCCAAGAAAACCAGACGAAAGAACAAAGCGACTTACGAGGACGAAGAGGCAGATCAGGAGCAGATCCAGACGCGTTCCACGGTCGTCGTCCTCGGACAGATCTCAAGAACCAGAACGGAGATCCGGAGCCTCGAACGGATCTCAGAAATCAGAGCAGAAATTGAAAGTAAAAGCAGAGGCGAAGGCGAAAAGAGTCAGAAGCAAGAAGAAGAAGGGGACGGCCCTATTTATAGAAGGGGAAACCCTCATTTGGGTACCGCCTCCGAATTCGAAGAGACGCTTCAAAGCCCGTGCCCGTCAATCAATGAGACAACCCGTCAATCAATGAGACAACGCAGTCGGCGCAGAAACTACGCGTGTAGCCGTCAACTCGGTTCCAAAGGCGGACAGGGCAGAGCATTTATTGCTTTAAAGAGTTGAAGCGACACCAGGTAATGATCACAGTATCCCCAGATGGATCCTTCTAGCTTTCAACCCCTAAAGGCTAGCACACTTCAGAGGTCAAAACCTAGGGGGCGATTGTGTGGGGAGATTTCCGGAAACACAAGATTAAGTTAATCACAGCCATCGGATGAGGTTAAGCATTCTCACGTGCCATCCCCACGTCGTCCACGTGGCACCAGGCTCGCCCCGGCTACCAGGACAGGAGGTCCGGCCGAAGTCGTACGGCTCCGGGCCCTTAGCGCCGAACTGAGCATCTCGGCAAGGAGCATCACCTCGGCTGAGCCACCACGGGTACCACCTCGGCAGAAAGCTCCATCCCGGCTAAAGAAGCCGAGACAGAAGCCGAAGCAAGAGAGAACATTCACGTGTACCCTTCATCCCCCACGTCGTCAGGCACGTGGAGGGATAGGGACACGCGCTGGTGGGACAGACGCGACATCCAGCCGCCCACGATCTTCGCCAGATCCCTGACAGAGTCCAATCCAGCGGCTGAAGCCACATCAGGGCAGGGCCCGAGGGCAGATCCGCTGGTACTCCTACCGCCAAAGGCGCCCAACAGGATCTGGCCCAACAAGATGTGCATTAAATGCGATGTGGGCTGACCCGACGGGCATTTAATGCATAGTGGGCTGGATTGGACCACAATTAATGCAATGTGGGCTGATCGTGACTTCCCAGTCCAATCGTGGGACCCACACCACAATATCTTCCAAAGATACGTTCCACACTCTATAAATAGAGATCCATGCCACCATCTAAGGTACGCCATTTTTCCATACCAGAGCCGTTACTCTGCCTCTCTTCCTCCTCTCCTTCCATTGTTCCAGTTCCCATACTGACTTTGGCATCGGAGAGCCTTGCGCCGCCCAGGCCAGGGTCCTCTGACCGTTTGCTATTCCCTTTCAGGCTTCCGGACGGCATCCAGACGTTTCCAGCAGCCATCATCTTCTCGGATAAGTCCTATAAGGCTCCTCCTTATTGTGGGTCATTATTTTCTGCACCTACAGGAGATATCACATAAAAACTATATTTTCTTTCTTTATATTTTAATGTCTTTTTTTAATGATCTAATAAAACTTTGTGATATTCTAAAAATGAAGCAGAACAGATCGAAAGCATCTCAAAAAATATTTTGACTTTGATCATCAAATATAGAAATCAACATTTAATGGCGACCTAACGGGAAAAACTAAAATAAAAAAAAAACTCAAAAACTATATATGGTAAAGGAATCATACTTGTAACTATGCCTATATTCGTCAACAGACATTGCTACGCTATGGAAAATCACTTCTCGCATAATGAGCGAGTGGAGTAACTCCACCTTATGTCTGCTGACGTGACAATCGCAACAGCAAACGAGGAATTATTGTGCGCTAGCCTACAAAATTTTGTACAGTTTTTCAGCTTTGCAGTTCTATGCACTTCGGGCCATCATCGATTCGCTGAAGTTTGAATAGTGTTTTTTTTTTTTCCTCAGAAGAAGTTTGAATAGTGTTAAGTGTGTATTAGGGTAAATGGATTCTCAATTCTCCGATTATTCGAAGGTTTTGGACTCATTAAAATTTGGGTCTGAGTCCTTATTTAAGCCCTGATAAGTAAATGAGTCCAAGTCTGATTCCACTTTGGTTAGGATCCGTGGACCTGAGATCCGACATATTATCTCAATTTTCGAAAATCTCTTCTAAAAATTATATTTTTTTTAATATCATTCTCTACCTAGGCCTAGACCCGGATCCAGACCCGTCCCATATGGTTCTGGTTTCGGTTCCGGAGCCAAAAAAACTAGTTCTGAAATGATTCTGGGTTCAGATTCGGTTCCACCTTCTTTTTAAATGGTTCTGATTTCGAGTCCACCATGGACCTGGATTGGATTAACCGACCCATTTATAACCCTAGTTTTATGCTCTACTTGGGCTGAGATGGAAGTCCGATCCTCTATTTGTTGCCCAATTAGCATGAGTAAAACAATAATTAATCGGTGAGCCACATCAATAGAAACACTTAATTTTAAAATTTGAATAGGATGAAAAACATCAACTCATGATTTGTGCTGTCGTGGCAGTTGTCTTGGTGGTCCATGAATGTGCAATAATACAATAGAGGACCCGGACGCCTTTGGTTGGATGTCATTTCATCCTTAAATCACAGAATAAGAGATCAAACTACCTTTCAAACCAATTGTTTTTTTTTTTTGATAGATACCTTACCGGTTGAATATCGCTCACAACCTAAACTTATTGAGTCAGCTTCACCTGTCCAAAACTCCACTATGGAGCCCACGTTATGATAATCTAGACAGTCTAAGATCGATGTCATTTCCTCTTTGATATATTCTTAAATATTATTTATATAGAAATAAGTTACACCATTCGATTGAGCACATAACCGAAACATGGTCAACAATAATGTCACATAGTGTCTAGTTACATTTTCAACCATATGTTTAATTTTAAAGTGAGACACACTCTTATTAAACTGAAATTTTAGAATATATAGTATAGGAGAAGATGATATTCATCTTGGTCTGAATTATCCTCATAGAATTCTAAAGACATATTACACTGGAAGCGTATAATAGCTAGCTGAGATGGAGGATCTCGACTCAACCCTATCATCAACTACCAAACAAATGGTGGGAATATTTCTACAATTGATTGTGGTAAATAGAAAACTACAAGATCAAAATAAAAGGAACTATTTAGAAGGTGGTGATCCATTACATGAAAATATTCCATACTGGGATTCAGATTAATTGATTATCCTCAATAAGACTTTGCTCAAGTTTAACACAATTTAAATCATTCTTAGACAACCCGCAAGGGGTAGCTTAGTTGGCGTAGGACCACGGTTTGCACCTGGAGCTTATAAGTTCGAAATTGTACTATCACACTGGAGCTATAGGGGAGTTTACCCGACTTCCCTCTGGGTCCGAAGGAATTAGTCTAGCCCAAAAGGTTGAAACCCTCCGATAAAAAATTAATAATAATAATAATCATTCGTAGAGAGTCATATATTGAAAGTGTAATTGTGGGTACAATGTGACAAATGGATGGGAAAAATGCAGTTAAGTGTCTAAATCATCATGTCAGATTCTGATCTAGCCAGTTGTTAACTCTCTACCTAACTAAGGGTGTTGTTATTTACACCCACTCTATATCCCTATCTAGTATAGCATCTGTCCTTCTCTTTTAAAAAAAGTTGCAACTGTCCTATCCTATCAATTCCAAAATCATTGCTGACCTTTTTTCCAACCTCGTGACACGCGCCAGATATCTTTGCTGCAAGCCAATTCTTCGGCCAGGCCACATTGACCCGACCCGTCGTCAGCCCGGCCCACTACAGAGAATCTGTTGCGGCTGATACAAGGACGTCAGTTCAACGCAATTGCTGATGCAAGCACAGGTCCCGCTCCATGGTCCATATAAACTGTGACCATCCATAACTTTTTCAATAAATTAGTAAAAGATTTCTAAAGTGGAATGTATCCGGCCTCTCGTCTATGTAGTTTTTGTTTCGAGGTCAAAGCAAGTGGTCATACGCATGTGGTCTTCCGCCAGCATCAAAGCTTGTACAACTATATGTGTTTGTGCAATAGGGCTGAACGGGGTGGGGTTAGAGTGACGTCATTGCGAGGCAGAAACTGACCGGCCGTAACTTGTTCATCCGGACATCAATCGATGAGCAGTTTGGTCCTTTGGATTCGTGATGACGAGCACTACCCAGTAGCATTGACAAATCTGGAATCCAATGGTCAGAAATTTTTTGGACCTATTGTAGTCACCTCTGATTTTTGAATTTTGTCACACGATATCTTGGTCATCTGAGCTCCGATAGATGATAAAAAAAAATATAACATTAGTTTGTGAAACTAAAGGATCTTACATTATACAAAATCTTGTTTTCATCAAAAAGAGGTATCTTTCATTATTATCCGTCTCATAAATAGAAAGTGGAACTCCATAATTAGCTCAACATTTAAACAGTACAAAATAAATGTATTTTTGGCATTTCAGGTGTACTCAAATTTTACTTCAATTATAGTGTTTTTTTTTTCAAACCAATGAAATTAGCGAAAATTTTACTTCAATTAGAGATTTTTTTTTTCAAACCAATGAGATCAGCAGAAATTCTACTTCAATTAGAGTTTTTTTTTTTTTTTCAAATCAATGAATTTATTGATTAGGTCAGTGGGCCAAAACTCGTACATGACAGTACACCTCTCCCAAAACTATTTTTTTTTCTTTCTCACTCATGAGTACCTGTCTAGTATTTGTGGCTCACTCACCGCCTTCCATCTATTTTAGTCAGTGGGCCCCACGGAAAAGACACATGCATTTTGCATAGAGACTTCATAGGAGCTGACGTGTTGACAATAAAAGAGGAACTGAAACCAACTGGCATCTCAGACTCCGTCAAACCCATTCGGGATTGGCGAAGGGTAAAGGACGGTGCTGCACAGAGTTTGAGATGGGTTTGAGAAGGGTAAAGGACGGTGCTGTCCTCCCTCAATTCGACAAAACTGCTCTACGCGGTAAATATGAATTTGATTGGTGGTGCAAATATAGCATAAATTCAATCAATAGGGATGTAGAGTGAGTTTACTTACTAATTAGACTCGGTGTATTTACCTGTCCCCCTAATTAAACATAGTCGGCCCCAAAACTCAAAAGTAGTTCATGGTGACTAATAATGTATTCTCTCTCATGAGATGGTCTATTCTCTTATCATTAGGTCTGAAGCTACCGGTCAAGCCATATTAAATGCCCATACGGATCGCACGTGGTTGAGTCCATCGTCTAAATTTAATAAAAAAAGGAAAAAATCACATTATGATCTTGCTGTCATATGCTCCCTATGCAACGAAGATTCAAGCTATTCTATGATTTTAGCATTCTAGATGGTCTTTTTCACGTTAGGAAGTCCTATATGGCTCATTGTCTAAGTTTTGAGTTCAACAGGGTATACGCCTGTTTTGGTTTTATACCTGTCAACTTAAGTTTTTGTGGTTGGTATATGGTACTGAGTGGATTTTGATCTCGTCATTTTTGTATAGTCCACGTTACAGGCTCGTCCACAAAATCTATTGGGCTTGCACGTGAGGAAAAGTGTTAAGAAGTCCAACATCCCACATCGCCCAAGTCCTGAGTTGGAGTGACAAGGCTTCATATGCCTATTTGAACCTTCCACCTATCCGCTTAAGCCCACATTTCAATCTTTGTAAATCGGCGTGTAGGTAATTTGGTTTCATAAAAGAATGGTTCATACATTTAAATAACATGAGTTCCAAGTAGTGCAATTTTATTTTTTGTTCCCTAACTAATTAATATCTACTTAAATTTATTTTTTCAAATTCCTAACAATTAAAAAAGGGCCCGACTTTTTTTCAAAGAACTGAACTTTTAAGGGGCTTCCATTTACTGAGCACATGTGCTTATCTTATTATGAACACATTCTTTTGGGGCCCACCTGAGGATGGCCATGGGATGAGGGTCGAAAGTCCCCCCCTCCCTATGCCCAATCTACCTATATATGGTGATGGAGGCTCGAATAATCATTTTAACCACTTGATCAACAACCAATAAATCCTCATTATACAAAATGAGTGCACAGTTGATCCAACGGTCCAATCCATTCAGATGGATGACTATCAAATGGTCTTTATTTTATCATCCACTAAGATGGATCATAATTCATAAGGCTAGCCTCATTAGGTATTTGTGTATGGCGAGCTCACGATTGGGTGGAGGGTGGTGGATTTTTAAGAATTCGAAAAAAAGTTATTCCTAAATGTGGTTAAAATTGTAGAAAAAAGATGGAGATCCATAACTGGCTATCAAATAATAAACTGTGGAAATAAAAAAGAGATGATAATGGATACCCAACCATCACCTTGGTAAATCAAATCCGAGAAAACTCAGGGTCTCGTGTTTATGGATCACCTTATATTCTTCAGCCCTCACACTGGTTTAATAATTATTTGTTGGAGCCCATACCCTTTTTTAAGATACAAAATATTATAAACACACTAAATTATACAAGTCCATACCAACCTACTGGCTGTGATGCATAAACTTCGGCTTTGAAGAATACAGGTTGCCACTCGAATTTATCAGCTTCGTCCCATGTTACTGCCTTGTCATTAAACGCTGAAGTTCAGACAAATTCAACCCAATCCACTCTGGGGCTGGAGTGTCCTACAATGTGACCACATGACTGGCAAACACATATTGTTTTTGTTTTTGGGTGAATATCACCAGTTGCTATCTCTGACAAGTTTGGTAGTGATTCCAACATTACAAGCCAAACATCTTATATTATCAAGTGTTGGTTGTTTTGTCAATCACGTGTTAGAAAATAAACAAGAAAATGATAAGCTAAGACTTTGGAAATAGGTTTTGAGCCAAATAATTTGAGAATTAATTGAATACAGAGTAGAGACAAGGTACATGACATAAAATTAAGTCCAGGGTTATTATCAAAATTAAAAGTCACGTGTGATAGTGTGACAGGTTTGATTTTATTAAGTTTCTTGAAACTAAATGAAGTGATTGGCAACAAGGTGGTGTAATGTAATATGATCATCGATTGTTATTTTAATTGAAGGAAAATTTTCTATTTGAGAGAATAAAAATGTGTTTAAGATTCAATGTTGGTGTGGTTGGATGTAGTTTTAATCTGATAAGTGTTTTATTCTTCTTTTAAGTAGCTTTTATCACCCTGGATCTAAATCTTGGGATAATAACATACGAGAATCCGAATTCAGATTTCAAAGTTCAAGATCCCATACATATCATCTTTAATTCAAATCAAAGAAAGAAAAGAATACTTAAAACAAACGCTATATTCGTGGCCATCAACATGAGTATCAATTGTCATACTCATAATCTAGCAAACTCTTGTTTAAGCAGGCGATGAGGTTTTTGTTATCAATTCTTATGTATCTACTTCTATTTCTTTTTAAATAAATATTAATCTTCCAATAAAGAAACATCATTTATATCCATTTAAAAAAAAAAAAAAACTTAAAAGGGACACTTCTGATATTAGATATCAGTTGATCGATCAAGAATAAAATTCTAAAGACACACACCCATATGAAACCTTGGATTGGGGCTTCAAAGTAAGACTTAAAAAGCAGATCGATCGAGAACGTTGACTTTCGTAATTTCCTTTTCAAGAAAAAATTAAGAAATTGATAGCCTTTGTTGTGTGTACGCGTGCGTGCGGAAGAGTGAATACCTGCGATTAACAATCAAGCCACATACAAGAAAAGAGAAAGATCACATGAGAGATTTACGTGGTTCAGCAGAGTGCCTACGTCCACGGCCAAAGAGAACTCAATCTCTTTACTATTCCAACACCTTAAGTCTATGGCTATAGATTATATGGTATATATAATCTCCGCTTTCATGGCTTTCAAGAAAGCCCCGATACAATGACCAAAATACTTGTGAGCCCGGCCCTGGCTAACCCAATGGACCAATCCGGTAAACCCGTAATACAAGATGACCAATCCGGTAAACCCGAGATATAAGACTTTGCCTAACAATCTCCACCTTAGTTTGAATTTCGTACAACTTGAGCCACCAAGAAATAACTGACAATGTCTTCAGTCTCCCATACCTTGCTGAAAGGTAGGTTTTGCTCCCATTGTCATTAGATGCAGTATTCACTCTTCAACGATGAGTGACATGGGTTAAGTTCAAGCCATGGGTTAAATCCAAGCAAGACTTGAACTTGTCTTTAGCATGTTTCTTTATGAATGCATGCACAAAATTGCTTATACCATTGTCTAGAAACTCGCTTCAACTTGCAGTGGAAGTTACTTCCTTTTTCTCATAGACCCGTTTGCATCCGATGGCCTAATTTCCCTCGTCAAGGGACTGCATCTCTTTATCCATAGTTGCTGCCTGTTATACACTTTCTTGTCTACGCACATGTGAATGATGGTAAGCTCTACTTTACTACAAACGTGCATGTGAATGACGGTAAGCTCTACTTTACTACATACATGCATGTGAATGACGGTAAGCTCTGATACCACTTGTTGTGCACGTACGTGCAGAAGTATAAATACCTGTGATTGACAATCAAGCCGCACAGAAAAATCAAAGACAACTCGATCTGGTAACTACTCCTCCACCACCTTAGGTCTATGGATATATATATATATATATAATTGGTATATATAATCTCAAGAAAGCCCTAGCACAGTGATCAAAATACCCTTGACTCAAAGTCTGGTCCTTGGCTAACCCAATGGATCAATCCAGTAAACCCGAAATACAAGACATAAACCCATTAACAACCCAAAGCCTTCTTTTTTGCAAAATTGTAATACTTTTCTTAGGAAATAGGCAATTATGCCATTATTCTCCCTCTTTCTTTAATGTTTCATACGAACCTTAATTAGATTGTTGCTCCAATGAAGGCTTTTCTGGACGGGGACAAGGTGACATTTGGTGGGATACACTCACTTTACAAAAAAAAATGTTAAAACAAAAGGGAATCAAATCATTTTTTTTTAAGAAACAGAGAATCATATCAGTCTTTGAAGATCATCTATCCAATTAGTCATTGAAATTGCAGCGACTAGCTCAGACCACAGATTTACAAGAAGATCAAGTTCGACCTAGGGGGTGGGTGACTGGTGATGGTGGTAACTATTATGTGATGTGCCTGATTCCACATGCACGTTAGACCCTACTTCGCTGTTGCAATGAACTGGAAAGCTACTTTAGCACTATATTACTAACCCCAAGCCTTAACTATCAATGACAGTAACAACACACTGCATTGCACCCGATGGTCAGGAAATGCACATTTAGGACTAAATGCACCAACAGGAGTTGTGTGATATCTTGTGCCTAAAATTAGAGCAGTCCTTTTCCTTGCTTTTTTTGGACGTCAATTTGGGTGGCTGGCTGCCTGGCTGGCCGCTCATTCAAAACAAAAAAATTAGGTTGAGTAGTTTGCCATTTCTGTAGAGGCCATTTCAAGTTTTCAAAATTCAGTTTTTAACGCTGTAAATTTGGTTTTCCAGATCTTTCTCATACAATACAATGAATCAATGATACAATCACATATAAGTTAAAAACAGAAACAATGGCCTTCAGAAAACAAATTGGAAAGGGTTAGAAGGCTTTTTCTTTTTTAATACTTCTTAATCGAAGGCAGAGAGCCAGAGATAGAGGTTTGAATAGAAAAATGACTCCACACGACAGGTGTGTTTTTTTGGTTATTTCCTACCACTAATTTAACAAGGCACATGTTCCATGCACTCAAAACCCTTAACTGCCGAATCCAGTCTCCGGAGCCCAAAATAACCAATTTCTACAGTCTTGAATGAATGAGATGCTTCTTCTTCGCCCAAATTTCGCTGGTTTACAAAAATAACAGCCAACTTGTGGCCCCTACTGAATCTATGTAAATAGCGGCGGATCTATGACAACTGGCAGCAGCATGAAAAAATCATCTTATTAACCGAACCCAATTCAAGCGGGCCGTGGGTGCGGTAAAAAAAACTCCTTTCTAAAAAATTTTATTTTATTATTTAACTTCTTTAATTTGATTATTCTCCGTACCATCTAAATTGATTAAATTCCCGAATCCGCCATTGGGTGTGGGGTAACCTTTCCTTCAAAAATTACCAAAATTCTGGCAAGTGGGGCACACATTGGGTGTGGGGTAACCTTTCCTTCAAAAATTACCAAAATTCTGCCAAGTGGGGCACACAGTTTCCTATGCGCTGGTTGTCTTAAATAAGTCTTGCTATGGCAATGTTTTGCTTCTTTTAATGATAGAGATAGAATAGACATAGATATGATAGAGCAATCCAAATTGCAAAGGCAAATATGGAATATGAAAGGGAATATCCCTATCATATATATTGGTGCAAACGTAAGTAAGGCTCTTCTCCCTATATATTTTACGATATAAAGTCCGCAGCCGCGTTGATGAGTAGCGTAGGCATCTGTCGCGTAGTCATTTTATATTCTTCTTCTGTTTTCTTAGATTTCTCGACTTAAAGAGGTCGTTCGGAAGCAGTTGGAGATTTCCGATTCCGTTGCTTCCGAAAGTTCGTGTCGTAGCGGTTTGTGAGATTCGTTTTTTTAATACAATTCTTCGGTGACGGGGCATTTGAATTTCAGAGGTCTGCGAGAGGAAGGAGAAATCTATGAAAGCTGTGACTGGTCCGAAGAGGTTTGGATTTTTCGCTTTGTTGTTTGATGTTTTGAGTTTGAAATGATTCAAAGATCTGTTGTTTTGAGAATGGGAAACTTTGGTATTAAATTGGTTTTTTTTTTTTTAGAGTGCGCGAGAAGTTTGTTGATGGTCATCTAAAGTTGCTTGGACGCTTGGGCACGAACAATCAACAGAAAGCAATAACGAGTGGCGCTTTGAGGAAGGTTGTTTGTTTTTGTTTGTTTTACCGTTTCTGATTTGATTTTTGGTTATTCTGGCCTGTTGATTTTAACATGTTATTATATGTCGATATGAAACATTCACATGAAATGCAGTATAACCTCTGCTTTATGGGAAGATCAAAGAACCTTTTGCTAAATTTGTTGAATCTGTCATAACACATCTAATCATGTGAACAGACATTGATGTTACCTGGTGTAACAGATCTGCTCAGTTGGATGATTCTAGCCACTGGATTTGCAAAATATAGGATGGCTAAAATTTGATGTCTAGTTGTCCATGTTTGGAGCTCATAAGCCACAATGCTCAAATTCAATGGTGTGATGGTTGATACTTGGATAGGGTCATATTTATGGTGGGACCTGAGCTGTTTAGCAGCCCAGGTATTAGGTTGGTAGGTTTGTGCCTGGTCATTAAGAATCTGGTCGGTTAAATAGTTCTAAAAAGCTGGATTTGAGAGTTTTTTTTCCTACTTGTCCATGTTCAGCTCTCCTAAAACATGTTCAATGCTCAAATTCAGCAGGCTGATGGCTTGACATGGTCACTTAGATGGTGCGACCGCTAATAAACAGCTCAAGCGTCACACTGGCTTGTAACTGGCACTCTGTTTTATGTTATAACTTATAACATCATTTACCCTGTAGTGCAAATTGATCGATTGATGGTCAATTTCCAATTCAAATGAACAACAGGTCACTATCATGAACTTATGATGAACTAGTGAGCTCAAGTTATGGGTATAATGCTATAACTGCATTCACTTGGTTCTCTAGTTATCATAACATTCTTCTCCCTTATATGGATCTTTTGAGGAATTAGAGAGAGAGAGAGAGAGAGAGAGAGAGAGAGAGAGAGAGAGAGAGAGAGAGAGAGAGAGAGAGAGAGAGAGAGAGAGAGAGAGAGAGAGAGAGAGAGAGAGAGAGAGAGAGTCGATAGAATGCAAATACTCCAAAATAGAATAATACATACATTTGCTATCCAATACTTCAATTTTATATGCAGAATCTGTGCCCCTGCAGTAACCATGGTGTTTAGTTTCATATTCATGCTATATCTTGGCACCATAGATATCGAGAGGAACGCGTTGGTTTTTTAAATGGTCCAAAATGCATTGTTATTTAGTAATTTAAGGTTTACTAGGTCGTTTTGGTTCATTTTGGCCTTTCTAGAAAAATAGGTTCTCAAAGTTACTCAAAAGCTCTCAAATTATTGCCAAATCAGGAACTGGCACTTTACCAGTTTCTAAGTTTCTAGGATGCCAACTGCCCTATTATATGTAGGGATTTCTTGGCAATCTTTTGTTTAAATCAATTGTCTTGTTAACTATATGCCTGTTACTTTGTCTACAGGATCAGGGAATCATAGTCTTCACCGGGTTGTTTGGTAAATGTAGTGATGGGTTAACATTTTTAACTAGTAAAAAAAGGGGTTAACATCTTTATCATTTTAGTAGTGTAATGTATTATTTAAAAGTGAGATACATGTGCTATATCTTTCTATGTCGATACTCAGAAGCTGACATGTTCATGGGAACTTGTTGAATCAATACTATTCATCTGAATTATGTGTTTTTCTTCTGGTACGAGTGATTCAAATGTTTTACTTATCAAGAGAGCAGAACTGTGTACTATATTCCTTTGCTAGTGCGTATTGTTATTTATCTTCTGCTTTCTTCTTTATTTAGTTGTTATTCTTGGCAGTGTCAATCATTATTCTGAAAGATGGTAGAATTTGGGAAGAAGTTGAAGGAACGGCAATATCCAGAATGGCAAGAGTGAGTTTAAAGTTTTACATCATTTAATCTCTTTATAGCAGTTTTCTGCTCTCATCCAGCGAAGCATTTATACATCTTTTGGTATGTTCCATATGCAAAACTAATAAACATGCATGGTTGACCTACTTTTTTTAAACTGTAAGTTGTCTTGAACCCCCAACCTTGTGTTTGGGTCATTGAGCACATTCCAACCGTGTGCTATGGGCTCTTCTTGTTCTTTATTAAATTCTATTCTATTATTGTTCTTCATCCCTGTATCCTGTATAAACTGCATATGCTTCATTTCAATCCTTGCCTTTATGGAAGATCATATAAATCTCCTAATTTTGAAAATTATTACCTGTAGGTCCTTAAATCCATAAGCATGGCTTTCTAATAATAGCGATGAGGCAAATGATGCATAAAATTTTCCTTTATTTTCAAAAGCCCTAACTTAGCTAGTGATGCTGTAACCTTGTTCTAACTTATTCAGGATTGTACAAGTTAATATGGTGTTTCTCATCTCTCTTTTTTTTTTTTTCAGTGACTTGCTTCTGTGGATTCATTATCTGAATCCTTCACTGCGTGTAGGACTTGCTATTTTCTTTTGTAGGAAAATGTTGGGGCATTGGATAGAAACTGAAAGAGATCCTTCCTTCCTCTTACTCTTCCTCTCGCCCATTACAATAATTTCTTAATTTCTGGATATTTATCCATCTAGTTGAAGCAAATGTGGTAAAATGAATTGCGCATGAAAATGGTGTCTTCATCATACGTTGTGATATGTTCGGCATGCATAAATTTTCATATGAAAAACTTCTGCATGTGAATTTGATTAACATTCGCACTGTCAAGATTTTTGCTAAATTGGTCCTTCTCTCATGCTCTCTCCGTTTGGAATGAAGTAATCATGTTAGTCAACAAGTTGTGATATTGCCATCTTAAGTGCATGTTTATTACTATTAGAAGGAGGGAAAAAAGTCGTTATAGTAACTTTTGAATGAAATTATATATTAGTTTCATTGTCATTGTGTAGTCTGTGCAAATTTTTTATTATTGTTTTAAATGTTCTTTTTTTTTTCTTTTCTTGTAATAATGGAATGCTTATTCCCAGATACTATATCAACTACAAGTTAATGAAGAAGAAAGTAAAGCAATATGCACATCAAATTGAAACTGGCGCACAAGATCGCCGCCGTGTTTTCAAAGAGTTTTCAAGGATGCTTGATAATCAGGTACGTGGACATTTATATAAACAAGATACATTTATGCATACCACCATTCATATTGTATTAATATGACATGTCTAAAAGTGATGCATATATGTATCCATGTCTCAATGTTTGGACTTCTACCATTTTTTCTACATGTTGTAATACATTGTAGTCGGGGAATATGAAAAATAAAGATTTATGATTTGAAAATTGAAAGTATGGCATGTCTAGCCTTTGCAATTAGAGTCCTTGTGACATATTGTGACATACTCTTTGTCACATCCCGGTCTCGAGACTTCCTTGACTAGGGCAATCCCTGAGATGTGACACGCGTACTCCCTTGGAAATTCGCGCCAGACACAAGTCGCGGCGGAATCTACGAAGGATGATCACGTACTTCACGCGTGTGAGGATTACTCACCGACACCTGTCATTGTACATATAAATGCGGAAGCCTGTATGTCATCAATATCAAAGCATGTACAGTCCATTAAAGTTCAATATACACACAAATATATATTTCATTTATTGAAATATAGGGGTTCTAAAAAACAATCCCTACATGAGATATACAAAATGGTATACATCATCTGTACATTTCCCAAAATATTCCAAAATACCCAAAACACAACCCAAAAGAACACCAAACAAAACCCATAAACCGCTCTCCGAAATGAGGACTAGATGCCGTCCTTAACCGTCCATTCTTTTAATCCTGGAGGCATCGCTGGGGTCTCCTCCTCTCCCTCCTGGATCTCCTCATGGGTGGGAGCGGCATCTGCATCTATGACACCAAGAATAGCACCGTAAATATAACAATTCAACAAAGTATAAGCATCTCATAATTAACACATGCCGTATCAATTTGGAATTACAGACTGAGTAGTTAAAAGAGGTCAAATAACAGTTAACTAAGCAGGTTGTGCATTTAGAATTAATCATACTTTACAAATTAGAATTTGAGAAACTTTACATTACTAGTTGGCTACTACTTTGGTTATATCCTCCCAATTAGAGAGCGAATCATGTTGAGATGTCACCAGCGACTTGACCAAAGCTTCTCTTGGCTACCTGGTTCTAGAGTTCCAGACCTCCAGCTACCTACTGCAGTAGTATCGAATAATTAAACCGAACTTAACCCCGTCGGGTATCGTAAGGTCAAAGCTAAGTAGTGCCGGACCATTCAAATCAATTAATAGTACTTGAGTTAGACCAATCAATTCAATTCAATTCTATTCTAATACTTACTCAGTTCAAATATCAAATCAATGTACATCATAATTTATAAAAGGAAAAGAGAATATTAATCACAATAGCAATTGGGAAGTAATACGACTCAACATATAAAGTAGTTATTTTAGGAAATTGGGTCAATAAGAGTTCAATATGAAGAATGACATACTCGTCGAGATACACGCGATGACGCCAAGATGACATGCATATGATGCAAAATTGT
Organism: Litsea cubeba; assembly: GCA_012931725.1. Classification (NCBI taxonomy): domain Eukaryota; kingdom Viridiplantae; phylum Streptophyta; class Magnoliopsida; order Laurales; family Lauraceae; genus Litsea; species Litsea cubeba. Next base: position 65,926,101 of record CM022951.1, read on the forward strand.
AAAATCTAAAATTACGAAAAAGTCCTTCCATATACCTAATCGAGTCAAACCCGGTTCAAACTACCTACCCATGACCCAAGGTACAACCCAGTAGACTCCCTAAGACTAAACATGATTAAATAACCTAATTTTCTAATTAAACACAATTAATTTCAATAAAACACGATTAATTAGCAATAATCAAGGTTAATTCGTGTTGGGGCATTACACTCTCCCACCAGGAAATAGAGCCGTCCTCGGCTCTGATACCATTATGTAACAACCCGGGCCTAGTATGCACATGATATTGCTTTGACCAAAGTCTCACCAGGTCGCACGTATATGCCCAGGGTCAAGACTTGGATGTTTACGATGTGGGACTTAGGCACCACTGCAAACCCAGTGCCCTTCGATGGGAGGGCCACAGGCGTGACAATCCCTCTCTAGTTTCCCAGGAGACGGATCATCATGGATAATTGGAGCTTAAAGCTCATTCAAACGCATAACACTAAAGTAGCCTGTGCTGACTGCTGACTGAAGATGGATATACCATCTCAGATTTAAATCCTTTATTTATTGGAAGAAAGGCTTGTCAGTATCTTCTCCATTATTCATCCTGACCTTTAAAAAAACAGTAATATACATGCTGACATATTCTGATGCATTTCTCAATTTCTCAAAGATACTGTCGGTCATGGATCATTATAAACTTAGTCATACATTGTTAACAGCAGCTTAGCAGACAGTGTTGACAAGAAAGCTCGGCGCTAAGTAAATGTATAATAAATATGTGAGTGTATACATATACAGATTTATTTAAGTGTACTTTGAGAATAAAGGTGCCTTGTTGTGCTTGTCTTCCAGATTGAAAAGACAGTCCTGTTTTTGTTGGAACAACAAGGGCTTCTTGCAAGCAGGATTGAAAAGCTAGGAGAACAGCATGCAATTCTCCAGCAGCAGCCAGTTATATCACAGATATCTGAATTGCGAGAAGCATATAGAGCTATAGGACAGGATCTTCTAAAGCTACTGTTTTTTGTTGACATAAATGCTATTGGTCTGCGGAAGATACTAAAGAAGTTTGACAAACGCTTGGGCTATAGATTCACGGATTATTATGTGACTACCCGTTCAAACCATCCTTATTCCCAACTGCAACAAGTGTTCAAGCATGTGGTAAATACTTTCATTTCAGATTTCTAGTCTTGTATTATTTTTTTGAGAATTTGAAAATAATTACTTCATCTATATATTGGATCATTATCTTCTTTCTATTTATATTCGAAGATAATGTATATGTTAATAATATACATGAACCATCAAACTTTATTTACAAGGGCTAATTATTTTTCATATGGATTGTACTTGTTGTGAGGGCATGTACTAAAGAATAGTGGAAATGCAGGGCATAGGGGCTGTTGTTGGAGCATTGTCTCGCAATCTTGCTGATCTTCAAGATCGTCAGGGAAGCTATTGGTCTATTTATGACCAACCAGCTGTTCCTCTGCAGGTTTTAATTCCATTTCACTTAGTCTGTGGATTTCTTTAATATTGTTCTTTAATTATTTTAAAAGTTCAGTTTTTGTTTGTAAGGGTACTGTACTTGTGTGCCTCCAGGACCCTGTAATCGAATCAATTAAGGCAGCTGTAGACAGGCTAACACACTCAACGAACTTCCTACATTTCTTGGGACAACATGCACTTATCATGCAAGAAGACTTGCCTGTACCAGCTGAAGATCACATCGACGAAGAGAAATATCATTTTATGTCACTTCTTTTGAACTTGGCGAATACCTTTCTGTATATGGTTAACACTTATATTATTGTCCCAACGGCAGATGACTATGCATTGAGTCTTGGAGCTCCTGCAACAGTTTGTGGTGTTATAATTGGGTCAATGGCTGTTGCTCAGGTGTTTTCTTCTGTGTATTTTAGTGCATGGTCAAATAGATCATACTTCAGACCACTTATTTTTAGCAGTATTGTTCTTTTCTTGGGCAATCTCTTGTATGCATTGGCTTATGATCTTGATTCTATTGCTGTTCTTCTAATCGGTCGCCTGTTCTGTGGGTAAGTAACCTTTTTGTTGTTCTTATTATCTGATTCATATCCATATTTAACTTTAAATAATATCATTTTTCTTTAAATTCAATTTTCTGTTGTTTTCAAATCAATCAAATGCTTCTTAATTTTTGTGGAGCAGATTTGGAATTGATTGGGAGTGAAAAATGTTAGATACATGATTGAGCTGCTGCTATTGTGAAACATCAGCTTATCTCCTGTTCTTGCTTATTTCTAGTCTAGAAAGTAATCGCAGGGATGTCATACTCCAATTCCATAAATAATTCTGGATTATGTCATGGGTACAAACATAAAGCTGGGAGCATGGGACACAATAAACAAGGGACAGTAAAGCAAATAAACACATATTTTCTGATCTTGTTGGGAAATTTTTGACAGCAAAGACATCTGGTAGATCGTTGGGCTACCTGGTTTAGGAAATGGTTGTGTAATGGAAATCTATTTGTATGTATGAACTTCTTTGTTTCCTCTGTATCTCTTGGTTGAGTTTTGTTATAGGAACTGCCAATGTCCTACACATTTTTTTTCCCAGAAAAGAACTGCATGCAGCCTACAAACTTGCAAGCTCCAAATGCAGTTTCTGTAGGTAACAATCATTGGTGGTGTTGTTATTTTCTTTCTTTTGTTTGCATGGGATGCTTGAGATAGAACGGGAAATAAATCTAGTGTAAGGTTTCCCTAGTAATTTATTTTGTAGTGCCTATAGCACATAATGCCCATTATGATAAATTTGTTTCCTTTATAGTCATAATATTTGAAAGTATGTGTCTCCATAGTTAAGAAATAGCAGTACAGTTTTGCTTCTATTGGACCTTGGTCGAGTGTGTTTTGTTTGGCATCTCTAAAATATGTTGTTTGCATATTACATCCTTGGCATGATGATATCGGTGTCAAATGCAGGTTGGGTTCTGCAAGGGCTGTTAACAGGCGCTACATTAGCGATTGTGTTCCCCTGAACATTCGGATGCAATCTTCTGCAGCCTTTGTCAGCGCCAGTGCTCTTGGGATGGCATGTGGCCCTGCTCTTGCAGGCTTACTTCAAGCTAAATTTAAGATATATGTAATCACTATCAATGCGGACACTTTACCTGGTTGGGTTATGGCCCTGGCATGGTTTGCATATTTAATTTGGTTGTTGATGTCATTTAAAGAACCTCCTCGTGATATTAAAGAGAATCATTCACCGCAGCAAACTAATACAGGCAACTTTCTTTTCTTGTTGCGCCTTCAATATTTACAAGAAACTATCTGAGCTTTAATGTGTCTTGCCAACTGTGTAGTATGTAAAAAGTAATGCTTTTACAAACGTGTTTCATATTCCTCAAGCTTTGGCTAAGTTCTCTGTCTCACCACAATCTATCATGTCAATTCTAATGACTTCCTTCCTGCCAAGTCTTTACTGCATCCTTGACCGAATTCCTTTACTTCTCTCCCATAAATGGAGCTGCTTATAGATTTCCTCTTATATACCCCAATTCTATGCTTCCATTCAGTTGAGAGGAGACAGATGGGGCAAGCCTTAGAGGATGATAATGTTACTCGTTCCCAATTCTATCATTGTTACTCCACTCATATTAGCAATAGCTTCTGTGCCTTGTTCACTACGATTTTCTCTGTTAGTTACCTAATGTTCAGCTCCATATAAAGCACAGATTTTATTACAAAGTGGCACTCAATGATCACATACTCCAATAGCATTTCCCCACCTTGCATACCTTGTAATAATCCTGATTACAATATCCTTGCCACCCCCACATTGCCCAAAGTATCAGAACCTAGCACATTGAGGCAGCAAGTGGTTTACTGGTTTAACCTGCTCCCCCATCGAACTTGTATTTGCTAAACTTGCACTCTGATATCCTTTCTTTGTTCTTCTAAGTGCTAAAGCATTTGACTCAAAATACTTTCTACAATTCTCACATTCTATTTGCTATTTTTCTTGTTCGACTAATTGGCACCACGTTCATATACAATGAGCATAGATCAATAAACCAAACCTTGAATATTTGCCATCAAATTGTTGGTAACTAATTCAAATAAATAAGGGCTCAAAGTGGATACTTCGTCAATCCAGCTATGATCAGGAACTCAGCCATCTTGTTGCTCATAATCCCTACATTTTTACCTTTACACATCTTGCAGTCTCAACTCTCAATATAGCCATTATGCAGTGGAGTTTTTTTCTTCAGTTTCTTCCAAGTCAACTAACTTTGCACCCTGTCCTAGCCCCCTGGGCCTTATGTAAATTTCTTCTTCCCTTCAACTTTTACATGAATTTTCTCAATAGGAAAATTGATTCTGTTGTGTACCTACATGGCATAAATCCAGATAGAGAAACACATTGTTATGTAATCCTTGAGAGTTGAGACTACTGCTTTCTGAGTATTGTCATGCGAATTTATGGACCACATGGCCACAAGAGTTCCTCTCTTGGAATTGGTTGGGATCTTATAACTCATATGAGTTGGGAATTGATCAAGGGCTAATTTTTCAGTGTGCTTGTCAGAATTATTATATCCTGGTCACAGATGTTGTTACTCTCTTGTAAGTATAGAGCTTGGTAATTTGCAAACCTATTTCTTTTATTTTTATATATTGAGACCAAAGTGTTACTTTCTCCATCTTGTGGGCATTCTAGATAACTTCTTTCATATTCTCGCTAATCAAAATATATGTTGGTCATTCAAACCAATTCAATTTCACACAAGACACAGATACAATGGATTAGATTGAGCCAGATATAGTTAAAAATCTTCCTTCTGGGCTCAGTTATTCTAGATCATATAATCTTTTCCTTCTAACAATTGTACCATTTCATATTTTTTTGTTTCTTTCTTCATATATATATCCAAAATTTTATGCTGAGAGGTACCCCTCACAGAATTTGTTGAGAGGTTTATATTTCAGGTCCTTCTGGAAGTGTAACTTAATAATCCATTAAAATCTGAGGCTCTTAATTCAAGGGAAGGGATGATCCATCTGGGTTTGGTATTCGTTTTACAAAATCTAATCACACAGAGAGAGAGAGAGAGAGAGAGAGCCCGCTTATTTATCTGTTTTGAGGTCATCTGACGTGAAACTTATGTATCGTATCTGCTAGTATCAACTATCAAGTTTGGATATTTCTTAATGGTTATCTACCAGATGTGTGACTAATGAATTGTGGATCTTATCACCAACAGAACAAGTCGAAAATGATGAGATTGAAAAAGGCCTCACAGAACCATTGCTATTAAATGATGAAAATAAGCAACATGATGAAGATGAGGACAAAGATTGCGAAGATAATGAAGAAGCTCTTGAAGAGTCACACAAGCCTGCTACTTCCTTCGCATCAGCATATAGATTACTGACGCCATCCGTGAAGGTTTGAATTCCCTTCAAATTATAGTTAATTAGTTCGAATAGAGTTTTTGTGATATGGTCATTGTCATTTGAACACCTAAGTATGTTTGCAAATGCAACATAATTGCCTTTCTCATGCTTTTGGTTGTGGGTTTACGATTTCATCTTGATTAACTATTTGCCAAAACAAAAAAGCTGACCTTTCTGCTACTGTATGGTTTTTTTTTTTTTTTGGGTGAATTACTGTATGTTTATTTTGTTATAGACATTGCTGGAAATTTTATACACTTACCTAGCGTAAGAAATTGAACTATGACACTCAGATGATTCTTTTGCATGTAATATAATATGAGGTGCAGATATGTTTAAGACTTGTTGACAGTTTTAAAATCAATGAGACATCTACATTGTACATGCATATTATGATTTGCATGTTGTTAAGCCTAAAATTGCAAGGATGGTCATTGCATCTTGGAGACTGGTAATTAGAAAGAATATATGTTATTTGAACCCCTGAACTACCTAGCAGCTGAAAATTTTTAACTACACATCTTATTTTCACTTGATTTCTCCTATACATTTTTCCTTGTAATACTTTTTATCTAAAGCTATTGCATTGTATTAATTATAATGGCCTCTAACTTTGATATTTTCCCAAAAAATTTCAGGCACAGCTGTTGATTTATTTTATGCTCAAATATGCAATGGAGATTTTGCTTTCTGAATCGAGTGTTATTACCTCGTACTACTTTAATTGGACAACTAGTACAGTGGCAATTTTCCTTGCATGCCTTGGTACAACAGTTCTTCCAGTAAACATAATCGTTGGCAGCTACATTAGCAACATGTTTGAAGACAGGTGATTTTTTTTTTTTTTTTTTGCCTTTTCTTTATTAAAGATAAGGCGGCTGAAGTTTTAGACAGAACATTTCAGGAAAAAAAAACAAAAAAAAAATGTTTTAGACAGAAGGAATGATATTGATCTTTTTTTAATGGAATTAAAAGAAGGAGCAGAACCAAGTGTAACTACAAAAGGTGATATGGATCCCTACCCCGTTTACATAACAAAACAAAAAGACTACATCATGGTGGGTTAACAATCCTGCTCATACAAAAGAGCAACATCAGAGGCCATAAAAGCCAACACTTAGCTTAGACCTCCGAAAACCCACTGAATGAAAAACTTTTACAAACCCTGAGCCTCCTAGGACACTTGTCTGACATTGAATTGATTGATATAGAATATCTTGGGCGAGCGCCTGAATATTTAGTGGAAGGATGGTTGTGAAATACAACAGTTGCCTAGGCCTTAGGCAGGCTAATGAATTCGGCTACCCTGTTAGTGTACCAAGAACATCTTAATCAAAGGCTTGTGGAGATTTAGTGCTAGAGCCTGGTGTAGCTGATCCAGTGGGAGGCAACTCACAAGTGTCCCCTTCAACAGGAAGTATGGAGTCCTCTGGGAATTTTTATATTACGCATGGTGTAAAGTTGGATTCTGCTAGTGGTTCTGAATGAGATGATGAATTTGCCAAAATCATAGCTTAGCATGCAAATAACAATAAACATTCTCCCGGTCATCTCGGAATGCTACATCAGCAATAGGACCAAAGTAGCCATCAAAGTTGCTTTGAGATTGCCATTGGGTGGTAGGTACCATAGAACTGCTCTCTTGATAAGTGGTTGCTCTTTGTTCCTAGCTGATTAAGTTTGGGTTTCTTTTCCTCTGGCAAGTATTGGATTTGGACCCCCTCCGTCTGGTTTAAACTTGAATTTAGTTGTGTCTTGGGATTAACCAACCCTAATTTATTAATAATTCAAAGTATTAAATCTTAACCCAAAAGATATCTCCTTTATCTGGGTTTATCTGGCTCATCAATTAAGAAACAAAAAGAAAAGAAAAGGATCTCATTGCATTGTGTTGATCCTCTTAACCACACTAATTTGTCCTTGTATGCTCAGGGGGTACATGGCAAGAAGAGCCAACTTCTAAATAACCATATAACCACCAAGAAAATACTTACACTACTAAAAGTCACTAATTTCTTCTCAAAACCTTCGGGATCTTGCAATGAGTTTCTTGGCTGACCAGTACAACAGTGGAAGACCCAAATTGGTAGAGGAAAAAGAACCAAGCTGAACCCCTAACAACTCAATTTATTCACTTAAACGATCCAACTCTAGGTTAATGCCTAACATTTCACAATTGGAATAATTAATCTTCTAACCATCTATAAATTAAAACAACTTTAATACTCCCTTCAAATTTATAACTTGCTCCGTTTCAACATTGAACCAAAACAAAAAAGAACAAAGAGGAAAAGAGATCATATCACAGGCAAACTATGACTGATTAGTGTATTAGAATGCTGAATAGGAAGGCCTTAAATAATATCTTCTTCCCTTGTGTTCAAAAGAATCTTACTAAAAAGCTTCAGGCATTATTGATAACAACGATGGACAAATGATCAGCCTGTCTTCTTATTCTTACATAAAAGCTTCAGGCATTACTAAAAGCTTACATAACCTTCGGGCATTACTAAAAGCTTACATAACCTTCAGGCATTACTAAAAGCTTCAGGCATTATAAAGAATCTTACTAAAAGCTTCAGGAATTACTAAAAGCCTCTCGTGTTCTTACATAACCTTTGGTTTAACCATTCACGTACAATAACTGGAAAACAACCTAACAAAGCACACTTCTTTATCCACCACCACTTTTCATTGAAACCCATGCACCACATAGAAGCATCCAAAAACTCAAATCGACCCATGTTGCTGGTGTTTCTAAAAGTCCACATTAGGTATAAATATGGCCTCATACTTTCTACATTCAACATTTAATGGTTGCACGCCACAATAGCTTTTATACTAATTGAGATATTGTTGCATCACTTTGATTTCCTTTTTAAATTATAATTAAGACATGGACTGTATTTGTTGGGTGAAGTATGTCAACTTTTCAGAAGTGACAAACTTCATGTAATTCAAACTTTCCTCTCTAGTAAGTTTTTTAACTAGCAAAGACGTGCTGATAAATCTTGCTGGTTGGTTGTTTTGCAGGCAAATTCTACTGGCATCTGAGATTATTGTGTGCATAGGTATAATCCTAAGTTTCCACGTCATAATCCCATATTCTGTGCCACAGTACGTCTGCTCAGCGCTTATCACATTTGTATCAGCAGAAGTCCTTGAAGGTAATGTGGTCTACAATCTCATACTTAGAAATTAAAAAAAAAAAAAAAAAGAAGTGTGATTTCTGTCGTTTGGGCAGATACTCTTCTTTGACAATCTCATTTTTCAAAACATACTCCGACCTAGCTACATGTTACAATATTTGAGGGAATTTCTACAAACACTTGGTGTACAATGAGACTTTGTAACACAAATCACTGACCAAATGCTTATTGGAATGCAACAAAGGCAACATACATCAAACAATCATGAAAGTAAAGATAAGAAAATATCATAAAAGGCTAACAAGATACAAGCACGGGAGAACAATGCAAAGCTTTATCTGATCTTTAATGAAAATTATAAGTGAACTAAGTGAAGCTCTATGGAACCCACTTATAAATACAAGCTTATAACAAAGCTTCTCTCCTCCCCTTTCTTGATATTATTAAAGAAACCCTTCTCTCTTGTCTTTTCTCCCAATCTCTACAGTGCTATCCCCTTTCTTTTCCCTACTAGGGTTTTCTCAAAGGGAGCAAGCTCTACGACCCTTGGATTAGAGTCAATCAATTGGCTCGTAATAAAAGAGCTAAAATAAAGTAAAATTAGAATAAATAAAAGTACAAGAGAGAAATGAAATAAAATGATTTGACTTCACACATGCTGCACACGCGCACAACACATATATAACAGTTACTGCATCTTGTAATTAAGGATTTGAGGGCCGAACCGCTGAGGCAACATCCTTTGTTGACTACTTTTATGTATGGAAAGATTCATGACAGAAACAACAGAGGATATTTAATATTGATTTGGCACATTGGCTCACTCTCTAGTTCCACACATATATGTTTGGTCCCATGTCGGATAGAGAATTTACATCATATTGGCTTACATCATATGATGGACATCAGAACATTGGCCATTCCATATTGGGGTCCTCTATACTATCGGTGTGTTGAATGAAAATGTTGTTTTTTCATTCAAGCACCATTATCTTGGTAGCATTCCATCCATTTTTTTGTGTACGAATGGGAGCCACATGATCATTTGGTACATATACACAGTGATGGGAATGGGTCAGTGAAAACCCAACCCGACTTGCAATCCCTTGACCCCCACCCCAACCAATCCCTTGACATCTATGGTTCAGGTTTGTTATCCGTTATCCTTTAGGGCTTCTTTGTTTGCATTAAAAATACATAGGAATTGAATACATATGGTTTATGCCATAAGTGGTTAAAAATGAAGATCATAGGTGAATTGTCAAAACTCAAATAACCCTCCCTTTCATGGAAATAGAATCAAAGGAAGAAGATGGGTTGCACTTCTTCAATTCTATTTTTACTATCTCCATCCATATCCTCTTCGGCCTACCACTTCCCCTTCATGGGCCATCAACCTGCATAACCAAACTTTTTCTTACTAGTGCCGTTGTCGGCCGGCGTTGGACATATCCAAACCATCTCAAACTGGTTTTCCTAATCATATATGTGTGTATGTATGTATAATTGTGCCTCACACTCCTAAATGTGGAGGACCAGTTATATTGGGTGGTTTCATGCCTCAATTTTCTATTAATAATTATGTAAATTAGTTATAAATGGGGCAAGGTGGATTGGGGCAGCCAAACTCGAACCCACCATGAACCTGACTTGGATCAAATGTATAAATCCAAGCCCTCGTGGATCTTGAAAAAATCACCATGAAACCCGCCCTTAATTGGGTCGCCTGTTAATCCCAATCAATTGCCATCCTTAAGCCAGCACATGAGCTATGAGTCTAGTGACCCCTTTGCCATCACAAGGCTTAGACCTTTCCTACTAGTTTAGTTTCCTGATGTGAAAAGGTTGTCAATTATATTTACCTATCCACTTGTGCTATTTATCCAACATTATAGCTTCCATCTCCACTTGTGCTTCAAAGTTTGTTGTGTATCCTAAAGACTTGTTTGCCGAGTTTGTATTGAAATTCTTGTAACTAATGTTAAAGTGAGTGATAAACAAGGAATATTAAAGAGTTGAAGGATAAAATATATAAAGTCTACCCTCACGTTTTTAGGATTTAATTTTCCCAAGTGATGACTAATAATCTCCTCTCGCCAAAGGGAAGACCATTTGTTTGGGGTTTTTGTTTGTACTATATATATCTCGAACCCATGATGTGATGATTTCAATTTTGAGGGGGATTTGCATATCTTTGCATTCACTTGTTCAATTTTAGGCCCTTTGGCATTGCTCAGAATTCCTAGGAATTCAATATGGAGAACTAATAAAAGCTTGTCCAATGAATCTGAACTTTGAAGCACCTATTATTTCCTACTTGGAGAGTTATTTTTCCCACTGATTTCGGATACCATTTTTCTGGACTGATACAGGCGTCAACCTTGCACTTTTATCTCGGGTTATGTCATCAAGGCTTGCCCGCGGAACCTATAATGGAGGACTGCTATCGACTGAGGCTGGAACTTTGGCTAGGGTGGTGGCAGATGGCACAATTACATTGGCAGGATACATGGGCGAGAGCAAGCTCTTGAATCTCACACTACTGCCTTCTTTGTTAATTTGTATAGCTTCCATCGTTACCACATCCCTTACCTACAATTCACTCTTTTGATTTTCTTTTGTCGTGAACCAGGCCCAGATCCATGGGACTAAGGGTAAGATTTTATTTTTTCTCTCAGAATGTCCCCATCTGCAGGTCTACATTTTATTTTTCTTAAGTTGATGTACCTAGTGCTGTATAGTACAACGATTCTAGCTCATTGATCTGCACAATTCAACTGCACAATCCTTGAACTCTGTATCAATCTTTGTACCTTTTTTTGAATAGATTGCGTGAAAATTTCGATGTTGTCTCTTTGATCTTTCTTTTCATTTATACCGTCTTGTCATAACAATGGTATTGCATTGAGGTTCTGGCTAATTCTATATGCCTTTTAGTCATCCTCAAATGTAGTAGAGGTTCCTTCATTGCCACCTATTTGTGGGCTGCTGTTTATTGTTTCTCAGATTTTGAGTGAAGAGGTTTTTTGGTGAATATCAAAAGGCAAATGGATTAAAATAATGGCAGTAAATGAATGTATATAGTTATATTATGCACGGGGTGATTTCTTCGGGAATCCTGCACGGCTGCTGTTTGGAATTTGGGTCCCCACCTAAAATTTAGGGTGTCTTGCATTGTGGAAGAAGTGATTGAAAATCATGCACCACATTGTGTAGGAATTCAGATTGTGTTCATTTCAAGAACGTATACATGTAAAACTATTCACAACAATGATGTGCTCCGCGCCATTAACACTTTATCTGATCAACTTTGGTTGTGGTGAGAGAATGAAAAGATCTCACTGACATATGGGGCTAGCTATGATAAAAGAAAAGAAAATAAACAAAGAAAAAAGTCTTGACTTCTCGCTCATAAGGATTAATACCCTCATTTTATCTGAATCAGGTTTGATCTAAAAATCTTTCATCCTTCCACAGTAAAACACAACAAAATTCAACGAACGTTTTAGGAGTTATTTAATGTTTGCAAGTTAATGTGGTTGTCTGAGATTTTTTATTTGATTATTTAAACAAAAAAGTAGTATTTGGAATTATTTAAAAATTGATGTGGTTGCTTTTCTCTCCTATATATATTTACAATGATGGGCTGAAGCTTTGTGGACGATAGACTTTGGAGCTTAAATGATGTCACTTTACATGCAGCTAAGAGTGGTTATTGGCAATTAAAGTAACATGCATGCACTAGGTTGAAAGAAAAGCATACGTCGCCTCAACAGGAGGGATGGCCAGAAAAGGACCTGCAAACCAGCACTGTACACATAGGGAGGGAGATAGAGAGATCTGTGGTCGCTCTCACCGACTCAATACGACATTGGAACTGTTGTGGGTGTGATATATGAATCACCGCCATTTTCATTTGGGGTTCTACTCTCTACTTTACAGCACATCTCATGAGTTATATTCGTTTTATATCAATATTATCTTGCTTTCTTTTTTATCCTCCAAAAAAATCCTATCTTGACCACAAGAAAATCTCGATATAATTACCAAAATACCTATAATTCTGAGCTTACTTGTTTGTTCTGACCCACTAGGTCAACAGAAACTTACCTATTTAAAATATAAACTGCTCAAACTAAAATGCTATCCTCCTTAAAGATGCATCAAACTCTTACTCAAACAAAAATCGATGACTAAAAGATTGAGCAAACAATTGATGAAATATGGAAGTATATAAAAATTTCTTGTGCCTTAATCATCATGTATTTTATGTTTATTAAACGTTATCGTGGAACGAGCTTCTTTTTCTTCATATGATCATAATCAACATCAAAACTTTGTCTTAACTATACCGAGGTCAACAACATGAGTCTCATTTTAGGCTAAATCCTTGGATATGTAGTTACACTTCAAACTTTATCCATGTATTCTCTAGCTTACCCATTTTTCTAAAGGGCTATCAATCTGTATTAAAAGAGTTTCTCCACCGGCGTCGTTGGCTTTTATGTTGGATATGTTTAAATCATCTGAAATGAGTCCCTCTTAATTTCTTAGCTATTGATGCTACCCTTATATGCTCCTAAATGGGCTCATTTTTTATTCTATCTTTCTTAGTTTTCTATACATCCATCTCTATTATAGTCTTTTTTTTTTGCATATTTTTATTTTTTGATTGGGAAAATTTCTTTTCTATGTCATAACTGGTCTAATCACTCTCTTGAAAAAAAAAATCTTCAATTTTGTTAATATTTGCCAATCACAAAGCACTCTTAAAGTAAATTTTCACTTTACACCATTTATATATTTTGTCTTTATACAACTTATTTTCAAGCCCTTGAATTCTAAACCTCTCGTCATCTCAAGAGTTTAACTCTCACCATCACTTTATTCTCCAACAAACCCTACATTTTTCTACCAAAAAATATCCTATACTACCTATAAACAACGTACATCAAAATACCTTTTGTTAAACATGAGCAATTAACTCATTCATAAAGGAGGAGGGTTGCATCAAGCAAATTGACAACATGCATAAAACATTTTTCATAATCTAATCACCGTGAAACCAACTTCTATTAAAATAAAATTTAGCCACATCTTATAGAAGAATAGGGTATTCATTTTGAGAGTTTTAAATTTTCAATAGATGAGCCACACTATCCAAGGATTGAGACCCAAACCAAAGTAGGCATTCATCCTATTGGAGTTCTAGTAGTCTTACCATATCCCTAGTGAGTGAGAGCTAAGAGGCAAGGGCGGGACCAAGAAGTTTTTCCTAGGGACCACTTTGTAAGAAAAATAACTCTGACGAGGCTGTTTGTAAATTTACTAAAGCATCTTGAAAATTTTGTGTGTGGTGGCTATGGTCACACCCAGACGCCCCAGTCACCCCCCCCTGCTCAGAGGATCTGAATTCTTGACTAACATTTGAATACCCACGTAACAGGAATTGTTATGTGGTCAGATGATGCTGAGGAGGTTTGTTACCAGTAACTCCTCATACCCAACCCTACTTCCATAATATGCCAACCAAAACCCCAACTGCATTCTCTATATCCAGGAATTGTTATGTGCCATACCTACGAATCTATCCGAGTTTTGGTCAACCTAAATGAAGGTCTTTTATTGGGCTTGGGCTGACCCGGCGAATGAGCACCCCAACACCATATGTGTCATCTTATATGCCAAAACATAGAAAATGCAAACTGGCAGATAGGTGTTTCCGTCTTAATGAGTGTCGACTTTATTTGGAATCATCTTTCTTCGATGGAAGTTGTGGAAGGTGAAATCTTTAAATGAGTGAGTGGAGACTGTTTACTGGCTCATCAACCCATAGCTAGCAAGGATGAATGGGACTATCATTGATTCATTTCTCTAGAATGTTTAGAATGTGCCACTATAATCAATGCCCTCCAGTCCTACTACTGCCTTCTAATATCGTCTTTGAATAGTTTTGATGATCTTTTCACTTGAGCCACTGCATATAATTATAGACTACATTCATCAATTCCTTCAACTGCCAATTCTTGGATGATATTATTCGTCATAAGTTGGGTGACGATAATAAATGATCCTACTGTGGGACATTTCCATGCTGCCATGCACTTCTTTTGTCCCACACAGCTCCCACATGGGTCTTACCTTTTAATCCAAACCATTCATAATTCATATCAAACACTATTTGGTTGAAAAGTGCATTGAGAGAGAGAGAGAGTGTTAAATCATTAGTTCGTTGGAATGGGTGTCATTGATAACAGGATGGAATGGGTATCATTGATAACAGGACTAGCTTCCACAATGTCAATCTTGTACAAGATATCACAAAAGTGTGAACGAGAAGGGATAACTCAACATAAGTCGTACCGTTTTATACTAATTCCTATCACATTGTCACGCTCATGAAGAAATTGGGTGATGACTTGACAGATTAAAAAAAAAAGTGTGAAGGAGGTGGAATCAGTGACTATTTCCCAACTTCCAACAGACCCAGTGCCTTCACCAGTTCAGCTGGATGAAAATTGGGGTGCAGGTCAGAAACCAGTCATAGTCGGGTGAAAAGGATTGATGGTTGAACGGATTCAACTCATCACTAGTTATTTTAAATTATCTTTTAATTTGTATCCTCAAGTTCAAGGTTAGGCTACATTAAAATGGACAGTTGAACAGGCCAACCGACCACTCCACTGGTACGCCTCTTGTCTGGTTTTTAAATGGTGGGATGGAATTGACTGTGATGGAATGCCAGGCCATGGGATTTGCCAAGGTGGAAATCGAATTTGTTGAGCAGGCAATAAGTTGGAGAATTTGGGTGGAATAATGTCAGTCATTTCCAAAATTCAAAGAGCAAAAACTTAGAGATTTTTTGAATTTTGGGTGCATTTGTGCAACGAGAGGATTATGCAATAAAAGAATTATTCTAATTTTTAATACAGCCTATTATTCCTTTATTGGGAGAATTTAAAAAAAAAATCCTTAAGTTTCGGCCTTATTTCAAAAAAGAACACAAGTTTCAAAACTTTTCAAATTAATCCCTAAATTTCTCAGAAAGTTCTCAATTAAGAACATCCATCTATTTAAAGTTATTTTTCGGCAACTTTTTTCTTATTTTTTAAAATACCCAAATTACCCTTCATTGTAATAAAACTCTCTTTCACGTCCTCTATATTCTCCTCATTTTCCTCCCGGCGTCCTCACGATGATCAAGCACACCCAGTATTCCCACAGCGATTGGCTGCATGTAGTGGCTGCCGAAATCATGTAATGGCTTTAAATAAAGGGTAATTTGGGTATTTTCAAAATATTAAGGGAGAAAGTCACCAGAAAATATATTTAAATGGTTGGATGTCCTTAATTGAAAATTTACTGAAAAGCTTAGGGACTAATTTGAAAAGTTTCAAAACTTATGTCATTTTTTGAAATAAGGCAAAAATTTAATGCCATATTTGAAAACTTTCCTTCCTTAATTTGGTGCATAGTTTCTTTTTCTTTTTACAGAAAAGGTAAAATAAAATGAACAGCTTGAAAACAGAAATCTATAGAGCACAAAATCTTCTCCCTACACACACAAGTTATTAGAAGACGAAAAAAAAATCTACTAAATGAAGAACTTAGGACATCAGTTTTTTCTCAATCTGAAGTTCGCTAGCACATCCTTTCCTATCCTGCTTGTATTGGCTATTAGCTAATTCATTGGTCTTAGCATGCCTTTCAACCCAAATAAAAGGATGGAAGAAAAAGTAGAAATCCAAATAATTATCACTACATGGACTGCCAGTGCTAGATCTGATTCTGGGACATTTTGCTGAATAGATTTTGATATATGCCCCATTCACTAGTACCAGTGCAAATTAAAAAAATTTGTTAAATGATTAAATGAAAGCTCACCATCAAGTACTAATGTGTTCCTCTCCCCATGGGGAGTCTTAAAGGCCGAAATCAAGGCTACGTGTTCCTCTAAAATTAATACATCCATATAGTCCCATCACAAAGACTGGCCCTACCATATACAGGTGGCCTTGTGTATAGGGCTTGGCTGTTGCACCTACTACCCATGCTGAGTTAGCCATGAACGCTTCCAACTAGGGTTCAACTTGTTGTCTGTTGTGACATTAGTATTATTAGTAGTAGTAGTAATTGGCCATCACGACAAAGGACAAACAACGTAACATAACTGTAATTCAAACAAAGTTAGCCATTTTTTTTTAGGATGGATTTTCTTCTGATCTCGATCTGAGCATCAGGTAAAGAACAGAAGACTCGTTTGTGAAATCCAGATTCCAGGACAAGAAGCTACAATATATGTTGAGTATGGTAATTGGCTAAATAGTAGCAATATGATTCAAGCTGACTCTCAAAACATCTATATATATGATCAAAGTGTTGTGCGCGTATATGCGGAAAACGTGAATCAGCGATCAAACGAACAAACAACCACACAAGACAAACAATTACACACAAGAGAATTACGTGGTTCGACAATCTTGCCTACGTCCACGGGAAAGAAAACTCGACTCTCCTTTAGGTTCACTCTTCTGTCAGTCAGTCTGTATCTCATGGGTTACACATTACATCATATATATAATGTTCTCTTTCGTACCCCCTAAGAAACCCTTTCTTAGTCAATAAGAAAGTCCCGGTACAATTACCAAAATACCCATGACCATGAACCTACTTGGTCTGGACTTACTAAGCCCAACAATCTCCCCCTCCAGACCATGGGGAAGACGTCTCTGAACCCCTTACTAGGAGTCCAGTCCTGCCAACTCTGAACACAGCTCCAGCTTTCCCTTAGACACGACTTTAGTCATCATGTCGGAGGGATTCTTGTCAGTGTCAATCTTTTCCAGCTTCATGAGATTCTTCTCGATGACCTCACGAATCCAATGATATCTCACATCAACATGCTTTGTGTGGGCATGGTATGTAGCATTCTTGCTAAGATCCATAGCACTCTGACTATCACAGTAGACTACATACTCCCCTTGTTTCAAATCCAGTTCTTTAAAGAAATTCCTCAACCAAATCATCTCCTTCCCTGCTTCATTAGCAGCTATGTATTTTGCTTTGGTTGTAGACAATGCTGTACACTTCTGCAATTTAGACTGCCAGGAAATAGCTCCCCCTGCAAAAGTAAATATGACCCAGAAGTAGACAACCGACGATCAAAATCGCCCGCAAAATCAGCATCTGTAAAGCCTTCAAGTACTGGTTTTAAGCCTCCGAAACACAAGCAAAAATCTGATGTACCTCTTAAATATCTGAAGATCCACTTCGCTGCTTCCCAATGCTCTTTCCCAGGGTTAGAAAGAAATCTACTTACTACACCCACTGCATGAGCAATGTTTGGCCGTGTACACACCATGGCATACATAAGACTCCCAACTGCTGAGGAGTATGGAACAGACATCATCCGTTCCTTTTCTTCATCTGTAGTAGGACATAATCTCTTACTGAGCTTGAAGTGACTGGCTAAAGGCATGCTAACTGGCTTAGCATCTACCATGTTGAATCTCGCTAGCACCCGTTCAACATATTTCTCCTGTGACAACCAGAGCTTCTTGGCATTCCTGTCACGACGTATTTGCATTCCCAAAATCTGTCGTGCGGGACCCAAGTCTTTCATGTCAAAAGTCTTTGACATGTCCCTTTTCAATCTGCCAATCATCTCACTATCCTATCCAACTATCAACATATCATCTACACATAAAAGAAGGATGATAAATTTGCCAAACATAAACGCAGTGATCTGCAGCTATCCTCCGGTACCTATGACTCATCATGAATGAATCAAACTTCTTGTACCATTGTCTCGGCGCTTGTTTCAGCTCATAGAGACTCTTTTTCAACCTGCAAACCAGCTGTTCTTTTCCTTCTACCTCAAACCCCTCCGGCTGAGTCATGTAGATCTCTTCTTTCAGATCACCGTGAAGAAAAGCAGTCTTCATATCCATCTGTTCAAGTTCAAGGTCCATGCTGGCAACTATACCACTTGTTGTGCGCGTGTATGCGGAAAACGTGAATCAGCGATCGAACGAACAAACAACCACACAAGATAAACAATCACACACAAGAGAATTACGTGGTTCGACAATCTTGCCTACGTCCACGGAAAGAAAACTCGACTCTCCTTTAGGTTCACTCTTCTGTCTGTCAGTCTGTATCTCATGGGTTACACATTACATCATATATATAATGTTCTCTTTCTTACCCCCTAAGAAACCCTATCTTAGTCAATAAGAAAGTCCCGGTACAATTACCATAATACCCATGACCATGAACCTACTTGGTCTGGACCTACTAAGCCCAACACAAAGCCATGCAGACTCTTACGACATATATTTTAGTACACAAGCTAATTACATATATAAATTCTGAAACCTTTTGCGCTATGTCTATGTGGACATGGGTTTCGAAAAAAGATCCAATTTCTCCCAGATCCAAAAACAAGTTAGTGTACTTGTTATTTCTTCGATCATGGACTTCATATATTCCGATAGTTGGATACCCATTGGCGCCCTTAGCCACCCCACAAGTGTTAGGGCAGCAATTTTAACACAATCTGTTCTTAATGTGGAGATTTTGGGTACAAGCTGATCCATTTAAATTTCAGGTTGGATATGTTAAGAAAATCAAAACCCAAGATTGATGGTTCCGGTTGAAGTTATTGTTGACCGTTTCTCACGGAAGCCGTTCATAAGAACGACTCTCTAGCTCCCCTTCCTTTTAGGAGCACTTGAAGTGGTCCACTCTTATTGTTTCATCACGTTCGTAGAACGTTGGAACTGCCCCAAGATAAACTGAGAACGTGGGACTTGTAGCCATCAAAGCTTGATGGAAGCTTTGGCTATATATATACTTCAGTTTGGTCCCCAGACTCACTGACTCAATCTCCTTCAATTTTACACCATCTAATTAGAGTGGGTAGAGTTTTGGAAGCACCAAACATTAGTGACAGAACATAACAAAATCTTGAAGAACATCAATGGCTGGAGGTATTTTTCTTTAGCATTAAGCTTGTCGATTCATTTATTAAAATATTCATTCCGCATAATAGAATCGTCATTTAGCTTACATTTGGTATCAGAGCAAGTGATTTATTCTCTGCCTTGATGTTTGAGTGATGCTCTGTCTCTTTTGTTCAAGAAATTGTAACTTTGAAACCTTGTTTCTCTATATGGGACTGTGGGGCCCATGTGGGCTATTAATTTTAGATCGGGTCTCTACATCTTGAACAGAGGGCCTGGGCGATCAAATTGATGTGGGCTGATCCTAGGCTCTTGATCAGTGGGACCACTATATAAGTGGCCCATTTTCTGTTAGGCGTCGAGTTCCATTGCAGAACTCGGTTCTGTTTGATGAAAGGAAGGAGACGATATGTATTAATGAAGAGAGGGGATAAAGAGTGAAAATGATGTTGACTTGTGATGGATGAGACAAGTCACAACAGA
The DNA here is from genome assembly GCA_012931725.1 of Litsea cubeba. Lineage (NCBI taxonomy): Eukaryota > Viridiplantae > Streptophyta > Magnoliopsida > Laurales > Lauraceae > Litsea > Litsea cubeba. The sequence continues at coordinate 65,946,135 of CM022951.1, forward strand.
ATGCTTTTGACCATTTTACATCATGTGGGATGGTACGGTTTTAAATTTAGTAAAGAGTTCTGTTGATAAGGTTGGAATTGTATGACCTGTAATTGTTTTTATAAATGCAATTTATAATTATTCTCATATCTAGTTTATCTTTATGTATAAAAGGTATAATGTCTAGTGATCCATATGATTTTTACTTAATTAAAGAAAAGCCACAGCATCTTTAATTAAATAAAATAATATATTATGACTGATAAGGATCACATAAATAAAATCTAGACATTAGTTGTAATTAATCATACTTAATATAATAAATTTTATCCCACAGGAATTTTTATTATATTTATATGATAAATTAGGGTAAAATATCAAATTATTCATAACTTACCCGCAGGAATTATGAATTAATTAAATAATTTGATAGTTTTATCATAAAGCTTAAAAAAAAAAACCTAAGATAGAATTTATATATCAAATTACAATCATCTTATACCTTTTAGTTTTCTGTATTAAGTAAATAATTTTGATAAATTCTATCATAAAGAATAATTGAATCTACTTCGATTAAAAATTTAGCCCACAGGCAATTTTTATGTCATCAAGTTCAATTTTTAAGCATGATTTACATTGGTAAAGCATGGAATTTTATTTTAGGCCTCAGTTTTAACATAAGCATGTTATTTATAATTTTATGCAGTTGTACAATCTACAAATTTCTCTGATATTCGTTATGATATCCCTGAACTTAAGGGAGATAACTATAAGGTCTGGAAGGAGAGAGTTCTTCTTCATTTAGGGTGGATGGACATAGACTATGCTATTAGGAAAGAAGAACCACCAGCACTCACTGATTCTAGTACTACAGCGGACATCACGCTTTATGAGCGATGGGAGCGATCTAATCGCCTCAGCATGATGTTCATTAAGACTAGAATTTCTACTGGTATTCGTGGTTCTGTTGATCAGCATGAAAAGGTCCGAGACTTGCTGAAAGCCATTGATGAACAATTTTTCACTTTAGACAAGGCACTAGCAAGCACCCTAATCATGAAGTTGTCATCCCTAAGGCTCACCAATGTGAAAGGTGTGCGTGAGCACATCATGCAAATAAGGGACAATGTGGCTCAATTGAAGAAACTTGAGGTTGAAATATCGGAATCTTTCCTGGTGCACTACATCCTTAACACTCTTCCGCACCAATATGGACCCTTCAAAATCTCATACAATACACATTAGGATAAATGGTCAATTAATAAACTCATGACCATGTGTGTTCAAGAGGAAGGGAGACTGGTGATGGAACAGGCAGAAAGTGCAATGCTGGCAACGCGTGGAAAGGGCAAATTTTAAGCCAATCAGAAAGGGAAAGGTAAAATACCTCCCCAAGCTGATATCAAGAAAGACTCTAAGTGTTTCTTTTGTAAAAGAAGGGACACATGAAGAAGGAATGCACCAAATTTCAGAAATGGCTTACGGACAAAGGTAATCCAACCTCATTTGTTTGTTATGAATCTAATATAGTTAATGTCAATATTAACACATGGTGGATTGATTCTGGATCAACAATCCACATTTCAAATTCCTTGCAAGGTTTGCAAAACCTAAGGAATCCAGTGGGAAGTGAGCAAAGCATCTTATCAGGAAACAAGATAGGCTCACATGTGGAAGCTATAGGAACTTGCTATTTAATTTTAAGTAGTGGTTTTGTTTTAAAGTTAGTAAAGACCTTTTATATTCCAAGTTTCTCTAGAAACTTATTTTCAGTATCAAGACTTGTACCTCATGAATATTCCTTTAATTTTTCAGATTCATCATTCAGTTTATTTCATAAATCTGATTGTGTAGGGAATGGTATTTTGTCTGATGGTCTTTACTGCATTAATTTAAAAAACAATGCCACTTATGATTCAATGCATGTTCACACTGGCACTAAAAGATGTGTATTAATGAGGATTCCTCTAAATTATGGCATCGGAGATTAGGTCATATCTCCATAGATAGAATTAAAAGATTAGTACATGAAGGGGTACTTAACACTCTGGATTTTACTGATTTTGAGACTTGTGTGGACTGCATAAAGGGAAAGCAGACCAACAAATCAAATAAAGGTGCTAATAGGAGTTCAGACATATTAGAGATCATACATACTGATATATGTAGTCCAGACATGGACTCACTAGGTCAGAAATACTTCATCTCTTTTATAGATGATCACTCACGATATATGTATCTCTACATGCTTCATAATAAAAATGAAGCATTGGATGCCTTTAAGATCTTTAAGGCTGAAGTAGAGAAACAATGTGGTAAACAAATTAAGATCGTGAGATCAGATAGAGGTGGGGAGTATTATGGTAGATACACAGAAAATGGACAAGCACCTGGGCCATTTGCAAAGTTTCTTCAAGAACATGGGATTGTTGCCCAATATACCATGCCTAGTTCACCGGACCAGAATGGTGTAGCAGAAAGAAGAAATCGAACATTGTTGGACATGGTGCGGAGTATGCTTAGTAGCTCCAATCTTCCTAAATCCTTGTGGGCTGAAGCACTAAAGACGGCAGTGTATATATTAAATCGAGTTCCAACCAAGGCAGTTTCTAAAACGCCATTTGAATTATGGAAAGGTTGGAAACCGAGTTTGCAACATATGCGCGTTTGGGGATGCCCGTCAGAAGTGAGAATTTATAATCCACAAGAAAAGAAGCTGGACCCAAGGACCATTAGTGGGTATTTCATTGGATATGCTGAAAGGTCTAAAGGTTGATAGGTTTTATTGTCCATCTCATAGCACTAGGATTGTGGAATCAAGAAATGCAAAGTTTCTTGAAAATGACTTGATCAGTGGGAGCAATCAAACTAGAAACATAATTTCTGAGAATGATTATTCAAAATCTCAACCTTCCACCTCAAGTGATAGATTGGTTATTGTTTATAGCACCCCTCAAGTACAAACTGGTGTTGAACAACCAATCATTGAAGTTCCACAAGCTGTTGACGACATTCCAGTAGATCAGGTAGTTCAAGAGTTGCCAAGAACTGTTGAACAACGAATTGAACCGCATTTTTCTCAGGAAGATGATGGTACAACATTAAGAAGATCTACTAGATCAAAGAGATCAGCAATTTCTAATGATTATATTGTGTATCTGCAAGAATCTGACTATAACATTGGAGCCGAAAATGATCCCGAGTTCTTTTCACAAGCCATGAGTTGCAATGAATCAGAATTATGGTACAATGCCATGAAGGAAGAGATGAATTCTATGAACAGTAACGAAGTCTGGGATCTTGTTGAGTTGCCTAATGGTGTAAAAGCCATTGGATGTAAATGGGTATTTAAGACAAAGAAAGACTCGTTGGGCAACATTGAAAGATACAAGGCAAGACTCGTTGCTAAGGGATTCTCTCAAATAGAAGGAATCGATTACACAGAGACTTTCTCTCCTGTATCTACGAAAGATTCATTGCGCGTTGTTTTGGCATTAGTAGCCCATTTTGACTTAGAATTGCAACAAATGGATGTGAAAACAGCATTTCTCAATGGAGAACTAGAGGAGGAGGTTTACATGAAACAACCTGAAGGATTCCCCTCTAGTGATGGTGAGCAATTGGTTTGCAAGCTCAAGAAATCCATATACGGTTTAAAACAAGCATCCCGCCAATGGTATTTGAAATTCCATAATGTAATTTCTTCATTCGGATTTGTAGAAAACGTTATGGATCAATGTATATACCTGAAGGTCAGTGGGAGTAAAATCTATTTTCTTGTTTTATATGAGGATGACATTTTGCTAGCAACCAATGATAAAGGTTTGCTGCATGAGGTGAAACAATTCCTCTCTAAAAATTTTGATATGAAGGATATGGGTGAGGCATCTTATGTCATTGGCATTAAAATCCATAGAGACAGATTTCGAGGTATCTTGGGTTTGTCTCAAGAAACCTATATTAATAAAGTTTTAGAGAGATTTTGGATGAAGGATTGTTCACCAAGTGTAGCTCCTATTGTGAAGGGTGATAGGTTCAATTTGAACCAATGCCCGAAGAACGACCTTGAAAGGGAACAAATGAAAAACATTCCATATGCTTCTGCTGTTGGAAGCCTAATGTATGCTCAGGTCTGTACAAGACCTGACATTGCGTTTGCTGTGGGAATGTTGGGACGATATCAGACTAATCCGGGTTTAGACCACTGGAGAGCTGCAAAGAAAGTAATGAGGTACCTTCAAGGAACCAAAGACTACATGCTCATGTATAGACGGACAGACAATCTGGAAGTAATTGGCTACTCTAATTATGACTTTGCTGGCTGTATTGATTCATGCAAATCAACATCAGGATACATTTTTATGATGGCCGGCGGAGCTGTTTCATGGAGGAGTGCCAAGCAGACTTTGACTACCACTTCCACTATAGAAGCTGAGTTCGTCTCTTGTTTTGAGGCTACTTCACATGGTGTATGGCTTAAGAATTTCATTTCTGGGCTTATAATTATGGATTCTATCAATAGGCCATTGAGAATCAATTGCGACAATACATCTGCTGTCTTTATGGCTAAGAACAACAAAAGTGGGAGTCGAATTAAACACATCGACATTAAGTATTTAGCCATAAGGTAACGTGTTAAAAAAAAAGAAAGTGGTCATTAAGCACGTCAGCACTGAACTAATGATCGCAGGTCCTTTGACTAAGGGCATGCCACCATTCAAATTCAAGGATCATGTAGTGAATATGGGACTTGGTTCCATTATGTAATTTTTCATTGTATAAACAATGTTATTTTAATGAAATTCTTAATTGTTGTGATTTTTTTCTCATATTTATGTGCACCTTAATTTTGAGAAAATTCATCTGTGTAGGACCAAGAATGAACATAGGGTTTATTCATTAAGAAATTGTTGCCACATAAATTATAATGTTTAAAAATAAATACAATGTAATACATGGAAGGTAGTACTCGTCATTAGAGAACCTATCGCCATGATTCATATATTTATTAATTGAATACAGATTATCGATGGGTTTTAGATGAAACATTAGATTAGAAGTGTGGACCAAGTGGGAGAATGTTGACCGTTTCTCACGGAAGCCGTTCATAAGAACGACGATCCAACTCCCCTTTCTTTTAGGAGCACTTGAAGTGGTCCACTCTTATTGTTTCATCACGTTCGTAGAACGTTGGAACTGCCCCAAGATAAACTGAGAACGTGGGACTTGTAGCCATCAAAGCTTGATGGAAGCTTTGGCTATATATATACTTCAAGTTTGGTCCCCAGACTCACTGACTCAATCTCCTTCAGTTTTACACCATCTAATTAGAGTGAGTAGAGTTTTGGAAGCACCAAACATCAGTGACAGAACACAGCAAAATCTTGAAGAACATCAATGGCTGGAGGTATTTTTCTTTAGCATTAAGCTTGTCGATTCATTTATTAAAATGTTCATTCCGCATAATAGAATCGTCATTTAGCTTATAGTTTAACTCACTGGCCTCTGAATCTGACCCCACCTCTGTGTGCTTGTGTGCATATATATATAATGATCTTCTTACCATAGTACTGACTTTGAATTGCAAAGGGAAAAAATAGCATCAATTATCCACTAAGAAAAAAAAAAGAACATACCCTAGAATGATTTTGGCCGAATATGTTATGTTGAAGTCAACGCTTACCTTCGTTCCTGAACGGTCATAATTATGGTCGAGCCATCGCCCTCACCATAAAATTATTATTGTGCCGTTTCCTATCTCCAATTGATTTTGAGATAAGTAGTAGCTCAATGGGGTATAAGATCCTACAACTAGTATCAGAGCATTGTTGAGGTCAACGTCCACCCTCGCTCCTGAGCGGTCATAATTATGGTTGTCACCAATTAATTTTGGGATAAGTAGTAGCTCAATGGGGTGTAAGATCCTACATGTTATTCGTTTCTTAATGACATGTTTAGATCTTTACAGGTTAAGTAGATCCAGTTGGGTAATGCTACATGCTGGATGCATCCCAACTGGGGCAGCCAAGAATTACACATTTACCCTGAGAGATCCAACCCAACAAAATAGCTGGCTGGATCCATTCCATGACCAAATTTATTTTGAATTTTGGGGTCTATCCATAAATATTGTGAAAACAAAATGGGACTCGCATCTGAACCAAAATAAAGATTGGCTCCATGCAAGATTAAGAACAGATTTGAATATAAATCAGATCCAAACATGCTCTGAATCAGATATTTTTAAAGCCTTAGTCATGTACAAAAAAACCTAGACATTAAAAGGTCATGTTTCTGGAAAAAGGAAAGGAGTATGTAAATATACAGGGGAAATTCTTCAATTTTTTGCTTGGTTTAAGTTTTTATCTTTGGTGTGATAATTTTTCTCCCTACAGAAAACACATGCTATTAAATTGATTTTCTACAGTAAAGAGGAAAATAAAATTCTAGGGAGAGGTGAAAAGCTGAATTCTATGTAGAATTAAGAAGTAATTAAGAACCCGTGTCACACTGACACGAGATCCCTATGCAGCTGGATTTTCTAAAAAAAAGAACTTACTTCTTGTAACTGCTTTCTTCACCATGGAGGAAAAGTGTTTCCCAGTAGGAGGAGTGAGAAAGTTGTTTCCCTCGGCATAAGAAACTCAAACGTGCCGCAAATGTACATTTATAAGGAAAAACCTTTTGCACAAAATATGAATTTCCAACTTCCTCAAAAAATCTTTTCTAATAAATTTAAAAATTATGGAATTTACTGATGTGATAATTTTATCTTTCCATAGAAGTTGCCTCTACACAAATATACCCTTCGAGTTTATAGACACCTTACATAACTCACATGGATATTAAAAAAAAAAAAAAAGCCAACTCAAATCTCTAAATGGATCATGTAAACAAAACAATTCAATCACATTGACCGTTTTACTCTAAAACATCCTCTACAGCTGTATGTCTGTTGAAAGTCTCAACGTCTAGGCTGCTATTATAAATACCCAACTGCCCCCTCTGCTTGTGTACACTGGAGTTAATGCCCAAACAAAAAAAATTAAATGAAACGTTCTCTTTTCCCCTTGCGGGTTTCCCTCTCCATACACATGCATTCTTTAAATTCAGCAACTTAGAGGAACTCCCCCTAAAACAAAGGCCAAGTGTATGGCTGGAATCTTCCTTTCGACTCCCATTTGCGTATTTGTCTCTCAGTAAGTCATGCCATTCTCGTTTCCGGAGACTTGTATGGCTTCAATCTTTTGATGGCTGGGTGCTGATTTTCTTAAATAAGTGGTCAGATTGTATCGCCAATAAATCAGAAGGGGAGATCTTTGCACCATTACAGCTTAGAAATCGTTGGTGTCATATAAAGAGACCACCCCCAACAACCCAGACCCATTTGGTGGACTCTCCCATCTTTCGGGTATTTGTGTTTTTCTGTTTCCTTTCAGAAATGGCTGGTATGAGTTGGTGGAGGCTGATTTCTGCAGCCCTTGCTGGCATTCTCTACTTCCACAGCTTCTGCTTATCAGATCAAGGTAATTAAAAAAAGGTCTTGTTCATCTTCTCACTGCTCTTTCCTTTTCCATTTATGCGCTTTTTTGTCAGACCTCAGGCCCCAAACTGCACTACCTATTGTCCCAGGAGTGACCAATCCTATTTCAGCCTCTTGTACTGTCATTTTCTTCTAACCCCCAACTATAAATTAATTTTTGCTGGGTCTTAAATCTTAATAATAAAAACTAACAAGTAGTGTGCATTAATTCTCATTTGTTTTTAACATGTAAAGATGAAAACACCTTTCATTTGATCAATCCAGGTTGGCCATACCACACCTAGTCTCAGCTGAATTTGTCCAAATTCCTCTTACCGATTTGGATGGCTCATTCCAAAAAAAGAATATAAAACAACAATATCGATGATTTTAATTTTTTCAGCGGACCAGTATAAATGTAGGATTCCTCTTAATGAAAGTAAAAATACGTAAAAAAATTTTATTTTTTATACATGCGATTTCCTCTTTCACAACAATCTTATAAGCATTAATTAATGATATATATATATATATATTTTTTTTTTTTTTTTTTTTTTTTTGTCTTTCATGGGTGTGTTTTTGGATGCAGCTCCAAACTACAGCTTTATGCAACAAGCCACAAAAGCCCAAGCAGTCTCATACTATGACTACATCATAATAGGAGGAGGAACAGCAGGCTGTCCACTGGCAGCCACTCTCTCTCTAAACTTCAAAGTCCTCCTCTTGGAAAGAGGGGACTCGCCCTACGGAAACCAAAACATCTCCAACCTCGTCAACTTCGGCGACACCCTCTCCGACCTCTCCCCCACCTCCCCATCCCAGCGCTTCATCTCCGAGGACGGCGTCATCAACGCCCGAGCCCGAGTCCTCGGCGGCGGCAGCTGCCTCAACGCCGGCTTCTACACCCGCGCCAGCCCCTCCTACGTAAGCGCCTCCGGCTGGGACGGCCGCCTCGTCAACCGCTCCTACGAGTGGGTCGAGAGGCTAGTCGCCTTCGAACCCCCAGTCCTCCAGTGGCAGTCCGCCGTCCGAGATGGTCTTGTCGAGGTGGGCGTCCTTCCCTACAACGGGTTCACCTACGACCACATGTATGGGACCAAGGTGGGTGGGTCCATCTTTGACAAAGACGGCCATCGCCACACCGCAGCAGATCTGTTGAAGTACGCCAACCCCAGTGGGCTTACAGTCCTTCTCCATGCGACTGTGCACAGGATCTTGTTCAGAACTGCAGGTAAATTAATTGACTGTTGAGATTGATCGATGAAAGTTGTTGGTTTTTTGGCCTTTGGGTCACCCTTTGGTGTTTGATTAAATGCGTGAACGCACCAACTACTACAAAAAGTTGTTAAAAAAAAACAAGAGTTAAAAGTGATTGCACTGTGCAGGAAAGGTGAAGCCGCTGGCCCACGGTGTCATCTTCAGGGATGTTAAGGGAGGAGTGCATAGGGCGTACCTAAATAAGGGGTCGAAGAACGAGATCATCGTTTCTGCGGGTGCGATTGGGAGCCCTCAGTTGCTGATGCTGAGTGGGATTGGGCCTGCGAGGCAGCTGCAGAAGCTTGGGATTAAGGTAACGGTGGATCAGCCCTTGGTTGGGCAAGGGATGTCGGATAACCCCATGAATGCTATATACATTCCGTCTCCCTCGCCTGTGGAAGTTTCTCTCATACAGGTGGTGGGGATTACTCGATTTGGGAGCTACATTGAAGCAGCTAGCGGCTCAAATTTTGCGCCTAGGACTGAGATAGGGCCTCAGAGAAACTTTGGGATGTTCTCCCCACAGGTTGTTCTTGCCAAAATTCGATTTATGCTTACAAACACATTCACAACTAGATAAACAGATTAGAGACTAGTATAGTATATCTGTGCTGAAAAAAAAGTAGTTAAAAGTGAAGAAATGAAGGTGAAGATTTATAAAATGGCCGTCAAGTAATCTCCCCCTTGATGAAAATGGATATCCTAGTAAATCAAATCCCCGGAATGTTGTTCGGGCCGATATACAGATATTCTTCACCACTCATCTCTTTAATAATCTTTCATTGCAAGTTGGAACTCATATTAGCTTGAGGTTTTTAAGAATTTAACTTCATGCAAACAAATTAAACTTAGCCCATACAAGTGTTTGCAAGCTTAGGATGGCGACATGGACAGATGCGCGCCCTTAAAAAAATCAAGAGTGTTGGCATGCTTAGATGGTGATATAGATCTACCCTCTTACCAGAAGAAGAAGTACTTGGTAAAATTCTATCTAAGCTGACAAGTGATGCAGCCTTCCAAAGAAGTCAGCAGATGCTGAAATCTTCATGAACCTTTTATTTTTAAATAAAAATCTAGAAAAAAAAAAAACAAAATAAATCAGCTTTCAATTAATTAAATTTTTTTTTTTTTTAGTGCAAAGAATAGAGTGCCAAATTCTATATTTAGATGTATGGCTTACTTGTGATTGATTTTGGACTAGCCTATTGAGAACAGGATTCAGTAATAAGTTGCTGGAAACTAATCTTAGCTGTACTCCACTTCAGTAATTATGGCAGTAGATCTCCAATTGAGTTAAAATCTTCCAATACTTTTGTTTCAAATGACAACACCATCTGGTGTGCTACAGTTGAGGCAAATCACATGTAAGGCTTCGGATTAAGCGACACAGGAAATCCAAATTGGTCACCTTTCCACATGAATGATCAAGTTTGGTTTAGGCCACGTTTGAGATATTTTTGACACGCTCATGTTGTATGTGGAAGTTCTTCAATTTTTTGTGTGAGAATGAAGATCAGGACTTTCACACTCAAGTCGCCCTACATTCATGTGCATGGCATTTAGGCAGTTAGCAAGCTTTTAAAGCCATTCATTGTATTTATAAATATATGGGGCCTGCTTGTTTTTCCAGCTGCCCTTCCCTATTATTACTTATGATAAGGCATATGCACATCTTTACTAGTTTGGTATTACTCGTTGTAAAACAGTGTGTTTGGTAATTGCAGACTGGCCAGATTTCCACAGTTCCACCCAAACAAAGAACACCAGAAGCTATAGAAAAAGCTGTGAAGGCGATGAACGGTCTGCAGGTTGAATCTTTCAGAGGCGGATTCATCCTTGAGAAGGTCATGGGGCCCATTTCAACCGGCCATCTCGAGCTCAAAAATAGAAATCCAAACGACAATCCGTCAGTCACCTTCAACTACTTTAAGGAACCCCAGGATCTCCAGAGATGTGTGGAAGGCATAAGAACAATAGAGAGAGTGGTGCAATCCAAGCCTTTCTCCAAGTTTAGGTACCCCTACATCAGTTTACAGGCCCTCATCAACATGACCTCGCATTTCCCTGTGAACATGCTGCCGAGGCATGAAAACGACTCCACGTCGTTGGAACAGTTCTGCAAGGATACTGTGATGACTATATGGCACTACCATGGAGGATGTCAGGTGGGCCGAGTTGTGGATCTTGATTACAGGGTGCTTGGCGTTGATGCACTAAGAGTAATCGACGGCTCAACTTTTAATTACTCTCCTGGCACCAATCCCCAAGCCACGGTTATGATGCTCGGAAGGTAATTCGCTTATTATTACTACTAATCATCATCATCATCATCAACAACAACTATTATTACATCGCAGGAGCTGTGCTTAAGGCTCTAGATGAACCCAAGAACCCTTGCCCCAAAGGACCCAAAGTATCGACCACTTCTTGGGTGGTCAGATCTGGTATTTGGGTCCAAAAGTGAGGAACAAGTCCCACGACGACCTTGTAGATCTGAAGGACAAAAGTTAAGGCCCACGTGTTTTACATATCCGAGGCCTTTGGCAGGGGAAAGGCCCAAGCTCAGCCCATGCAGCTACAAAATAGGCTCAGACCCAGGCCATAAAGGAGGCACTGAGGCTAGCTACTCCCAGTTGCAACTGTTAGCATTGATGGTCCATAATATTTGAAGCTCACATATCTGAACAATGGTTTTTGGCTTTTGATGTTGGTTGTGCAGGTACATGGGGATTAAGATAAGGAACCAGAGGCTTGGAATGAACGGTTTGGATTAGATGAGTACGACGGTGATGGTTTTAGAATTTGGAGGGTTTAATAGGAAAGTCGTTTCATGTACCTTTGAATTATCTCTGTTATCTTTGATAATTGTATCCATGAGTGCTTCCGGAAGTTTGTTGAAACTGGATATCATGAGATCATTTATATTATAATTCATAAAACGGATTTGGCATTGAATAAAATGAGGATGAAGTAGCAGCTGTAAGATGTGTGCATGTATGATTGAGAAGTCCCGCACAATCACATTTAGCATTAAGCCACAATTGCCAGTCAGTTTCCTCTTTGTAAAGGAGATTTGAATTCCAAGTGATCAGTTTTCTAATAAAACTAAAGACATGACAGATGATGAACATTTCATAATGGGTTAAGAAATAAGAACAGGTTTAAGAAGATCAGATCGTCATCTTAAACATCCTGTACTATGTTCAGTTTCAGGAAAGAATGCAACATATTTTAATCCTATTCATATGTGGCCGTTGACTCTTTAACTCAAAAGGACTGAAAACTGGTGTATTCATTATAAAATCATGACAAAAAACTGCCACCTTCTCACTTAAAATGTCACAATAGTCCTCAACTAACATACATTTTATGTCCTGGTATTGGGGCTCTGAATTTGATGGATTTCACCGTACCACATTATCTAGTAGAAATAACTGGAAAAGTCTCCAATGAGGGCACGTTTGGATAATATCCTATGAGAGGAATCCGATTTGGTTTTTCTTGATTTCGAGGAAAATTCAATTTTGAGTGAAGAGGGGAAAAGTGAGAGGATTTGGAGAATCCTCAAAACCCATTAAAAATCTTCTTTTCCATTGATTTCTCACAGTCTCCACATCCCCTCATCTAATTTTGCAAATCCACGGAAGTAAAGAAGCACCCAAGTCACATTGTCACAAGGAACGACTCCTCCTAAGTGTTTCCTTTCCAAATCTAGAATACAGTGACTCCTTCCCTAAAAAATACTCAGAGAGGATAGCATGGTGTATTCTAAAATCATTAAACTTAAAAGGGTCATAGATTAGGATTGGATGATTCAATGGAGTTGATATTAATTTGATATATCGTTATATCTCATTTATTTAAGTTTTCAATTTCCCACCTCCCAAGATTGGCAATTTGGCATCCACAGGGGAGCTCACAAGGCGCGATAAGGGAAGTGGCCCAAATAATTATAATCCGACAAACAAAAGGCACACCACCTCCTCACATTATTGATGAGAGAATCTGGCAACAAATATCCAAGTTCAACTACCAAACCCTTGTATTCTTTCATAATAACTACAACCTATAAATCATACAGGATGAAGGACTGGGATAGGTATCAATTATCATGTGGGGGTTGGACAACATTAATGTGTTTAGATTTAGAAAGGGTTTTTTCTGTGCCCTAATGCATCATTAGTCACTATCGTCACCATATATGCCATTCCATTGCTCAACCATCACAAGTACTTGTCTGGAATGGACATCCTGTTTACCCAATTTCTAGAAGAATCTACAAATTATAATGGGTATAATTGCATCATTAGTGTATCAAAGTCGCATTGAATTTGATACGGTTTGCAACATAAATCAAACATACGGATCTAGACTGATGCATTAAACAATGGATGATCCAATGTACGCAAAGCTTACCTTGTGCCATGAACTTGTGACAAAAGATTTTTATTTTTTATTTTTGTTAACATAGGATTTAGGCATGATGTCTCAGGTGGAGCAGTAGGGATGATAGTTTTCTTTCTTGCTAGAATAGCGATTAGAAAAATAACAATACACACACCTCCAAAACAACATCAATGTCCCTTAATCAGCTGAGATGCAGCTGGAGACTGCGATGATAAATATTTTTTGCCAAAGCTCATGGGTAAACTTTTACCTTTGTTTTTGCTGAAAGTTTTTTCACCTTTGAAATTGATCCTTTGTTCTTTGTTTAATTTGTAGAAAAACATCATTTAAAGTTAAAACTCTGAAAACTCACTACGAGATAATTGGACCATTTTCTTTTATAGTCCATCTAGATCAAACCTAAGCAGGGCTACTGACTGGACTTACCTATGATGCTCAGATACGGACACCGATGCAGGAATCAGAAATACAACTGCTCACTTTTGAAAATTTAGGACACAGATATGGGTGTCCTAGATTATTCTTTAGATTACTTTTGAATCAATGAAATTATCATTATTTTTGTCCATTTTTAACATTTTTTAATGGTGAGAAGTAAAAATATTAAAAGAACAATATGAAATAAAAAACTTTATAAGTATGATATTTTAAACTTGTTCTCTAAAAATATCGTTGCAGCATCAAGTACCAACACAAGTGTCGTATCGGTCCAATACAAATACGTTCAACTTATACAACTATCCGAGTAACATAGGGACTTACATTTTAACATACACATTGCAAGCCATTATTATAATGAAAGGCAAACTAGGATCAATCCATGGGTGCAATGAATCCTAAATTACGTGAAACTGGACTGCTATCCAAGAGGATCAAGATCCTAAATCATTCCTATTTGAACCCAGAAACAAAGTCATATGGTTAGGCTCAAAAGTCAAGCCTGCCTGTGAATTGGGAAATCCACTGTCAAATCGAACTGGAATGCTACAAAGAACACCAGTAAAATTCCACATCAAATGAGCAGAAAGGTCCAAAACTTGGGAGCTGTCAGATCCAAGTTTCCATCTGATGAACCCTCTGCACAGGATGCTTGTTCTCCGTTCCCTCACAACAAAGTGTCAAATAAAGAAGGAAAATTGGGTTTTCCATTTTCAGCACAACCATGCGAGCATCCCATTTCTTTATAATATTTATGTTCTTTCCAATATTTATCCTATTATCTCCAGGTAGCAGCAGCAGATCAAAACCATGTTTCTATTAGAAAGAAAAAAGGGGCTTTGGTTTTCTTTTCCTCTGTTTTCTTTGGCAACTTTATACCGAATTCAATGTGTTTTTTTTTTTAATTGTAAATGATATTAGGAAGACGAAGGCCGTCCAAAAATGATGAAACTAAAGAGTGCACATACATTCGTTAAAGTGGGAACTCATCAAACCCATTGAAATTTTACACCACTAAGCAAGTTTTCTTTCTTTCTCTTTCCTCTTCTTCCACTTTTTAAAGGTAATTACACACTCAACCAAGTCTCTCACCGGCCGTAATTTATTCATGTGAAAGAGAGGTGCCTCACCTACTGAACTACTAAGCTAGTTTTTACAACACAGACTACACCAAAAATGGGAAATTGAAACGGATTACCGTTCTTAATCCGTGTGTTCCTAATCCGTTCATCCGTTCCAATTTCCTGTTTTTGGAACGGATTAGAAACGGTTTAGGAACGGATGAACGGATTAGAAACACACGGATTATGAATGGTAATCCATTCCAATATTCCGTTTTTGGTGTAGTGACATTTCAAAAATTAAATGGGAGATTTAAATGTCGAGTTGTGGTTTGTATTCCAGGTTAATCGGATTGGTCATGTAGGTTAGTCAGGGTGTATTAGAGTTTATGAGTATTTTAGTCTTTGTACCAAAATAAATGTTTCATGTATCATGTAAACCTGGCCAACGAGAATGAGAAAGACGAATTGACAATCGTCTCATTGTCTCTTTTCGTGTAAGTAGACACACTTGTCAGACCACAAATATTGATGTGTTCATTGTGTGATTGATTGCTGACTTGCATGTGCACATCGTGATTACAAGAGTCAATCACCGGTTTATTTGTCCGCAACATTAAGAAGGTAAGATGAACCTAACACTGAGAGCGAGCAAATTATAAGGCACATGAATGGATTTGTCCAATGTGAGGACATGAGTTTTTGTCAGACTCAAATGGTCCTAACTTTTACAAAGCATATTTGTGGAAAGATGAGATATTTGTTCCACTTGTTAATTGCTACTCCTGTCACACAGATATTTAGACTGCTTGTTTTTCGATCCAAGGTTACGAAGTAGATAGTCAGCAAAGTTCCCATATATATTTTTTGTCCTTCTATTTCATGGCTGCATTTTTCTGCCATACATCTAATGCTTATTATTATCTTAATCATGTCTTTCAAATACCCTCCGCACCAAAGGTCAGGCTATAGTATCTTTTTATAATGCTTAACTAACCTGCCTAAATGTTGTTGGTAGCTGTAATTAATCTCAATTTTCAACTATGTGAATGTAGGGATGTCAAAAGCCATGCGAGCTCAAAGCTTGCTCGGCCGAGCACGGCTAAATTCCGCTGCAACATAAGTTCCCCATGTCGTCGCCTGAGAAGAAAGAAAACGGCAGGAGGGTGGTTTTTCAGGGCAGGAGTCCCTTGGGATGAATTTTTTCACATTTATGAGAAAAAACCCTGCATCCTCTATTTATTTCATGCAAATCATTTAGGTAGCGTTTGGTTCGCGGGAATAGAATGGAGGCCGGAATTAGTCTCCAATGGAATGAAGCAGGAATGGTCATTCCTATTCCAACGTTTGGTTTCACTGAAGAATCAATCCAGTAATAGAATTCTGATTCCTGCTCCTGCGTTTGGTACGCCAGAATGATGCCCGGCGTAATGGAATAAAATTTACATAAGACTGAGCAAAATACCATTGTTAGATTTTTATCTTATAATAAAAGATGTAATAAAAAAGTATGCAATTTCTCATAATAATATATTATTATATTATATTATATTATAATATTTGGGGGTGGGCCCCACAATGGTGTCGTGAAAAAGTTTGCATTATAATATTTGGGGGTGGGCCCCACAAATGTGTAATGAAAAAGTTTGCAATTTCTCATAATAATATATTATTATATTATATTATAATATATGGGGGTGGGCCACACAATGGTGTAGTGAAAAAAAAATTGCATCTTGCTCTCTTTTATAATAGTAGAGGATGTGAAACAAGGGTATTTTGGTCTCAATAAAAGTTACAAAGGAATGGAATGGTCGTTCCTCTGCCTCCCCAGGGGAATGGTCATTCCTCTACGTAAGGGAATGAGGATTCTGGAAGTAATGGTCATTCTGTCACTTTTTGGCGAATCAAACGCGGTAATGATCATTCTGACCTTCATTACAGCTAACGAACCAAACGCTACCTTAGAAGCTTCAAGAGGGTCTGTGCAGTGTGCACTGACGTGAATAGCTGCATACATGGCGCAACATGGTTCACCCACCCACTTGGTGTATCATAGTTGTGATAGATAAACGGCCCGGTTTCCCAACTATTATACGAGAACCATGTAACACATATCAGAATCTTCATCATGGAGCTCAAATAGAGATAATTTGGATCATTTAAGATGAATCTCATTGCCTTAAGATATATCCTCCTATTTCAATTTCATACAAGTGGATCCCACAATATGATTGAGCACTTGACGGAACAGGGATGCCATGTCAGTGTCAATCACGTTTTTAATCAAGTGTTCAATCTTATGATGGGGACCCACTCCTATTAAAGTGAAATCTAACAATATCACCAGAGGGGATATAATTCATTTTGAACGGTCCACACTCTCCACGTGGACATAGGGCATGTGTTACATAGTTCCTATGTAACTATCGGAGGGGATCGGAACTTGTGATGTGTCAAGAGAATTTCACAACAGATGGAAATATTCTGATCTTTGCCCCCTTTTTTTCCTGATTCTCTAACCAAGAGGTAGGAGGACAAAATTTCTCTTTTCAAAAGGAGCACAAATCTCACGTGAGTATGAAATCCTCTAGTTGCACAAATAACCAAATTACATTGCTCAAAAGTCAAAAGTGCCCTTGACATGGGGTGACTACATCCTCCTTTCAAGTACTCCATCTAATGGAGAATTACGGATTTCCATTGATCAGTACCCCATTTCTAACCCAATGCCTAGAGATTTATTCTTGGGTTCTCTTCCTGCGTGAGTAGGCATTATTATTATGTCGAGCAGATTTCTCTTTCCTTTGCTGAGGTTTTTCACGGTCCTACTCCTTTGCTTGGAAAGCAAAATATATATATATATATATATATGAAAAATATTGCCCCGGATAATAACACTCACACTACTGTGAGAGTAACCAGAGGCATCTAACCCTTTTCCTTTCATCACTTCACACACATGTTTTTCTCCTCCTGTAAAATGTTTCATCAATCAGTACAATTCATGCCCCTGTGATCGATGGATTTCTAATCTCAATATTGTCTACCCTTTCATTTTGGGGTGACGGAGGGATCGTACCATTCGAGCCTTTTTTTTTTTCATGCTTTTTCCGCGGAGGTATGGAGAAAGCAGCAATCAATAGGATTTCCCTAATCCTCCATTCCCGAAAGGAAGAACGTGAAATTCTTTTTCCTTTCTGCAGGGACCAGGAGATTGGATCTAGCCATAAGAAGAATGCTTGGTATAAATAACTCACTTCTTGGTCTTCGACCCCCTCAGTCACTACAAACGCCCCCGATCAGTGGAATGGGATGTGTCTATTTATCCATCTCTTGACTCAAAATGGGAGCAGGTTTGAAAAAGGATATTAGAGTGTCTAGGGTTGGGCCAGGAGGGTCTCTTAACGCCTTCTTTTTCTCTTCATCGGAGTTATTTCACAAATACTTGCCATGGTAAGGAAGAAGGTGAGAACAAACACACTTGGAGAGCGCAGTACAACGGAGAGTTGTATGCAGGGCAGATCTGTACAAATTATTATTAAATGGGTTATACTAACAGAGACACTGCAAACGAAGAAATCAATAAACCAAAACCTAGAAGAAGAAGAAGAAGAAGGAAAACCTCTCCTTCTCAAGTCTCAACCCTTGATAATTAAGATTAAGCAGCAGGGCTGTTATCACTTATCAGAAGCGACCCCCAAAGTGGGCGAAGTAGTATTGCACCATCCAGAAAACAGAGATGTTGGTATCGACACCTCAGAGGTGGACATCTTTCCAACCTGACCCTGTGGCTGTGATGATGATGGATTGGAGCTGCTACAGTCTTCATATATGGTATCCAGCTTCCTTCCACGCGGACCCGTCTTCCTTACGGATATAACCATGGGTGGCGCTTTCTCCATCTCCAAAACCATTTGCTTCACTTTCTCCATCACAACCATAATCCACAATCCACCACTTTCCCCATCTATATCTATATATATAAAAATGAGGGAAGGGGTACTGGTGCTAGACGGTAAGAGATGGGGATACTCGCCTATCGGCCTATATTTGTCGAGCGTGCCGGCCACTGAAGTAGCTAGCGACGTATTACAGGGTTTTTGTCTGGTTGGTTCTTTTGTAAAGTTAGATGAATTGAAAAGAGATGTGTCTTGAAGAATAGAGTATTTTTGTTTGCTTTCCGAAGGAGGGGATAATTGCAATGGCCCGAGCTCATCCTTATCCAGATTGGAACTGACTACTGAGTAAGCATGCATATGACAGAGAGATGCCCTTTTTCTTCACTTTTCACAGTGGGTTGTGTCATTTTTATGACTGCACCTAACAGCTAGCGTAGTTTGTCCACGTATTAAAAGTGTCTTATATGGCCTCTCATATATCCACTCGTCCTTATAACATTTGTTTCGCAACTCTAGTAATAGAGTAAGGGAAGGTAAAGTTTTCATTTCTAAAATAAAAAAAAAATTTATTAAAAATATTTTAATTTAAAATTTTCATCATATTTTAATAAAAAAATAATCACATTTCTCCACTAAAAAATAAAAAAAACTCTACAATCAATACAAAAAGTAAAAAAAAAAAATTATAATAAACAACTAAAAATAAAATATCATCATAACTTACTTATATTTTATTATTTTTTAAAAATAATTTTTACTTCACTCAACAATCTATTAATAAAGCCCCCCCCCCCCCCCCAAACAGATGGTCTCTCTCGCTTCTTAAAGTGACCTATGCTTTAACCAGTGAAGTAGACACTAGACAGTTCGGTCCAACACATTTCAGACTCACTGTTTGGATAACAAGTGCAGCTCCCATGTGGCTTGGACTCACAAGAAATTCCTAAGCTCTCAATGAGTCAATGGCCCATTGTCTAAATTTGCACTGTCAAAACTGATGCATCTCTCTTCTATTGAATAATGGATAATCTCACTCCAACTATGCTTTCACTCCTGTGTTTTATCCACGGTGGAGCTTTTTATAAATGCCACTCTTATATGAGATATAGCAAAACTTGTCTATAACATGTTTTTAACAAAGATTGATATTCATGTTCAATGTGTTTTATGTATGATTAATTTGACTATGAATATATCTCGGAGAAATATAATAAAGGTCCATATAAGAGGAGGCATTTATTTTGAGTTGTTTAATTTTTTTTATTAAATTGAACCCACAACAGTCTCACAAATCTGCTCCTATGAGTTTAAGCTTCACAGCTAACTATATCCAACAGATCCCCTCTGAAGAGCTAATTGCACGGCTAACAATGTCAAGAGATGGCTTTCGTATAGCGACCCCACATTTATGCACTAAGATATTTAAACCCCAATTTTCATAAATAGGAAACTTCCCTATATTTGAGAAGGCAAACATATATCCAACAATCGATTACAGTCGTTTTCCAAAGTGTCAGATTATGATTTAAAAAAGAAAATGATAGCTACTCTTCCCAAATAAAAACTGAAAGCTACTAGCACCTGCCTGTTCTCTCTTCTCTTCTTTCCTTCTTATTTTAGGTAATTTGTTCATACAGTGATACAGTGCTGATCTTATCTCTTCCCAAATCTTTCATCTTGAAGAAGTAGAAATTAAAGTACAAGAGATGCAACAATGATGTAAAGGTCTCGTTCCTTTAGAAATACTTTTGACAAGAATTTCTCATATTGGAGATTTCTAATAGTGATATGATCAGGCCCGGCCCTGAGGCAGGGCAGTAAGTGCGCCTGCCCCGGGCCCCCATTTTTCAGGGGGCCCAAAAACACTTCCTCTCCTCAAGAAGAAAATGTTTCCACTCCTCCAAATCCACCGACCTCCTTCTCAAACCCCTTAACCTTTCATCAATCGAACTCCTTTGAACCCCATCTCAACCAAACAGCAAGCCAAAAAAAAAAAAAAAAAAAACAAAGAGAAGAAGAAGAAGAAGCAGCAGAGAACTGGATCGCCATAACCGGTTAGGCCCAAATCACCGCCATCGCCAGAACCGGCTGGCCCATCATCTTCGTGCTAGCGTCTAGCAGTCAAGCATCATCAGTCCATCACCACTTCGGACGAAGCACCCAGGCTACCCAGCAGTCAAATCCCTCAACCATTCATCAATCGAACTCCTTTGAACCCCATCTCAATCAAACAGCAAGCCAAAAAAAAAAAAAAAAGAAAAAAAGAAGAAGAAGCACCCAGCAGGCCAGCACCACTGGTTGATTGCTACAATAGCAATCAAGCACCATCAGTCCATCACCACTTCGGACGAAGCACCCAGGCTACCCAGCAGTCAAACTGTCAAACCCATCAACCCTTCATCAATCGAACTCCTTTGAATCCCAATACCCCATCTCAACCAAACAGCAGGCCCAAAAATAAAAAAACAAGAAGAAGAAGAAGAAGAAGCACCCAGCAGGCCAGCACCACGGGTTGATTGCTAGTGCTGCTCCACGCCTCCACCGTCCACCCACCCGCCACGCCACATCTCTTTGTTATGTACACTTCAGTGCTTTCTTTTGTTTTTCCTCCAACACGAAGACCGAGGCAGCCCAGTCTTCTTAGTTCAGGTAGAGTTCGGGTCGGGTTGGACCTGATCCAATGATCCATTCCGCTGACAAGCCA
Organism: Litsea cubeba; assembly: GCA_012931725.1. Taxonomy (NCBI): domain Eukaryota; kingdom Viridiplantae; phylum Streptophyta; class Magnoliopsida; order Laurales; family Lauraceae; genus Litsea; species Litsea cubeba. Next base: position 65,967,405 of record CM022951.1, read on the forward strand.
TTTCCTTTGGTAACAAATCAATACAGGTCAGGTGGACCCATTCACTCGCCTGAGTTTGAGTTATGCCCAAATCCAAAACAACAGTCAACAGCAACTTACAAAAAAAGCCACTTGCATCAGATTTGTAGACATCAACACATGGGCCCATAGCTTATAGATCTTCTTCAATCTTCATAACATCCATATCATCGTTGTCTTGGTAGATTGGGGAGATTTCAAAATCCAAAGTGTGGCTTTTTTCATTGCAAAATTGGTCGTTGTAGAAATCAATTGAAGGTAATTTCATGATTAGAAAATCTTGAATTTGAAAGCATAATTGAGGATTTTGCTTCTCAAAATGCAAGAACAAAATCATTTCAATAATACTTTTTTAATTGTGATTTTGTTTTTCAACTTATCTTCTAGATGGTGATGCTGGTATGAGAAATTATTTGGCCGACGATCTGGTACTCTTACCGAGATGTTGGTATGAGAGATTCATTTATTTATGTATTAAATGTATTTTATTTATGTATTAAATGTATTTATCATATGATATTATTTGGTTTTTAATGAAATTATTATTTTTGGGCTAAATTTATGAAAACATGTTATATATATGTGCATATATTAAAAAATTATAAAAATGAATAAAGGACCCACTTTAGTGATTCGCACCGGGCCTTTGAAAAGTCAGGACCGGCCCTGGATATGATAGTAGTCCCCTTAGTATTTCAAATGCTATGTTTTATAACTTAAATTCTAAAATCTACTTTAGAATTCTTATATTTCACGAGGACTAGAAATTTCAAATTTTCATATAAGAATTCTCAGAGTTTTTGCTAAAGTCGGGTGTTTACAAACACGATTTCTGGTTTAGACAAAACTCTTTTTCTTTTTTTGTGTTTGTTATTGTTGGGCCTGGACCTGCTCCCATATAATCCATTTCAAATATAGTCCATTGAAAGCCCCAGCCCAGCTTTCACCATAATCACTGATGAATTTAGTTATCATATAATTATTCTAAGCTAATTAAGAACAATGAAATCTATCAAGCCATTAAATTAGTGACCACGTCATGCAATCAAAGGAAATTTGTCCAACTCTTTTTACCACGTGACAACCCCAGCCCCTACACATACACACACAAATAGAATAAGATAAAAGGAAGGGGAAAAAAGAAAGAAAAATAAAAAGTGGACAAGCTTTGGCCACCTCCATTTCACAATTCTATTCCCACTAGGATTAAGTATTTGACATGCATTTAAGCGGGGCCCTCTTATATATACGGGAAAACCCAATTTGAGCGATTACATTGTTAAAAAGTATTTTAGCTGCCTCGATAGGAAATTTGATAAGATTGGCCATGCCCAACCTTTCATGATTCCTTGCATAAAATGGGTTCAAACGCTTTACGCTTCCAAATCCAGACCAATCTGTTCATGAGGAATCAGCAATTCAGCATCCTATTATATTGCCACTGGCATAGGAAATTTCTTGTGGCCAATGATTTATTGGTGAGGCTCATGGCCCCACCGGATAGAAGGGACTTGGATATATTATCTACCAAAAATCAGCCCCTTTTGGTACGAATTCAAATGGCTAATCAAGCCCCTAAATAAAAGTAATCTACATAATGCATTATCGTACAAGATTGGAGTTTAGTAAAGACATTCCTATGACACAAAAATGGTGGTTCATCACATCATGCACAACCTCAATGTCATGTTTGTAGAGAGTTCTCAACATCCCTTACAATTCATCCACCGTAAGTCATGTGCAAGGAGGTGTCAGTCCTAACCCGGAAAAGCGGGTCAAAAGTTGAGACCAAAAAAGCAGCAGCTGGCCATAAAAGACTCCTATACTTCTTTATTGAAAGCAGACTAACCTACACCCGCGTAACATCCCTAAAATTAGCAGGGTATATGTAACACCCTGCCCCATTCAGGCAGCTTCAGTCCCATTCGATAAATTAGGCAAAATCCAAACCTGAGAAAATAACCAAGGATATGCCCCCTCCAGGACCAAAAGCTTGCTTCCAGGGTGCCACCTTCCAACCAAAAGAGCATAACATCAATAGCTACCATTTTGCTTTTCCTCTTGAGCCTTTGTAGTATGGAGTGGTTGAATTCACGCTAGTGAGAATCATATATCCGGAAAGAACAACTTTTGCAGAAACGGTTATGGAAAAAGCAGTGTTGACTGGAGAACATCGAGGTAAAGAAGCATCATGTCACATGGTATAACACCCTAGCATTTGCCAATTCTTAATGGGGTTAAAATAGTCTCTTGGTCTCACAGACTTGGCCGGGGTTATGAAGCATGCAAGGGGAGGCCAACAGAACCCAACCCTGAAAAGGTTTGAGCAAAGGCGCAACCACCTTATGGTAAGCAAACCAGTTGGAGGGCTTCTTCCTCTATTGGCAGGTGATGGAGAGAGATCATGATGTTGGGATTCTAAGCCAATGCTCATGGGAATCTTCCTCCAGTTGTCTGCCAAAGGAGAGTTGCCCTGCGATTGGTAGAGCTTAATATTTTTATTTTTAGCTTCAATGCCTCTCATAAGTAAGTCTGCAAAGTCAGGTAAGCAAAATGAAAATAAAATTGCATCACAATATAATTTTTTTTTCTGTTTATAAGATCATAGTTTTGTTGCATAGGTGCTGGCAGAGGAGAGATCATTCAAAGCAAATCAAGATCATAGGATGCACATTAATGCTCATGAAGAGCAAGACACGAACTGATGATGCTTGCAGAACTAGACAAACAAAATATCAAGAAAGGAAGGCATATAGAGCCACCCATCCAAGTTCCAAGCCATCCGATCCATTTTCTTGTTGAGTGCATCTTGGGAAAGAGAACAAAATGACGTTTCTCCAGATTTTTTCTTCCTATCAAATACCAGTTTAAACATTGTTTGATAAGGTAATGCTCATGGTCAAAGCAACTGTGCTAACAGACACATGGTCTTTGATTCAAATCTGTCGAACAATGAGATCTTTTTCCTCCCATGAAAGTTAACTAAAATTTCACTAAGAAAACATGGAAATAAAACATGCTGAATCACATCCAATGATACCACATACCAACTGGTAACATCTTTAGTTGAATCCACTAAATCATTCACCTCCTGATAAATGTGCTAAAAAATACATCTTCCCAACAACCCAAATCGCAAACTTCCTCAATGCAGCTGTTTAACTGATAAGGGAACAAACATGGAAACCCACTGAATCATACAACGAAATTAACCCAATCAAAGTCATACCGAGTAGCCCCAAATTCATAATAGTCTATGAGCATAGCTGTCACTTCGGCTTCATTTTAGGGGCAAAAAACGACAATAGAGTGACCAACCAAGACACTGAAGAATATTTTCGACACTAATTTTTGACATCATATACATTGACGAACAGTAACTCTATATCTAGTGCAGGGCCTAGTTATAATCAGGTACTTCCCCAAAAATCTCATCCACATTTTCAAAGCTTGGATTGTTAGACATGAGTGGTCCTCGTGACCACATGTGCAACATTATTGGGACCTACGGTTTAAGCCTACTAATTTTTTTAGTTACTTTCTTTTTTTAAGTTTTTAGTTTTACTAAGTTTATCTTGGATTAAATTTTAGTAATTAAGCCCAATCATATAGGACTCTTGTTTACTAATTTGAGGGAATTAAGGAAACTTATCTTTATTAGATTTCTTTGATGGAAAGAAATCTCTCTAGGCTTATCTATATATATGGTTTTAGGTCCTTTCTCTTAACCTACGAGATCTGAAAAGTATCCATTAACTTCACGCATATTGAAGTGGGTGATAAGGGAGATAGGAGAAAACCCTATTCGCAAAAGGAGATCCGCTCATCATCAAGATCATGGCGCAAGGTACGCTTTCAGTATTATTAGATTATCCATTGTTAATGCATAGATCAAGATCCATAGGTTTGATTTATATTGCAAACCATATTAGATCTTACATGGGCTGCATATGTCAAAAGACAGGTAGTGGATGATCATCTCGGAGAAACATAAAAGTACAGCCCACCAGCATACAATACTTAGAAATTTCCAAACCACAAAGACTTCAGTCATGCTATTAGCTGGAAACGGCTTTGGCACTATATGGATTATGTTGCCATTTTTCAAAGACACCCTTAAACTCTGGCACTGCCTATAATAAAAAAATTGCATCAAGAGCATGTATCATAAACAACATTTTATGACCAAGGTATTGGAAAACAGAGAGACATCAGAGATGGTATATCAGATTCATCCTATACAGGTTCATATCTGACAAATTACAAATTCTTAGACCTTGATGACCAACTTAAACTTCGTTATGCATTACATAGCCAGCAATGTGCAATATTAGATTTTACCCGCCGTGCATGGTTGAAATAAAAACTATCACATCCTTTTCTTCTAATGTTGCATCAAGCTGACCGCATAGTTCCCAATCACAATCATTTATAAGAACTAGAACACCAGGTCTCCTGCATAGGCAACCAACAGAATTACATATTACATCAAACAAATACAAACATAGATACAATCACAATTAATTGGTAGTCTCTGCCTGCGCAGAGCAAAAAACACACTTACACAAGAGTCTCTTTTCATGAACATTTCAGGCCTCTCCTTGATCAAATTAGTATGGACCCAAGACAGCAAGTCTCTCATTGTTAACTGGAATGAAGTAAAAACATGCAGACTAAGTTAAATGCACAAAAAGTATTCCCATAGTCATGAGAATTTTCTGTCAATCTTACTTTCTTTTCTCCATCTTGGATTAACATCCACGTGGTGAATCTTCACTGACTGACAAAGAAGCTCAAGGCCCCCAATGCTTTAGAACATTACTAGAGTAACAAACCTGACTGAAACAAAATCTACAATCTAAAATAAGAATAGTGAAGCAAAGTAAACATATGTAACTGTAAATAACACCATTAAGGAACAGGTACCTCCAGAATGCTTAGTAATATCATAATTTCCCTTAAAGAGGAGCTAGGAGCCTAGAATACAAAGCTTGGATCAAGTCAATATGTGGGTATACTTGAACTGACTAAAATATAATTCTAAAAGTATCAACGATCCTCACCCAAGGATACGCAAAGTATTCTTGACCACATGGGCCATGGATTGATCGTCAGTAAGGACTACCGATGCTTTTTGAGAGAGAGAGAGAGAGAGAGAGAGAGAGAGAGAGAGAGAGAGAGAGAGAGAGAGAGAGAGAGACTTAACATATTATCAGGCCCATTTGATTGAGGAATTAGATGGAACTAAATGGCCCATTTGATTGAGGAATTAGTAGGAACTAAATGGAACTGAACCATCCAATATGGCGAGAATTGAGAATTAAAGAGTTTAATTCATTCCACCGAGATGTGATAGTCAGAATGAGGCTTTGTTAACTTAAAGTAAAAAAGACATGCTCTGGCATGACAAATATTCTAGAATGACATTCTGTCAACCTTGAGATTAAAATATCCACTTCTGCGGACAGCTCCAATTTCTCACCACATGTAGGACAATTCCTTTCTAGGAATTCATATAATTCTTTAACCAAAAAAGCACATGTAGTTTTTCAATTCCACTTTCTTCACAGATGCGTAATGAAAACCGATAAGCATCCTTTCGCACCATAGAATTTGAGATAATTAAAATTTGGCAGGCATGCAAACACACCCTAAATATAATTCATGTGACGCAAGTCACGCAACTGATTCAAGATAAAGGGGAATTCTGAGAAACAGCGTACCCGAATTCCAGAGTCAGATGCATTTCGATGCCCGGGATCAGTTGGTGGACACTTGATTATAGAAGTGGTAGTGAGACCAGGAGGATGTTGCTCCTAAACCTTTGTGAAACCTATCCTATCTGTTGGAGCTTGCACTGCTACTTTTACAACTACAGTACTGGCACAGATGCACAATAGGCCATGCTAAGCACAGGTATATCTCCCTGCAATATGTGTATCAACAATGTGAATTTTTAACAATTTCTAGGATAAAAGATATGTTCCAATATGTAATAACACAATATATATGTGATTGGCTTTGATATTGACTTGATACAAAAAATCCTGTAAAAGATCGGAACAAATAAAAAAGAGAAGAACAATAAAGGATCAATATGCATTTTCTAACAATAAACATGCCAATGGAAAATCAAGCAAGACATAGTGTTGAAAGTTAGAAAATGCATAGCTTTGAAACACATACTATAAGCCAATTAAGTCACCCATCAAGCTTTCACCATTCATAAAGAAGAGTTTTGACACATAAAGAAACGACAACATCCACAACTTGCTTGAATAGTAAATTGTGAGCTATGCCCAAAGGCCAAAGCATAAACACAATCAAGCATATATTTAGCAATTGACACAATCACAGTTGTTATAAACATTACAATACAATGGGTACAAGGAATGTAGCACTTTTTTCCCCTGGGTAACGAATGTACCTTTTCCTCTAATAGAATCATGCAGCTGAAATATTTGAAACATTTAGCACCAAAAAAAAAAAAAACACATCACAGATCAATCCAATTCCAGCCTCTATGCCGGACTTCACTCCAGAAACTTTTTGATATATCCATAGAAATAGATATTCAACATATTTACAATTAAGAAAAGAAATGTACGAGACATTTCAAAATAAGAACAACCATGTTCAGTTTATTACATGTGGTGCCAATGGCTAATTTAGAATCAGAAAAGAAGAAAAAAAGAAAAAAAGATAGACGTCAGTTAAGCGAAAAAAGTATAATCAGAAAAACTGACATGATTCAGATTGCAAAATGCATACACACACAAAGTATGAACTTACAAAAGAGAGCCAGGAAACTTACCGCTTCACTTCGAGAATCCAAGAGGCCGAGCGTTTCTTGACAAGCAGCAGAAAGAGAGGTGGCGGTCTTGATATTTTAAGTGGCCCTAGTAATTTGTGCGTTTTGCAGGTCTGGCCTTCTGGGCTGGAGTTAGGCTCTACTTTTAGGCCTTTGGACGATATATATTCGGTCTAACTTGTTTGACCAATTCTTAAATAAGCTTGGGTCAAGGCTTTTTATATGCTACCCAACCCAACGTATCTAACACAGCAAATGACTTGTCAGGGATGACTTGTTTAAGGCTCAATAAATAATTGGGCCAGGCTTGGACAAGATCTAGCATAGGCCAACTTGGCTCATGAAGTGAACACCCCCAAAACTTCGTGACTGTGGTCTGCGCATATAGAGATGGCAACAAGTTGAATTTGTTAGAGATTGTGGTAAACCGAAAACCATATAGCTCTTATTAGATTGAGATTTGTCAAGGTTTTGTATAAAGAGAAACTAGATTTATTTTGAGCAAATTACAGATATATTGGAATGTTGAGGAGCCTCATATGGATTTCAGTGCTGTCACCAACCTTACCATGGAATTGGCAATTCAGATATGGAATCAACCTGATCAGTAGGAAAGGCTTATCTAAAAACCTCAGTAATATAGAACATACCAGGGGTGGGTAAACTATTGTTCCTTTTTGTTAGAAAATCTTTTGCTCCATATCAAATGCTCCATCAGCTTCGTAGTTTCAACAAAATTTTCAGGTGAAAACGGCACTAGAAACAAAAGGTTCTAACTGCATATATCGAGATTCAAGATATACTAATAAGAAGCTGACCATCTCAGGTTAATCATGAAATATTCACCTCCACAAGAATATAAACAGTGGTCAAACATTGACCTCATTGTGTTAAAAGATTTCTCGCCTAGACTTGCAATCATTCAAACGAGTGCCACAGCAACTTGCATTTGGCTCCTTGCATTTTGAGAACAGTAGATATTGCTTTCATGATTTCAAGACTAAGTAGATATTGCTTTCATGATTTCAAGACTAACTGCAGTTCAATTAGCAATAGAAATCCTAAATCTCAAGCTTGATGATTTTGTGTTTTTGCATTGTTAATCTGAATGCATTTGCTAGAAGCATGATTTTTGGCTGAGGATGGTTAGTCAAGGAGCAGGTATTTGTTAAGTGGTGACATTCATTGTGGCAGATGTTTTTTGTGAGATTTCCTGGTGTTCTGGCCTTCTTTTCTTGGTTGTATTGTTTTCTTTTATTCTCTCATATTCCGAATTCAGTAACCACTGATGGAAGTTGTTAGGAGATGAAAGATGAAATTGAAGGAGAGAGATCTTCAACCCTGGTTATTTTAGCATCCCTGTGGCTTCAATTTGCACGTCCTTTTTTTCCTCAATGTGTACCATTGCCATCTTCATTCTTCAACTCAAGTTGGGTCAACTAAGACGGATACATATGTCTTGCGGGGATTTTTGGGCATGTTCTATTGTGGGCCTCGTCAGATCAAGGGCCAAAGTATCTGATGATGTGCCCCAGTACTACGTGATCAAGATCCATTGGTTCAATGATGCTGTGTATATGATTCTCTTTTAAAACTTACATTACTTAAACCCACCTGGCTATAGACTCTTTTTTTTTTTTCTTGGTACCCAGCTTAGGGGATTCTGGTGAGGGAAGTAGACCTTCCGTTAGGTAGATTAGCCATTAGGTGAGAGAAGGTAACAGATAGGTAAGAATTAACGTCTCTTATCAGACATATCTTAAATGAGTATCATGTAGTTTTGTAGCTGAAACATTTACAGGAAGAGCTGGAAATAATTTCATATGAAACTGAATTCCCTGCAGAGCTGACTGGATTGAGTAATGCAGCCATTCATAGTTAAAATGCAACGGTTGTGTGTCTGCATGTGCATCCACAGAGTTACAGTAGGAAAATTTTTTTTTATATTTTCCTAAAAAAAAAAACACATGGTAACTCCTTACCTACCAGTCGCTTTCCACGATTTGGACAGTTCAAATGATGGTCCAAGTAAAACATTCCTTTGTGGGCTAGTTAAACTGTTCTCTATCCATTTAACCAAAAAAAAAAAAAAACTGTTCTCAATCTACATTATTTTCGATAAAAAGACGTTGTGATAAGGGCACAGATTCATCAGACAAACACCTTATGCTATCGGCTATAGGCAATCTAAGGGCCCATTTAGTAACGTTAAAAATATTTTTTTTTATTTTGTGATTTAGAGCTTATTTACATATTAGAGTGTTTGATAAACACTAATTCGACTTTTTTTTCTCTAAAAAAAATTAATGTGGACAGCTTTTTATAGAGTTTATTTAATTAAGCGGGTGGAGGTAGACAGACGTAAATAGAGGGTTCTACATTCTAATTTGTAAAAGGTGGGATCCAATTACCCCAATTTCTAAAGGTGAGGACCAAAAAATAATTAACTTATAGCTTTACGAAACACTCTTAATTGCAAATTAGAACAAAAATATTGCAAGCATGCCTATGGTTTCTTCTTACATCCATTTTTCTTAGTTTCCTAGCTTTGCCTACTTGACAATCGTAGCCGTCTGATACAGGATAAAATGGAAGTATAGGCTATGGTCAGTTTTCAGCAATAAATTACACAAGTTTGTTGATTGTAGTTATCAGTGGATGAGACTGTTGACCTTTTGGCCCTTCATTGTCATGCGTAACAAGTAATTTGGATCCCACCAAAATGGGGTCTACATGTGCTATGCTTGGCTAGTTCCAATAATCTGTACACTCTCGGGTTGTTCAATGTGGTTCCTCAATGTGACACGCACCTCTAACATGTCGTGTCTCCTGCAAGAGCAAGAGGAATAATCATGTGTACTTAGATGCATGATAAAAATGGAGTCGGGCCCTGTGACCAACCCAAAATTTATTTTGGTGGGAGATTCACCGAGCATCCAAGTTTACCCTCATTCACGAAGGCCTGGTCTGTTTGTAAGATATACTTTTTCTAAAAGTGATTAAAATTGAAGAAATGAACGTGACTTTTAATATATGACTATAAATTTATGGGTAAATTAGGAAGAGATTCTCATTATTGGACTATAAAGTCTCTAGGATAGAGCATTAATGTTTAAGGCCTAGAGTCCCTTGCACATGGAACTAATTCAGGCGGTGGTCCCTAAGCATGTGACATTAGATTTTTTATGACTCATTTGCCCTTCTAACCATTTAAATGGGTGTGTGGTCCCTAAGCATGTGACATCAGATTTTTTATGACTCATTTGCCCTTCTAACCATTTAAATGGGTGTGTGGTCCCTAAGCATGTGACATCAGATTTTTTATGACTCATTTACCCTTCTAACCATTTAAATGGGTGTGTGGTCCCAAGCATGTGACATCACTGTCTTTCCCAGATTATTTTTACAAGGCCTTACAATCTGTAACGGGTTGGGTCTTGGACCATGCAAGTGAAGTACTTCATAATCCTCATAGCTAGTCTTATAACAGCCTTGAGGAAAGTCTTTCTTTCTCAACATTGGAAGAGCACCTTGATGGAAGACAGTGTTTCAATAGAAATGAAGAGCTAAAGAAGAAAACTTAAGAGATTACTTCAACAACTGATTGCATAAGTCACATGGGATATGTTGCTAGATTCAGTTAAATTTTTATAAATTCAAACTAAATCTAGTCAAACCAAACAAAATCTAGTTAGATAATCTTATATCAAAGTGACATGACTTGTTTTCAAATTGGTTGTGATTTCAAACACAGATAAATTCATATAAACTCAAATAAACTCATGCCAAAGTCAAATAAGTTCACATCAAAGTTAGATAAATTCGCAGGAAACTCAGATAAATTCACTTAATTCGTATCAAACTCAGATAAATTCAAAACGTAAATTCATATTAAACTTAGATAAATTCGTACCAAACACAGATAACATCATGCCAAAGTCATATAACACATACAAAATTTAGATAAATTCACAGCAAACTAAAAAAAAAAAAAACTTATTTAAAAACTCAAAAAAAATCATGCCAAAGTCAAATAGGTTCACATCAAAGTTAGATAAATTCATAGCAAACTCAGATAAATTCACTTAATTCGTATCAAACTCAGATTTATTCAAAGCAAACATAAATAAATTCATATGAAACTTAGATAAACTCGCACCAAACACAGATAACATCATTCCAAAGTCATATAACACATACAAAACTTAAATAAATTCACAGCAAACTCAAAAAAACTCATGCCAAAATCAAATAAGTTCACATCAAAGTTAGATAAATTCACAACAAACTCATATAAATTCACTTAATTCGTATCAAACTCAGATTAATTTAAAGCAGACACAAATAAATTCATATCAAACTTAGATAAATTCATACCAAACACAGATAACATCATGCCAAAGTTAAATAACATTATGCAAAAGTCAGATAATATATACAAAACTCAGATAACACATACATTAAAGTTTGATAAATTCACAGCAAACTCAGATAAATTCACTTAATTCGTATTAAACTCAGATTAATTCAAAGCAAACACAAATAAATTCTTATTAAACTTAGATAAATTCATGCCAAACACAGATAATATCATCTCAAAGTCAAATAATATTATGCCAAAGTCAGATAACACAAACATCAATGTTAGATAAATTCACAGTAAACTCAGATAAATTCACTTAATTCGTATCAAACTCAGATAAATTCAAAACGTAAATTCATATTAAACTTAGATAAATTCGTACCAAACACAGATAACATCATGCCAAAGTCATATAACACATACAAAATTTAGATAAATTCACAGCAAACTAAAAAAAAAAAAAACTTATTTAAAAACTCAAAAAAAATCATGCCAAAGTCAAATAGGTTCACATCAAAGTTAGATAAATTCATAGCAAACTCAGATAAATTCACTTAATTCGTATCAAACTCAGATTTATTCAAAGCAAACATAAATAAATTCATATGAAACTTAGATAAACTCGCACCAAACACAGATAACATCATTCCAAAGTCATATAACACATACAAAACTTAAATAAATTCACAGCAAACTCAAAAAAACTCATGCCAAAATCAAATAAGTTCACATCAAAGTTAGATAAATTCACAACAAACTCAGATAAATTCACTTAATTCGTATCAAACTCAGATTAATTTAAAGCAGACACAAATAAATTCATATCAAACTTAGATAAATTCATACCAAACACAGATAACATCATGCCAAAGTTAAATAACATTATGCCAAAGTCATATAATATATACAAAACTCAGATAACACATACATTAAAGTTTAATAAATTCACAGCAAACTCAGATAAATTCACTTAATTCGTATTAAACTCAGATTAATTCAAAGCAAACACAAATAAATTCTTATTAAACTTAGATAAATTCATGCCAAACACAGATAATATCATCTCAAAGTCAAATAATATTATGCCAAAGTCAGATAACACAAACATCAATGTTAGATAAATTCACAGTAAACTCAGATAAATTCACTTAATTCATATGAAACTCAGATTAATTCAAAGCAAACATAAATAAATTCATATCAAACTTAGATAAATTCATACCAAACACAGATAACATCATGCCATAGTCAAATAACATTATGCCGAAGTCAGATAACACATACAGAACTTAGATAATTTCACAGCAAACTAAAAAAAAACTCATTTAAACCAAGTTGAATACATTTTAAAGTCAAATAAAATCATGTGAAATCCAGTTGATTTCATATCAAACTCATTATTTCATAAGAAACTCAGATAAACTTAGTAAAAACTCAGAGAAAATCATTTCAAAGTCACATAAATTCATTTGAAATCTTGTTTAATTAATAACAAATGAAGTTAAATTGAAATCAAACTCAGAGAAATCATGTATTATATAGATAAATTCATTTAAAGCCATATTTAATTGATCATAGACTAAGATAACTTTATATAAAGCTTAGATAAATACATGTCAAAGTCAAATAATTTCATATCAAGCTCAGATAAATTCAAACAAAAACTTAGATAAACTTATGTCAAACTCAATTAAGTTTAAGTCAAGATGATTCCGTTGCTTGAGGTCGTTGATGAGTTGATTTTGCTTATTTCTGCAGTTTTCTTCATCTTTGATTTCAAAATCTTTATTTTGCTTAGATTTTGGAGTGTATGACGGAATATTTTAAAGGAATGCATGTTTGGTGACATATAGAGTATATAAAGAGGGCATTTTTATCTTTTTGACTCATTAAATGTTAAAAGGGGGACCGCTGCCTTTATGAGAAAATGACCTGGACCATATGCTACAAAACGTACTGTTGAGGGACCTTTCACCAAATGCCCCTAAATTTATCTCTCTTCTAATGAAAAATGAATAAAAGGAGAGGTGTCAAACCGAATACCTAATCATCATCCTAGTAATTCAAATTTTAAAAAAATAAATATTATATCCGCGTCATTACATTACATCCCTCAACCCTGGCCTCATGTTTCATTACCATTCACCTATTTTATAATAATCATATATGGTGAAGCTCATTTGACCATAAATACCTATTTATTTAATTCTTAAAAATACCCTTAAATTTAATTCCTATGTATTTTATACAAAGAAATAAGTTCTATGAGTTTTGGTTTCTCAAGGAAACCTTGCTAAGGCGTATTTGTGGATGTGACGTAGAAGATTGGTTCCATAGGAATTTTCTTCTTCAATGGGATAATAAAAACGGATTTGACCTTACGGCTGTTCTTATATATGACATTTTTCCCATAACGGTTGAAGTTTTTATAATTTTCTCATAAATGATCGTATCATAAAAGTGCAATATCGCATGGCCCTAGAATATTACATAGCATGATGCGTGTGATATCGTAATATCCTAAAATATTGTATTAAAAAAATAATTAAGCTTTTACCTCACCGAGGGGGAATTTCAAATGTAAGGACAGCTTTGTGGGCAATATTCTTAATAAATGCACTTTCAACCCTCTTCCCCATTATAAGTTTTTGCATTCACCTTGTACCATAGTAGAGGGGCATGTCACACCCTATTGCAATGTCTTTATATATATATATATATATGAAGTATTCAAGTGCATTCATCTCTCACCATTTTTTGTGTGGGACGCCCTCTTTTGGAAAGTGTCAAGTATAAAAAGGGGAGTCCTATGTACTTGACACTCCCCTTTTTGTATTTACGCTTTTCAAAGGGGGTGTCCCTCACAAAAAATGGTGAGGAATGGATGCACTTAAATATTTTCCATATATATATTCTGTTTGTTGTAGAGTGATATTTCTTTGTTTCATTCATTTTTTTTTTTTATAGCACCAGTGGACTCACGGTTTTCGGATGTGCTGTACTACATGTGAAACTATCTGTACCAATGCATGAGCCAAGCATTTTATGCATGCTGTTGATCGGTCAGGGCAGGGCATATCTTCAATGATCTCGAGCATTCCATAAAAATTGACTCGGCTCCTACAACAATAATTTTTGGACCAAAAAGTTGGAGCCGTGTCTCTGTGGCTCCAAAGCACTGTTTGAAAACTTTGTCATTTAGATTATATATATTGGGAGAAGCATATTAATGTTGGATATATATTTGATCGATTGAGTTTTAGAATCCATGTTGGATAATTTCATGTCTTCTGATTTTTTGAACTTGGGCATTAAATTCCATCTGCTGCTGGCTGGTCTATGGTCCTGCAGCGAACAGTTAGTTAATGTTTACACTGACGGCTATCTAATACCAAGAACTGACACTACTGGTGGATGCTTGAATGACAACCATGGGATCATGAGGTTCCCATTCACCCGGATTGGTAGTATAACAGTATCTGCTGTACCCATCCAGTAGAGTGGGGCCCAATATCCCATCAGACCTTTGTTCTATATTCTTCTTGTGTGGTGTTGGTTTCCTGATTTCTATGTAGGGCAGGAATAGGATTGGATGGTCCCGATCTTTGATCTGCAAACTTGTGGGGGCGCATCCCCGTCGGCAATCAACTCACCAGATTTGGGGCCTATTTTAAAAGGTAGGTACCCCTCACATTCTCGATGTTTTTCCCTTACATGGGAGTTGGGAAGTGGTTGGGGATGATGAAAGGACTCCACTTACAAAGTTGCCCACTTGCTAGAAATTTAGTAGTTCCCCACTTGTTTAACAAGGATTCGGCTTTCCTTTTTCCTTTGTCTGCTTGGTAACAAGTCAAGTAGGAAAGCAGAGAATGTCAATCTTGTGGGAGCCCAGTAGCACAGATCACTTTATTTTTTTTTTCTTTTTATAGGTTGCCTATTTGCTAGTAGTTTGATATTTCCAATCTTGAAAGGCAGGATGCATCCTTACGGTTAGTATGTGTGTTACCAAGGTGCCAAAATCATTCAACTATGAATATTTTTATAGACGAAGACATAGGAGGTAAAAAAATTTATTTTAACCAAGATCCTCTCTTCCTTCAATAAAACTAAAAGAAAAAAAAAGGTGGGAACCGCTAAATTAAAAACGTAAACCCAAAGATCCACACAACTTCCATATAAGATTTTGGTAGGATATATAAGTTGGCCAAATATTATTAATAAACTAATCTAAATCATTAATTTATAAGCCTCTTGATTTAGTGATTTAATGTGTATGTTTTAATTATAATCCAATGCAACAATGGATAAAGGTTGGATCAACATCAAATTAGGAAAAATGCCTTGTACGAGATATGATGTATATTATCAGTACATGCGATTTTGGATTGATCAAAGATGAGTCCCTTACATATATAGAGAATATAACAGTTTTTTTCTAATTATAAAAAAAAAAAAAAAAAAAAACTATTGGCCTGTAAAATGGTTTTAAAATTTTAGTATGAAAAGGACAAGGTCTTCTTCTTGAACTATTGGTAATTGTGCCATGGTAGCTTAGTTTCAATACACCTCCTTCCACAAAAATAATTTAGGGATTAATCCCAAATGTAGCGTGTTGTGTGACAAACCCTTGAAATCTAAGAAACCTTTGTGTCATTTTTACGTATGTCAACAACCCATATTTTCTTTTTATATAGTGCCCTCTACTAAATGAAAACTTCCTAGGTTGGAAATAGAAATGCTCTTATTTTTCAAACATATGTATGCTTTAGACGGCTAAACAAGTATAGGTTAGGAATTGACTATTGAATACATGATTTAATAACTAGTTTATGAGTTAAATTGAATTGGACACATGATTTTAAAACTTGAGATTTCCATCATTTTTGGGGGCAATTTAATAACTAATTTATGAGTTAAATTGAATTAAATACATGATTTTAAAACTTTGATGTTATGTTAATTAATTAATTTCTGTTAATATTTCACATTTTTCTGTCAGCAAAAAAAAATTTTAATTATTTTTTAAATTCATTGTTAAGAATTATTTTGCACCCCCTATCCCTATGAATATGATAGAAAATCCTGCCCACATCGCGGTCAATTAGGCCAACTGCAACTGCTGTGCGGGCAACCGGTGACTGGAGATTGCGAGATCCATACGTACCCTCACGAGTCACGACCCCAAGTGGGGACAAGCCATGCTTGAGGGACCACTAATTAAGTAATTGATTGTGGGCCCCACACCCAAGATACACATGCTGGGTTAAAAATCAAAGGCAGTGACAGTGACAGTGTGGTCCCCATTTCGGTAAGAGCGTGACACGGCCCACGCCCCCACGGAGATTTCTTTTATCAACCCAAGTAAAGGACCGGGCCACACGTACCTAACGCGCGGGGGGCCACGTCTTATCTGCTGACCGACTTTTGTGGGGGCCTCTTTGGAATGATCGATTGCAATAGATTTCAAGAGAAAACGCTAAGCTTGACTCTCATTCTTGGGGTCCACAATCCACATCCTCTCTCGACTCTCGCTGGAAATCAGAAAGTATTTTCAAGGCTGGCCTATGAATTCGTCTGTGATGCCCAAAATCATTGAAGCTTATGATTAAATTGGTCATGCTATCAAAACAATGATGATTAAATTAGAGAAATTCAAAAAAAAAAAAAAAACACTTGAAAGTGTAGTTAGGGGGTAAAAACTAAAAACAAACACAACCAGCAAAATAGCAATTCTATTAAATTAGGATGCGAAAATAAGAAATTTTAGAATAAATTAAAATGATGTCCAGATAACTCCCCATGTACAACATTACCATCCAAAATCATTAAATATATAAGTAAACAAATATACTGTGTATAATTGCATTATGGGAAGAGTTTATAACAAAATGTAGAATTAATGTAAAGAAGATGAAAAAACAAATATTGACCCTTGAATGAAGCATATGTAATGATGTGTTAATAGGGGTGTACACGGATCGGATTGATGCGGATTAGACCAAATCCATCACCAATCCGTTACCAACGGATTGACGGATTTGAAATCCGTCATCAATCTAAGCTATTAAAATCCGATCCGATCCAATCCGTGGAGGACCGGATCGGATTGGATCGGATTAATCCGTTCAATTGAGTTTTAAAACAAAAATATCAAATATGTTATAAAAAAATTACATTTTGACCCCTTAAATTTTTTTTCTTATTTTAAATTTAGATATCTTAATTTATATTTAGACCCCTTATATTTTTTTTATTTATATTTAATGCCAACGGATCGGATCAAATTGAATCCGCGGATTGAGGGTGAAAATCCGTCACCGATCCGTTGCTAACGGATTACAAAATTTTCAATCCGTCACCAATCCATTTACCTTCGGATCGGATAAAAATTCGCGGATCGGATCGGATCGGATTTCCGGATCGACGGATTTTTTGTGCACCCCTATATGTTAGTGCACTATATGGAATTATTTGTATCTATATAAATAAAGTGTCATTTGCTCCTAAGCTTCTGAAATTCTGATGTGAATAAGATAGCTCATGGGAAATGAGAGAGAGAGAGAGAGAACTATGCAGACAATGAGAGATGAAATTAGAGATGGAGAGAGATGCAGGAAATTGCATTTGAGAGGGTGAGAAAGGGATGGTCGGGGCTAAGTGAGTTCGTCTCATTCTTCCTTCCCTCTTCTTCTTTCTTCTGCTTCAATGTCTTGGTTGCTAGGGTAGGAGTGGAGACATGCCTTCAGATGAAAAAGACCCTTTTATATGGGGCCTAGCTTCCATGGAAGTGGAAGGGTTCGCATCTCCCATGGGAAACGCAATTTGGCCCTTTTTGAGGAAAAACGGTTTCCATAGGAATTCATTTTCTATAGAAAATAACGCACCAAACACATGGAAAAATAATTTTATTTAAAAAACTAATATTTTTTTATGATGAAAATGGTTACACAAATATGCCCTTATGGTAGAGGTATGATTGCCCCCAAATTGGCCAAATTTTAGCCCCTAGATAAAGTTGGATAAGTATCAAATTTATAGAGTCAATTAAGAGCAAGGATGGAAATAGCGGTAGTGGTTGGCGTAGTGGAGCTACGTAGTGGCGTAGCGGTGCGATTTGAAAAATAGTAAAAAAATCTGAAAAAAATTATAGAAAATATAGAATATTAGAAAATGAGAGAAAATGTGCTTCTTTTTTTTTTTTTTGCAAAAGTAACTAATGTAAGGGGGCGTAGCGGTCCCCTCATTGAATGAGGTCATGTATCATTGTATAAATAGAAAATAATAGTAATGATTATTTTTTCCACATGTATTCATGTTGCTTAGTTATGCTAACTTTTTTTTTTTTTTTTGGCTCCAAGATCTCTTGGAGCACCTGACTAAATCCCCCGCCCTTGTTTCCACTTACCGGGTTCGTCGGGCTAAGAAACCTAGCTTAGGGTTCCAACACTTGGTGGGTTTCGATGGTGAGACCTCCGGGTAGTTACGGAGTGCCCCAACCAACCACGCTACCAGGTGTTGGTAGTTATGCTAACTTAGAAACTAATGAAAGGCTCATAAAAAAAATGTCATAAGACTTAAGACTTAAGAGTAATTAGAGAAAAGAATACATTTACCAAAGGGGGAGTGTAATAGGATGTATCTAGAGAAGAAATCTTGAGAAGAACTCTCCATATCCATTGTAATTCAGCGAGATCATGTGCGTTTTGGTGTTCTTTTAAATATAAAACGGTAGAAGAGTTGCATAAAATATTATTTGGAGAGAAAAAAAAAGAAATAAGCATTATTAGACATTTTGTAATTTTTTGAAAAGTAAAAAAATTTCACACTCCGTAGCGGCCCGTAGCCTACGGATGTGAACGGCGCTAAATGCAATTTAGCATAGCGGTGAAGATATACATAGCGGCCACTATTTTGATCCATTCAAATTACCATCAAAGTTTGCATACTTAATATGATAGGTTTAGATTGAAATAGGGTGCGCCACGGAGCCCCACAAAACTATGATTCCATCCTCAAAGCAGATCTGGTTGTCCTTGAAAATTTGGCTTAACTTCTACGTCCCCAGTACGAAAGACAGTTTCTCTATTGCTAATTTTATTGGTGTTCCTATTTTCCCCCAAACATAGAGGTCCACTTATGATCAATCCCATCACTTCTAAAATGCCTATTATCTTGAGTTGGAAATGATCTTAGTTTGACATTGATCAGAATGTCATCTACCATTGAATTTCATGATGATAAATTTGCTCTATAGGGAATAATACACTTTGAGGACCTTAAACTACGGGATGGGATCTTGGTTTTTTTGGGGCCACTGGCTGAGGAGTGATAGTTCTAACATTGGAACCCAGGGAACCATCCATGTAATATCTTAATTAGTACTATTATTATTATTATTATTATTATTTGCTAGCTAGGATCTTATTTGGTCCTACTGATATTAAGAGCTCTTTCCATATATTATCATCCCACTGTTACTCTTGTTTGTCATGCATAGAATCTGTACAAGGAGATGACTGATGAGCTGTGATAATTCACTCCATTCATTATATATATGGAATCTTGGGGTCGAGTGACAGATGATCCCAAATACCATATTGATGGCTTTATCTTCTATCCTTATTTTTCCACTTTCCATTCCAGGGAACTGCCTATCTTAAGGTCATCCTGATAATGTCTAGAGCCGTTAGATGTGAATTTGAGATCTGGCCATCCTCACGGGCCATTGTAGAAAACCAGAGTCAACTTTCCTGCAACATAAACCCATGACATCTTTATTCTGCATTGCATGTAAAGCCCCCTTCCTTTTCGAGGTACTCGCGCACTAAAAAGATCACGAGACCAAAGGGGGTAGAAAAATGCATGTGTGTAGGCACACATATCAAATTTGATGTAAATCTCATGCCCTTGATCCCTTGACCATGGTCCATAAATTTATTTAATTTATTTGGACTGGTGCAAACAAATAGGGTCAAGTGACATTAGAAGGGGGATTTGTGGCCCATTCACCCCCCCCCCCCGCATGGAAAGATCCGTGCGAGATGGATGTGCAGGACCTAGCACAAATCTTATTGTGCAAGGTAGGATGTGGAACACACCTATCACTGATCTGAGTGGACCACACACATCCTCCTAAATGTCATCAGATTTCATGGGTTTGCCCAAATCAAAATGGATTGGACCATTTTATTGGAAGTATTTTTTTCTTTTTTTCTTGATATAAAGTTGTTAAAAAAACTTGTGGGTAGGCTAATGATTAAGGGTTTAGGGGAATCGATCGGATTAATCTTAAATTTGAAATGTGGGCCCAACACATGAATCTTTTCATGCCCTTGCCCATGGTTATGGTTGTAAACGGGTCAGTTCCAGTCTGGGACCATGGTGAACTGGAACCGTTTATTATGATATATGTTTAAGTTATAGAGAATTGAAGGGGTTGCTCCATTTTGAAACAAGGCATCCTTAGAGTGCCAGGATCCACTCTAAAATCCCAATTTTTTTTTTTAAAGTTTGAATCAACTTCAATTTTCAACTTTCCAAATCTCCTATCATTATGCCACCAAGGATTGATCTTCGGTCTCCTCCACTCCTTAGTCCTTACTACATGTGCGGGTTCTCTCTCCTTTAATGAGCAAGTTTTCACTCTCTGCTTATGTGAGTTATCTCTCTTTGCGTGTTCATATCTCTCTTCCCACATATGTGAGTACTCTCATGGTATACACCGAGGGAGTCTTTGCGTTTAAAGTATATCACTAGTTATGAGTAGCCAGGGCCGGCCCTGAGGACAGCCCACACAGGTGGCTGGCTGGGGCCCCAAAATTTGGCCAAAATGGGGGCCCCCAACAGGGGCGGCGCTACCTGCTTCTCAGTGGGGTCAATTGGTATCAGAGCCCAAATTTATGCGTTCAACAGTTCAGATCTTGCGATAAGGCTGTGGATCCTCGAATCTAGGACCTATTCATCGTTGTAAGTTTTTCTCCCATTCCATTTTATTTTCTGCAACAGAAATACTGAAATAGGGAGGAAGAAGATCAATTTGCATCATCTCGTGACTTGTGCGTCAAAAGGCTTCCAGAACACGTTCTGGGAAGTGGAGTGGAGTGACAACACTTTTCTTTTTGCCTTGAGACACGCGCCAGCCAACAACGCCCAAGAGAGAATTTTCCAGCCTCGGGACGCGTGCATATGCAAAAAGAGAACTTTCGTATTCTCTGTGCAAGTCAGAACAGGTCGGGTCAGGCCAAAGATCCAACCCGACCCACTTTCGGCCCGGCCCACATCGTTACAGAGATCTGTTGCAGCAGCTTCTAAGGACGTTGACGTCAGCACAACTCAGAGACTTATGCAAACGCGGGTCCCAACCCCCTCGGTCAAACAACACCTTTGACTGTCCGTAACTTCTTCATCCGACCTCCGATCGACGAGCGGTTTGGATCTGCAGATTCGTGGCGACGAGCACTATTTGGTAGACATGACAGATTGGCATTCCATCATTCAGGAAAAAAAATTTCTCCAATCATTTTTCGGTGGCTATACGAGTAGGGCCACACTTTATGAACTCGCCTAGGGCCTCCGAAAACTCAGGGCTGCCCTTGTGAGTAGCCCAATATAAGAAGAAAACATATTTTATTGAACCCCTAGTGTCATTCTAATCGGACATGGCCATTCTAAATAAGTTTTTTTACATAACCAAATATGAAGATAAGCCTAAGTTTATAAATAAGGGCAAATAATATATTAGCATTCGTCTAAAAAAAATTAGCATTTGGGATTTTTAAGTGGGTCCCACTAATCTCAAGATAAGGAGAGGTTTTGCCCATATGCCCTATGGTAACCCTTAGGTATGGATATGATGACAAAAGTTCTTTGATAGGCAATCGTGCAGTTTTTATGAACTAAAATACGATAATGAATAAATAAATTTCTTTTTTAACCTAAAAAGAGGTGAACTTTTATATGCTATTGCATGAATTAAAAAAAACACAAAATTGCATATATTATACCAATTTTATCATTTCATTTATAGCGGAGAACGTGTGAAAAAATATCTCTAACGTTATTAAAAACGGAAATTATCCATGGCTAAAGATTAAGTAAAAGCAAAAACCCATCCATGTAAATATAAATATAAATATAAATATAAATATAAATATATTTATAATATTTAATCTAAATATATAATAATCCATCAATTCCACGTGGCACTACTCCTATCGACAGATAGGAGAGGGGGGATTTCTATGATAGATTTTAGGGTTTTAGTAAGTGGTCCCACTCAAGAGCCTCACGAATATCTCGTGAGTCGAGTTCTTATACGATCCGGACTCTTTTTAAGTTTAGAAATCCACGCAGGCAGCCTTTTTTTTCTCTGGATAAATAAACGCCTTCCTGGTCTTTTTTTTTAGGTATTTGCCCTCTCCCCCTCTTCAAAAGCCCTTTTCTTTCCATCGGTTCGGTTGCCCTTTTTCTCAGATGGAGGACGATAGAGAAACCGATCAAAGATTGAATGGAGATAAAGAAAAAGAAGAAGAAGAAGCCATTTCTCCTCCTGTCCCTTTAGATTCCACCGCTCCACCCTCCATTCTTCCTCTGCCTTCTTCAACCCCACAAGATCAACAGCTAGTCTACTTAAAACCAGAGCCGCTCGTTGAGGACCGTCGGCTGGAGTGCGTGGACGTGAAGAAAACCCTAGCAACAAGAAGAGTCTCAAAGGATCGGCACACCAAAGTCGAAGGCAGAGGCCGGCGTATACGCATGCCTGCCGTCTGTGCTGCCAGGATCTTCCAACTCACCCGAGAACTCGGCCACAAATCAGACGGGGAGACTATTCGATGGTTGTTGGACCATGCCGAGCCTTCAATCATTGCCGCCACTGGTACGGGAACCATCCCTGCTATCGCCACCACAATTGATGGTACTTTGAAGATTCCGACTCAGTCTCCGGCATATGAGGATGGTGGAGGAGATGGTCCAAGGAAGCGGAGGAGGAGAACGGAGCCGGATGGCACTGTGTCTTCCGGTCTGGCTCCAATTAGACCAACGACGACGAGTGTGGCCGAGAACGTGGTTCCGATTTGGGCGATTGGAGGCGGAGGGAATGTAATAAGCAATATGAATACACAGACTTTTCTGATGTTGCCTCCTTCTGCCTTTGCTGCTGCTGGGACTTCTAATCAGATGTGGACTTTTCCGGCTCACGGGCTACCGATTGTAGATATATCTGGCAGGCCGATCTCAACCGTCGGTTTGAATCTCGCTACCGCCGTGCAAGTACAAGCGCCTCCTCTTGTTGCCAATGGCACTTCACTTTCGGCAGCGGCCGATGTAGGGGGAAAGCAGGAGTTGCAGCTAATGGGCGGTTCGATGAATCAGCAGAACGTGGTCACTCCATCAAATCCTGGCAATTAGACCCATCAAATCCTGGGAATTAGATGGCTGTTTTGATTTTTGGTGGTTTTCAGGTTTCATTCTCTCTTTATATTGAATGTTAATGTTTGATGATGATTTATTTACAGTAGTTACAGTTAGTTTTAGTTTTAGTTTTTATTCTGCAATAGAAGAAGCAGCCATGAACGATTTTCTTCAGTGCTTTACCTTCTCTTCTCCTCCTCCTCCTCCTTATGCACGCACGCACGTGAGGATCACGTGAGTTATTATGGGATGGGGTTTAAATTTAACTCGTTTGGGTGGGGACGGGTTAGGCGGAGGGGTTTCCGTAGTCGATGGTGAGAGTGGGGCCCACGTTGGTGGGTCAAACACTCGAACAGCTAATGCGCGCTCCGTAGACCGTGCCGAGTTGTTCCATGTGGGGCCATTGCCTGCCTCTCATGTGACTGCTGGCGCGGGACCCAAGGTGGGGTCCAAAACCGCCTCTGTTGCTTCTTCTCGCTGCCGAGTGGCGGTCCCTACATGCATTGTAGGGCAAGAGGGTCTGGGCCAATGCGACACGCGTCTGGCGCCAGCTCAAACTGATGGGGACCAACGCGTTACGGACTTGACACGTGGTTTGCCAGCTGTGTCGCTTCATTGCGCCCGTGCTTTATTTGGTAAGAAACGCCCACACGATAAGGGCCCCAGCTGGAGATCACGCGTATCTTATATATCGTAATTAATGGTTTTTAAATCATTCGGACTCTGTGTTAATGGATGATCCTAACACATCTTAATCTTGTTTATCCTCTGAGTTTACACTGGATTTTTAGGTCGTCTAAGTTTGAATTGGTTTGAAACTTGGGATGGGGTAAACCCTTTTGAGTCCACACATTTCAACACTTATCCAACGTTGACTTGTTATGTTAACCCAATTTTTTCTGTTTTTGATAATGGAGGGTGTAACCGTAATTCCTATAGGTCCAGGTGAGGTGAGCCTGGTAAATGAATGGGATAATACATTTTTTTTTCTCAGATTAGTTTCTTGATTTGTTAAATTATTACAGTTGAATGGAGATGTTGAATCAAATTGTTTTTCGTTTTTAAATGATTTCAAGCCAATCTAATCCTAGCTGGAGCTTTGGTTTGATTGTAATCAAACAAAAACTATAGAAGCTCCTTGTGAGACCGATTTGGATGAATACCCTGCCCTAGGTAGACCCCATTGTGACAGTATTTTGTCACGAAACTTGCCCTAGGTAGACCCCATTGTGACAGCATTTTGTCACGAAACTTGTGCTCTGTATCATCTCGATAAACCTCTAGTGGGGTCCACGTGGGGCCATGTCAGTAGTGGGGAGATGGTCATGTCACATGTGGCCACGCTCAAATGAGTACTCTCTTGTCGGGTTTTCCTCGGGATATCCGAATCACAGTGGAGGTGGACAATTGAAAGATTTGAATGTGATCTAGGGCGTTTAAAATATATCATCTTAACTTCTGGATATATGACATTAGGTTTTAATGGTTTTTATAAAAGTGGTTTTAATGGTTTTTATAAAAGTGTCAAATTTGGACTTATGCTAATTTATGGGTAAGGCCGGGTGAGTTAGGCTGGGGTTGGAGGCTTATAAAAAAGGGGTGCATATGAATGACAATCGTGAGATGATCCTCATTTGAGGATTTTACTATATAAAAGACACCCTCTCTAGTGCACTCTATTTAAAGCACCTCGACCCACTTGGGGACAAGTAGGGCATTGAAAGATCTTAGTAAGACCTTTAGTATGTGCAAAATTTCAACTGGATTAGATCATTATAATCCTTTTGATTCAATCATGACCCTCAACAGCTGGATGCGTGTCAAATTTGAGCTTGTGCCTGTTGGAGAGGATTGGATTAATAGAGTGGGTCTCACATGCTGGTAAATATAGGTGCTCTGTATGGTACAAAAGATGGTGGTAAAAATTACTGGTCTACCATATCCAGGCTTTTTAATAGAGTGGGTCTCACATCCTGGTGGTTTACCAACTCCAGGCTTCCAACTCCTGTGTGTAGGGAAACGTCCTGCACGTGGATATTTGATATGAAAGATGGCATAGCAAAGGTGAATTGTAGTGATGCTAATTTGGCTAGATGATCAACTACTTTTTTCATGCCTGCTTAACTGGATCCTCCAAGAAGGAATAGCAGATAATGCTCCAATCAGCTTTTTTCCAAGCCACAATTAAGTTCCGGGATAAATTCCAAGATCTTTGCAATGTGTCCACAATAAACCAACAGTCTCTTCAATTATCTAATTTTGAATCTGATGGGTACAGAGCTGAGCTCCTTGAAAGAGTGCATGCAATTCTGCTTCCAGTGAATTGTCTGAAGGTATAATCTCCAGCAAAAGCAGCTATTAGAACTCCTCCATAATAATACTGAAATGTCCAAGCCATTGATTGTCTGCAAATAGACCAACACCAGGTGTTTCTTCACCCACTATTACATTCGGTGGTGGCTTGTTTGCTTGGTATAGAACTCGGAATTTTAAGGGTGCATGCATTTGCTCATTTTAAAGGAATTTATAGTAAATTGGGTTCTATGGAGAGAATTACAAAGAGTTGCACAGTGAGAGGTATAAGGTGGATATATATATATATATATATAGATAGATAGATGTGAACCAAACTTTTTCTCAGAATTTAATTTAAGAGGGTGATGAGGTCCTGCTTGATCTGGGTCTTATGTGAGAGTGGTCTAGAGACTACATTCAAGAAGGGTGCCCCTTGGAACTGTAATTTATAGACCCAATGGAGCAAGCCCAGGCAATGCATTTACAAGAGCTCCTGGGTTCGGAGCCTCTATAACCACAACCACTGGATGATTCTAACAAACTTGTTGGACTTCTCTACGCACATAATCTCCTTGGGGCTCCTTTTATTAAAAGCAAATTCTCCTTTGAATTCCTTTTTAGAGCCTGCTTGTTGATTTTGGTACAGGGATTAGGAGTCCCACCCAACCTATCGTTTTTGATCCTCTCACAAACCTGCCTCCTTGAATTGGCCTTGACAGTTGACAGTTGACACTGATATGTACATCGTTTTCCATTGGATTCTGCCACAATAAATTTATACAATATATCACCATTAAACATTGAGCGACACGAGATGAGAACTAGAATATTTAATCAAACTGATATTGGATACAACTCTAATCTAGGTCCGAATCTATTAATCTCCATGCAACTCTTGATTGTCTTGCATCTAAGTGAGCCCCTGCAACATCTAGGAAAACAATAGCATGACTTGATATAAAATAGACCTAGGCTGCTTTCCATGCAGAAAAAATTGGGAGGGAAATTCGGTTATAAATTGACCCAAAAAGCAAATTTGTGGTCCATGCTCTGGTGTTCACCTAATCAACTTAATGCATGCCAATTGCAAGCATAGTTTGGGAATGAAAAGTTTCTCCATGAATTTATATGAGCCATGTATCAAACATGATTATTTGTCTATTTAAGGGCCTCAAAATCTAAGGACGGTATATGCACCTACAAATCAATAAATTTAGAGCCTTGAAATGGATAGTTATAATCATTACTTTATATTGGTATTTGACCAACCTTTAATCTATCTTAAAACGTTTAACTCGACCTTGGCCATGTAATTGATAAGCATTAAAGTGGTGCTAGTTCACACCCATATCTGAACTTTTCTCTGTCAAGGTGAGATTTAAAATAAAAAATAAAAAAATAGACTAGTCTTTTTGTGTTTGGTGCAATAGTAAGCTATGTAAATATGTTTGAGCCATTTGTACCTCATCCTTCCATGTTACCTTTTATGGGTAATCCTAGTTGCTATTTGGGCGATTCATCTCTATTTTTTTTTTTTTAATAAGAGATAACTTCATTAAAAAAGACAAACCAAGAACAACAATAGAAGAAAGAGATTGCTAAAATGAATAGATTCATCATAAAGAAAATAATAAAAAATTTAAAATGTTTTTGACTGGGTAAATAATTGTCTTTAGATTAGAGTGTTAAAAGGTTCGATGTTGTTGCTTTTAGATACCCTAAATGTACAACAAATCTATGCATTTGATAGGACTAGCAAACCTCCCCGTGATCCCACACCATTTCATCCACCAGTTTCTATAGATAAAAGGGTTTCTTCAATGATAAGTTTATTTTAACAAAATCTGCAACTAAGAAAATTTGGCCGTGGTGGAAAATTTTCATCGTTTGGAGTGATCTCTTTTCACGAGGACGAGGAAACCTGGTTTTCAACTTAATTTTCCATCGCCAGCGGCCCGTGTATTTGTGCATCCCAGTTTCCACAAAAGTACAGTCCAAACTGATCACATTATAAACTGACTTTCCCTTCCCATCGGAGCTGCAATATATAGAGATGTTACTAAGACCCTCTGAACGGTTATGGGTCGCCTGCATGCTCAGATTCCTTCGTTCATGTCATCATAAGAGTTTTCATGCCACTTAAATCCAACGTTAGCAAGGCCTCTCTTTTGCTTCATCCAAGTTTTTCCTGCCATATGCCTCTTTTAAGTGCCCAAAATATTTAAGCCTGGTCTGAGTACATACACACACCATATGGGAAAAATCAATAAACTAACAAGTGTCAAGTTTGATATGGTGACAAATCTAATTGGTAATCTCTCTACCTTATCTGGGCAAATATATATTTTTAAGAGGCATGTGAAATGAATGGTTTGGATCAACTAAACATGAAAACCAAATAGTCCAGCATAACTATCTGCATGAATACTAACTGTAGAACTTTTTAGCTCTATCTTGAATTGGCTTCTATAGCCAAATTGAGTACTCCTTTCATGGAAACCACCTGAATGCACACAAACAATGGAGAAAGAGCGGGTGAGTTGAAGCTCTCCCTGAGGATTGTGGTGGAATTGGAAATCACCCTACTAGGTGATGGCATCTTCAAAATTCATGCTTACATTCGTTGAATTGATTGTATTTATGCCTTATGAAGATTCTCAAAGTGTAAGAGGAGTCTGGGAAGAATTTTGTTTCCTTAACACCCAGGGATGCACACTTCCACTTAAAGTATAATTTTCATTACATTTTAATCTTTGTAATGTGTGATCAAGGAAATAGTGGGAAGAAAAGTCACTTTTTTTTTTTTAAGAAAAAACCTTTTTTCACTCACCTGTATTTCCTTTTGAAGCAGAAAAGAAATGAGATCCTCTAATGCACTTTCTGTCCAAAAAATAGGAGAAACGAGATTCTCCTCATCAAAGGGGTGCAAAACATTGATTTCTCTCATCACATTATCATTAAAGACTAATCCCATCAATCCAGAGATGACTTAGGTGAATTGTATATTTTATTATAGAAAGGCATTAGGCATTATTTGACCATTAAAAAAAATAAATTACTTTAATAAAGGCCTTAAAATAGATTACCTGTGTAATTAACTTTGCTCAGTAACCCCTTCACGCAATGGAATACCACCTCTAGTGAAAAGTTACAAAGCCCCACAAGTAAATTTTGACCCCTAAACTCTTTTCCTCGTTTTCCCATCTAATTTGGAATTCTCGTTTGTGTGCGTGGGGACTTCCCAAGCGATCACATCTAAAGCTTTAGAGATAAAGTTTGACTTATAAGCCAAGGGCCAGAATTTGGATATTTTCGATATAGGACTTGGACAAACCCTCACAATGTTAATCGAATCACTCGACCATTATCCCTGTGGATTTTCGGATCACTACCTAATATTGCCTCAAAATAGTACTGCAGATTGGGATCTCACATTTGGAACTTTCGATCATCAGTGTATGAGCTTTGATTGGAATTTGGTGTAAATATACTAGAAGGTGGGACAGTGATTTTGGGTGGTTGGTTTTTTTTTTTGATCGGTAACAATAACTTATATTAAAAGATAATAAAATACAAACAAAGAGTACAAGAAGAAGGTGGTTGATTTTGGGTGGTTGGTAACTTTTAGGTATGCGCTACTATGGAGTCCTGGTGATCAGCTCCGAGAACTATTGCCTAACATATATATGATCTGGATTCCCTAAGATGAAGGTGCTAAAGCACCCTCTATTTTTGTGATTTAATTGACTTTTACCATTCCCAGTGGAACCTACTTCCGCCCCAAACTGCCAGTATTACAACCATATATGGTTCCACAGGTGAGGAACACTAGAACAATCTGTTGATTCCACATCCATCTAGAAATTAAGACTAGGGGAGGCAGGGGTCTGCTCAGGTCGGGCTAATTTCTATAGCTAACATTTTTTGTTCAACCTATATCCAAACTCGGTTGGTTAATTAGTTAATGTTAACCTGAATCCAATCTAGAAACTAGGAGTCAACTCAAACCCAAAATTTACGAGGCAGGTTGGTCAAGTTGGATTGAATGGAAAATATAGACCCCATTGAGCTACCACTTATCCCAAAACCACTTGGTGTTGGAAAACGGCACAACAATGATTTTATGGTGAGGGCTCAGGCTTGACCACAATTATAACCGCTCAGGAGCGAGGATGGACGTTGACCTCAACAGACTCAACCTTACCCCAGCCTATATTACATGGGTTCGTTAAGGGTTTGCCTTAGGCGGATCGAGTCAGGAATTGCCACCCCATCATCGACAAACCAAACTGGTATTGATTTGAAGGGTCTAATCTCCTTCTCTATGTTTTTTTTTTTCCACTTTAACCATGACGGAGCCCACGAAATGAGGTCAAAGGCCGGTCGTGAGTTTCAATGCACTCCAACACAAAAGGCCATGAGCAGTACAGTGTCATTTCCTACTTTCTCATCTAATAAAGTACAAGCTCCAAACAGAAGAAACAAAGATGGATCCATCTGACATTCATCTGAGTAAGAAGTCAAGCAAAGAGATGTTTTTCTGTGCTTCAAGGCCGGTATTTCTGTTGAGATGCTCGACGAAACCAAAGTAAGCTGTTGTGTTGTGGACAGCCCAACTCATACGAAGCAGTACTGCACTATAAATAACTGAATTCTCTTCAACTTACCAACAACAGTTAGTTCTAAATCAAAGAGAACTTTGATAGAGTGAGTGAGGGGCTCAAAATGGCCGGTACTTGGTTTCTCCCTCTCTTGTTTGCAGCTTTGGTATTGAGTTGCTATGGCCAGGAGAAGAAGGTAACAACAATACCCGAGTCGAATTGGTTTACTGGTTATGCAATATAAAGGTTAATATATCAAGCTTTTAGAAAATAGAACATTGTGGCACAGTTCTGTGGGATTCACTGACCCCATGAAACCTTTGATGATTAACCATGAGAGACAAATACATTGTACGGGGCAGTCAGCAAAGTTTCTGTTTTGAGTTCCCTTTGCATAACATTAATTATGTGCAATTGATATGATGATCATTAAATAGGCAAATGGCTAATGCTCATCATCCTCTTGTATCTAATAGGGCTAGTAGGTCTCACAAACTTGGCAAGATGTAGTATTTTTAAAAAGCTTTGGAGGATCCTGACTCATGATACCCATGTCACTTTGGGTTCTTTTGCTACTACATTTCCATACAGCTAGTATTTAGATGCTAACGTTATTAAATAGTATATTTCATATCCCGTTTCCATGTTTCTATTTCTCCACTCCAAGAGGGAGAGAGGCAAAAATTTCCATTTCCATTTCCGGAATTGTACTTCTATTTATTGAAAATATACCTTTGTTTAAATGAAATGGTGGGTTTAACGATTGTGCTTTTTCCAATTTCTGATAAGGGATTTTAATTTGAGTAGCTCTGTGGTTTTAAATGTGGTGCCTCTTTGTTTGTAGATTCATATTGTATACATGGGAGGTTTACCCAAGTCCGGCCCATCTACGGCTTCATTGCACCACACCATGCTGGAAGATGTTCTTGGAAGGTCACTGAAGATTTACACTACATATTCATCTTCTTCTTCTAATGCTACTACTGTTACTTCTACCGCGAATAATAACCACAAGCAAAAATAGTAACAGTGACAACAATACGTTTGATTTTGATTTGAATGAATACTCTCTTCCTTTTCCTTTTTTCTAAAAAGCTCAAGATTTCTCCAATGACAGTAGCGCTCAGGCCAAAGAATCCTTAGTCTATAGCTATGGGAGGAGTTTTAATGGATTTGCAGCTAAATTATCAGATGATGAAGTTGCAGAGTTTCGAGGCAGGTTACAACAGTAGTTTTGAATTTGGTCTGTGGTAGCATTTGATATTGTACTCAGTTATTTCTGTATTGGGTTGACAGAGAGGGATGGAGTGGTTTCAGTGCTTCCTAACAAGCTATTTACCCTTCACACTACAAGATCATGGGACTTCATGGGTCTTCCCCTGACTCATCTTGTATCACCACAAGAAGGAGACGTCATCGTCGGGCTGCTGGATACAGGTATATAACTTGATTAGGCTATTTTGCCAAAGAACAGTTGCCATTAGAGGAATTCTTATAATCAAGTATCCATGACTAAAGGCTATCACATTGATCATCACCGATGTTATCATCTTAAGCCTTGTTCTAATGTGTTTTACTCATTATAAAGTGAAAAAAAAAAAAAAAAAAGCCATAACCATAAAAATGCTATGTTTAAAACCTTTGAAACACAAAAGTGACGTGTGCGCGCATGACTATTCTTCCTCTCTGTGGGAAGATCACAAGAGGCAAATATTGGCAAAGAGTATAAAATAAAAGCAGAAAAAAAAAATCTTAGTCCATTATAATCTTTTTAATAGGGATATGGCCGGAGGCTGCCAGCTTTGCCGATGAAGGATTTGGGCCGCCCCCTGCAAAATGGAAAGGGACATGCCAGACTGCAGACAACGTCACCTGCAACAAGTAATACTGAGCTCCACATTTGTTTCTTATATTCTGAAGTAAAGTTGGTTCTCCTAATCAGAATGTTACTTAGAATTTCAATGGGATTGTTGGAATTGTAGCAAACTCATTGGCGCCCGATTCTACAATAGTGATAACTCATACGACGTTAAGGACTTCAAATCTGCAAGGGACTCAGAGGGTCATGGAACCCATACTTCTTCTACTGCAGCTGGCCAGGCAGTGGAAGGAGCAAGCTTCTTCGGGTTAGCAGAAGGCGTCGCCAGAGGTGCAGTTCCCCAAGCGAGAATTGCAATGTACAAGGTGTGTTGGACATATGGATGCGCTTCGGCCGATATCTTGGCTGCTTTTGATGATGCAATCGCAGATGGTGTCGATATCATATCAGTTTCTCTTGGATCTGGCTTCCCTGCCCAATATTTTGAGGACGAAATCGCCATTGGATCTTTCCATGCAATGAAGAATGGTGTTTTAACCTCAAACTCTGCGGGTAACTCTGGGCCTGATCCATTTTCTGTCTCCAACTACTCACCTTGGTCTTTGACTGTTGCTGCTAGCACCATTGATAGGAAATTTGTGTCCCAAGTGGTGCTTGGCGATGGGCAAACCTTAACTGTAAGTGAATTTGATTTTTTCTTTTTATAGGGGATGTTTAAAGTACAGTCAATCGTTCATTTAGAGCCCATTTGCCAGATCGAATTTCATGATTTCGTAGGAAACCTTCTTCTAGAAGGAGCCAAGAGTATAAAGATTAAAGGTAGACATGTGTAAAAAAAAAAAAAAAAAACATCAAAATATACCCCTTTAAAAATAAATACATGTCCACCCTTCACCCTTGTAAATTAAAATTCTAGAAAGTTAAAAGGCCACCTATAGATCACCACCGCGTCGAAATTCACTCTTCACCCCCTCCAATATTGCCCATTGTGTAAAAGCATTTTTCCCAAGACTTCTTTGCAATTCAATACGAACTAGACAACAAAATAGGTAGATCCAAAGGGCAAACATCATCCTTTCCTGACTGAGGGCAGTGCTATAATCAGATATAAACATGGTGGGGATGTTTGGCATTCTTCCCTGAATTATTACTAATGATTTGGGTCAGAAAAGGAAGCCCACTCGTATTCCTATCACCGCTCCAGATGAAGTGTAATTCAAATAGCTTCCAATGCAGGAGTGGATTAGAACATGCTTGAAAAATTTGCCAATTGATCTTGCATGATGCCATTTTTCGTACATTTTCACGGAATTTTTTTTGTTTGGCCACAGGGAAATGCGATCAATCCCTTTGAGCTAAATGGTACAAGTCTCCCCTTGATTTATGGAGGAGCTGCACCAAATGTATCAGCTGGTGCTTCCAAGGACATTTCAAAATTTTGCGATCCCGGAGCACTTAATTCATACAAAACAAAGGGAAAGATTGTCCTTTGCGAGGGCTTCAACGATGGCTCAGGGGTCATGGAGGTTGATGGATTAGGAACAATAATGTTTGATTCAGCCTACTCCGATTTCGCCTTCTCATACCCACTACCTGCGACCCTCCTCAATATTGAAGATGGTATCAACGCAGTAAACTATGCTCAGGCTGCAGAGTAAGTGGAATGTGAATGGATGTGTCTAAATCGCTATCTCATCATGGTAATATGCTGTTTTACTTAAAGACCTTGAATTACATTATAAACAATTGATTGCCCTTTTCAGCAATCCTATTGGAACCATTGTGGCTGGTGAGACTTGGAAAGATGTTGCAGCCCCTCGAGTAGTCTCCTTTTCTTCTAGAGGGCCTAACCCAATCACTGCAGACATTCTCAAGGTAATGAGACTGTAAATTTCATGTGCTTGGGCTTTCTTTCTGTCATTATCAATACCATTATACTAACTTGATTTGGATGAAAAAAATAGCCCGACCTAACGGCCCCTGGTGTGGATATCCTTGCTGCTTGGTCTCCGGTAGCACCTCCTTCCGTCAATAATGAAGATACCAGGAGGGTCAAGTACAACATAATCTCTGGCACATCAATGTCTTGCCCTCATGCAAGTGGTGCAGCTGCCTATATCAAATCTTTTTATCCGAACTGGTCACCCGCTGCTATCAAATCTGCCCTCATGACTACAGGTTGGCACAAATGAAAACTCTTTAATTTCCACACTCCTTTCGGTCATCTTACAGTACTCTAGTTTTACATTAGGAACTATCATACCTGGATACTTCAAAGTAGGCAACGTATAGTATCATAACTGATAATTCACTTTCGTGTAAATTCTTTGTCCCTACCATATTTATGGTGTGTCCTTACCATTCCATGTTGTATCTGGACATCATAGATTAGGAGTCATTTTGAAGTACCCTAATATGAAATGAGACATTTTGTTATTCTCTGCATTGGGTAGAACACAGTTTTCCACTGTTTTCACCCAGTAATTTCCAATGCATTCATGATTTAAGTTCTCGAGAACATTCCAAATGCGCTCGAAGGGGACAGTCATGGTCCTATCGTCGACATAGGAGAGGGCGAGATCTAAGTACTGAAATGTGAAGAGTAAGTGAATTTATGGTAGTAACCATCAATTTTTCCACCTTTGGTGGTAAATTGTTTCTCAACTGCTCCCATTTGAAAGTAAATCCCATTATATGTGAGAAAATTTGATAATCTCGTTGTTGTTGTGCTACTTTGCTTGTTATTTTCTTCCCTTTCCAGCCGTTCTATTTTCTTGTGTAAATGATACTGAAGTGCTAAAATGTTCCCGAAACACATGAAATTTTTGTTTGCACTAACATGCTTTTCACCGTAATGCTCCATCTACAGCTTTTGTCATGGATGGTAGGAAGAATGAAGATGCAGAATTCGCTTATGGGTCTGGCCACATCAATCCATCGGCAGCCTTACATCCTGGGCTAGTGTATGACGCATCTGAGACAGACTATGTTGACTTCCTCTGCAAGCAGGGTTACAACACAACCACATTGAGGCTAGTGACTGGTGATTCAAGCACTTGCGATGGCATTAGCCCTGGGACAGCATGGGACCTCAACTACCCTTCCTTCGCGCTTTCCATTCAAGATGGCCTACCCATCAGTGGCACCTTCCAAAGAACAGTGACTAATGTTGGCCTTTCAAACTCTACTTATTATGCCAATGTCTATATGCCCTCTTCAGTCCAGGTCACTGTGGAGCCTTCCATACTATCATTTTCATCACTTGGTGAGAAGAAATCATTCACAGTCAAAGTAAGTGGCGGTGTGATTGCGCAGCACCCCATAATTTCAGGTTATATCTCATGGAAGGATGGAGTTCATACCGTTAGAAGTCCACTTGTAGTTTACACCGTACTACCTTCTTTTACTCAAACAGAATTCAACAAAGGGGCTTCCTTCAAAGGATCATCGATGCATCACAAGAACGGAATCGTTCGCAACTAGTTATCTCGTTGTACTTGTCATTAGATGTTTTCCCATGCTTGTCTCTCTTTGTTCAACTCTATTTTTTTTTTCTTTTTTGGTAGTTGTCTCTATTTGTTCAACTCTACTTGGAGTGAAATAAGAGCATTGTTATGATCAAGAGAATCATGGAAGAGGATTGGTTGTGGTTCGGTTCATTTTAAAATCTTAAAAGTTTATGTTTGCTATATCTATATATGGTTGTGGCTTTGTGGGTTGGGGCAGTGAGTTTTACATTAGAGATGAGAATTCAAAGGATAATTGCGGTTATATCCAATTGTTCATTACAGTTGACCACCCTTATCTAATTGTTTGAAAATGAGGTGGATCTGCCTGTTTTTTTGGGCTACACTTTCGCGTACGACCCTTGGTCAATCTAATTTCTCCAGCCATAGTTTCATATATTGGAGTTGTTCTCAGTTGTCTCCGCATTAGTTTTTATTAAGATCTCAACTTGGGCAGACACACCAATCTATACTGTTTGGTTGGTGAGTTGCTTTGGAGATGGAATTGAGGCAAATAACACCCCTGTTGAATCTTCATACTTAGTAGCCATTTTGTCGACTTTACCATTCATGAGTATTGTTAAAGATCAATGGTGATATAATTTTTTTTTAAGTTTATTTAATTTAAGATAAAATTGAGACAGTTATTGTCATGTTAAAATAAGATAGAGAAGATACAGAGATAGGTAGCTTAGGATTTAATCCACATAAGTTTTTATTTGGAGTGTTGAGATTTTGGGAAGAGAAGGATTGTGAATTTAAAGCTCATCTTAGTCAGTTGAACAAGTATAAATAGCTACACTATTGTACAAGGACTCAATGTGCAATTCAATAAAGTGTAAGTTCTCTCCAAAGATTCTTAAGAATATGAATCTTCTGCATTAGAAACACTTATATAAACTAATAATGTTTGAACACAGGCGTACACAGGGGACACTCGATCTATGAAGTAAAGCACCTAAGCATAAAATAGACAAAGTTTACAGGTAAAATACCAAATTTGAAATATATTTGAGGAAGCTCACTAAGTGGGAAGGATAGCCTACACATGTGGGAAGAGTTGACATGTGGGGTTGCCAATCAACTGAGCAATCATTTATTGTCTTCTTTGTTTTTGCTGAACAATCATTTGTGGTCTTGTAAACAATTATCTTGCAGTAGTGTAAAAACTGATACACAAAAAGGCAAATAATCTCTACAAAGTACAAAATTTTAAAATTTCTATTCCCTTAGATATTTCAAATGCTTTGATTTGTTTTAATGCCACACCCATAAGGCTGATACCCTGATACATCTGATTTTTGTTGGTTTTTTTTTTTTTAAAAAAAAAAAAAAAAAACTGGTACATGATATCAATTGTTGCAGCTGAGATGCCTCTACAAGCCGAGCACACAGATTGTCATTGCCCATTGCCCATGTGACAAAACACAGGGCACTGTGTATATCCAAATCTGAGCCATATCCACCATCCGATTCTCATTACAAAAATTAGTACAGTTAGGGCATGTTTATGTAACGCCTGATAAAGCGCCAAAAATCTAGGAGATTTTGAGATATGCTTCCACAGAAAAGACCGAGCAAAAACGCTCACTTAACTGGTAAAAGTTTCCCTTGTTTCATCGCTTTGCACATGTTCTGGATTTTGGGACATTCCTGTAAGCCTCACGAGATGTCAACAATAAAATAGGGCTATCCATTCCCAACTTGATCTATCGTATGCACACATTACATTTTTAGAAATCTACCCACCCAAACCAAACATTCTAAAAGGGCTACCCATTCCCAACTTGATCTATGGTACACACACATATTACATTTTTAGCAATATACTCACCCAAACCCAACATCGACCTGACCAAAACCCAACAAGAATCTGATCTGGGTTTTGATTTCCAGGCTGGAAGAACCCATAAAACCCAACCCACGTTGGAGTCATGGTTTCATCTTGTCAATCAGGTTTGAGCTTGGAACAGCATAAATTGCAGCCTACTTCAACCAGACCAAATCCAGCAATAATCTGATTTGGGTTTTGATTTCCAGGCTGGAAGAACTCATAAATCCCAAACCTCATTGTGAGTTTTTTTTTTTTTTTTCTAATGTTATAACACATTTGAGCTATAGTCTGATTTGGTCTATCAGGTTTGCATTTGGCGCAGCACAAGTAACAACGCTACAAAGGATGCCATCCTTTTGGTCATCTCATGATGTATCTTTTTATCTGCCTCACTGGCAAATAATATTAACAATCAGTGGAGTATAACAACCGTACATAGAGTTCTAAAAAACCAATTGCTTGTGATCTACTTATCTCAATTAGTTTTTGTATAGAGTCTGCCATCCATGGTTGAGCATATTATCAAACCTCTGGATCAGGGAAGCTTATAGGCCTGGGAAAGGGGATGAAAGTTGATGTCTAGATGTACCCATCTTTGAATAATTCCAGAGCCTGTCTGATGTGGACAAGTACAAATTTGAACCTCTAGCAGTTTTCTCCACCATTTCACCTCGTCCAAACAGACCCTTAAGAGAGAATATAATCTATCATTTAACACAGTTGAAGTTTGCATGTGAATTGGAATTATGGGAAAGGAAATTGAGGCTCAAAAGCAATTTAATTTTTCTTATTTGACATTCTCCAGGTGCTTTTTTGCAGTCTACCAAACATGAGTCCAAACCACTCAAATGGGTAAACTTAAATCTCCAACAAAGTAATGGTTCTCTAGTCACTCATAACAATTTCGCTGTAATGAAATATTTATATCTTGAAATTGAAGAAACTTGTACGCTTTGCATGTGAAAAATGAAGACAAGATAGAAAGATGGCTTACAAGACTAACAAGATGAGAAATTGGACAACTGGACTCGCACATCTTTCTCAAGTGAGATTTGCTCATGCTGTTAAGCAAAAGCTACATCCGAGCGCAAGACATACTTCACGTTTTTCGTAACAGCGCGGGCTTCATGCAGCATACATTTATCTCCATGAATGTGAAGGAGAGCCATCCCTTCAATAGGAGCAACCTACAGAAATCATTAGCATCAGAACTTAGGTTCTTCATGAAATGCTGTCCAAAACTCAGCTATTGAAATGTGACCACGGTATCAGAACATCTTTAGACAACCTCAAGTTTAAAGGGTCAGAACAAATCACAACTTTAAGTCGTATCTGACTCCGCCTTGGCTTCTCGCCCCAAATTGCGAATCGAAAGAGTCAGTGCAAGTCAAATCAGTTATATTACAAATCATGACAATTGGATTACATTTCCACCCCAGATAAAACTCAATGTTAACAAGCTTTTCCGCCATCAAGAGACGTATTTTTATAAATCTATAGATGGATTTGAAATAAATAATACCTCTCAACTTCCCTTTCTATAGGGTTATTTATTTTTACATTATTCTCTATATTCTTCAACAAATACTAAGTAGCATATCTTGAGATTTTATATACTAATGTCAACCCCGTTAGAAATTAGAATTTTTATTTTGTTTTTTCCTACCCCATTTGACTTTTGAGAGTCAAGTACTCAAGTTTTCAAACTACCTGCAATCATCAACCCAAATTCTATATGCAAGTTACATGAATGATAGTCGGTTTTTGAAGATCATAAAACAAATTACCTCAGCCACGACACCTCTTCTGTGATCATAAAAGACAGTCTCCCCTCCAACTAGGGACTGAGTGGAAAAATCCTTGTTATTGCTCACATCATTTTTGCCTTTGGATCTTAAACTCCCACTTAGATATATTAGCAATGTATAGTATGTCATGCGCCCCTCTCCAAGATCAACGCTCTCATCAATATGTCGGCCAAACTTCTGTCCCACCTTGTACCTGAAAACCAGAAGTGACTATAATGATAAGGTACCCTTTTTTTCTTTTTTGTTCTTCTCTCTTTTCTTCTTCTTAATGATAAGGTACATATTTTTTTCTTTTCTTCTTCTTCTTCTTCTTCTTCTTTAGGGTATTACAAAAGGAATAGAAAATTTTCTCAGAACATAAAGCATAATAAAATCAAATGCAAGCACGGCTTTAGAACTTGGACTCCAGGGAAACTCGCTCACCCTCGGGTTGAGTCAACTTAGCAAATCAGATTGAGCCACATCTTGGAGAACTGAAAAGCCTAAAATTAGTGAAAAATAAAAATAAAAAAAATTGAAAAAAGAAACTGGTGTCCTATGAATCTAGAATTTCAAGGCCCATGTTTTTTACTTATTCTGAAGGAAATCAGATAGTAGTAGGTGGTTGCGCTTGATTTTCACCCAAACGGATGAACAGTACCTATGATCTTTGGATGCAAAGATCTTCCACAAATAGGACTCTGATCTTTCAATATCAGTCTAAAAGGAGCTTAAAAGCTTCAAACATCTTCTTGCAACAATAAAATGGAGAAAAGAAAACTAGTTTTGGCCCTTTTTGCCATAGGACTCGGCCAAGGGATGGGCGACTTGAATTGATAGGTGCCGAGTCTGAGCCATCTTGGACTTGCCTGATTCAACCATAAATATAAGCGTGGTTCATTTCCATCCATTAAACTTTATCCACATCAAAGTCGCAGTGTACCCAGATATGTCAACATGTATTCAGAAAATATTGTTCAGTGTGTCTGTTTACACTTAATATTAGATCCTTGGTCATACATATGGCACCACAAATGCATAGGCAAGGAATTCATGCAAGTTAAGAATCCAAGCTTGGCATAGTTATACATCCCACTATCTGGAACGAAACTCTTTCCCATTTCTGATTGTTGGTTGTTTAGGTTAGATTAAGATTACTTCATATATTTCTCTCAGTTGTGCCTAGGATTTAGTATTTTGAATGGTTTAATTAGGAAATCTTTCTTTTTTTTATTTTTAATTTTACAAAAGGACCACTCATCGCTAACTTCACAGAAGCATGCAGTTCTAATATGCATACCTCTGTGCTCATATCAATACTAATACTATTAGAAATGCACCAAATAAACCTGCCTCTGTACTGATGCAGCTTTAGTTTCTAGGTGTTTGTAAATGCCAAACAGAATCCACAATTCCATATACAAACAAGTGAAGTGTATTTAGTATATCAGGTCCCTTTTAGCATCAAAGAAACCGAGAACTGCATAGGATTATAATAATAAAAGAGGCAGATCAAAAAGGATCTAGGCAGGCCCATGGGGTGAGCTTTTGTATATACTTGAACAATGAGTTTCTGTCCCCAGATTTGAATCAACAGTTGCCTTAAAAGTAGGAAAGGATGGGATGAAAAATGGTGATGAAGGAAACATGACATAAAAATAAAAAAAATCATGGCACTTGGCACCTGTAGAATCTAATGTTTGGATTCAAACCAACAGCAACCTTTCCCCGAATCTTAATGTCAGCAAATAATCTTTTAAGGCCAGATTCCCATATAGTTTCTGCGAGTACTGGGTCATCCAAAGATATGCGGTCATTGTCTCTAAAAGCTTCTCCTTTGGTCGGACCAAGGCTCCCTTGATGGACAAAACCAATAGATTCTGTGGTTTCAATAAAGGCCTTTGATTCAGCGGCAGTAAAAAAGTTTTGCACCTGAAAATCTGAAAAGTATTAATAACCGCCAGGCTGAAAGATAAATCAAAGTATGTACTATGGATGATTCAAGGGGAAAACAGAGGAAATTTTCTTTTTGAAAGCCAAAGACATGTAATTGTACTCACCAGCAGACATACAGGATTTTACATTCCAATGAACCGAAGTCATGAATTACAGTGGTTTTAGAATGATAATCTTGCAGTATCCCATTTTAGGCCTGTTCATTTAATCAGTAATTGAATTCCTAAGATCTCCAAGCAATGCCTTTCCATTTAAGGAGCTAAAAGTGAATGATTAAAGGTTAAGAATTCACAAAAGGCCTTCATATCACTTCCCTTCTCATGGTAAATGGTTATATGGATTACTAAGCCATCACCCTAGAAATTGAATCCTAGAAAAATGATAGGCCCCCATCTACATGTCCACCTTACACCCTCCACTTCTCACCTCTTCAATACGCCTTTGATGAATCCCACTTTACTATAAATTCCCAGGAATTCAATACCAAGTCTGCAAAAGGACCCTTTAGGCCTGTAGCATTAGTAATATCATTTTCCATTCACCATTATTAGTTGTTTGTTGAAGGACAGTGCAAACATAAGATCTACCTTGTGTTTGATTTCCTCCAAATGGGTTTCATCTTTTTTGTTAAAAAAAAAGACAGGTTGCAAGAAGGGAATTGTGGAACATGACCTGAATTTTGGCATGTTGTTTATAAACCAACCCCAGATCAAGCTGAAACTTGGTATGCTATGGCTTATAACCCAAACAAGAAGCCAAAGAGTTTAGGTAATTTCTGTTGGATTTCTTGGATGAGATTTTGTGAGAGACTGAGAAGAATTTGCCTTTGAATAATGTAATTGTAAACATATGTATGAACAAGAAGTCAATAATGCGAAAGGAGAGGGACAGAGATTGTGCTGAAACGTACCGTGAAGAGATGGGTGTCTTTGAGAGGCGTTATTTGAAGATCTGGCTTGGGTTTGATCGCAGGCCACACAGATTTCTTTTTGCCATCTCCTCGTTTGGGAGCCATGTGAATGTGCACGCGACCTGAACTGCTCGATTATTAGTCGCGCGCGCACCCAATCAACCTCAGGAGCCCCGCGTCAGTGTTTCACAATCACTGCGAACAAGGCGCGGTTTTATTCTTCATATCATATATGGTATCGGTATGTATGGGTCACCGTTGGAAAAAAGTTCGGACGACGACCAAACCCGCTCTTCGAACAAGCCATGGCCCATGGGAGGGACTCTGCTGCATGGGTGTGGGCTGAACCCGAACTCTATCCGCCCGCAAGGGAAGCTTTCAAATAAGGCATTGAGTTTTTTCCTTATTTTAAAAAATAATATAAATTTTAATTTTTTTTAAATTAGTTCCCAAGTTTTTCAATAAACTTTCAATTAAGATTATCCGGCCATTTAATAGTACTTTCTTGTAGCTACCGATCACCGTAGGTATGTTGGCTGTCCTCGATCACTATGAGGACACCAATGAAGAAAGGGAAGAGATTATAGAGGAAGTGAAAGAGGTGGTTTTTTTTTAATCAGTAACAAAAACATTCATTCATTAAATAATGAGATTACAATGAGGGAAGAAAACTATTTCAATGAAGGGTAATTTAGATAGTTTTAAAAAATTATAAAGAAATATTGTCAGGAAAATAACTTTAAATGGATGGATGTACTTTATTGAAAAAATTCCTTCAAAAAACTTAAAAACTAATCTGAAAAGTTTTAAAACAGGTGTCCTTTTTTTAAATAAGATAAAAGCTTAGGCCTTTTTGAAAATTTTCTTGAACTAATAATATAAAATTAAAACAACGTTGGTTGGTGGGTGGGTGAGTCGGATTACAAATTGGCCCTCATAAGTCAAAAGAAAAGATTGTTTCTATTAAAATATGAAAAAAAAAATATTACCTGTTTGAGTCAAATGTTGGGCTGAGGCTCTGAACCAACCATCTAGGAATCCTCCAATGAAGGAATATTGATCCTCTGAAGGCCAGCCTAAAAGCTCACTCAGGGGGGCATATTCTTAGAACCAAACCACTCAGAATAAACAACCCCCCTCTCTTTTTTTTCTCTTGACTAGCACTATGCCGAATTTCAATACAATCAGAATAGAACCCACCAATAGATTTGACCACATGTAAAACACACCCATTGACTAAATAAGAAAAAATCCAAAGGGAATGTGCTCCGCAAATCAGTGTTTTACAAGTGTTCAATCTCCCGGTCAACCCTCCACCAACCAAAGTGGAATTTAGTACAATAATAAAACAAGTGAAAGGATTCATTCTGAGCCATCTAAATTTAAGAATGTGGGCGATGAGCTTTTACTAAATACTAATAAAGTTCCACACGCATCAGCTTAGAAGTCCTGATTTCCGATGAGCTACCATCTGCCAATGGGGGTGTAACAGACCTATCTGATGGGGATAGGAAACCACCTTTCAAATTGTAGGCCCCTCCAAAGGAACTTCCTTCGTTCAGAACCTGTTGATGTATCTTCACTTCTTAAGAAAATACTTACAATGGAGTTGCACTGGCTGCAAAATGGTTAGCAAAGAATTTGAATTACAATGACAACAGAAGGCTTCCACAATTAGAAATGAAAAATTACAAATGTATGAAGTTATAACAAATAATTTCTTTATGGGTCAATAAATGCACACACTAAATATATTTAAAACCCAACCATCTGTACAAGTGATCATTATACATGGATTTAACCTGTGGAGGATAGATGGATTGAACAATAGGATTATATGGTAAGATTTTCTTGAATGGCGAAAAATGTTCCGATTATAGTTCCCCCAACATCAGGAAAAGTTTCACATCCAGCAAGAGGCTTCACTTTGCCCTTTGCATCAACATCGACTGGGTATTTCAAGAGGTGCCCTCTCATTTCTGTAATCTCATCAGCACGGAACTGCTGCCAATTCATCTCTCCCATTGCTCTAACGCGTCTCATGCAGTCGAGGCTCTCAGGATGGGTGAAACATTCCTCAAGAGTTCCAATGTGCTCTGCCCACAGCGACATCCTATACCCGTGGATCTACAATGACATCCAATTCAATTCAAACAAACTGCTCCCACATAATCAGAAACAATATTTATGAAACTTAACAGCAAAATCAACCATTTCCACTCTGGTTATGTGGATCGTACTAATCAAAAATATA
Source organism: Litsea cubeba (assembly GCA_012931725.1). Classification (NCBI taxonomy): domain Eukaryota; kingdom Viridiplantae; phylum Streptophyta; class Magnoliopsida; order Laurales; family Lauraceae; genus Litsea; species Litsea cubeba. The sequence continues at coordinate 66,011,970 of CM022951.1, forward strand.
ATAATAATACCAGTTTCCTATGAAAACAGAAAATTTTCATGGTCCTCTGTAGATCTCACCCTCCATCCTTTTCACCAACAACCCCTTTGATAGAAGCCCAATTCCTAGGAATTTTCTACTAAGGGTGATAAGGTCTAATATTAAAGGGGCAAGCTACAAGTTGTGGGTTACACAGATTCAGTCCATTTTCAAAAATAATATGGGGTGACAACTTCATAGTTAGGTTCACGATTTGAACACGATTACAAGCAGAGAGACAAAGTTCTTACCTGCCCTCTAGGACTTGATTGTTTTCTTGCCCATGTGTGCTGGGGCTGGTATGCACCCATTGCAATTTCAGTATCCCTGGTTCCCTCCAAGGACCGCTGGTTGATGTTTGCTGATCCAACTATAACATATTCATCATCCACTATCATACCTTTAGAGTGAACGTAGATCATGAAGCGACGATTCCTCCGAGCAAGTCCCTAGGGTACCAGAACACAATGCATCAAGTTGCAATGAAGTGGCATGTGTGTTATAAACACTGTGCATCAGGTTGTGAGAAATGAAAACGGTGAGTGCATGAGTGGTGATGAATGAAGAGTCAATGTCAGTATGCACGCGTGGATTGTAAATTGAGGTATATATTTCAAGATGAACCTAGAACCTAAAGATGCAAAATAATAATAATAATGTGTGTTTATTATAAGCGCTTCAGATTTTTGTGCATTCTTTTCAAGCCAAGTTGGTTTTAGAGAGCAATTCCATGCATGCTGTTGCTTGGGTTTCTTCCACTGTCTCCTTGGAGATTTCAATTCTATTTAAAGAAACCAAAGTCTTGTCCTATTTGATCCAAGTGGAGTTCAAGCACATTGGGTGGATGGCAAATGGCTTGGCCGATTCCTTGGCCAAGAAAGGGTTGGATAGAATGATAGATCTTTTCCTTTCGTTGCTCTTAAATGATAGATCTTTTCCTTTCGTTTCTTTTACTATGTCATTACCATGGCTTTCCAATCATTTCAGACGGACCATTTTGGTTTACCGTAATATTTTTTCTCTTTAATATAATCATTCATTACTGATGATGAAATTTGAGGAAATGAGAAAGGGAAGAAAGAGGAAAGAAGAAAATAGGAGAAGAATTTGAGGCTGAAACTTGGACGGTCATTCCACTGGGATTGAGTGGGAATCCTTATGCAGTTGTGTATATATTATTCACTTTTCTTTTTCAAAAAAAAAAAAAACTATGAATTTATATAATTACAAAGCAGTCCCTGATTTTCTAAAATTTCCCAGCAGTCCTTTTCTGTTTCTCAACAGAAGATGCCCTCCACTGTTGCTCAGGTGTCTTGAGTTTTGACCGAAATGAAAAATTGGACTCAAGTCACTCAACAATAGGAGGTTATTGAATTTCAACTTTTCTAATGAAAAAATAGGAGGTTATTGCATTTCAACTTCTCTAATGGACATGCAGATTCCTACTCAGCCCCAAAATGCACGCACTGTTGATTCCAAGTGGAAAGGGTCCTGCGATGCACTGTGACACACAAATGCATTCTTACAGGTAATATAATTGCAATAAAAATATTACGGATGGACTAGTTGATGTATACTCGAACTGAAACACACAAAAAAATGACATAAAAAGGAGGAAATTCCCCAACAATAGATAAAAACAAGAAATGCCATTTAAGATGGTTTAGACACATGTACAAAAGATCAAAACGCCCCTGCACAAAGCACTTGAATGTTAGAATTTAAAGGGAACTAGGGGAAGGGGAAGACTAAGAATGAAGCAGTAAGAAAAGACACGCTACATTGTGGAGTTGAAGAGAATACCGCGCTACTATGATTGGGTGGCTAGAACTCATAAAGTTAATCAATGATGATGACGATGATTAACAAGGAGAAAAGGGAGAGCTGTTGAACCACATTCCTAGGGCTTAGAGATATTGGTCTTGCAGCACTGAGGTCATAGCATAGCTGTCTATTTTGTTCTAGAGGCCATTCTGGTTTGGCACCGGGATGAATTGTTTTGGCATCTCGGCTATTTTGGAGTTTTATTTCAGAAAAGGCCCGATGAAAAAGGTAAAACGATAAAAATAAATATCTAAACTAACAGAAAACCATGTATTTATAGAATTTTACATAATCGAGAATGCAATGCATTATTTCTACATGTCATATGATTTATAAGTCAAGCAGTACAATATGTTAAGTCTCTTTACAGCATTTTACATAATCTAGAATGCAATGCATTATTTGTACATGTCACATGATTTATAAGTCAAGCAGTACAATATGTTAAGTCAACTAAAATAAAGAGAAAACAATAACTTTTCTCTAAAACCACATGTAAATGAAGGGCCATTTTTTCTCTCTTTAAGTGCTAAGAAGTGATATTTTCCATTCAAGTGATTGTAAGTGACATTCAAAACAAGAAAATGTTTTTCATGGACGACAGACTTACATGTGGAGTGTTTGTTGCAGGACTTTCACCTGAAGAATCACTTCCATCTGGAACCTCACGATTGCCAAGGCAAAAGAAGTTCAAATAATCTTGTGGTACATATGTTTTCTCTAGCCCAGCCTCCTCCAAAGCCTTATAAATTGTCTCATACATCATTTGCATTGTTTTGTGCTGCAATAATAAAAACAGATGCCATATGAACAAGAAATGTACTGAGTCACACAAAAGCAGCATATATTAACACTTCAATGCAATGATAAACAGATGCTTGAAAATAGATGACATAAACATATTGTATATGCATCCAGTACTTAATTTCTCTGCATAAAACCTATGATGTGTCCCTGCTGCATCTCTGCAATGTTTCAAAAAATTCAAACCAACTAAAATCTAAAAGCCACCAAGTGAGCACCGATAAGCATGTAGGGTACATCCAAATGCCACAGAGAGACCTTTAGAATTTTCAACCAAAAAAATTGCTCATAGCATCATCTACAACATATGATAATATGTGAATTTAGATGCCTTGAGTTCTGAGAAATGAATGTTGCTAACTATCCAACAACATGGTGGAAGGATACAAGCTTCTAGCATTGTCAACTAAAACATCACACAAAACATCATCCTAATACATAATGTAATGTGTGGATCCAGATGACTGTAGTTTAGGACAATAAAAAAAAAAACCCAAGTTACCGACATTAATAGACTTAGAAGATGGTTTTGAGATCACCTGCCAAAAGAGAATTCTTTGTGTAGGAACCCCTGTAGGATCACCCTCTGGCCACATCGGGATAACTATATATGCAGAAAACCTCTCATTTGCTTTGATTTTATTTGCAATCTTAAGAGCAATTTCCATTGGTATTAAATTGTTAGCACCTACATGACAAACAAACTTCTTATAAAAAAAACAATTTAACCATACAAGGCGAATTCTTCTTTGGTACATCAATAGAACTCATAGTTGCAAATGAAACAAAATGAAGTAATCAGTTCAAAAGGATTACACTAAATCAGGACATCCCACTACAAAGAATTTCGTAAAGATCCATAGGAAATCGTATCTGATGAATACGATTTTTGCATTAAACATTCTATCATTGTGAAGAAAATAAATATAAGTATATAACCACCAGTCCACATTCAAACTTCAACCAGTAATAAAAGAAAAACTACTGCAACATTCTCTCCCACCAAAAAATGTGATTTGTACTATTCCTCCACAAAGTTCCAATCACAGGCAATCAGACGGTCATTATCAAATGATGGGTCGAAATAGACAAAGTTTATGGCACCCAACAGCTTACCTCAAGAAGACTCAACATTAATATTAACTGCATAATATTTCTAGAAATAAAAAAGAAAAGAGATTCATCAGGTGCTCATACTTCTACAGATCTGCTCATGATTGCAAGTTACAAGAAAGTCTATCATTGCTATATAGTCTTGTCTATTTATCATTTGAAGATGAACTTCTACCAGCATAAAATCTCACCTAGATCATTATGTGAAGACCAATTATATGATGACCCAAGGAAATACTGGTTCTCAATGTAAATGAAATGTTGGGCTGCTCGGATAGCCTTCACATAAGCTGTATGTATACTCATGTCGATCAGCACATTTTTCCCACAAACCAGGTTCTACATCGTAAAACAGAAAGGTTACATGAGTAATCAAAAGGAAAAAAAAGGTCTATCATATAATTGAATGTCCAAAAAATTTGTCAATTATAGACAAATACAACAATCACTAACCTGAACAGTGGCATTTTTTGGATCCTTTGGAAAACCTTTCACTGAGTTTGAATCAATTGAACGGAAAACCTGCACTCGTTAGGGTCACAAAATTTTGTCAAAAGACCAGGTGAAAACCATTTACAGCAATCAATAGACAAGTTATTATTCACCTGCACATGCCAAGCCTCAGGATCATTCTCACTCAAGCATGGGGCATCATGGATGCCAATGATATCGGGAATTCTCTCAATCCTGAGCAATGCATCATCATACATTGACTTTTTCAATTTTTTTAATCCATGGCGCCTTGAAGCTTTAAACCAACGCTCCTCAAAGTTGGTGAGAACATCATATGCTGCTGGACCATCAATCTTAGAATGCAAATCGTGCCACGGTTCTCTTGGACAACTGAGATTGGTTCCCTGTTTGGAAAAAAAGCCCAAGTGGATAAAGGTGGGTTAGGCGAACAGCAGAAAAGTTCCCCAAGTGAATTTGCGAGAATAAGGTTAATTATAAATGCGGATTATCAGCGAATGCAATTTAGATGATTAGAAGTTGTGTCATCCCTGAATGCCAATTTGCATGAGTAAGCTTGAGACTGAGTACTGGTGATACTATAAGAATATCGTTTATCTATAAAAGAAAAATACATATGCAATTTGGTACTCATGCCAAACGTGGTCATCCGACTCCTGAGCCCAAATCCGACAAGCCCAGACCAAATTGCATTTTCATGTAAGCCAGGACATGCAGGCTCTGAGCGGCTTGGCCCTGCCTAAGTTACATCCTTAGGACTGATACAAATCAATACAACCAACCCTATAGTAATTGTTTTTCACTCGTTCATCTTTTGTATAGGGTTTATTTAAGGAGTCGGGGAATGAATATGCATTCGCTGTCAAATTGAGCATAAAAAACACAAACAGCTCTAGTCTCTGGATTGAAAAGTTTTTAGTAATTTCTGGTGATGAATAAGGCACTTAAAAATCTTGACTGGGGTACTACAGCTACCCCTATTCTAAATAATGAATTGTAGAGCATGGGCTGCTCCATCTAGACGACTTAAAATTATTTTTGGGGACTTTGTATTTTTCATTATGAACAAATTTCCCCTAGTAATCAGTCTTTTTTTTTTCATTTTTTTTTTTTTGACATTTTGAGCTTAAATGCAATACTCTAATATGTTCAGATGCTTAAAAATTAATGCATTTTAAGCTCACTGTTTTGTTTTTGGACTACCTTTCAGTTTTTTATTATAATAAGTATTAAGTACTATATCGATCCTTGAAGACTCTAATTGTCTATGCATGTTTCATTAATCACTGTATTTATCCACTTCTCATTTCCGTCTCCAGTTAGCTACATGATTTGTTTATTTCAACTCCTATAATTCAAGCTTTATATAGATTCATTATTAAGTCTTCAAAGAGAGGGAGTTGGAGTTTTTATCCCTTCCCTTAGTTCATTGTCATTATCATAATCAAAGCCTTGTCCCAACTATGTTGGGTTCGGCTACATGAATTTTGTTTCTCCATTCCAATCTCTCATGAGCCAAATCCTCAGATAAGTTGCACTTCTTCAAATCTATTTTTACTACCTAGTACCTCCATCCACATCCTCTTCACCCTAATCCTTCCCCTTTGTAGGTCATTAACTTGTATAGCTAGACTTTTCCTTACTGACGCCATCGCCAGCCTGCGTTGGACATGTCCAAACTATTTCAAACAGGTTTCTCGAATTTTATCCTTTATGGATGCTACCCTTAAATGCTCTCAAAAGCGCTAAATTCTAATTTTATCCTTCCTATTATTACCACACATCCATCTCAACATTCCCATCTCTCCTACATCCATTTTGTGCATGTGCTTCTTCCTAATTGGCCAACATTCTGCTTCATAGGTCATAACTGGTCCATTCGTCGGTCACAAAGCACTCCAGAAGCAAGTCTCCACTTCAACCATCTCACTTTTATCCTATGTTTGACACCTTCATCAATCTCCTCGTTCTTACTAATTAATGAGCCGAGGTAACGGAAAGAATCTCTTTGTGCTTTCTCATGGGCTTCAATTCTCACAGTATTTTCAGCTCTTTGTATATGCCCACTCAAGTTGCAATCCATATATTTTGTCTTTGTACTGCTTATTTTAAAGCCTTTGGATTCTAAAACCTCCTGCTATCTCTCCACTTTTGTATTTCACACGGTCTCTTAATTTATCTACCAACACCATATCATTTGGAACAACATACACCAAGGTACCTCCTCCCTGATGCAAACCTATGGTCACTGGGACTCACCTATCTCTTCACATGCAGTTCTTACACTTGCTACCGCTCCTTCATACATTTCTTCTCTTAGTTAAAAAATAAAAAGAGATTGCACATTAATTATATGTCATAAAACATCTATTTGTATAACTTTTCACCAGAAGAGTAAATAGTATGGGGAAAACTATAAAAACGTAATAATTTATGATATAACCAATGGTATTCTCGAGTTGCACTACAACTATGCCCACCAACGAAGCTGACCTCGGAAAGATGGAATAGTGCTATATGACAATGTTGATGATGACAAGTGTGCTTGCAGAATTCAGCAAAGTTTTCTCAATGACCACACAAATACATGCACACTAGTTTAAACAATCTATATTGTGGCTCCCACTGACACACTATCAAGACAAACTGATTCTCCAAGTGAATCCCATTAATACACATTAGCACTTATAAAGTGTTCTAGATTCAACTGGCAAAATCAGATGGTCATGATCATTGATCGATGTAATTTTTAAGCTTCACAGTAAGCACTATAGCTTAACCTACATCGTGTCCAAAATTTGGAATTTTCAAAGATTGAAATGAATATATGTTATGTATAAACTACAGTTCAGTTATCACAATCTATTAAATTATCAAAAACACATTTCATGAGTTTCCACAATTGCTTTTAGTTGAGTTTCAGCAAGTTCAAACAAGTTTCAATGAGCAAAAGGAGTTACTCTAGGTTTATTAACAGGTGTGTGCCAGTTATGTCTTGGCTTAGGCTTAAAAACACAATGTATGAACCTCGTGGAAACAAAATATGGCTAAAAAAGGATTAAATATGCCTTCACCCAAAAAAAAAAAAAATTTCAGATAATTGACCAGAATTCAACAATGCAACATATATGACAAAGTTTAGATATTACCGTAAATGTGGGGTTGTGAAAATCATCCTTGTGCACTGTTTCTAATGTCCTAAATAAAGGATGCTGCGGAGTGTCATATCGCCCATCACATAAATCAAGGCCTCCAACAAAGGCTATGATTTTTCTCCTGTTGTTACCAGCATCAGCATCCACAATCACAGTTTTCTGATGATGCGTATAGATTGCACCAACCTCCTAATAGCAAAGAACAGAAATAATGAGTAAACTGAATGCAATGGAATATGTTAAAGAAACAACACCTAGCCATGAAATGTACAGTTACTGAAGAGATCTACAAAATACAATATAAAAGTATATTTGTGAGTTTTTCTGATTGTATTAAATGACTGAATGTTTCAGACTCATTAGAAGAGATAAGTGATAGTTTATTTCCAAATTCTGGGAGCACAGACAAACTGGAAGAGATTTGAAAAGAATCTACTGCTACTTTGTTATTGTGGAGACATCCACATGAATTGTTGTTTGGGAGGTTAGACAAGATTGCAGTAACTTTTAGTGAGTATACATTTGGGAGGTTAGACAAGTTTGTGGTAGCTTATTGTGAGATATTTGTTTAACCTCCCAAATATAGGTATACAAGTTCCTGTATCTAATTTAGCTCCAGAAAAATTTTCAAAATAACATTCACAGGATGAATGAGGAAACATAATGGCCTTCAATCTTAATTTCAACCCTATGCAAGAAATAGATTAAGCATCCAAGAAAAAAACTGAGCAACAGACTACATGTTACAATTTGACCAAAATATGTAATTAAGACCCAGATGTGATACCCCGTAACCCAACTCTCTTATGAGCTGGGCCACAAGGCCCGCTTTGCTTGCCTTCAGTCTGCCCAATGCAGACAAAGAACTCCCGTGATCTGGTTGTAGAAGGGGGGGGGGCACATCCTTGCCCCATGACCTCTACCAACATGTCCTTGGCAAGATGACATTGCCCACGTTCTCTGTCCACGCGGCCTTCGCCAGTTTGTTGATCCTAATGTACACAACAGCTCATTCACACCAACATCCTCTCTTGCCTCCGCATGTGCGGTCATCTCTCATGTCCCTCGACAATGGTACCAATCATGCAGAGATATTTTTCAGAGCCCTTCCAAAAGCTTCGAAGGAAGCCCAACTCCTGAAGTTTATCAGCTACAAAAGGACAGCATTACCCCAGATCCCCAGATATCTCTCTCCAACTCCCGATCTGCTCCCTCTCTTTCTGAGCCCCCCTTTTATGACCTTCTCCTCCAACTGAAGTTCTTATAGAAGGAAAGTTTGAAGAAAAGGAATGTTCACCTTTTATTCAGTCTGCTTATCCCTTGGCTGTCTCAATTGTAAAAGGAGCATCAGCAGTGGATTGGTTGGCAAGGAGGTTGTGCCCACAGTACGCACAAATCGTCTAATAATTAATAGTAATAAAAATATATCAATTTTCCTTCCACTCCTCCTTAAAGATGTGGATGTTTTGCATGGAATGGTTTTCTAGCACACCCACATATCATCACCTTCCCCCATATTATGATCTCTCACTCTTCCTTCCCGGCACTCACAATCTGTGAAGTCCCACACAGGACCCGATTATCCACTGGGTCCTAATAGAGGTTCCATACCAAGATTTCGAGTCTGATCCATCAAGCGACCAAGTAATTGGAGGTCCATTGACATCCCAAAGCCCACTTAACATTCAAAGCAACAATTTATTTTTGCAAATAGAGAAATGAGATCAATAAGTGGCAATTCCCTAAATTCGTGCAAAGTACAAGAGAAGCATAGCTAAAAAAAATAAGTAATTGATATCAAAACCCTATGAATAGGCAAAAGCCACCCCTACTGAGCATGCTTCAACTTCCCCAAGATGGTTATATTGTTTTATTACAACCCACATCCTCAATTAAAGAAAAAAGTATCTAGTGAGGTACTAAACAAGAATCATAAAGAATAAAAAAATAAACATTTATCCAAACAAAACCTGTTGTTTTGCCCAGCTAAGTCGCTTTCCAGCAGAACGGGGACAAAGCAACACTTGCACTGAGGAGTGCTTGAAAAAACGACGAAGCTCCTCATCGTGGGTTTGCATGACTCCGCCCTGAAATGTATAAGCAAACTAGTAAAAACATGTACCATAGCCCATCCGAAAGCTACTTTGTGTAGTAGGTTAACATGTATAAAGACTTACACAAACTTGAAAAAAATTCAAGAGTATAATAACCAAAACGAAACTGAAGCAAGCATGACAATATAAAACAAATTATAACCTAAATATATCATTACTAACTCTTTCACAGATACCAAATTCAAAATAATAAATAACACACACTACTGGAAACATGAAAGAAACACTTACTAGTAACTCACATCATTATGGTACGTGGTTGTTGCTAGTCCCATGCTATCACGTAGCTCTATGCTAAGTTGCTAACATCAATCCAATAATCAAAATTTAGACTGTTTCATTGTGCTTAGGTGTTCCCTCATTTTTAGCTTTTATTCATCAGTGACAATATCCCCTTCAACCAGTCTTTAAACAATTACTGTGTGGCTTCAAACATTTTTTTTAATTTTTTTATAAACATTGGCTAAAAGGTCATCACCCAATGCGGTCCCGCTTAAGTAGGGTCCTAGGAGGGTCCAGACTAGAGACAGACCTAACCTTTGGCAATTTTGCATAAAGTGGCTGCTCGCAGGTCTCGAACCTGCTTTATCACGCATTGCACCTCAGACTTTTACCATTGCACCAAAGCAATGAACCTTTTTATAACCATTGGCTATCAAACATTTCTTAGGAACTTTGAGCAGAATATAAGCTAGAACTTGAGCTGGTGGGAATCTGCATGTAAAATGTAAAAGAATACTTTTTTATTTTTTATTTTTTGGGGATTTAGAAGGACCTGGACCTTTTACTCCCTTACCATAGCATCAAAAGAGCCCTGTCATGAATGAGTGAAATCAAATTGGAAAGAAGATTTCAGCACCAGGACTGCAAAAAATGCAGATATTCTTCAAGAAACCATTATAAGGAATGAAGATAACGTTCATTTTTTTAATGAAATTCTGGAAATAGCTGACCATCCAAATGTCTCATTTTACATGCGGAAGGAAAATGGTGTAGCCAATATTCTAGTAGAGGGTTTGAGACAGACTCCACATCTAAAGAACTCTTTTCCTCTTGTTGGATGCATTTTCAAGTTGTTTAACGTAACATCTTGTTTGCATTTACATCATCCTCAACGAGCCAACATAGCCTTAACCCATTTGTCTAGCATAGGCTTTGTGAGTTCTCTTCCGAAAAACCCTATTTCAACTTATATTCTATGTAACAACACATTCTATAATGTCTTTCCTCACAGCTTCTTTCAAGGTCAGTACAAGTCTCACCGCTCTTGGTTCCTTAAACTTGTAACCTTCAAAACATTGTGCTGGAACTATTTTTCATATTCTATGCAGAAGCACAACCATTTTGAATCATATTCCTTTATTTACTCTTCCATTGGAGCTGCCACGAAGTTTCCTTTTATGTCCTCATTCATAATTTTATCCTTTCTATAATTCCATACAACTTAGTATGCACATCCGAGTCACATGAATTTAGCTGCTTCTTGTTTCTTTGTTGCCAGTGTTCAGATCCCTACAATAAAGCAGGCCTAATTGTTGTCTCTCATTATTTTGTTACATAACACTCTAGTTAGTCTCCACTTTGGCCATGCTATGTTGATCCTATTTGCAATGTCCACTCAAACCCTCTGTTTTGTTCTGTAGTTGTTCCTAGATCATTTGCCATGCGGCAAAATTTTATTTTCAAATTTTACGAGTTGTCTTCTCTATGCTCAAATCCACTCACTCTCTTTTTTATCCGCTAATTTTTTTCACCCATTTGACTCCAAAATTCTAATTTCACTTGCTTGATTTCTTCATCTGACTAATTTACGCCACATCAGCTGTACCTAATTTAAGTGCAGATGATAGCTTCAAGCCTTCAACCTCCTGCACAAAACATTGGAAGTTCAGGCTGCACCTAATTTAGGGCAATCCATATTGCATTACTTAAAACACCATGTCACCAATAATATATTGAATAGGTCTATAATAAGCACAAAATATCCACTGCAACATTACATTTTATACATTTCATTATTTAGAATAGAATATGGAATTATAGGTACCCATTTACAATGCAAGTTCTATCTTCTATTTGTTTAACCAAAATTCATCATTAACACCTATGGTTCTTTTCTCTCTCTTTTTCTCCCATTTTTTTTTTTTTTTACATTAAAATGGCACACTTCTGATTCTAACGTCCCAACTCCAAAAAAACTATTTTGTAAATCACCTTGCCAATGAAAGGACAGATACCATGATACCCAGATAATTCAAAATAGGACTATATCTTATCAATATCTAATCCTTCTATTTTAAAACTAATTATTTTGCACCAATGTAACCTCGATGCCGTGTCTGAGTATTGTAGTTTAGAGATAAATACCAAAATCTTCATAACTCTCAATTACATCCGGTAAAGACCCTGGAAGGGATTGATGCGCTCCGAGAAAACAAACAAACCTAAATTATATAGAGAGCAAAGTTTTATACCATATGGCCATATGCCCAACCTGCAACACTTGGAACCACAGAACTCATGTTTTACAACAACATAGGAAGGCTAATTTAACAAAAAGATGTTATGAGGAGAGAAAAAAAAAATCTCTCTGAACTTCAAAGGTCCATTAATGAGTTGGATAAGATGTAATTTAAACTCAAAAGGAAAAACAATGCACTACCATCACATTCAGACTTGTGAAGAGAAACAATATGGAGCAAATATCCTTTGTCGAAAAAGGGATTGTCACCTTACCGTTTGAAAACGCCAAAAATTTCTTGAAGTGGGATCATCCCAGACAAGAAGCAAAACTCTTACACCTTCTTGGGACTTTTTCCTAAGAAGATCCCCCAAAGTGCAGTTTGAAGTATAGTTTGCATCTCGAACCAACTTAATTTTATGGTACACTGACCACCCAACAATATAAATCAATCGGCGAGCCTGGCAGATACTATCAAAGATGTCCTGCCAACACTTCCCATGCTCAAAACTCATCCCATTATCAAGCTTTATATTGGGAAGGCAACCTTCTGGTACGTGAGCATCCTGATAAAGTGTGACCTTCCCACCTCTCCTTAGTGGGAAATATGTGCCTGGCACCCCAGAGTAATCAGGACCTGCTCCCACTCCCTGGTCATACATGGTCTGTCTCTCAATTGGGACATATTGAATAGAAAGTCCCAAAACAGCTCCCTTATTACACTGTTTTCCATTTGTATTGAGAATTGGGTAAGACCCCTCAACTTTTGCTCCAGAGTAAATCTGCTCAGTTGGAATCGCCACATTCCCAATAAGCTGAGACCCAACAACATCACTGTCCTTAACTGTGAAGCACACTTCTGCCGCATTGTGCGCAACGGGTAAATAAAAATGCTGCATCCAAATAGGGTTTTCGCTATTGCTGATCACATAAGTCCTGCCAATCACAGCTTTGGATACTGAGATCGTAACATAAGGATCGCTGGTCATCGTCGCTTGAGGGAGATGGCCTTCAATCTTACTGGTTAATTTTCCAGAGAAATTCGTCCCAAGCATATCCTTCAATGTCTTAGAGAACATATCCATGTTTGGAAGATTCTCCGCCTTATAAATCCAAATATCCAGACTCCCATGCAATAGAAGCACCTTGAGAGATGCTTTTGAAGGCTGAAATGGCACAAGTTGTAAGTTCTGACCAGTCTGCGGTCCCTCGGGAGAAAATGGTAATGAAGCAGGGCCAGGCAAGGATGGAGAAAAATCACCCGGACCCTGATATCCAGAGGCCCCATTTGGGAATGAATGATTGGGAGAAGCATAAATTGTGGTCGTCTGTTCATACCTCAAGCTCGTGCTTTCAACCCCATGAGCAGAATTCGGAACCGAAGGCGCTTCTGGGGCGGAGGGGGCAGGATCATACAAGCGAACTGCAGCTAAGAGACTGTCCATAGGATAGAGCGAAGACGACGATGTAGAACTAATGGATAGAGAAGAGCTAACCTCATCATTACTAGTAGATGATACAGAGCTTTCCTGACGATGGTAATTGGGCGAAGGGGAAGGCGAGAAGCTATCAACCCGAGAAGGCGCGCCAGGTGGATAATACACTTGTTGTTGTTGCTGTTGCTGCTGTTGTTCATGATAATGATTGGGAAATGAAGAGCTGTGTTGATAGTTGAAACTCCCATGGTACTGTAAGCTTGGAGATGGATAATTAGGGTTTGGATAGGGAGAAGGAGGAGGAGGAGGAGGCTGATTCTGGGTCGGGTATGGGTAAGGTGGTTGGGAATTGGGAGGAAGTTGGGGATAGAGAGGACCTGAATGAGTAGGGGATTGATCCAACGGCCCGGAATGATTCGGGTAAGGATAGGGAGCTGGAGGAGGAGGTGGGTACGGCTGGGATGGAATTGAATGAAAGGAATTGGTGGGATAAAGATGAGGAGGGGGCGGATGAGATCCGAAACCTGGATTTGTTACAGGTGGTGGGGGAGGATGAGGGTAGTGATAGGGATAGGGAACGGAGGAGTTGTAAGGGGCGTAATTATCCATGTAGAGATGGATTTTGCTGCTATTGATGTTGCTGTTGCTGTTGCTATTGCTATTGGGCGTCTCCTTTCTGTAAATCAGAATCAACTGTGGTTTTGTCGGGTCTTTATACGCGTTTGGGAGACAAAGTAGAATTCAAAAGGGATTGAGATGAGGGTTTGGCGTGTGCAGTAGGGAATTTGGGAAGCGGTTTGGACTTTGGAGAAAGGAGTTGAATAAGAGACTTAAGGCGAAAGAAGAAAAGATGGATGAATATGTTGGTTACTGTAACAACGAGAGAGATCACGTGTTAGGAAAGGATTCTTTGAAAACCGGGTGGGTTAAAACTTCGAACAGAAAGGAGGAAGGAGTCGTGGTGATGGGAAGGTCACTGGATGACGACCTTCCCATTTTCCAAATGAATTGGAAGGAAATGAAAATCCCTCCAATTGCCTCTTTCGATTCCTCTTCTTGCTTTCCAACCGGTTTCTCCCACTGTGTAGGCGGCGCGGCGTGAGTCTGCTCCTATTTTTTCACCGCTAGCCTGACCCAACTAAGTTAATTATGTTTGACCCACCAAGCCAAGCCAAGCCCAACCTTTTGATGAAGGGTTTGATTGAGCCGACTTTTTTAACTTTCGGTAGGGCTCAACAAAATCGGATCGGATCGGAACGGATTTTTGGTTTTAGTGGTCCAAATCCGGTCCGGTCTGGAAATGATTTAGAAAACCGATTATATCCGATCCGGTCCGGTCTGGTCCAGGCCTTTTGGGATCCGGACCGGACCAGATTAATAAAGTATTTTTTTTATTTTTTTAATATAAGATGATGATGATTGACCATCTAATAATGGTCAGAGTCAGGATTATTTGGTTATCCATGGCCCACCAAAGATATAGAAAAGCCTATAAATTAACTACATGACCAAAATGCCCTCTTAAAAAAAACTTAGGAAAAAAAAAATGAAACCGGTCTGAACCAATGATAAGTAGTCCAACCGGGCCATTTTGGACCGGTCCGATCCTTCATTTTAGGACGGACCGGAAATCCGATTGTGCAACTCTAACTTTTGGTATGGTTTTGGGCTGATTACAGTTTCAATTTAGAGCCGACCCAACCCACCGGCATCCGTTTATGCAATGCAAGCGATGGATGGGTCAGGATTGTTCTGCAGTTAGGAAACATTAATAAAAGTTTGAATGCAAGGCTCCATGTCCAAAATTTCGGCGCTACTTCAAAGATCTGAACCCAACTAATGAAATTCAATTTGGGTTCAGATCAACACTAGTACAATAACTCATGCTAAACAAAGGAATGGCTCACAAGGCTAGTTCCTTGCTCCAATTAATTACTTTTCTATTTTCTACTCCTTTTTTTGACAAATAATTAGATATAAGTATTGTGTAGTATAGTGGTTAGATTAGGGCGTGGTTGGCATCGTGCCAAGGATGTTCCATGGGATGGGACCACATAAAACTTGTTTCGCAAGCATAATTACCGTTTCAAATATTAATTTTCCTGGAACAATCTCTAAAAAAGTTATCCCACTGGAATAAGAAATGAAAAACAATAAAACTTCGTTTTTATTTTGGAACAACCAACCGGTAAGATCACCCCCATGTTCGGGGCTGGGTAATGGCGTCCGCTTCAGATTCTCGAGTCTCTATCCAAGAGCTTTTCTGATATGCTCCATCGCTCTCCTTGCCTTTCTCTAACAAAATCTCCCAACCTATATACAATTTCATTTTTTTTTTACCACCATAGCTCAACAAAAGAAAGCCAAAATTGAAAGTAGTAGGGGTGTACACGGATCGGATTGGTGCGGATTGGGCCAAATCCGTCACAAATCCATTACCTATGGATTGACGGATTTGGAATCTGTCACCAATCCGTAGCTGTTAAAATCCGATTCGATCCGTGGAGGACCGGATCGGATCAGATAAGATTAATCCGTTCAATCTAATTTTAAAAGAAAAATATCAAATATGTTGTAAAAGAATTACATTTTGATCCTTTATTTTTTTTTCTTATTTTAAATTTAGACATCTTAATTTATATTTTAGAAACCTTATATATATTTTTTATATTTAATGTCAACGGATCGAATCTATTGAATCCGCGGATTGAGGGTGAAATCCGCCATCGATCCGTTGCTAACGGATTACAAAATTTTCAATCCGTCATCAATCCGCTTACTTTCGGATCGGATCAGATCGGATTTCCGAATCAACGGATTTTTTGTGCACCCCAAGAAAGTAAGTTGATTAAAATAGAATTTAAAATCTTTGGCTTTAATATGGAGGCGAGCCATCTAGAAACCAAGACCCTCCACTAATTTTCACAGCAACCGGCCGTCTGATAGGAACGTGGAATGCGGCCGGAGAATATTTTCCAAATTTGGTAAACACCTACAATTTTAGCATATTAGCATATTTATGAGTAAAAAGGAGCACTAATGCATGTCCCATGTTGGTGCTTTTGGGATAGGGGCGCCCCACACCTTTCACAAAAGGTGTCAAGGCTAAACTTTACATAAAAAAAGTAGGGTTACCTTCGCAGTATGGGGCAGGGCGGGGCGGGGTGGGGCAAGGGTGGGGGTGGGGACTCAATAATTGATATGAAGACTGGCTCAATAGGTTGGACTAGGGGTGTACATGGATTGGATTGGTGCGGATTAGGTCAGATCCGTTACCAATCCGTGATTGTTAAAAACCGATCCTTGGAGGACCGAATCGGATCGGTTTAATTCATTCAATCCGTTGAATCCAATGTTGAAGAACATGCTCTCAAGGCTAGGGTAAAATTTGGTTTGAGGTTTCATTTATTATACTTATATATAAAAGTGAATTACATTTTGACCCCTGAAGTTTTTTCTTCTTTTATATTTAGACCTCTTAACTTGTATTATGACCCCTTAAGCCTTTTTTATTTATATTTAAGGTCAACAGATCAGATCAGATTGAATCTGCAGATTGAGGGTGAAATCCGTCACTGATCCGTTGATAATGGATTATAAGATTTTCAATCCGTCACCAATCTGTTTATATCCGGTTCGGTTAAAAAATTACTGATGGGATCGGATCGATTTTACGGATCAATAGATTTTTTGTGCACCCCTAAGTTGGACTAGACCCAAATGGGCCTGAAAATCTGCAGCAAGTGACTATGACTCATACTCTCTTTTATTTTATTTTTTTGTGTTTTTTTAAAACGTCCACACAATCCAAGGTAATAGAGACACATAATCTCCATCGCGTGTGGGTCAAGGGGGCGGCCACATTCAAAAGCTATGTGAGATCATTTTTGTTGCTTCGCTTCCATTATCTTTTGATGAATATATGATTCATTGGCGTCATAATGTTTGAGAATGCCGGGTGTTTTAAGCCTAATTTATTTGAATTAAAATATATTAAATTGAATGCAGTGACTAGTTAAAAATGAAAATCAAAAGTGAGTTTCTAAAAATAAACATCAAATAAAATCATCTTTTAATTCTGTTTCCTTAGGGCCTGTTTGGATAAAATGGGGAGTTGAGTGAAATGAAGTGGATTTCACATGTGAAGTGGAGTGAAGAGGAGTAGGTTGAAATTAAAGTAGAGTACTTCACTTCACTCCATTTGGATGTTTATTTTGAAGTTAAGGTTTGGAGTAGAATTCACTTTTACTCAATGAAATAGAAGTATTTAGAGTTAAAGTGAAATGTAGTATATGTGGCTCACAACATTACTTCATCTATTGGGCCAAACTCATCCAAACGGGGTAAAGTTGAAATTTTAGACTGTTAGGGCCCATTTAACTTCACTCTACTCTATTTCTTGCCTATCCAAACAGGCCCTTAAGAACATGTTACGTGATGTTCCGTTTTTTTTAAATTTCATCTTTAACTTCATTTTTAAATGTAGTCTAATACAAATAAACAGACCATGTGTTTCCAAATGTAAGAAAGTGAGAGGTGGGGAAGCGTTAGTGCAAATGCGCCCAAAAAGCTACACACATGCAATTCACGAGGTATATATATAAGTGTTAAGCATGGTCCGGGTCAAAGTAGTTAAGCTCTACTATTTCCTGTTGACCGTGGATCATTATTTATATTTTATCTAATTTAATTTAACTTGATAGCTACTAATTAGGCAAATAAGTTTGATTATAAATTGAAGAGAATTCTGACTTGTGATATATATATATATAAATAAACTGATTAATTATAAGATAAAGTAAAGATGATTTACTATACAAACTAACAACAGGTAATTCTCATATGTCCCTTTTATAATTATATATCATTATCACCCAAGGGTTAGTTGACCGAAATCGCCAATTCATAGCTGAGTGGGTACATAACTTTCACTCCCCATAAACGACATCCCCAGTTGTATATATTCATAATCGACTCCCCAGAAAGGTCATACGTACGTGTGTGGGTTCTTCCGAGAGAGCCAAGAGGGTATTAAAAAACAAAAAGTTGGTCGTGGCTGTCCAGGGCGGGTTACATTACAAGCTTCTAAATGGAATTACAGCTCGTAAAATGACGCCATCATAGTCACGTAAGGAGAGTAAGAATAGCCAGTTTTTTTTTTTTTGTTTATTATTATTATTATTATTATTTTTTGCAAGTTAAAGATTTGTATATATTAGGGAGAAGATAAAAATACACAACACTGAAACAGATTTTAGGTGCCGTGAGTAAAACCACCTACAACACCAAAAAACAAAACAAAGATAATTGGAAGCCTACAATTGGTAAAAACAACAAACCAACATGGCCAGAGCCAACAAACCCACAAAGCATTAAGTGGGGCCATTAATGATACAGTTGTGGTTTCTAAGATGAGCTGCATGCAGACCGGGGGACCAAGCAGAAGTTTCTTCGTCAAAATGAGAGCAGATGGATGAGTTAAGACTAGTGAAAAGGAGAGTCGTCATGCGAGCTTGGAACCTATGTTTCCAAAGAGAAAGATTTGAGTTAGTAAGAGCAGAGTTGATTAATTTCATATCTGCCAGCACCGCTAGAGAGTTGGAATACTTGAAAGCTTCTTTAATAAGAGTCATGTTTAATCCCTCTTTAACATGGAGAGTGGCTCCTTATCAGAAATAGGTTAGAAAGTATATTTCTTGGAAGTAAAGAATGTCAAAAAAATTGTGTGGCTTGACTGTGACATACGCCAGATTAAGCTTGGGGTGTGCTACGGATGAACTCTCAATAAATCTTGATCTCGAAGAGTAGATGAGGATCAAACTCTTAATAATAGATTTTGGATTAGAATCGAACTTCCGATTTGGTAGAATTTCTAAGTCATTCATAAGGAGATGTGAGATTTCATAAGGATAAGGATAAGAGTTTGTTGTAGCGGTGACTAAATTGTTTATCTAGGTATCCTTGGTTGATTATCTAGAAGCTATCTCACACTAAAACGCACATGTTCTTGGTGAGTTCGGTTCCAACAGCTATTGGGAACCACAGTTTCTTAAAAGAAAAACTCTTTTAGTTCCTGTCCATGACCGACCCATATGCACACGCCCAACAGGCTGTGCGTCTACATTATCGAAACAGATGACTTCATCTAGTAGCTAAGTAGTGGCCCGTCCAATAAAACCGGGTATGGCCTTTGTAAGGCTTCAGGAATATGAACTCCAGGAATCTGACCCTTTGAGGCCATCCCTATGAACCAATCAGGATGTTTTTCCTTAACAATCTGATGGTGAGCCCCTCGGGTTGAAGTTGAGCCGGCCCGACGCCAATACAAGCACAGTGACTATGATCAGTGAAAAAGTCTATTCCCAGCTGGGATCCCGTGCCACAGCCCGGGGTGTGTAGAAAGGTTGGAGAGGAATTACATTGGAATAGTCTAATCTAACTCCTATGTGTAATGATTTTTATATTACTCCAAGTTGGAGTTTGAGGACCAAACTCTAAATTTTGAATTGAGCGTTTTATATTATGAGTAAGTATTGTTTTACCCATTCATTTTTAGAAAAAAAATTCAAATAAAATCTTAAATTTTTACCTTAGTTAAAAAAAATTATATAAGTTTCAAAGCTTTTCAAGCTGGAGCTTAAGTTTGTTAGTAAGTCTTCAATCAAGGACAACTAGCCATTTAAAGATATTTTTCATGTGACTTCTTTCCTTAATAAGTCTTCAATCAAGGACAACTAGTCATTTAAAGGCATTTTTCCAGACTTCTTTCCTTAGTTTTTTAAATATCCAAATTATCCTCAAATAAAATAAATATTCATTCACTTTCTTCATCTTCTCCTCCTTTCCGGATATTTAAAGAGATTAAGGAAAAAGCCGTCAAATGGCGGGATGTAAAACTACTTGAAAACATAGGCACCAATTTGAAAAGTTTTGAAAATTTTATCTTTTTTATTTATTTTTTAAACAAGGAAAAAAATTATGTTTTTATTTGACAACTTCCCTCATTTTAAGCACATGCTTGTTGGCTAAGTTATTATTATTATTATTCATTATTAATTTTTTTGATGGGCTACGGTTCTTTGATAAGCATTCTTCCGAGCCTGAAAATAAAAGGGTAGTAGATTCCTCACAATTAGGGGTGTTCATCGGGTCAAACCCGACCCGACCCATCCCGACCACATTTTATGTGGGTGAAAACCAACCCGAACCCGAGCCGTTTGGGTCACGGGTCAGCAGGTCATAGGTCTGCTTCGGGTAAAAAAGAAATAGTAAAAAAATCGGGTTGTAAATGGATTGTGTCGGACATGTCCAGCAAAGAGGCCCTAAAAAAATTGGAGGAAAAGTAATAAAGGTTAATAAGATCCAAGTTTAAGCCCAATCACATACAAGTTCATAGCCCAAGATTTATCAGATCCAAATACCATGATTATGTATCTAACTCACTCAAATAACAACAATAATGCAGGAACAACAGCAGCAATGATGATAATAGTCTCTCTTTTTGAAAAAAATAATTAATTTTTTTTAGCGTTTAAGCTATAAATAAATCTGACTTGGACCCAAATAACTAAGCTTAGTCCCAAATCCAACCCAAATAGAATATGAGGACACTTTATTGCCCAAAGCCAGTGCTCCGCTTGATGGGCTGGGTTCTTCCTCGCTAATTACTAAAACCTGCCTGGATCTTAGTATCAATGATCATGTGGGGCCCACGATAGGGTGCCCTTGGTCGTGATCATGCAGGGCCCACGAAAGGTCCTGTGTGAGACATACGCATTAGTGTAGACACTGGCATTCTGTGATGACTGATGATATATGGAGTTTGAATTTGCTCAACGCCAGACGTAGTGAGGCCCACCTAGCCCATCTAGGGGCTGAGATGAGACCCAACGGATCTGATCAACAGATTCAAATGGGTGGAGGTTGTGTGATTTTCAATCAATTAATCTATAATGATAATTGGTTGGATTCAATTTAATTATTTTATTATTTTATTATCGGGTTCACGGGTCACTCGGTAATCCGACCTGTGTGAGATCCATTAACCGTTAAAGACGACCACAGGTTGGATTCAGCACCAAAAATCTACAACTATGATCCACTTATTAACCAACGGGTCAGATCGGATAATCGGGTCGAATCCGATCTAGGTTAATTTTATACAGCACGAATCCTTGTTCTAGACTCTAGACCCCACGCGCTTTTATATTAGAATTCATTTTGAGGGGTCGTCTGTTTGTACTTGCAGACCCCAGTAATTGAAATTATTGTCCTTGTCCCATCCACTTGTAAGTTGTAACCTGGTCACTGGGGAAAAAGGACTGAGTAAAGTCCCCGTAATAAAAGCAAATAATTGACATGGACAAGAGAATCACAGAAAATTCAAACAAACATCAAGTGGGTGGACCCAAAATCAAGTGGGCACTATGGTAGTGGGACAGTCCCGACTCCTGTAAATAGTGATTGACAGGGTTCACATCAACTACTTCGTCAAAGGCCACGATCGATTGGTAGATGAGGAATAATTGTCCTATAATGGATGGAAGTGCATAGCTGGTTCTAAGTTTAAAAACGCGCGGGTCCCTTGCCATACCTTGCATAGCTAGCTGTTCTCACTATATTTTATGAAAAGAACTAAATTTAAACTCTTGATTTATGGCACAAAAAAGATGTTTTAAAATTATGAGCAAAAATTAAGTACTTCATACTGTATGTTAGTTTATTTTTTTGAAAAAAAATGCACTTAATAGCAATATCGCTTAGCTGTACTCATTTTTGTGAAAACCATCAACTCCAATCAACCTCTGTTGCTGTCCTAAATATAACCTATTATGCCTTTTGGGCTGTTTGGGATGGAGGGCTGCTTTGGCTTCTTGAGAACGCATATCATTGATTAGAATTGCACAAAAAATTCGGTATCACCATAAAATCGGACCAAATTGATCAAACCGGACGGTTCGAATCGATTTATAGTAGATCGGTTCGGTTAACGGTTTGAAAATCATAAAAATCGCTCGGTTATTGGATTGAGCCCACGGTTAACCGCTTAAACCGAACCGACCGTATACAGTAACTTAAATATTATTTTTTTACTATTTCAGTCTTAGGTATTTATTTTTGTGCGCTTGCATTTAGTTCAAACTCTTTTTTTTAGTGGAATTATTTTTTATATGGATCAATGGAATATTAGATTTTTATGTTTGCACTAAACATTGGAATAAATGCAAAGGACGGGATATCATCATTTTAAAATTTTCAATGTCTGATTTTAAGAAAAATAAAATAAAAAACAACGGTTTAACCGACCGAACCGAACCAAACCGAACCGTTCGGTTGGATTAGATTCGATTTAAACCCTCTCTATCGGTTGGATTGGATCGGTTAATTAAAAAATCGAAAGGTTCGGTTTTGTTGTTGGTTTTGGTGTTAAACCGATCCAAACCGCCCATGTGCAGCCATACCATTGATAATGCTCTCTTTGTCCCAACATAAGGATGAGGGGGTTCGCTTTGACACCCTAAAAAAAAAAAAAAAATTAGGTGCTTTTATTTGAAACTCTATCTACTTTTTTTTTTCTCGATTTGATATTTTATTTTATTTTACCTAAGCCTACCCTACAAATAGAAAGTTGTTAAACCAACTCAATGAGTTAGTCTATGTAGACATTTTGTAAGAAATTTCCAACTGTAAGTGTTTCCAATCAAATAGGCCCTAGTTCTAAAATCAATGAACCAATTTTGTTAAAATAGCTCTGCATTGAGAAGCACGAGACAGAGGATTAATGATGAGGGTGTCTCCTCTCATGCAGCTGCCAATGGTTTGATCCATGTGATCAGGGTAGGTTGTCCCACAAGTTCTGCATCACTAACCCTATTTAAAAAAGGAAAAAGAAAAAGAGACAGACGCTACTCATTAAGCTGAGTGGGCTAATCTTAATTCTTAACTAAAGTTGGGCACAAGTTGACCGTGACTAGAATTTAGGAAGCAGTCCTCACAATGCTGATCGAATGTAATATAATATCTAATATTCCTTCGTCAAACCGCGTGATGGCCGGAATGTACTATCGCTCAACTCGATCTATTTAATGTCAGTGCCTCATCCTCCTCTCCATGGAGAAGCTAAAAGCTAAAGCCCATCTCAATCCAATAATGGGTATCTTGTTTCTTTTTACTATCTTATGGTTTTTAAATTTTTCTACTGCTGTTTCCAACCAAGATACAAAGAGCAATGGCCTTCAAACCTATATAGTTCAGGTACGTGAGCCCCGCACCACAGTTTCCACCAACTCTTTAGATCGGGAGAGTTGGTACAGATCCTTCTTACCCACCAGCAACAGTATCACAGGCTCCAAAGATGGCCACGATAGGATGGTTTATTCGTATCAACATGTAATGAACGGATTTGCCGCAACGTTGAGCGAAGATGAAGTAAAGGCCATGGAAAAGAAGGATGGCTTTATATCCGCATCTCCTGACCATCTGGTGCCTCTTCACACAACCCACACGCCCGATTTCCTGGGGTTGAAACAGGACATGGGCGTTTGGAAGAACTCCAACTTTGGAAAAGGTGTGATCATTGGTGTATTGGACACTGGCGCAATGCCCAGCCATCCGTCATTTAGCGACGAGGGAATGCCTTCGCCTCCAACAAAGTGGAAGGGGGAATGCGAATTCAGCACGGGCTGTAATAAAAAGATCATCGGCGCGAGATCTTTCGTTGAGGGTGCCAAGGCTATGTTTGGAGGAACCGTGATAGCCTCTCCATCTGATGAGGCCGGACACGGGACGCACACTGCCAGTACATGAGCTGCTGGAACGTTCGTCAAAGGTGCCAATGTGCTCGGAAACGCCTATGGCACAGCAGTTGGGATGGCCCCCTTAGCCCACCTGGCCATTTACAAGGTATGCACTGCAGTGGCTTGTGCAGATAGTGATTTGCTACGAGGTCTAGATAGCGCGGTCCAAGATGGAGTAGATGTGATGTCAATCTCCATAGGCGGAGCCCCCCTTTCTCACTTGTACACAAACATCATCGACATAGGCACATTTAGTGCGATGCAGAAGGGGATTTTTATCAGTTGCAGCGCAGGAAATGAAGGCCCGTACCCCTCCACTGTATCGAATGGGGCCCCATGGTATCTGACAGTGGGTGCAAGCACCATGGACAGAAGCATTAGGGCGACTGTGATGCTTGGGAATGGAGAGGTCTTCAATGGAGAATCTGTTAGGATTTTGAGTGTTGGCTAAATTCATGGGTTGGACAAAACTCTGGGTCTTTGAGTTGTATGTCTTATTTAGAAAAGGACTCAAAAGATGGGAAGGACTCTAAGAAGATGGTCTGAAAGAATTAGAAGAAAAAGGCTGGAAGAAGACTTTGCCATGAAGTTTCATGAACTCATGAGGACTACCATACACAAGAATCAATTTCCATTTCATAAGCACATGAGGACTACCAGAGCATGATGACATCACATGAGTAGTCATCACATGAGTTGTCATCACATGAGTACTTTTCCATTCTACATACGTGGTGCTCCATACCTTCTTTTATGGTGGTGACATCACCAAGGCCATTATATTAGTAAACAATAGGAGAGCCTTAGAGTATTTTTCCAAAGCCAACATAATAGAGAAAGTATACAAACTTTGGCAGCCTGACAAACTTGATAAATGTGCGAAGACAGGAGACAGTACCTCATCCGCTCGAGCGGATGAAGGGTCCGCTCGAGCGGACATGGCGTAGAGAGTCCGGGAAATTAAGATTATATTATTCTAATAGTGCTCAAACTGATGGTTTTAATCCTAATCAAATTAGGGAATATTAAGCACGTCCCAAGGGCTATTTAAAGGACTCAAGGGCTATTCCAAATACACACCTCACCTCTCAAAGTGCTGAGTTAGAGATTTGATTGAGAGAATTCTTTTCTAGAGATTTATTAAGAAGTTGTGCTGACAAGTTCTCTAGAGCCTGTTCTTCTGCATCCTTTGTAGAAGATTGTCTTCTTGCATAGAAGATTTGAGGAGTCAAGTGCTGGATTGAGTCTGTTGCAATCAGCGGTGTGAAGTCGTTGAAGCGTGAAGCGACACAAGGTAACTTCAGTCCTTAGGTAGGGGATATCTGGGGAGGAAATCTGAGTTTCTTGTAATTGCGAGATTCATAGTGCTTGATTATTGATCCAGGTTGGATCGGTGGTTTTTTACCCGGTTAGGGTTTTCCACCTAAAATTTGGTGTCCTTGTGGTGTGTGCTTGAGTTTTATTTCCGCTGCATAGTTTTTATTATTTGCACACTTTTGTCTGATTATTTGAGTAGACCAATCTAGAAATCAGGAACCCCTAAATAATTTCTTTCAATTGGTATCAGAGCAAGTTGCACTAAGTTATTGTGTTTGATCTATAAAGATTTCTAGAATGGTGCTCAATAGAGAAGGGACATCAACTACCAAGCCTCCTTTGTTTGATGGTTCTAATTATGCATATTGGAAGCAAAGGATGATTGGATTTCTTAAGTCCATTGATGATGACGTGTGGGATATTGTTGAGGAGGGCTACTCCATACCAACGATAGTGGTTAGTGGACAAACTGTTCCTAAACCTAAAGCTGAATGGACTAAGGATGAGAAGCGTGCCTCAAATTGTAATAACAAGGCAATGAATAGTATATACAATGGAGTGTCTGCTGAAGAGTTCCGTAGGATTTCCACTTGCAAAACCGCAAAAGAAGCATGGGAAGTCTTACAGACGGTATATGAGGGTACAGACACGGTGAAGCAAGCAAAATTGCAAAGGCTAACTAAAGAATTTGAAACCATCGTGATGGAAGAAGATGAGACCTTTGATCAATTTTATGCAAAACTGAATGATATTGTCAATTCTGTTTTCAATCTGGGTGAGGAAATTCAAGAAAACAAGATTGTCAAGAAAATTCTGAGGTCTCTACCTTCGAGGTTCGATTCTAAAGTTGACGCTATTGAAGAAAACAAGAATCTTGATACCCTCAAGATCAACCAGCTAGTTGGAAATCTTCAAACCTTTGAAGCAAACCGGTTGAATAAAGGAAAATTAAAAGAGAAGGGTATTGCTTTGAAAGCCATCTCAGAATCAAGAAAGAAGCCTGAAAAGAAAATTGAATCTGATTCTGAATCTGATGATGAAGATAATATGGCTGAGTTTATGAAGTATTTCAAAAAATACATGATATCTAAAAAGGCGAATTGGAAGCATTTAAAATCTGGGAAGAAAGACACTGCCAAAGGAACAAAGTGTTTCGAGTGCCAAGGCTATGGTCATTATGCTAATGAATGTGCTAACAAGAAAAAGAGTACAAAGCAAAAGGTTCTCAACACAATTTGGGATGAAGAATCTTCTGAAGAAGAAAAGGAAGAAGAAAGCAATTTTGAAAACGATCCTTCAGATAAAGGGAAGGAAAAGTTTATGGCGTTCCTGGCTGCATCTGTGTCTGACAATGATACTGATAGTGAAGATGAGATGTCAGATCAAGAGAAAGATTTTGAAGAATTGTACCATGCTACATATGATGATTGCGTCAAGATGACTAAATTTGCTAACAAGGTCACTATCAGGTTGAAGGCTGCTCAAGAAGAAAATTCTGCATTGAAAATTGAATTAGAGCAAGCGCTTAAACAGGTTCATCTCTTGAAAAGTCAGAAAATCTGTTTGACTGAAAATTTGACTACTGATGGTCAAAAACTGCAGAAAGCTGAAAAAGAAGTAGCAGATCTGAAGAATGAGACAGTGACTCTGAAAGCTGAAAATCAAGATCTGCAAGGAAAACTGAAGATCACTTTGTCCGAGCTAGAAGTAACAAAAGCTTCTCTTCACAAGATGAACACTGGTTCGAAAACTCTTACAAATATCTTGTGCAGTCAGAAGTCTCAGTTTGACAAAAGCGGTCTCGGTTATGATCATGGTGCATCCACTTCAAAAGCTAAAGGTAAAACAATTTTTGTTTCAAGTGTTGCACATACTACTCCACATACTACACATGTCAATAATGTGGCGAGTAGTTTCAAGAAAAAGAATGTGTCACGCGCTGCACACACATCCACTTGTCACCATTGTGGAAAGACAGGACACATTCGTCCCCATTGCAAGAAGCTGCAAAGTCTACCTAAGACCAAGCAATGGCGGAAGAATTTTTCTCCACCCAAGACGACTCCAATTTGGGTTAGAAAATCTGATTTACCTAAGGAGTTTGCTCACACTCTGCTGAAAGTTCAAACTACAAAAGTGTGGGTGGCTAATCATAAAAAGCCCTGATCAAGGAGGTCAAGCTCCCACCCCCAGTGCTACTATGAAGATATATACATTCAGGGGGAGTTGCAATTGAGGGGGAGCTATTAATCCTAATTGACAAGAAAGCTGCTATTCTTATCTTTAGCTTTGTCAATTATGGACAAAAAGGGGGAGAAACGGTGACAGATCAAGGGGAAGAACAAGAAGTTCAAAAGAGTCAGAGACATTGAAGATCCACAGATCCACATACGCTGATTGCAGATCCACATGCGCTGATTGCCATTTTTTAATTCAATGTATTTTGGGTTTCTTTTTGGTAGATCTTTCTGTATTAGGGAGTTTTGTCCATGAATTGCCAAAGGGGGAGATTGTTAGGATTTTGAGTGTTGGCTAAATTCATGGGTTGGACAAAACTCTGGGTCTTTGAGTTGTATGTCTTATTTAGAAAAGGACTCAAAAGATGGGAAGGACTCTAAGAAGATGGTCTGAAAGAATTAGAAGAAAAAGGCTGGAAGAAGACTTTGCCATGAAGTTTCATGAACTCATGAGGACTACCATACACAAGAATCAATTTCCATTTCATAAGCACATGAGGACTACCAGAGCATGATGACATCACATGAGTAGTCATCACATGAGTTGTCATCACATGAGTACTTTTCCATTCTACATACGTGGTGCTCCATACCTTCTTTTATGGTGGTGACATCACCAAGGCCATTATATTAGTAAACAATAGGAGAGCCTTAGAGTATTTTTCCAAAGCCAACATAATAGAGAAAGTATACAAACTTTGGCAGCCTGACAAACTTGATAAATGTGCGAAGACAGGCACTACAAGAAACTGCACTTTTGGTGACGAGAATTTTCGTCGCCAAAAGTTACGTTTTCGTCGGTAAAAGTATTTACCGACGAAAAAATTTTCGTCGCCAAGAGGTCGGTAAAACACCGTCAGCAAAACCTTTTCTCGACGAAATTATTTTTCGTCGGCAAAAATTATAGTTTTACCGACGATAATTTGACTTTTACCGACGTTTTTTTCCGTTGGCAAAAGAATTAAATTTTTTTTTTATTTTTATTTTTACTTTTGCCGACGTTTTGTTTTCGTCGGCGAAAATAATTTCAATTTTTTTATTTTTTATTTTTTATTTTGCCGACGTTTTTATTTCGTTGCCAAAAGTATTTTAATTTTTTTTATTTTTATTTTTAATTTTTGCCGACGTTTCTATTTCGTCGCAAAAAGTATTTTAATTTTTTTAATTTTTCTTTTTAACTTTTGCCCACGTTTTTATTTCGTCGCCAAAAGTATTTTAATTTTTTTAATTTTTCTTTTTAACTTTTGCCCACGTTTTTATTTCGTCGCCAAAAGTATTTTAATTTTTTTATTTTTATTTTTAATTTTTGCCGACGTTTCTATTTCGTCGCCAAAAGTATATTAATTTTTTTTATTTTTCTTTTTAACTTTTGCCCACGTTTTTATTTCGTCGCCAAAAGTATTTTATTTTTTTTAATTTTTCTTTTTAACTTTTGCCCACGTTTTTATTTCGTCGCCAAAAGTATTTTAATTTTTTTTATTTTTATTTTTAATTTTTGCCGACGTTTCTATTTCGTCGCCAAAAGTATTTTAATTTTTTTTATTTTTCCTTTTAACTTTTGCCCACGTTTTTATTTCGTCGCCAAAAGTATTTTAATTTTTTTAATTTTTCTTTTTAACTTTTGCCCACGTTTTTATTTCGTCGCCAAAAGTATTTTAATTATTTTTATTTTTATTTTTAATTTTTGCCGACGTTTCTATTTCGTCGCCAAAAGTATTTTAATTTTTTAATTTTCTTTTTAATTTTTGCCCACGTTTTTATTTCGTCGCAAAAAGTATTTTAATTTTTTTTAATTTCCTTTTTAATTTTTGCCGACGTTTTATTTTCGTCGCCAAAAATATTTTAATTTTTATAAACTTTTGTTTTTTCTTTTTCCGACGTTTTTATTTAAATAAAACGTCGGTAAAGGACCTTTTTTTATTATTTTAAATTTATATTTTCAATATTATTTTCCTGTAAACCTATTAAACACCTGTATCAAAAATAAACATATTCATCTACCAATATTCAACATAAAATATGCAATGAAACAAAAGTTACTAAATGAACAGACAACCATCTCCATTTTTCATTAAATCATTCATCTCATTAAACAAATATAACAATCAATAATGATACAGTCTCATATCAATGTCCAATATACATATATATATACAAATAAACCAAAAAGAAGTCTAACATCCCAACAATTCTGCAATCGACCCCAATGCGTTCATCAATCTGCAATGAGAAAAACAACATTAAAATCTTTATAATGAATTAAATTATAAATTAAAAATAAACATGTATATATATAACTTTTCCTAAGTTATTCTGCAAACTTTTTTCCAGCCAAAATGTTGACAATCAGACGGCTTTTGCGTCTCACTTGTTTACCAGAAGTCCGATTCACTAACCGACAATTCCAACAAGTTACTTAGGCATTGAACAAGGTACATGGGCTTTCCCGCGGCCGTTTCCCGTTCCGGACCCCCGGCGGGCCGTTTTCGAGCGTAAGTGTTGGAAAATCGTGTGTTTCGGTCGTAATTCTCTAACCGGGAGCCCTATTTGCGAACCGTTAGTTCCTACAAGTCACTCTACCCTCGAGCGAAGTGCTCGTGCCGGTTTCGGAATTTTTCCGCAGCCGTTTCCCGTTCCAGACCCCCGGCGGGCCGTTTTCGAGCCTAAGTGTTGGAAAATCGTGTGTTTCGGTCGTAATTCTCTAACCGTGAGCCCTATTTGCGAACCGTCAGTTCATACAAGTCACTCTACCCTCGAGCGAGATTTCGGACGTAAAAGATTTGTCAAAATTTCGGCATAGTCTCCCCTGTACGTGTGACATTTAATTTTTTTTTACAACCTGCTAAGTACCTGTACATGACAAAAAAACACTTCATATAAACAACCCAATGCCCAACACACTACAAAGTCATTCACCACTACGTCATGAGTCATACACCATTCAACCATAGCACTTCAATACCACAACCCAATGCCCCAACACACTACATCTCGTTATTTTTACCTGTGGGACCCCTACCACCATGATGTATAAGCTCTTGACAGGATGATCTGCTGTATATGGACATTGCTCAATGAGCCCGATCAGATTAGAAATTGTCATGCTTGTGCTCTTCAGTTTTACAATATTGGAAAACTTATTAAGATAAGTTGAAAACATAAAACCTTATTCGAATAGGGAATGAGATTCTTCAAGGCTTTCATTTTCTCATTGATCCAGCTCCTCCTCCTCTGTCCACATCAAAAACTCAATCACTTAACTAACAACTACAACAAAAAGAATACAAGAGGCAGATATATATATGTAAATAATAAAAAAGGAAAGACAACATTTGTATGTCACGTTTAATACATTGTTTAATATACTTAAATAATCATATGTTTCGCACGTAATTCTCTAACCGGGAGCCCTAACCGTCAGTTCCTACAAGTCACTCTACCCTCAAGCAAAGTATTCGTGCTGATTTTGGAATTTTCCCGCGGCCGTTTCCCGTTCCGGACCCCCGGCGGGCCGTTTTCGAGCCTAAGTGTTGGAAAATCGTGTGTTTCGGTCGTAATTCTCTAACCGGGAGCCCTATTTGCGAACCGTCAGTTCCTACAAGTCACTCTACCCTCGAGCGAAGTATTCGTGCCGGTTTCGGAATTTTCCCGCCGCCGTTTCCCGTTCCGGACCCCCGGCGGGCCGTTTTCGAGCCTAAGTGTTGGAAAATCGTGTGTTTCGTTCGTAATTGTCTAACCGTGAGCCCTATTTGCGAACCGTCAGTTCCTACAAGTCACTCTACCCTCGAACGAAGTGCTCGTGATGGTTTTGGAATTTTCCCGCGCCCGTTTCCCGTTCCGGACCCCCGGCGGGCCGTTTTCGAGCCTAAGTGTTGGAAAATCGTGTGTTTCGGTCGTAATTCTATAACCGTGAGCCCTATTTGCGAACCGTCAGTTCCTACAAGTCACTCTACCCTCATGCAAAGTGCTCGTGCCGGTTTCGGAATTTTTCCGCCGCCGTTTCCCGTTCCGAACCCCCGGCGGGCCGTTTTCGAGCCTAAGTGTTGGAAAATTGTGTGTTTCGTTCGTAATTCTCTAACCGGGAGCCCTATTTGCGAACCGTTAGTTCCTACAAGTCACTCTACCCTCAAGCGAAGTGTTCGTGCCGGTTTCGGAATTTTCCCGCGGCCGTTTCCCGTTCCGGACCCCGGGCGGGCCGTTTTCGAGCCTAAGTGTTGGAAAATCATGTGTTTCGTTCGTAATTGTCTAACCGGGAGCCCTATTTGCGAACCGTCAGTTCCTACAAGTCACTCTACCCTCGAGCGAAGTGCTCGTGCCAGTTTCGGAATTTTCCCGCGGCCGTTTCCCATTCCGGACCCCCGGCGGGCCGTTTTCGAGCCTAAGTGTTGGAAAATCATGTGTTTCGGTCGTAATTCTCTAACCGGGAGCCCTATTTGCGTACCGTCAGTTCCTACAAGTCACTCTACCCTCGAGCGAAGTGCTCGTGCCGGTTTCGTTATTTTCCCGCCGCCGTTTCCCGTTCCGGAGCCCCGGCGGGCCGTTTTCGAGCCTAAGTGTTGGAAAATCGTGTGTTTCGTTCGTAATTGTCTAACCGTGAGCCCTATTTGCGAACCGTCAGTTCATACAAGTCACTCTACCCTCGAGCGAAGTGCTCGTGCCGGTTTTGGGATTTTCCCGCGCCCGTTTCCCGTTCCGGACCCCCGGCGGGCCGTTTTCGAGCCTAAGTGTTGGAAAATCGTGTGTTTCGGTCGTAATTCTCTAACCGTGAGCCCTATTTGCGAACAGTCAGTT
Organism: Litsea cubeba; assembly: GCA_012931725.1. Classification (NCBI taxonomy): domain Eukaryota; kingdom Viridiplantae; phylum Streptophyta; class Magnoliopsida; order Laurales; family Lauraceae; genus Litsea; species Litsea cubeba. The sequence goes on from CM022951.1 coordinate 66,044,507, forward strand.
CCTACAAGTCACTCTACCCTCGAGCGAAGTGCTCGTGCCAGTTTCGGAATTTTCCCGCGGCCGTTTCCCATTCCGGACCCCTGGCAGGCCGTTTTCGAGCCTAAGTGTTGGAAAATCGTGTGTTTCGTTCGTAATTCTCTAACCGGGAGCCCTATTTGCGAACCGTCAGTTCCTATAAGTCACTCTACCCTCGAGCGAAGTGCTCGTGCCAGTTTCGGCATTTTCCCGCGGCCGTTTCCCATTCCGGACCCTCGGCGGGCCGTTTTCGAGCCTAAGTGTTGGAAAATCGTGTGTTTCGGTCATAATTCTCTAACCGGGAGCCCTATTTGCGAACCGTCAGTTCCTACAAGTCACTCTACCCTCGAGCGAAGTATTCGTGCCGGTTTCGGAATTTTCCCGCAGCCGTTTCCCGTTCCGGAGCCCCGGCGGGCCGTTTTCGAGCCTAAGTGTTGGAAAATCGTGTGTTTCGTTCGTAATTGTCTAACCGTGAGCCCTATTTGCGAACCGTCAGTTCATACAGGTCACTCTACCCTCGAGCGAAGTGCTCGTGCCGGTTTTGGAATTTTCCCGCGCCCGTTTCCCGTTCCGGACCCCCGGCGGGCCGTTTTTGAGCCTAAGTGTTGGAAAATCGTGTGTTTCGGTCGTAATTCTCTAACCGTGAGCCCTATTTGCGAACCGTCAGTTCCTACAAGTCACTCTACCCTCGAGCGAAGTGCTCGTGCCGGTTTCGGAATTTTTCCGCGGCCGTTTCCCATTCCGGACCCCCGACAGGCCGTTTTCGAGCCTAAGTGTTGGAAAATCGTGTGTTTCGTTCGTAATTCTCTAACCGGGAGCCCTATTTGTGAACCGTCAGTTCCTACAAGTCACTCTACCCTCGAGCGAAGTGCTCGTGCCAGTTTCGGAATTTTCCCGTGGCCGTTTCCCATTCCGGACCCCCGGCGGGCCGTTTTCGAGCCTAAGTGTTGGAAAATCATGTGTTTCGTTCGTAATTCTCTAACCGTGAGCCCTATTTGCGAACCGTCAGTTATTACAAGTCACTCTACCCTCGAACGAAGTGCTCGTGCCGGTTTCGGAATTTTCCCGCGGCCGTTTCCCATTCCGGACCCCCGACGGGCCGTTTTCGAGCCTAAGTAATGGAAATTACCATGTTTTGATCGTAATTGTCTAACCGTGAGCCCTATTTGCGAACCGTCAGTTCCTACAAGTCACTCTACCCTCGAGCGAAGTGCTCGTGCCGGTTTCGGAATTTTCCCGCGGCCGTTTCCCATTCCGGACCCCCGACAGGCCGTTTTCGAGCCTAAGTGTTGGAGAATCCTGTGTTTCGGTCGTAATTCTCTAACCGTGAGCCCTATTTGCGAACCGTCAGTTATTACAAGTCACTCTACCCTCGAGCGAAATGCTCGTGCCGGTTTCGGAATTTTCCCGCGGCCGTTTCCCATTCCGGACCCGCGACGGGCCGTTTTCGAGCCTAAGTAATGGAAAATCATGTGTTTCGTTCGTAATTCTCTAACCGTGAGCCCTATTTGCGAACCGTCAGTTATTACAAGTCACTCTACCCTCGAGCGAAGTGCTCGTGCCGGTTTCGGAATTTTCCCGCGGCCGTTTCCCATTCCGGACCCCCGACGGGCCGTTTTCGAGCCTAAGTAATGGAAATTACCATGTTTTGATCGTAATTGTCTAACCGTGAGCCCTATTTGCGAACCGTCAGTTCATACAAGTCACTCTACCCTCAAGCGAAGTGCTCGTGCCGGTTTTGGAATTTTCCCGCGCCCGTTTCCCGTTCCGGACCCCCGGCGGGCCGTTTTCGACCCTAAGTGTTGGAAAATCGTGTGTTTCGTTCGTAATTGCCTAACCGTGAGCCCTATTTGCGAACCGTCAGTTCATACAAGTCACTCTACCCTCGAGCGAAGTGCTCGTGCCGGTTTTGGAATTTTCCCGTGCCCGTTTCCCATTCCGGACCCCCGGCGGGCCGTTTTCGAGCCTAAGTGTTGGAAAATCGTGTGTTTCGGTCGTAATTCTCTAACCGTGAGCCCTATTTGCGAACCGTCAGTTCCTACAAGTCACTCTACCCTCGAGCGAAGTGCTCGTGCCAGTTTTGGAATTTTCTCGCGGCCGTTTCCCATTCCGGACCCCCGGCAGGCCGTTTTCGAGCCTAAGTGTTGGAAAATCGTGTGTTTCGTTCGTAATTCTCTAACCGGGAGCCCTATTGGCGAACCGTCAGTTCCTACAAGTCACTCTACCCTCGAGCGAAGTGCTCGTGCCGGTTTTGGAATTTTCCCGTGCCCGTTTCCCGTTCCGGACCCCCGGCGGGCCGTTTTTTAGCCTAAGTGTTGGAAAATCGTGTGTTTCGGTCGTAATTCTCTAACCGTGAGCCCTATTTGCGAACCGTCAGTTCCTACAAGTCACTCTACCCTCGAGCGAAGTGCTCGTGCCGGTTTCGGAATTTTCCCGCGGCCGTTTCCCATTCCGGACCCCCGACAGGCCGTTTTCGAGCCTAAGTGTTGGAAAATCGTGTGTTTCGTTCGTAATTCTCTAACCGGGAGCCCTATTTGTGAACCGTCAGTTCCTACAAGTCACTCTACCCTCGAGCGAAGTGCTCGTGCCAGTTTCGGAATTTTCCCGCGGCCGTTTCCCATTCCGGACCCCCGGCGGGCCGTTTTCGAGCCTAAGTGTTGGAAAATCATGTGTTTCGTTCGTAATTCTCTAACCGTGAGCCCTATTTGCGAACTGTCAGTTATTACAAGTCACTCTACCCTCGAACGAAGTGCTCGTGCCGGTTTCGGAATTTTCCCGCCGCCGTTCCCGTTCCGGCCCCCGGGGGGCCGTTTTCGAGCCTAAGTGTTGGAAATTAACATGTTTCGGTCGTAATTCTCTAACCGGGAGTCCTATTTAAGAACCGTCAGTTCCTACAAGTCACTCTACCCTCGAGCGAAGTGCTCGTGCCAGTTTCGGAATTTTCCAGCGGCCGTTTCCCATTCCGGACCCCCGACAGGCCGTTTTCGAGCCTAAGTGTTGGAAAATCGTGTGTTTCGGTCGTAATTCTCTAACCGGGAGCCCTATTTGCGAACCGTCAGTTCCTACAAGTCACTCTACCCTCGAGCGAAGTACTCGTGCCAGTTTCGGATTTTTCCCGCCGCCGTTTCCCGTTCCAGACCCCCGGCGGGCCGTTTTCGAGCCTAAGTGTTGGAAATTAACATGTTTCGGTCGTAATTCTCTAACCGGGAGTCCTATTTAAGAACCGTCAGTTCCTACAAGTCACTCTACCCTCGAGCGAAGTGCTCGTGCCGGTTTCGGAATTTTCCAGCGGCCGTTTCCCATTCCGGACCCCCGGCGGGCCGTTTTCGAGCCTAAGTGTTGGAAAATCGTGTGTTTCGTTCGTAATTCTCTAACCGGGAGCCCTATTTGCGAACCGTCAGTTCCTACAAGTCACTCTACCCTCGAGCGAAGTGCTCGTGCCAGTTTCGGAATTTTCCCGCGGCCGTTTCCCATTCCGGACCCCCGGCGGGCCATTTTCGAGCCTAAGTGTTGGAAAATCGTGTGTTTCGTTCGTAATTCTCTAACCGGGAGCCCTATTTTCGAACCGTCAGTTCCTACAAGTCACTCTACCCTCGAGCGAAGTGCTCGTGCCGGTTTCGGAATTTTCCCGCCGCCGTTCCCGTTCCGGCCCCCGGGGGGCCATTTTCGAGCCTAAGTGTTGGAAAATCGTGTGTTTCGTTCGTAATTGTCTAACCGTGAGCCCTATTTGCGAACCGTCAGTTCCTACAAGTCACTCTACCCTCGAGCGAAGTGCTCATGCCGGTTTTGGAATTTTCCCGCGCCCGTTTCCCGTTCCGGACCCCCGGCGGGCCGTTTTCGAGCCTAAGTGTTCGAAATTAACATGTTTCGGTCGTAATTCTCTAACCGGGAGTCCTATTTGAGAACCGTCAGTTCCTACAAGTCACTCTACCATCGAGCGAAGTGCTCGTGCCGGTTTTGGAATTTTACAGCGGCCGTTTCCCATTCCGGACCCCCGGCGGTCCGTTTTCGAGCCTAAGTGTTCATACAGAATGACCAGCTCTCAGCTAGAGAAATCTCAGCAAGTTTCATTTACATGCATGCATATAGTATAGGAGAGAGTCATACATGGTGATCTTCCTCTTCTTCAGCTATCATCCTGTTGTGAAATTTGTATATTAGAAACATAATTTACATGAAAAGACTGTTACAAAAAGGGGGTAGTAGACAGGAACTCACATCAGATTGGTCAATGTCACTCTTCTCAGATTCCTCCTGCACAACACAACACAACATTCATAAGAAGATCATCCCCTTCCATAACAAACTACCATTCAACTTACTAATACTAATAAAGTCTTCAATGCATTTCATGGGTTTTGAGACTAAAAATGAACACATATGGGTGATAAAGTCTTCAATCCCAGAGTTTAATAAACATGTCATCAGATGATGACAACACATATGGGTGATAAACATGTCACCAACAATTCTAGGAAGTTTTCATAATAATCAAAATTCAAAGCATTGGGTGGAAGCCTTCATCAGTTGGGAGAAACAAAAAGAAAACAATGAGTATGATATTTATGATGCATAGAACCCTACCTTGACACTTGCAGTTTTCATTCACACATTAAAGTTAGCTAACTCCAATGTCTTAACAAGAATTGGGAAATTCAGTCTGTCATCAAATATTAGCTCATTCACATGTCCCAACAAGAATGAGTTATCTCAATGACTTCCTGGGTCGTTGTGTCTTCCACTCCTTGGGAAGATTTTAGTTTCATCAAATAACCTTTTAATTTCTGTGGCCTACTTGTCTATAGGATGGTCACAAGGACCACCCTAATGAATGAGGACAAAACTATGTGCCTTAATTTGAGAAGTTTCTCATGACTATCATTGAAGCTGATTTTTAACTCAAAGCAAGTTCAATTTTCTCTATTTCTTCAATATTCTGCCAATGATACTACCATACTTTTGGTCTATGTTGATGATATTTTCATCTCAAGTAGTGACACTTATGACATCCAACACGTAAACGATTTTCTCAACACTTCCTTAATTAAGATCCTGGCCACATGACATATTTGGTGCTCGAAGTCCAGACATATGCTAAAAGGATCTTTGTCTACAAGAACCAGTGTACTAATGATCTTATTTCTTTGGTGTAACTTCTTGAGGTTTGTCTCTATGGATATTCACTTAGAGCTGAATGTCAAATATTCTTGGGATGATGGTGGTTAAGTTTCTGATCCTTCTATTTGGTACTAGTTGGTAGCCTATTCCATCTTACTACTATACGATGGGATGTGTTTTATGCTGTCACTATTGTCAGTTAGTTTATGGCTGACCTTGACATCTTCATATGGTCAAAGATTAGTGCATTATCTGGTATGTTTGTGGTTATAGCCTAATCTTTTTTTTTACCACAATAAAATTTTATTTCACCAAAACAAATTAAAAAGAACAAAGCACATCGAAAGTAAATCAACAAAAAAATAAGAAAAATAACTACACATCAAAAGACATGGTAGAGCTAAAAACTCCTCGAGCAAGACTATTCACCACAGCAGGTTATAGAGAGATTGTAATTAACCTAATGAAAGGGAAAAAAGGACTTTATACATCAAAAGACATGGTAGAGTCAAAAACCATTTAGGTTGTCTCTCAGTACTACCGTTCTGTAGATCATTGCCCAGACCAAAGTTCCAACTGCTAGAAGGAACCAAAGACTATTGGCATTTATTATAGTCCAACTATAACCTCCAATAGCATGTGATATAGTTGGAAAGCAGGATTCAGGAAAGCCCAATTTCAATCCTGACCTATACTAATTAATTGCTTATCAGTTGCTTGTGGGTTTTCTTGATTCAGTAAGTTTCAGGATATTTGGAAACTCAGACACGAAGGATCCACGCATTCCAACTACACCTTATATTTAACTTCCATCCCAATAGCCCCCAGCAAAACTGTTTTCTTTTCTTGGATCTGTTGGTTTCAATTAGTGTAATAGGTGGATTCAACAATACCCCATATATGAAATTCAACTCTCATGTGGGCATATTGTAAAACACCTCAAACACATTGTAACAAGCGTTTGAAACTCTCTTTCACAACTAGAAAAAAAAAAAAAAAAAAAAAAAAACCCAAGTCCCAGGCCTATATTCTGCAACATCATCTCAACTCTGTTCTTTGAAACCTCTAAGTTAGCAAACTCACTTCAACACCCATTGAGAAACGTTTCCATTTCTCTCAATCATCATGTTATACCTTGTCAAAAGAATAGGGACCAAGAACCAAATAGAAGGTTGATAGAATAGAATTCACCTTTGCCATTGTCACAATGTCTGGTACAACTCCATGAGCCTCAAATCCCCAGAAATGGCTTCCAGTGCGAGCAAATCCTGACTGAACCTCATCAGCTATGCACAGACCGCCTGCTTTCTTTATGTTCTTGTATGCAGCAGGCAAGTATCCAGGTGCCAATTCTACAATTCACCCACGCCCTATCAAAGAAGTAGGCAAGTGTTCTAATCAAAGATGAACAGGCAACTATCCTAACTAGAAGATAAGGAAAACGGCAAAAAGGAAAAGGCATATTTAGAAAATAAACCTGTATGGCTTCAGAAATGAAACCAGCAGCACCAATGAATTGGGATTTCTTCTCTTCTGCTCCAAGATGCAGTTGCCTAAAGCCTAAATCTGTACCAAAATGTCTTAGCCTATGAAATGGGAATTTTTGGAAATTCACCTTCACTTTTAACCACTATAAAGTCTTAGAATTCCTAGCAACAATCAACAATAAACAACAACAACAACAAATCTATTGATTCGACAACAAAACAAACAAATCAAGTTAAGATCAGGCAAAATAATAGTCTCAGTGTCAATGTCAATGTCAGAGACCACATAAAGCAGAAACCAAGGGTAAATGGGCACAGAAGATATCTGCATATTAAGACGACCAACTAGTAAAAGTAATAGAAGCATTTACCCTTCAGAAGAAAGCAGGATACCCTGAAGAACAGACTTGAAGGCCCTTGCCCTAGTGGCACTGATGCACATAATAAAGCCATACAAGTGAAAACTTGGCTCTCCCTGCCAACACCAAGGGAATTCTGATTTCAGTATCTTCCAAACGAGATGTAAGATGCATCTTTTTATATAACCAAGAAATAATATGACAAAATCCTGCAACAATCACATCCTTGCAGTTGATCTCAGCGCCTTGGACAGCCAGCCTCTGCAGAAGAGGCCTCTTCGAAGAATGGTACTCATCTTCATAGACACCCATGGACAAAACCGAACCCAAGATCCCCATTTCAGCAACATTTCACAAACCAAAAAAAAAAAAGGAAGAAAAGAAAAGAAAAGAGAGAATCGAAAATGGAAGAAAGGGGCGGGATTCACATACCTGAAGACCCGAGCAGGAGCTGTGCGGCGCCCAGGCGATGGCATTCACAATAGCCTGGTGGTGCTGCAACTCCACCACCGACAGCGTCGGGAACCGAATGTCGAGCACGACGACCTTGGGGCTGTCCACGAGAGAGCAGAGAGAGCGAGGGTGAGAGTGAGAGAGCAGGGAGAGAATACCAGAGAGAGCGAGAGTGAGAGGGCAGAGAGAGCGAGAGCGAGAGCGAGAGTGAGAGAGCAGAGAGAGTGAGAGTGAGAGAAGAGCAGGAGAGAGAGTGAAAATAGGGATTTCGGTGGCGGGAGTGGGAAAAGAAGGTGGGAAATTTGCCTGGGATTTGTTTTTCTCCGCATGAAATAGAATTTTTGTCTATCAAATTGTCTGTAAAAATTAAAAAAAAAATTAAATAAGTAAAAAAGTCTACCAACCTTTACCAATGTTTTATATTAAACGTCGGTGATAAATTTTTCATTTTTAATTTTCGTCGGTAAAAAAAAATTTGTCAATAAAAGACTCTAATTTTTAATTTTCCTAAAAATAAAATTAAACATTACCGACAAATTAGGCTCGAAAATGGCCCGCTTGGGGTCCGGAACGGGAAAATGCTCCGAAAAAATCAGAAATCGGCATGAGCACCTCGCTCGAGGCGAAATTAACTTGCAAGAACTGATGGCAAGTAAATTGGACTCCCGATTAACGAATTAGACCTAAAAACGTTGGATTCTTAACACTTATGTTCAGTTTGGCATCTCTACTTTTCTCCTCTTATTGGCTTAAAACTGATTGAATCCGGTTTTAAGGAAGCAGGGGAGAGGGAGAGGAATAAGGAAAGAAGAAGAGAAGAGAAGAGAGAAAGAGAGAGCCGAGGGACATAGGGAGTGATGTGCAGGTGCGCAGGCGAGGGGAGACAGGGGAGGAAGAAGAAGAGAGAAAGGGAGGGAGGAGAGCAGACAGAGAGATGGGGAACGAGGGAGAGAGAGAACAGAGAAGAAAGAGAGGGGAGAGGGGGAATGGTGCGCGGTGTGTGCGGAGGGCAGGAAGAGGGAGGGGTGCACCTGGTGCAGGGGAGGCGTCCGGCGGCGCGAGGAGGAAGATGAAGGCTCTGCTGGCGTCGGGAACGAAGCGGGCGGCGGAGTCGTCGGAGTGGATGGGGATGGAGAGGAAGGAGAGGGTGAGGAATATGCCGGAGCTCTGCGCGGGGACTTTTACAGAAAAACATCACTAAAAGTTTACTTTACTGACGTCATAAAATTCGTTGATAATAGAATTCGTCAATAATAGTCTTTGATATTTATTTTCCTTAAAAATGATGTTAATAATAAAAAGAGGGGTTTCGGTGGCGAGATAGGGAAAAACAGATTGAATTGTTTGAGAGTCGGTTTCTTTCCTTTCATATATTTCATTTAGAATTTAAAAACAGATGACATGAGAAGTACACCTAAAAACTGAGGAGATGATGCATATTCTAGAGTTATGATTAGACTAACCCTCTCTCATAAGTTATATGTGTTGTTGGTACTAAATCTAGTTGTTTCAAACTTTCTTAGTATTTTCTAGATGTTTGAATTTCATTTGTTTGAAGAATTGTTTGTTAAAAATGCATTTCGAATTTAAAAGGAATGTTATGATAAATATGCATGTTTATGAACAAATTGATTTGAAAAAGAATTACTTACAGATACATCCTTATAATCAATTGATTTGTTTTCCAAATTATTTATATTTGAATGGATTCATAGTTATTTCCACATTTGTCAAATTAAACACGTTTGAAAAATAATTTATCTTGGACTTACAAGTTTTTCAATCTTTTAAATGAAATTATTTTGTAATATCTCATTTCCATATTAGTTTGAGTCTGTAAGTTAGCCCATTTTTCTCTAAACCTGATCAGAAATCAGGTTTGTCCCAGTTGGGCCGGTCGAACTCCTGGAGTGGTCGGTCGACCGGACATGCGTGCCCAGCAACTTAAAAAATTGTGTTGGGTTGTTTCTGTTTCAAAACAGAATTTCTTCAGTTGAGCAGGTCGACACCCTTGGACTCGTCTTATTCTTCCAATCAGCTTCATGAGTTGATTTTCTTCCTCCTTTTCCTAGTTCAACCAACATGTTTCATGAATGCTATGGTGAATGCTTATATGATGATTACGTTTATTTAGCTTCCGCATTTTGATTGTTAATCATCACAAGAGACTAGTTTAATTTAATCCTATTCATCCTCCCCCCTCTCTAGGGTTAGGCCCCCGGGACTTTCACGAAGTGCAATGGCCTGATGGATAAGAGTATTGAGCTGGCCCAAAAAACTCCTGGGAGCATAAATCCATGTCCTTTAAATATAATATCGAATATCGGTTCCAAAATTCTTATCTTCTTCCCAGACTGAACGAACTCTGCTTTTCTGCTAAGCAAAAGGATAGATGAGGCCGGTCGTTTGTTTCTCCCAATTTACATATGTAAACATCCCACATGTGAAAAAGATTCATATCATTTATGTTTGTTTACAACATTTACATACTAGGTGTGTGAATCACATGTGCTTTTGCTGTGTAAAATATGTGCAAAAGAGGCAATACATTTTCGCTCATGATGAATATGAAACGTTTTACATACCGGCCTAGTTTTGGCAGAGCTATAGTGGACACACAACTTGGACGCCTTTTTTAATTTTTTTTTAATAATCTGGCACTAAAATTTGTGATCCAAACCGTTGATCATGTTATGGGGGCTAAAAACGGCTATGATACCAAAAGTCAACTGTTGGATCATTATAGATTGTGATGTATTGATGAAAACGTACAAACGATTAGATCATCATTTATGGAATTTTGTACGCCCTATTTTCGCAATCCAAATTTCTAGTCCTCTTTAAAAGGTCATTTATAGTTATAGGTCCCAACCCCAAATGTTAATTCAATATGGATCATGAAATATATTTGAAATAAATACCAATCATTGGATTAATGCACGGTTACTACAGTGCATTCATGAGTTAAGACATGCAGTCCATTTTTTCTACATTTCCGAACAATCTGGATCACTAATGCAAGATATGGACCATAGACCCTCTTTATATGGCAAGTAACGTCTGCTGGATCAAATTCCAACGATTGATCCTTCATGTATTGTGAGATATTGACAAAAAAGACCAAAGGGTTAATGGTTCAATTTTAAATTTTGTGGGCCACTTTTTCCCGATCTAAACCTAAAATCCTCTTTAGGAGGTCAACAATGATTATCTGGTCAAATCTCATCGCTTGATTCATCGTGGATATAATTATTTTATTTTCGTCGGTAAAATGAATATAAAAATAAATAAAAATTATTAAACAAATTTACCGACGTTTTATTTCTCCGCTAAAATTAAAAAACATATTTACCGACGTTTTTATTTTCATCGTTAAAATGAATATAAAAATTAATAAACATATTTACCGACGTTTAATTTCGTCAGTAAAAGTAAAAAATAAAAATTTAAAAATATATTTACCGACGTGTTTATTTTCGTCGGTAACATGAATATAAAAATAAATGAAAATTAATAAACATATTTACCGACGTTTAATTTCGTTGGTAAAGGTAAAAATAAAAAATTAAAAATGATATTTGCCGACGTTTTTATTTTCGTCGGTAAAGTTAATATAAAAATTAATAAATATAATTACCGACGTTTAATCTCGTCGGTAAAATTAATAAATATAATTACCGGATCCCTCTATGTTCCGAACCAAGATCCCATTCAGGATTAATACATTCACATAGCAAAAAAGATGCATAACTTGTAAGGGCCTAAATAGATTGAATAAAATTCATATATGAAAATCTACTTAGCTTTAATCATATACTATTTACTAGTCCGGCCCGTTTGTATATTTAATAAACATTTATTGAAACTCTTTTATTCAATTAAAAATAAAAAATTTAAGAAAGATATTTTCCGACGTTTTGATTTTCGTCGGTAAAAAAGTAATATAAAAATTAATAAAAATTAATAAATATAATTACCGACGTTTAATTTCGTCGGTAAAATTAAAATTTAAAAATTTAAGAAAGATATTTGCCGACGTTTTTATTTTCGTCGGTAAAAGTAATATAAAAATAAAAAATAAAAAATAAATATAATTACCGACGTTTAATTTCATTGGTAAAATTAAAAATTTTAAATTTAAAAAGGATATTTACCGACGTGTTTATTTTCGTTGGTAACATGATCGTAAAAATAAATAAAAATTAATAAACATATTTACCGACGTTTAATTTCGTCGGTAAAGGTAAAAAATAAAAATTTAAAAAGATATTTAACGACGTTTTTATTTTCGTTGATACAATTAATATAAAAATTAATAAACATATTTACCGACGTTTGTATTTTTGTATGTAAAATTAATATAAAAATAAATAAATATTCATAAACATATTTACCGACGTTTAATTTCATCGGTAAAATTAAAAAAGAAAATTAAAAGCATATTTACAAACGTTTAATTTCGTCGGTAAAATTAAAAAATAAAATTAAAAGCATATTTACCGACGTTTTATTTTGTCGGTAAAATTTAAAAAATAAACCATTTTTTTTTTAAATTTAAGAATGGCCTTTGCCGACGTTTTAGTAAAAAACGTCGGTAAAGGGTGTACTTTTGGCCACGTTTTTTAGAAACGTCGGTAAAGATCTTTACTTTTGCCGACGTTTTTAAAAACGTCGGTAAAGGGTGTAGTTTTGGCCACGTTTTTTAGTAAACGTCGGTAAAAGTATATACTTTTGCCGACGTTTTTAAAAAACGTCGGTAAAGGGTATACTTTTGCCGACGTTTTTAAAAAACGTTGGTAAAGGGTAGGCCTTTACCGACGAATTTAAAAAACGTCGGCAAAAGTATACCCTTTACCGACGTTTTTAAAAAACGTGGCTAAAAAACGTGGCTAAAAGTGCAACTTGTTGTAGTGAGGAGACAGTACCTCATCCGCTCGAGCGGATGAAGGGTCCGCTCGAGCGGACATGGCGTAGAGAGTCCGGGAAATTAAGATTATATTATTCTAATAGTGCTCAAACTGATGGTTTTAATCCTAATCAAATTAGGGAATATTAAGCACGTCCCAAGGGCTATTTAAAGGACTCAAGGGCTATTCCAAATACACACCTCACCTCTCAAAGTGCTGAGTTAGAGATTTGATTGAGAGAATTCTTTTCTAGAGATTTATTAAGAAGTTGTGCTGACAAGTTCTCTAGAGCCTGTTCTTCTGCATCCTTTGTAGAAGATTGTCTTCTTGCATAGAAGATTTGAGGAGTCAAGTGCTGGATTGAGTCTGTTGCAATCAGCGGTGTGAAGTCGTTGAAGCGTGAAGCGACACAAGGTAACTTCAGTCCTTAGGTAGGGGATATCTGGGGAGGAAATCTGAGTTTCTTGTAATTGCGAGATTCATAGTGCTTGATTATTGATCCAGGTTGGATCGGTGGTTTTTTACCCGGTTAGGGTTTTCCACCTAAAATTTGGTGTCCTTGTGGTGTGTGCTTGAGTTTTATTTCCGCTGCATAGTTTTTATTATTTGCACACTTTTGTCTGATTATTTGAGTAGACCAATCTAGAAATCAGGAACCCCTAAATAATTTCTTTCAGAATCCGTGTTCCAGCCAAAAGACTTTCAATCCAATAATCCATTGCCTATCATCTATCCCGGTGTGAATGGAGATGCCAGGACCGCCATGTGCATAAATGGCTCCTTGGATGGCATCGACGTCAGAGGGAAGGTGGTTCTTTGTGACCATGATGGAAGGGGAGGCATTAGAAAGGGATTGGTTGTGAAGAATGCGGGAGGGGCCGCCATGATTCTCATGAACATAGCAGATGAAGGCTTCAGTACCTATGCAGAAGCTCATGTGCTTCCTGCATCGCATGTTACTTTCTTAGATGCGTCCAAGATCAAAACTTATATAAATTCAACCCTCTCTCCTAATGCAACGATCGCCTTCAAAGGGACTATATTGGGCACATCTCCATCTCTAAAGGTTGCATCGTTCTCATCTCGAGGACCCAATTTGCCAAGCCCCGGTATCCTGAAGCCGGACATCATTGGCCCGGGTGTGAGTGTTCTAGCTGGATGGCCTCTACATGTCGAATCATTTCCGATTTCGGGTTCTGCTTTCAACATTATATCTGGAACATCCATGTCGTGTCCACATCTCAGTGGGATCGCAGCACTGCTTAAGAGCTCGCATCCTGATTGGTCTCCTGCGGCAATCAAATCAGCAATCATGACCACAGCTGATGTGGTTGATAATCAAGCCAAACAGATTGTGGATGAGAGGCTAACCCCAGCAAACCTCTTCGCAACCGGGGCGGGCCATGTGAACCCTTCAAGGGCCAACGATCCAGGGCTCATCTACGATCTCACACCTGATGATTACTTGGCTTACCTGTGTGGGTTGGGTTACACAGATGACCAAATAATTCTCTTTGCTGGTAGTAACGTCAGCTGTTCCCTAATCACTAGCATCAGGGAAGGAGATCTGAACTACCCTTCGTTTTCTGTGACGTTGGGGCCGTCTCAGACATTTAATCGAACAGTTACCAACGTCGGGGATGTAATGTCCGCTTACTCTGTGGAGGTCATAAACCCTCCAGGAGTGGACGTGAGTGTGGAACCTAACGTGCTCCATTTTTCGAGTGTCAATGAGAAGCTGACCTATTCAGTGACCTTCAGTCGGATGGAAAGCGGCTCAAGTGGGTTGGCTTTTCCTGAAGGTTCTTTGAAGTGGGTGTCTTCTTCTTCCTCTGGTAACTACCAAGTTAGGAGTCCAATCTCAGTTACTTTTGACAGTAGCAAATAATAGTTTCGGTTCAGAAGCAAAACTATATGGTTCTTACTTTTAAATAAGAGGTGTATGGTTTTTTTTTTTTTTGTTAAATCTCAATATGAATTGTCAAGTAATAAGGAGATGCCCAAATGGTTTTGGTGAGAGATCCATTGCCAGCCATGCTTTGTTGACTATATTATAAAGGGTTAGGGGTTTTTTTTACAAACTCATTGTAAAAGTGTTTTTCACATTTTGTGAGCTTACTTTTGAAAAAAAAAAAAAAATGTCCTTACCTTACCAGCAATATCACCAATGTCTTCACCCCTTCCTCATTCTTTGAAAACTTGTAACTCCAGTAAACCTTTCTAGGTAGCTGTAGGGGATGGATTTTTGGGCCCGCCCGAGTCGCGGTGGGACCCGGGCCCCCACATAGCTCAAGTGGTACCAGGTTTCACCCAAATTATACCTTAAGTGAGAGATCTCGGCTTCGAATCCTGGGGAGGCCCCTGGGATGCATGATTAAGGTTTAAATCACCCGAAGTGCACCCTGGGACAAATGTGATTAGGGAGTCCGTCTCCTGAAGTGTATACAATAGGCCCTGTGGGGTCGGGTTCGAATCCTGGGGAGGCCCCCCGAAGTGCACCCTGGGACGAATGCATGATTAGTGAGTCCGTCTCCTGAAGTGTATACAATAGGTCCTGTGGGAGGCCCGGGTCCCACCGCGGCTCGGGCGGGCCCAAAAATCCATCCCCTACAGTAGCTATCTTACACACAAACCGTTTTGCGCTCCTTTTGAGCTGTTTGGATTAACTAAGGTTTGGGAATCTGGTATACAAGACAACTTGGGTTGCTGGAATATACTGCTTGGGCACATGTTGGTAACGATAACATCAGCTTCCAATAGAAAAGCCCAACTGCCCAGAGAAAGACATGTGGTAACGTTAGCTTTCCACACCCCGTCAGATTCAAAGAACGTTGTAGCAGAGAAGGATTTAAATTGATCTACAACAGGTCCATTAATTACGGCCCTCCAAAACTATCTTTAGGTAACTATGAGGTTCTAAAAATAATGTTAGAAGGCCATCTGAGATTCGCTCCTTAATTCGCTTCGGATTGTTACAGCCATTCGTACTAGACCGGAATGCGGTTGAGAAATGGCCTTTCGCCAGGCTAATGCCCTCAACAAAATCACGACAACTAGTAGCAACCTGCAAGCGTACATAATGAGCTCCTCTGTGCGTGATTTTACAATTGGATGCATGACCTTTTGTTGGGACAAGGAGAGCATTATCTTTGGTATGTGCTCTCGGTTCGGGTGGCGCTGGCTTGTTTGGGTAGAGTGAATTTAAGAGAGAAAAATGAGGGGTCTTATTAAAAAAAAAAAGTATAAAATTTCAAAATCCACGGTCATGAGTTAATTATGATTACTCTTTCTGATTCTTGTGGCATGTGAATAAACTTTTTAGTATAAAGAGAAATAAGCTTTTCTGTCTTTTAGTAAAACGAGAGACTGTATATTTTTATCCTTTTTTTATTAAAAAAAAGAGGTGGATATTGACATTTAATACTTTTTGATAAAATTTCTTTTCTTCTAGTGTCTCTTCAATCAACCTTTTTACTTGAATTCACTTTATAAATGAATTACTCAAATGGGTTGGGGGTCAAAGAGACCCTCCTTATCCTTCTTTTGGGGCAAGGAGAGCATTATCAATGGCATGTGCTCTCATATTGGGTGGTGACTGACCTCTATCCCTAAACATGGGTTGTTTGGGTTGTTAATATTTTATAAAATAAATTAAAGTGAAGGGTCGCTTTAAAATATTTTTAAAGTGAATTAAATTGTCATGTCCCTAAACTTGGACATGCCCAAACCTTCTTAAATATGTTTTCCTAATTTTATTCCGTTGATGCTACCCCTAAATGCTTTAGAAATCGCTCATTTATAACTTTATCCTTCCTAATTTTATCACATATTCATCTCAATATTTTTATCTCTACTACATTCATTTTGTGAATATATTGCTTTTAATTGGCCAATGTTTTATTCAATAAGTCATTGCTCGTCTAATCACTGTCCTATAAACCTTCTCCTCCAATCTTGTTGGCATTCGTCGGTCATAAAGCATTCCAAAAGTAAGTTTTCACTTCAACCATTCTGCTTTTATCCTATATTTGACATCCTCATCAATCTCCCCATCCTTATTAATTATCGAGCCAATATATTTTTGTGGTATCTCATAGGTTTCAATTCTTACCGTAATTACACCTCTTTGTATATGCCCACTGAAATTGTACATAAATATCCATAACACCTAACCTGGATATAAGACAAGTAAAATTATTCCGGCCTAATTCTTTGGTGAAGACATCTACAACTTGTAAGTTGATGGAAGATAAACAGTTTGAATATCTCCAACTTGAATTTTTACCAAATGACAGTCAATTTCAATGGGTGTCTCTATTTATTGTTATTTCTGTTTGTCCCCATGGCCTCTAATGGCCGGTCCTTCTCAAAGGTAGACAACACCTCATCGCAGGACAACTACAATTAATATGTTGTCCACTAACCAAACAAGCCAAATGAACTCGTTTTTTGCATCATGAATTACGAGCATGCGGGCACAAGCGCTTGTTTTCTGACAATGGCTATCTGTTGTTGAACTTCAATAGCAAAGTTCCAAGTTTCTCGGGTTTGTTTGGGCGTTCATGCTTTGGACACTCTGAGATGAGCACTGCTCAAAACCTGTCTGAGGATCAAGAAAGTAATAACCATTCGAGGTAGCAAGAGCTAGGTTTTTTCGTACCATAGCCAAGGGGGCTAGGACCTAAGAAAGAGCCCGCAAACAGACAAAAGGATAGTCCACTCAAATGGGAAGAAAGCCTACACAAGTAAAAAGAAGGTAGCAAGAACTCAGTAAAATCCTTCTAAGTGCAAGTCCTTTTTTCTGTTACCCCAAAAACAAGGTGCAATTTATCCACTTTCCCTTCACGCCAATGCCTATTGTTGTCACACTCTATACACACAATCTATAGTGCCTGGCACTCCACCGTGGGCCTTACCACATATTTGACAAATGCACCCTCTTTTTTTTTTTTTTTTCTGTCACAATGGGATCTCAAACTCGCTCAAACTCGGTGACTCACATCCCACAAACAGAACTACAGCGGGGACAACTCAGGTCAAGTTTTAGTTCAATAAAAGTTGGGTCTGACACAGGATTGGTTCTATACAAGTATGATCAAAACATTTGAATAGAATTTATAAAATCTCATGTATTTTAAAAGGAAAAAACTTCAAATAAGGCCTTAAAATTTTGCTTTATTTCAAAAAACGACACAAGTTTCAAAACTTTTTAAATTAGTCCCTGAGTTTTTTTTAGAAAATTTTCAATTAATGCCATCCATCCATTTAAAGCTATTTTTCGGCAACTCTTTTTCAATTTTTTCTTAAAATACCTAAATTACTCTTCAGAAGTAAAACTCTCATTCACTTCCTCTAGATTCTCCTCAATATTCCCTTTATATGCATCCTCACGGTGATCAAACCAGTGTTCTCACAGCGATTGGCTGCATGCAGTAGCCGTCAAAACCATGCCACGACTTTAAATGAAGGGTAATTTGGGTATTTACAAATTATTTATGGAAAAAGTCTCAAGAAAATACCTTTAGATGGCCGATGTCCTTAATTGAAAATTTGTTGGAAAACCTAGGGACTAATTTGAAAAATCTTGAAATTTGTGTCTTTTTTTTATAAGACAAAAAATTAAAGGCCTTAGTTGACATTTTCCCTTTTAAAAGAGATGAATATGACAGGGAACTGTATTTAGACCAATGTTATCGTGGACCGTTCAAGACGGGATAATTTAGATTTCCATTGGTTCGCTAATATTGCAATATATGAAAGGAATATTATAAAGAACAACGATTTACGGCCACAATAGTTTCACATAGCTATTTATTTGTTTCACATAGGAATTAGCATGAAAAAAGAAAGGTTGATAAAAGCTCTAGCCATAAAGCGGTATATGAAGACATGTCAAACAAACCCATTGACATGTAAGATACTATTTATCGACTCAAAAGCTTAAGCTGATAGATGAAAAGCCCAAACAAGTATATAAGACCTATCAAACTCAAGACTTAGACAATATGGGATATAATACTTCCCAATACTTTTGACAATCTTTTCTTTGCCAAAGGAGAATTAAGGTTTCTTTGCCTGATGAAGCAAGGAATGAGGCCTTTAATGGAGAGATCCAAGAGTGAAAATAAATTAGTTTCTCTTGCTTGGCTCGGATCATTGTTGTAGAGAAGTCGATCTTGGAAAGAGTTATTGGGTCCTTAGTGGGAGAGAGCTGCTTGGAGAGGATTTGAAAGCGGCAATGGAAACATCCGACCTAGGAGATCTGGTCCGTGTGGAGAATCAATCTCACTTTTGGATATTGTTGGGACTCCATGGTGTGTGTGTGTGTGTGGGGGGGGGGGGGGGGGGGGGGGGGGGGGATTTCATGGAATAGTCGATACTTTTATATTACTCCAAGTAGGAGTTTTGGATATTGTTGGGACTCCATGGAATAGTCGATACTTTTATATTACTCCAAGTAGGAGTTGGAGGACACACTCTAAAGTTTGAATTAAGCATTTTATATTAGGGAAATATTCAGGTGAGAACTAGTTCTCACATATTACATGAGAACTTTTTTGTGGGGCCCAATTATGAGCCCCTTTAGGGGATGGGACCGGGAGGGATGAAAAGATCTATATGAGACCACCCCAAGTATCAAGTTTGACCCCAAACCAATGCCCCTAACCCCTTCATCCGTGGCCCACAATTTTAATGGCTTCATATTCAAAAAATATTTCAACCATCGATCAAACGGTTCATCCTATTCGAATGTGTGCCAATTATTGGGATTAGTGACTATAAGGGGGTTCCCTATTGGTTGCTAGGTTTGGATGGGTTGCTAGTTGGGCCCCGCAAAAAAGTTTTCATATAATAAGTGAGAACTAGTTCTCACTTGAATATTACCCATATTTAAAAACATAAAATTTTCAGAAAATTCATTTTAGATGTCTGTTATACCAAAAAGTCCTTATAAGTTATAATTTTTCTGTAATAGTATAGCATTTCACTAATTTTCAGTTTTGTTTGAGCGTGCAGAGAAAGTATGATGGGCTTTTTGGTGCCTCGGACATGAAAGGTAAATTTCTTTTCTAATCTTTTCAGTTAAAGACACAAAGAAATACATAAAACCCCCTTAAATCTTAGAAAAGCTTATAAATTTTTACATATGCCTTCCCCAAGTTTTAATAAAAGTCCCAATACATTTTGAAAACTACATACATATTTTCTATATGTGGCCCTCCCAAGAAATTTTTTCTACATAGTAGCCCTCCAAAGAAGAATTCTTAGGTCCGCCCTGCGCATGGGTAAAACATTCCTTCTTTATTGGCATGTTTGGCATCATTTAAGGAGTGTTTCTTCATTAGAATGAATGAAGAAAAACTTGTTTACTGATAATATAAAGGGTAATATTCAAGTGAGAACTAGTTCTCACTTATTATATGAATATTTCCCAATATGGATAATATAAGGGTGTAACTTTATAATTAAAAGTAGTTTTGAGGGAATCTGTTTTTGTGGACTGAATTGTCCTGTCAACCACCTCACACATTTGTAGCTGGTGAACAATGGGGCCGGATGCAGGCCCCACCTCAGACTGATAATAAAAGCACACTGCCAAGAGAATCAAAGAAAATTCAAACAAGGGGGTTCATATTGACACCACGATTTTTAATATCCGCACCACACTTGATTTTGATGGCTTGTTTAAGTTTCCCCATCATTGGAACCCACTTGCTCGATTAGAATGAAAGGGGAAAGGATCTCCCTCTTATCACGGACCAAAAACTCAAATTTCAATGAATCAATTAATGTGTTAGTTGGCCTTGGGGATAAGGAAGAGGTCCACACCATCCTTCTTGACTACTACGCCTCCGTTCATCACGCGCTTAATAATCAAGATGACAGAAATTGGAATAAGAAGAGACCCCACAGTCTACTTTTCAACTAATGAGCTTTCGAATCATTTAATGCCATTTTCAGATTTCACTTACATAAGCGACTTGGTCTTTCTGATTAAGTTGGTTGGTTGTTTTTTATCCACGCTCCCTATCCCAATTAAACTCTAATGCAGTTGTTTTTATTTCGGAGACTACTTGGGAATTCCTTCTTGGGGGGGGGGGGGGGGGGGGGGGGGGGCTACCAGACAATCTCTGTGTGATTGTTTGATTTTAATTTGGATTATGATTAATTACTAGATTAATCACTTGTTATTGAAATCTAATAGAGATTTATTTATTGGAACCTAAGCCTGTGTTAAGGCAGGAACATCACAGACCATGAGAATATATACAATTAACAAAATATAATATATATGAATTTAGTTATGTAGCATACCATGTCAGTGGAAAATTCATTCGTAACATCAACTTTAATATTCTCTTCGTTCACATCCAGAAGTTCCTCTTCTTGTTTTATTTCCTCTTCTTGTTTTATTTCATCTAAGATAATATCAGAATCACTTGACAATCTTAGATCTTCACCCCTAAGTTTCCAATGACCCATATTAATACAGAATCTACAATTGACAAAGTAGTTTCCGAGAACAAAGAAGTATAGGCCACTAAATTCCTCCTGTACTCTTCAATATGATAGATTTTTAACAAAGGGCATCTCACATGCAGTGGAGTGGGAGTGTGGGAGGTTGTGCTATTTTGGCCTTTGCAGAGATATGATGTCAGTCCTCGGGTGATGAAGACGCCGATTTACAGCAGAGGCAATTGGAAATGGTCCCCTCATAAAAATATGACACATTTCTTACTCAAGATACACGGTCCCCTCTCATGTCATCTTGTATTGACACGTCGACACAAATGCACACCACCATCGATATCAGTGCTTAGGTGAGGGGGCCCATATAATTGATATTAGGGGTGATCAACTGGATTTCCGGTCCGATTTTCGGACCGAAATACGGTTCGGCCTAAAATGAAAGGCCGGTCCAAACTGGTTCGGTTAGACCACTTAAAGTGGTCCAGACCGGTTTCCTTTTTTTTTTTTTTTTTTTTTTTTTTTTTCATTTTCACCTCACATCTAAAAAGTGGGTAAATCTCAAATGAATGAATGATGGGTTTTACAAATAGGTGCTGGGCTGGGGCGTTGGGCTCATGCCTCATGGGCTCATTAAAAAAAGAACTTATTATTTTAAAAAATCCGGTCCGGTCCGGACCGGACTGGATCGGATTTGGACCGCTAAGACCGCAAATCCGGTCCGGTTTTGTGGTTCGGTCTGGTCTGCGGTCCGGTTCTGTGCAGCCTTAATTGATATCAATGCTGGCGAGTACTATCGATTGATATCAGTCACATCAATCAAACATGTGTAATACTCTTAGAATATCTCCATGATATTGTAACATTAATTCGAGATTCTAACTTTTTCAAAACATTTTTGAAGCACGGGGAGAAAATAATAATAAAAATGGAGTGAATTAAGAAAATCTGTCAAAATAATCAAATTGTATCGATATTTATTTTTTCAATTATTTAAACTTAATCCATCCTTTGTAGAAAATTTCAATTTTGTTAAGAGCTGAGAACAACCTCTTACCTCAGTTACTTAACTGCGAGGGTTCAAACGATGGGTATGCCCCCTTCTTTCATCCATAGACTATTTTACTTCACCCGAGATTTTCTTTTCTCACATGTGGGCTCCCTCACCTCAACCCAAGTCTCCTTGGCCCCACCTCGAGGGCTTAGTCCTATTTTCTTGGTGGAGGACATGTGTGACCATTTTCTCCACGTTTTCTATACATGTACAGACGTATCCCAACTTAACAAACATATTCTCCCTCCTCACTATAAAAAAGCTAACATAAAAAAAAAATCAAAGAAATTGACGAAACGTGTGGAAAGACTGGCACCGATTTTATTTCTTTTTAACATTGGCCCAACTTTGCTCCTAGGCATCATTTTTTAGAGATGAGAGAGAGAGAGAGGACCTAGTGACACTAGTACGTCATCCTCATTACTCTCCACAGCCTTTTGCCAGTCCACCTTTCTTTATTTTTCTTACATGTATGAGGGTGTAACAATTAAAAAGTGTGGTGCAAAAATAAGATCCCTTCAAACAAACATCACATTGCCAACAGGGTTGATATCAACTTATCAAGTACTTCCTCCAAGGCGCCGATTGACAGATGAGGTATAATTTTCCGGACATTGGAAGTTCACATGACCTGGTGCCGATTGACAGATGAGGTATAATTTTCCAGACATTGGAAGTTCACATGACCTGGTGCTATTCTATGTTTTAAAACGCGCCCTTGCCAAACCATTCATCATTGGAAGTTCACATGACCTGGTGCTTTTCTAAGTATAAAAACGCGTCCTTGCCAAGCCACTCATCATTAATTGTTGTCACTCTTAATATTTATGCTATAGATTTTTTTCAAGATATTGCCAATAAAGGCATTTTTAGTGAAAAAAAAAAAAAAACTGATGCCATATATTAACTATTAAGTACTCTTGGTATAATTTCAAAAATTTCATTGCTGATTTGTGGATTATGAGTTTAAGCTAATTAATTTTTTTTTTTTTTGTAAAAGCTCCTCATTATTATTGGTGCTACTTATCGTTTTTGGCCCACTACCAAAGGTCCAAAACTGTTTGTAATAGAGTCACCAAAAGCATTTAGGCATTTCCTTGCTACATAAAAAATCATTAATAAGCTTTTTTTTATTTAAAAAAAGCGTACATGGGTACCTAGCTCATATACCTCTACTTAAACTAAGAGATGGAGCACTTGGCCGAGGTGGAAGCACCTGGTTGAGATGAAGCATGTGGGCGAGATGAAGCACCTGGCCGAGGTGGATGCAGCTGGCTGAGGTGGATGGTATATGATATTATTGTCCAGATAAATGACCAAGACATGCCTAGCCAGTATTTTTACCAAAACTAGAGTAATCTTGATATCTTGAAAATGCCTCGCACAATAACAATTCATTAATAAGACATGGGTACCTCATACACCTCTTATTAATAAACAACGAGTCATATATTTTTGCTTCTTAACTGAAGCATTAATTATTTGCTATCGTCAAAAGTAATCGAGATTGGACTCCTCACTTGGTATCTAGTAGAGGTGGAAGATGAAACCCACTTCAAAGAACCTTGGGCAAAACCAGTTGACCCACCCGAGCCGCTTTTCATCGGACTGAAGGTCACAGAGTAGGTCAGCCTCTCATTCACGTTCGAAAAGTGAAGTGCATCAGGTTTCACACTCACATCTACTCCTGGAGGCTTTATGATCTCCACAGAGTAAGCAGACATCGCGTCCCCGACATTTGTAACCGTTCGATTAAATGTCTGAGAAGGCCCCAACGTCACAGAAAACGAAGGGTAGTTCAGCTCACCTTCCCTGATGCTAGTGATTATTGAACAGCTGACGTTATTACCAGCAAGGATTCTTACTTGGTTATCTGTGTAATTCAACCCACACAGGTAAGCCAAGTAATCATCAGGTGTGAGATCGTAGATGAGCCCTGGATCATTGGCCCTTGAAGGGTTCACATGGCCCGCCCCGGTTGCGAAGAGGTCTGCTGGGGTTAGCCTCTCGTCCACGATCTGCTTGCCTTGATTATCATCCACATCAGCAGTGGTCATGATTGCTGATTTGATTGCGGCAGGAGACCAATCAGGGTGCGAGCTCTTAAGCAGTGCTGCGATCCCACTGAGATGAGGACACGACATGGATGTTCCGGAGATAATGTTGAAAGTAGAACCTGAAATCGGAAATGTTCCGACATTTAGAGGCCATCCAGCTAGAACACTCACACCCGGTCCAATGATATCCGGCTTCAGGATACCCCGGCTTGGCAAATTGGGCCCTCGAGATGAGAACGATATAACCATTGGAGCTGGAGACGTGCCCAAGATCGTCCCTTTGAAGAGGATCATTGCAGTAGGAGAGAGGGTTGAATTTATATAAGTTTTGATCTTTGACCCATCTAAGAAACTAACTTGCGATGCGGGAAGCACATGAGCTCGGGCATTGAGACTGAAACCTTCATCTTGTGTGTTCATGAGAATCATGGCCGACCCTCCCGCATTCTTCACAACTAATCCTCTTGCAATGCCTCCTCTTCCTTGCTCACAAAGCACCACCTTCCCTTTGACGTCGATGCCATCCAAGGAGCCGTTTATGCATCTGGCGGTCCTGGCATTTCCATTCGCACCGGGATAGATGATAGGCAATGGATTATTGGATTGAAAGTCTTTTGGCTGGAACACGGATTCTCCATTGAAGACCTCTCCATTCCCAAGCATCACAGTCGCCCTAATGCTTCTGTCCATGGTGCTTGCACCCACTGTCAGATACCATGGGGCCCCATTCGAGACAGTGGAGGGGTACGGGCCTTCATTTCCTGCGCTGCAACTGATAAAAATCCCCTTCTGCATCGCCCTAAATGTGCCTATGTCGACGATGTTTGTGTACAAGTTACGAGGGGGGCCTGAGCCTAAGGAGATGGACATAACATCTACTCCATCTTGGACTGCGCCATCCAGACCTCGTAGCAAATCGCTATTTGCACAACCCAGTTCAGTGCATACCTTGTAAATGGCAAGGTGGGCTAAGGGGGCCATCCCAACTGCTGTGCCATTGGCGTTTCCGAGCACACTGGCACCTTTCACGAACGTTCCAGCGGCTGTACTGGCCGTGTGTGTCCCGTGTCCATCCTCGTCAGATGGAGAAGCTATAATGGTTCCTCCAAACATGGCCTTGGCTCCCTCCACGAAAGATCTCGCGCCAATGATCTTTTTATTACAGCCCGTGCTGAATTCGCATTCCCCCTTCCACTTTGGTGGAGGTGAAGGCATTCCCTCATCGCTAAATGACGGATGGTTGGGCATTGCGCCAGTGTCCAAGACACCAATGATCACACCTTTGCCAAAGTTGGAGTTCTTCCAAACGCCCATGTCCTGTTTCAACCCCAGGAAATCGGGCGTGTGGGTTGTGTGAAGAGGCAACAATTGATCAGGATATGCGGATATAAAGCCATCCTTCTTTTCCATGGCCTTTACTTCATCTTCGCTCAACAGTGCTGCAAATCCAGTCATTACATGTTGATACGAATAAACCATCCTATCATGGCCATCTTCGGAGCCTGTGATGCTGCTGGTTGGCAAGAAGGATCTGTACCAACTCTCCCCATCTAGAGAGTTGGGGGAGACCGAGGTGTGGGGCTCTCGTACATGAACTATATATGTTTGAAGGCCATTGCTCTTTGTGCCTAGGTTGGGAACAGCAGTAGAGGAATAAAAAAACAATAAGATAGCAAAAAGAAACAAGAGAACCATTATTGAGATGGGCTATAGTTTCTGCTTCGGTCTGCTTGGAGAGGAGGATGAGGGACTGACATTAAATATTATCGGTTGAGCCATGTCCCTGGGAGCACGTCGTGTAAGTCAATATTACATACTACATTCGATCTCGCGGTTTGGAACACTAGATATTACAATATTGGATAGAGTGGTTCACATAGAAAAGAAAAAAAGGTGAAAGGATAATGTCCTAAGTTCTGACCATTCACACTACTCTTGTCTGAAATAGAACGGTCAATGGTGTCATGTCACGGTGTGCCCAACTTTGTGTAAAGTTAAGTCTAGCCCAATCATGCATCAATTGTGAGACGACCTACCGTCACAAGTAGTAAACAGTTGGCAGCTTTGTGCCTGTGGGACACCCTTACCACTCGTGTCTCATGTTTCGATATAGAACTAAAATTCAGGGCCCGTTTGATTAGGAATAATTGCTGTTGGGAGATTTCTTACGGCAAGTTAACAACCTGCTCTCAAGTTTTTAAAAATTTTCGCCTGTAGTTTTTCGGATAATAGAATTCTTCAAATTATTTAAAATTTAATTTTTAAATATTTCAGGGCATTTGAGCATTTGTGACTCCAGCTCGTGATAGCATTTAATATGCTAAAAAAATCTCTTGTACATGAATTCTAAAAAATCATATAGAGTGGTGCTATTGGCACCATAAATTTTTCTCTCCTCACCGCACTAGAAGATAAATTTTTTTTTCTAAACTACCCTTCGTCCCTCCTCCCTCCTCCCTCTCTTCACTTCCTCCTCCTCCCTCCTTCCTCCCTCTCCCAGACTCCACCCTCATCCCCCTCCCCCCTCCTAGCCGCCGGCGGGGAGGGAGTTCGGCCGGCAGCCTGGGGCGGAAGCCCCAGCCGGCTGGCCTTCCTCCCCCTCTCTCTCTTTCTTCCTCTCTCCCTCCCGCCTGCAGCAGGCGGCCTACTGCAGCCAGATCTCCCCCACCCCCCCGCCGGCGACTGGGAGGGGGAAAGAGAAGAAGAGTAGGGGAGGGAAGGAGAGGGAGGGAGAGAGGGAGAAGAGGGAAAGAAGAGGGATAGAGGGAGGGAGAGGGAGGCCTGCCGGCTGGGGCTTTCGCCCTCGGCTGCCGGCCGATCTCCCTCCCCGCTGGCGACTGGGAGGGGGATGGAGGGGGAGGGGGAGGGGGAGGGAGAAGAAGCGTGGGGGAGGGAAAGAGAGGGAGGGAGAGAGGGAGAAGAGGGAGAGAGGAAGAAAGAGGGAGAGGGGGAGGGAGGCCAGCCGGGGCTCCCTCCCCGCCAGCGACTAGGGGGAGGGGAAGATGAGAGAGGAGGAGGAGGGAGAGGGAGGAGGAGGGAGAAAGGGGGAGGGGTAGTTTAGGAAAAAAAAAATTTTTCGTTGTGGGAAGAGCAAAAATTGTGGTGCCAATAGAGCTCCCCAATTATATATTAGTTTGGGAAAAGTGTTTTTCTCTTCCACTGAGTGAGTAATATGTAATAAGATACAAACAAAATGTATCAATTCTTAGGACCCCTGAGTTGAAGCAATAGTAAACAACAATAAAAGGAAATGTACAAGTGTGTATTAAATGCCACATGCCAGTTACATGCATAGCACATGGTCAGGGAAGCACCGGATTGACTATTCCAATAGTACTTCCCTTCAAGTTGGTGCATGAATGTCCATAACGCCCAATTTGGAAAATAGATGAGTAAGGTTATCCTTGAATAATGCTTTGGTGTAGGTCATGGTTCAAAAACTCTACAAGTTGACTCTTAACTCTCTTCAATTATTTTATTTTGACGAAAGATCGAGTTAAAAATAAGGAAGACTCAGTTGAGTCATCTGAATTTAACACCCTATTTGCTTTATGAATCATTTAATGAGTAGATCTAATTTTAAATAATTAAAGTTTAATTATATGTAATTAAGCACGAGGTTGGAGTCAGTCATTTAAAAATGATTATTAGAATGCAATTCGATTCGGGCTAACAAATTATGTAATATGCGATATTTCTTCTTTTATTTTCTTTATTGTATTATTTTTCTCATATATATATAAATTTATTTATTTGATTTGATTATAGTGAATGCATGTAAATAATTATATCTTTTTATTTTATAAGTAATGGATTTATTTTTAAATATTTTTAAAATTATTTTATAAAAACATGGCTCTTTCAAGTATTCGTGCCGACTCTATCTAAGTTAAATTTTTTACCTTGGACGAGTCGAGTCAGAGTTATAAGTTTCTCAATCATGGTGAAAACGCTTGCAACTTGTTAAGTTGATGGAAGATAAGTAGTTTGAATACGTCCAATTTGATCAGTTTTCTCTCATACCCGATGACAGTCAACTTGAATGTGTTTCTCTATTTATTATTATTTCCTTTTGTCACCATGGCCATTGATGGTTCCTTTTGAAGGCGGACAACACTTCATCCCATGGCAACTACAATATGTTGACTATTCGAATATCCTCTTACCATATAACCCAATTAAACTTGGTTTTTGCATCAAGAATTAAGATGATGCCCAAGCACAAGCACTTGTTTTCTGACATTGGCAATCTGTCATTGAACTCGAAAAGCTCAGCTCCAAGTTGCTCGGGTCTGTTTTGGACTTTTGGTGTTCATGCTTTGGACAACTCTCAGAGATGAGCATTGCTTAAAACCAGTACGAGGATCAAGAAGGTAATAAGGGATTTTTATGAAATAATTAAGTTTATAGTGTGATAAAATTACGGTCTTGTGAAGAAAAATAAGAAAACAATGATACATCACATGATCTTTATTAGGTTTACAAACTATACAATTCGATAGTACAAACTGACTGCTTAAGTATACAAAATGACCATTAAAAGGTAACAAAATGAGCAATACAAAATTATAAAATATTCCATTTGTCAAGACTTAGGCAACAAATAGTACTAAAACCATTGATGCACTGACAGACGGTTGAAAATGCTAGGTACAATTCAGAAAAAACAAAGAAAAAAAAAAAGAAAAGTAAAACCGTGGCATTTGAAGGAAACATAAATTTGACTGTAATGCAAAGAGCATTTCGGCAAACGTTACTTTTGCCGCTGAAGACCAGCTGAAAATAACATGGCAACCTATAACCATGTAAATGTATTTTTTTTTTTTTTTTTCTTTTCTTTTAATGAGAGATGCCAACTATAGAGATGTAAATGTACATTTAATGATTGAGTGGTGTTGGCAATTTAATTTTCAAGATGCACAGATATCGTATCAATTCTGGACCATTAGTCCAATTAGCTAAAATAAATTGTTGTTAAAAGAGATACGTACGACAGAAGATGGACAATTCTCCCTCTTGGGATGTGTCGTGAACATATCCATCGTGCGGCTTAAAGCTTACCAAATCTTTGGAAAATACCATCTTTTCTAGCTCAAGTCTTTTGAAAGCAAACAAGAAAATATCGGGTATTTTTTTTTATAACTTAGCAGAAGGGGATGGGACCTAAAACTCATGATACAACTCATATATGTCAGTTGATAGGAACTCACATATAAGATGAGGGATAGACACAACTCACACATGCGAGGTGATGAAAACTCACACCTGAGAGGAGACATGAACACAACTCACACATATGAGGTGATGGAAACTAACATATGCGAGGAGATATAAACACAACTTACAAATATAAGATCCTGGAAACTCATACATACGAGAAAAATGAACACAACTCACACATGTAAGGTAATAAAAACTCACACAAGTAAAGATGGAGGAGGTTGAATTCGAACCTATGGTAAGGAGCCATTCTCAAGGACCTCCCAATGGAAACCGCCACTCCTTACTATTAAGGTAAGGAGCCGTTCTAAAGGAATTATCGGACATAGGTGCACTATATGTTCCGTGTGGAGAATCAATCTCTTTGTTTGGATATTGTTTGGATTCCATGGTTGGGAGAGGAATTGCAGTGGAATAGTTTAACGAAACTCTGATGGGTGTATTACTCTAGGTTGAAGCTAGAGGACCCACTTTAAATTCTGAATGGAGCGTTTTATACGGTAAGGAAGGATTGTTTTACCCATTCTATTTTGAAAAAAGAATTCAAATAAGACCTTAAATTCTTGCCTTAATCTTAAAAAGAACATAAGTTTCAAAACCTTTCAAGCTAGAGCCTAAATTTGTTAGTAAGTTCTCAATCAAGGACAATTAGTCATTTAAAGGCATTTTTTTCGGTGATTTTTCCCTTAAATTTTTAAATATTAAAATACCATTAATTTAAACAAAACCCTTTCCTTCACCGACGTCCTCACTGTGATTAATGAGAACTGGCGTCTACACAATGATTGACGGCATAAAGTGGTTGCTAGAAGCATGTCATAGCTTTAAATGGAAGGTAATTTGGATATTTAAAATAATTAAGGAAAAAACCTACCGAAAAATACTTTTAAATGGACATATGTAAATTTACTAAAAAACTTAAGCATCAATTTAAAAAAATTTTAAAACTTATGTTCTTTTAGATTATTATTTGAAAACTTCCCCTCATTTAATGCATATGCATGTTGGCTAACCTACTATTATTATTCATTATTAATTTTTTTTGAATAACTATGATTCTTTGATAAGCATTTTTCTAGGCTTGAAAATGAAAGGGTGTAAATTAACATCTTGAAGTAGATTCCTCACAAGACCTTGTCAAAGGCTCCTAAAATCTAGACCCCACGCATTTTTATATTAGAAGTCCTTTTCAGGGGTCCTCCGTTTATAGACTGCAGTGCAGGGATTGAAAATCTTGTCCCATCCACTTGCCATCCTTAATGTAGCTGGTGGGAAAAAAGGCTGCAAAAAGGACCCCGTAATAAAAGCACATCGCCAAGAGAATGTAGAAAATTCAAACAAACTTAAGATGGAGGGACCCAAAATCAAGTGGGCACTCTGGTGGTTGGACACTCCCAATCACATAAATGGTGACCAGCCCAATAATCCGTGTTCATTATGGTATCTCCACTATAAAATAAATAATTATATATTAAAAATAGTTATTTTTTTATATAGGACAAATTGTATAAAATAGAAATAAAAAAATTAGAGTAAAAAGGAAATAGTTACGTGAAGAAACAACTGAAATATGAGTGGTCTGATGAAAAAAATGAGTGGGTAGTTGCATGAGTAGTGCTGAGAGAATGTGGAAACATAACTGTGGATCAAAATTAAAACTGTTGGTCAAAATTAAACCCAAAAGCCTTTAGCTTAATATAGTATAATGGACATGGTTCATATCAAGTGCTTCCTCAAAGATGCCGATTGACATGTGAGGTATGATTTTGTAGACATTGGGAGTTCATATGACCTGGTTCTAAGTTTAAAAACTCGCCTTTACCAAACCGTTCATCATTGGAGGACCTGAATTTTCGCTTAAGGGGGCGGACCCAAGATTTTTTTTGTGAGATTTGGAGGCAAACCCAGAATTTTCTTTTTGATTTTTAAAGTAGACAAGAAAATTTCATATGCATTTTGAAAGTGGGCTCAGGCCCGATCGGGGCAACTGCCTTCAAAAGCTTGTATGTAGGTCCGCCATTGATTGCTATCAGTCTTAATAATAATATTATGGATTTTTATGAAAAGAATAAACTTAAAAAAACCTAATTCATGGCGCAATAAAGAAATTCCGAAAATCAAAGGCAAAGTGCTTATTGCATTATGTTATTTATTCTTTTGAGGAAAATGCATTTAGTCGCAATGTGGCTTGGCTATTCTACTTTTTTACGAAAATTCCAATCAACCTTTCTTGCTGTCTTACAAAATGACCTATCATGCCTTTTGAGCTGTTTGGGAAGGAGGGTGCTTTGGCCCCCTCAGCGATAGACGTCTGGCACCATCCAATCCGAGAGCACATACCATCGATAACGCCCTCCTTGGCTAAATACAAGGACAAAGAGGGTTGCTTTGACGCCATCTAATTCTAAAGTGGCCCTATACTTGAATTTACTTTGTAAGTGAATTACCAAAAGATGCCCTCAGGGTAGAGGTCTGGCACCGCCCTATCGGGGAGCAGGTGCCATTGATAATGCTCGATCTCTTTGTCCCAACAGAAGGACAATGTTGGTCACTTTGGCACCCTCACATGCATAGAGGTCTGACACTATCCAATCTGATGCACTACACTCTCCTCGTCACAACAGGACATGCATCTACTTGTAAAATTGCGCCCAGATCGAGGAGCTCAAAATATTAAAAAGAAAGGGTTGTAAGACAACTACTAGATACGTTTATTAGAGTTGCATGTTTTAAGAAAATAGGGAAGAGATGATGATATTGCCAACAAAGCACGGCTGACCGTAGATCTCTCACCGAAAGCATTTGAGCATTTCCTTGATACATAACAATTCATTAATAAGACATGGGTACCTCATACACCTCTTATTAAACGACGCGTCATATATTTTTGCTTCTTAACTGAAGCATTAATTATTTGCTATTGTCAAAAGTAATCGAGATTGGACTCCTCACTTGGTATTTAGTAGAGGTGGAAGAAGAAACCCACTTCAAAGAACCTTGGGCAAAACCAGTTGACCCACCCGAGCCGCTTTTCATCGGACTGAAGGTCACAGAGTAGGTCAGCCTCTCATTCATGTTCGAAAAGTGAAGTGCATCGGGTTTCACACTCACATCTACTCCTGGAGGCTTTATGATCTCCACAGAGTAAGCGGACATTGCGTCCCCGACATTTGTAACCGTTCGATTAAATGTCTGAGAAGGCCCCAACGTCACAGAAAACGAAGGGTAATTCAGCTCACCTTCCCTGATGCTAGTGATTGTTGAACAGCTGACGTTATTACCAGCAAGGATTCTTACTTGGTTATCTGTGTAATTCAACCCACACAGGTAAGCCAAGTAATCATCAGGTGTGAGATCGTAGATGAGCCCTGGATCATTGGCCCTTGAAGGGTTCACATGGCCTGCCCCGGTTGCGAAGAGGTCTGCTGGGGCTAGTCTCTCGTCCACAATCTGTTTGCCTTGATTATCAACCACATCAGCTGTGGTCATGATTGCAGATTTGATTGCGGCAGGAGACCAATCAGGATGCGAGCTCTTAAGCAGTGCTGCGATCCCACTGAAATGGGGACACGACATGGATGTTCCGGATATAATGTTGAAAGTAGAACCTAAAATCGGAAATGATCCGACATTTAGAGGCCATCCAGCTAGAACACTCACACCCGGGCCAATGATGTCCGGCTTCAGGATACCCGGGCTTGGCAAACTGGGCCCTCGAGATGAGAACGATATAACCATTGGAGATGGCGACGTGCCCAAGATCGTCCCTTTGAAGACGATCATTGCAGTGGGAGAGAGGGTTGAATTTATATAAGTTTTGATCTTCGACCCATCTAAGAAACTAACTTGTGATGCAGGTAGCACATGAGCGTCGGCAATGATGCTAAAGCCTTCATCTTCTGTATTCATGAGAATCATGGCCGTCCCTCCCGCGTTCTTCACAACCAATCCCTTTGCAATGTCTCCGATCCTTCCAATCTCGCAAAGCACCGCCTTTCCTTTGACATCGATGCCATCCAAGGAGCCGTTCATGCACTTGGTGGTCCTGGCATCTCCATTCGCACCAGGAAAGATGATAGGTAGTGGATTATTGGATTGGAAGTCTTTTGGCTGAAACACGGATTCTCCATTGAAGAATTCTCCATTCCCAAGCATCACCGTCGTCCTAATGCTTCTGTCCATGGTGCTTGCACCTACAGTCAGACACCACGGGGCCGCATTTGAGACACTTGAGGGGTAAGGGCCTCTATTCCCCGCGCTGCAGCTGATGAAAATCCCCTTTTGCATAGCCTTAAACGTTCCTATGTCGATGACTCTAGTGTGAAAGTTGGGAAGGGCGGTTGAACCTAAGGAGATGGACATCACATCTACTCCATCTTGGATCGCACTCTCCATTCCTGCTAGCAAATCTGTATTTGCACAACCAGACTGACCGCATACCTTGTAAATGGCGAGGTGGGAAAGGGGCGCTATCCCAACTGCTGTGCCATTGGCATTTCCAAGCACATTTGCGCCTTCGACGAATGCTCCAGCTGCTGTACTGGCCGTGTGCGTCCCGTGTCCATCCTCGTCTGATGGAGAGGCTAGCATGCTTCTTCCTAGCATGGCCTTGGCTCCCTCAACAAAAGATCTCGCGCCAATGATTTTTTTATCGCAGGCGCTGAATTCGCATTTCCCCTTCCACTTTGGTGGAGGTGAAGGCATTCCCACATCGCTAAATGATGGATGGTTGGGCATAGCGCCAGTGTCCAAGACACCAATGATCACACCTTTGCCAAAGTTGGAGTTCTTCCAAACGCCCATGTCCTGTTTCAACCCCAGGAAATCAGGCGTGTGGGTTGTGTGTAGAGGCAACAATTGGTCAGGATATGCGGATATAAAGCCATCCTTCTTTTCCATGGTCTTTACTTCATCTTCGCTCAACGTTGCCGCAAATCCGGTCATAACATGTTGATATGAATAAACCATCCTATCACCGCCATCTTCAGAACCTGTGATGCTGCTGGTGGGCAAGAAGGATCTGTACCAACTCTCCCGATCTAAAGAGTTGGGGGAGACCGTGGTGTGGGGCTCTCGTACATGAACTATGTAGGTTTGAAGGCCATTGCTCTTTGTGCCTTGGTTGGGAACAGCGGTAGAGAAACCAAAAAACAATAAGATAGCAAAAGGAAACAAGAGAGCCATGATTGAAATGGATTATAGCTTTTGCTTCTCCTTGGAGAGGAGGATGCGGGACTCACATTAAATACAGTTGAGCCATGTCTCATCCTAACATTAAATACAGTTGAACGATGTCCTTGGGAACACGTCGTGGAACTCTATATTGCATAGTACATTCGATCACGCGGTTTGGAATATTAGATATTACATTCGATCGAGTGGTTCAGGAAAAAAGGAGAAAGGATTGTCGAGTGGTTTGCATAGTTCAATCTTCTGTGGTTAGTTCTTGCTTTGGGTCTAGTGTTTTCTTGTTTGTTTCTGTGGTTGCACCCTTATTTCATATGAACCGAAAAAAAAAAGACTGTTTTTGCTTCCTTTTGCCTCTTACATGTGGGGGCATGGATGATTCAATCCTTGTCCTTGGTAACTTTTGCAATCATGATTCCAGGGAAACTTGGACCAAACAAGAAAATCCTATTTGGAACGCAGTGGGACGACACATAATGGGCGGTTTCATCCGCCCCGCGTGTCACCTCCTATTTGGTCCAAATTGGTCCACACAGGAGATCCGGTTCCTGATTCCAGCCATCCGATTCATGTCTACAACAAGCCAACTAATCAAGCATCCTCTGTTTTACGGAAACGGATCCCTGTTTTGTTCAAACAATTACTTTTCTCTTTCCTTCACCCCTGTGTGTGGCGGCTCCTGATTCGTCCAAACAAGGGATCTCCCATTTGGACGAAACCGGGGATCCGGATCCCTGTTTTACCCACTTTAAGACTACACATACAGTTCCAACGATACAGTTGTGTCTGGAACTTGATTGGCAATGGCTGGGAACATGCAAAACAGATTGTGAAATGTCACTATAATTAAGCAAGAGCTGGAACATTATGATCATGATTGTGAAATGGCATTAGAAATGGAAGCAAGCCAAAATACGAGAACGAAATAAAACATGTTCGAGAAGGAACCACAAAACAAAAAATCAAAACTTGAACATACCTGTTATGGGAGATTCATTTCATAAAAGAGATTCAAGGAAAATATAAGAAAAATGAAAGTAGGCAACCTACAAAATGAGTTTCAAGGAAAAAAAATACAGAGCTCTTCACAAAGAAAATGAATTGTAGTTCTAAATTCATGTTTTTGTGTTTGGGCTTAAATATAGGCAGTTGACTATATCGTCAATTGTGGTATTTTATGCCGACGTGACACATCGTGATTGGTCTACGGATAATGAACACATAGAGGATATAGATTCCTACGGGTGGGATTAGTAAGAATTTTGTGTAGAAAAACCTTGTGAGGAGAGGAATTGTATTGGGGTAGTTTAATCAAACTGCTTTTCTTTATAAACATTTTTACATCACTCCATCTTGGAATTGGAGGACCCATTCTGAATTCTGAATGGAACGTTTTTGTATGAATACTTGATCGATTCATTCATGCACATGCGGGTCGGCTAAGGTTCTTCAATAAGCAGTCCCCTGGGCCTTGAAAGGGGGTATGAATTTACATTTGGTAGTGGAATCCCTGCAACTCCTTGTCAAAGGGGTTATTCGATTTTTAGTCCCACACAGTTCAGTGCTTAGACATCCTGGTGTAAAAGGGGCAGAATGTTAATCCTTCCACTCTCAAAAAGACCCTTTAACATAAGCACGTTGCCTTAAAAAGGAAGCAGCACACTGACAAGACTCAAGAGGATCCTATTTCAACAAAGATTAGATGGATGGACCCACAATCAAAGCATCCACCTGGTGGGCCCTCCGTTAATGGGCAGTCCAGACCCCAAGTGCTTCCTCAAACGATAATAATTGACATATGAGGTATGATTGTCTGACATTGGAAGTTCAAAGACGCGTCCTGGTCATATCTTCCATCCTGCTTAATAGGAATTAAGGAAAAACTTCGCCCCGTATATATATGTCAATTTGGAGATAGCAAAATTTGATTTACTTGGCAATTTGAAGATTTGTAATTTGACATCTTCAAAGTATATGAATTCACCTTATATACCAAATTATTATTTTATTAATTTTTTTCTTCTTTTTACGGATCCCACATCATAAAACGAAAAAAAAAGTAAGAAGCATTTTTGCATTTTTATGAATCCCGTTTTGGAATAAAACCACTCAAAATGGCCAAATTCATATCTGGTGTTGTCTAAATGCTCAAAAATTTTAAAAAATACGGAATTCCTTATAGAAATTCTGAATTCCTGTAGGAATTGTAGTAAAGAAACGGACCAAAATGATATTTGGTAAGTGCTTATTCATAGGCTAATTTTGACATTTTACTTTAACATACCAAATGTCACGTGGGCTGTTGTGGGCATCTACCTACCAAATTTTTACTGTGGGCATATCCACTTGGGATTTGAAAGAGATATTGGAGATGCTCTAACACGTCTTACAGCTTTTATAAAATAGTCAACAAAGCATCACTGACAGTGGATTTCTCACAGAACATGACAGTTCATAATTAAAGTTTAACACAAACTACATTGGGTATCTCATGGCTCATACACCTCTGATTAAGCCAAGATTCATGATATCTTGCTTCTAAACTGTTGCTAATTTGTCAGTGTCAAAAGTGACCGAGATTGGACTCCTGACTTGATATTTATTGGAGGAAGATAAAGAAACCAACTTCAAATAACCTTCAGCAAAACGCATAGACCCACCCGAGCGGTCTATACTCTGACTGAAGGTCACGGAATAGGTCTGCCTCTCATGGACCTTGGAAAAGTGCAGCACCCTAGGTTCCACACTCACATCCACCCCTGTGGGCTTTATGAACTCCAGAGAGAAGGTGATTTTGGCCTCCCCAACGTTTGTAACCGTTCGATTGAATGTCTGAGAGGGCCCCAATATCACGGAAAAAGAAGGGTAGTTCAGCTCTCCTTCCCTGATGCTAGTGATGCTGGCACAGCTGACGTTACTACTAGCAATGAGACCCACATTATCATCTGAGTACCCCAACCCGCATAGATAAGAGACGTAATCATCAGGTTTAATATCATAGACTAAACCTGGATTGTTGGCCCTTGAAGGGTTCACATGACCCGCGCCAATTGCAAAGAGATCTGCTGGGGCTAGCCTCTCGTCCATGATCTGTCTACCTTTATGATCGACCACATCAGCTGTGGTCATGATCGCTGATCTGATTGCAGCAGGGGACCAATCTGGGTGCGAGCTCTTAAGCAGAGCTGCTATCCCACTGAGATGGGGAGCTGACATGGATGTGCCAGACAAGATGTTGAAGGGAGATTCTGAAATGGGAAATGATCCAACATGGAGTGGCCATGCAGCTAGAATGCTCGTACCTGGGCCAATGATGTCCGGCTTTAGAATACCCAGGCTCGGCAAATTGGGTCCTCTAGATGACATCGATGAAACCATTGGAGACGGCGAGGTTGAAAGAAATATTTAGGGGTTCCCGATTTCTAGATTGGTCTACTCAAATAATCAGACAAAAGTGTGCAAATAATAAAAACTATGCAGCGGAAATAAAACTCAAGCACACACCACAAGGACACCAAATTTTAGGTGGAAAACCCTAACCGGGTAAAAAACCACCGATCCAACCTGGATCAATAATCAAGCACTATGAATCTCGCAATTACAAGAAACTCAGATTTCCTCCCCAGATATCCCCTACCTAAGGACTGAAGTTACCTTGTGTCGCTTCACGCTTCAACGACTTCACACCGCTGATTGCAACAGACTCAATCCAGCACTTGACTCCTCAAATCTTCTACGCAAGAAGACAATCTTCTACAAAGGATGCAGAAGAACAGGCTCTAGAGAACTTGTCAGCACAACTTCTTAATAAATCTCTAGAAAAGAATTCTCTCAATCAAATCTCTAACTCAGCACTTTGAGAGGTGAGGTGTATCTTTGGAATAGCCCTTGAGTCCTTTAAATAGCCCTTGGGACGTGCTTAATATTCCCTAATTTGATTAGGATTAAAACCATCAGTTTGAGCACTATTAGAAAAGTGGTTTCCACTTTTTCCGGACTACCTGCGCCATGTCCGCTCGAGCGGACCCTTCATCCGCTCGAGCGGATGAGGTACTGCCACAGCAGTCCTGACATGCCTATTGACAGCCTATAATTCTAACAATCTCCCCCTTTTGACAATTCGTGGACAAATCTCCTAGAACTATACAATAAGATCTACCCAAAAGAAAAACCCAAAATACAATAAATTTTTTTAAACAAAAAAATCAGCACTGTAGATCTTGAATTGCCTTAGCTTGTAGAACTCCTCTGGGCTTCATTCTTCTCCCCCTGAATTTGTCCATAATTGACAAACAAAAATAATCATACAGCTTTCATCAATCTGGATGCAGTAGCTCCCCCTCGATTTTGACTCCCCCTCAATATGATCTTCGTATCAGCACTGGGAATGGGGACTTGACCTCCTTGATCAGGGCTTGTTATGAGTAGCCACCCACACATTTGTAGTTTGAACTTTCAGCATAGTGTGAGCAAACTCCTTTGGCAAATCAGATTTTTTAACCCAAATTTGAGTTGTCTTGGGTGGAGAAAAATTCTTCCGCCATTGCTTGGTTTTTGGTAGACTATTCAGCTTTTTGCAATGGGGACGAATGTGTCCTTTCTTTCCACAATGATGACAAGTGGATGTGTGTGCAGCGCGTGACACATTCTTTTTCTTGAAGCTACTCACCACATTATTGACATGTGCAGTATGTGGAGAAGTATGTGCAACACTTGAAACAAAAATTGTTTTACCTTTAGTATTTGAAGTGGATGCACCATGATCATAACCAAGACCGCTTCTATCAAATTGAGACTTCTGACTGCACAAGATATTTGTAAGATTTTTCGTACCAATGTTCATCTTGTGTAGAGAAGCTTTTGTTACTTCTAGCTCGGACAAAGTGATCTTTAGTCTTCCTTGCAGATCTTGATTTTCAGCTTTCAGTGTCACTGTCTCATTCTTCAGATCTGCTACTTCTTTTTCAGCTTTCTGCAGTTTTTGACCATCAGTAGTCAAATTTTCAGTCAAACAGATTTTCTGACTTTTCAAGAGATGAACATGTTTAAGCGCTTGCTCTAATTCAATTTTCAATGCAGAATTTTCTTCTTGAGCAGCCTTCAACTTGATAGTGATTTTGTTAGCAAATTTAGTCATCTTGACGCAATCAGCATATGTAGCATGGTACAATTCTTCAAAATCTTTCTCTTGATCTGACATCTCATCATCACTATCAGTATCATTGTCAGACACAGACGCAGCCAGGAACGCCATAAACTTTTCCTTCCCTTTATCTGAAGGATCGTTTTCAAAATCACTTTCTTCTTCCTTTTCTTCTTCAGAAGATTCTTCATCCCAAATTGTGTTGAGAACCTTTTGCTTTGTACCCTTTTTCTTGTTAGCACATTCATTAGCATAATGACCATAGCCTTGGCACTCGAAACACTTTGTTCCTTTGGCAGAGTCTTTCTTCCCAGATTTTAAATGCTTCCAATTCGCCTTTTTTGACTTCATGTATTTTTTGAAGCACTTCATAAACTCAGCCATATTATCTTCACCATCAGATTCAGAATCAGATTCAATTTTCTTTTCAGGCTTCTTTTTTGATTCTGAGATGGCTTTTAAAGCAATACCCTTCTCTTTTGATTTTCCTTTATTCAACCGGTTTGCTTTAAAGGTTTGAAGACTTCCAACTAGCTGGTTGATCTTGAGGGTATCAAGATTCTTATTTTCTTCAATAGCGTCAACTTTAGAATCGAACCTCGAAGGTAGAGACCGCAAAATTTTCTTGACAATCTTGTTTTCTTGAATTTCCTCACCCAGATTGAAAACAGAATTGACAATATCATTCAGTTTTGCATAAAATTGATCAAAGGTCTCATCTTCTTCCATCACGATGGTTTCAAATTCTTTAGGTAGCCTTTGCAATTTTGCTTGCTTCACCGTGTCTGTACCCTCATAAACCGTCTGTAAGACTTCCCATGCTTCTTTTGCGGTTTTGCAAGTGGAAATCCTACGGAACTCTTCAGCAGACACTCCATTGTATATACTATTCATTGCCTTGTTATTACAATTTGAGGCACGCTTCTCATCCTTAGTCCTATTCAGCTTTAGGTTTAGGAACAGTTTGTCCACTAACCACTATCGTTGGTATGGAGTAGCCCTCCTCAACAATATCCCACACATCATCATCAATGGACTTAAGAAATCCAATCATCATTTGCTTCCAATATGCATAATTAGAACCATCAAACAAAGGAGGCTTGGTAGTTGATGTCCCTTCTCTGTTGAGCACCATTCTAGAAATCTTTATAGATCAAAACACAATAACTTAGTGCAACCCGCTCTGATACCAATTGAAAGAAATATTTAGGGGTTCCCGATTTCTAGATTGGTCTACTCAAATAATCAGACAAAAGTGTGCAAATAATAAAAACTATGCAGCGGAAATAAAACTCAAGCACACACCACAAGGACACCAAATTTTAGGTGGAAAACCCTAACCGGGTAAAAAACCACCGATCCAACCTGGATCAATAATCAAGCACTATGAATCTCGCAATTACAAGAAACTCAGATTTCCTCCCCAGATATCCCCTACCTAAGGACTGAAGTTACCTTGTGTCGCTTCACGCTTCAACGACTTCACACCGCTGATTGCAACAGACTCAATCCAGCACTT
Organism: Litsea cubeba; assembly: GCA_012931725.1. Classification (NCBI taxonomy): domain Eukaryota; kingdom Viridiplantae; phylum Streptophyta; class Magnoliopsida; order Laurales; family Lauraceae; genus Litsea; species Litsea cubeba. Next base: position 66,085,495 of record CM022951.1, read on the forward strand.
GACTCCTCAAATCTTCTACGCAAGAAGACAATCTTCTACAAAGGATGCAGAAGAACAGGCTCTAGAGAACTTGTCAGCACAACTTCTTAATAAATCTCTAGAAAAGAATTCTCTCAATCAAATCTCTAACTCAGCACTTTGAGAGGTGAGGTGTATCTTTGGAATAGCCCTTGAGTCCTTTAAATAGCCCTTGGGACGTGCTTAATATTCCCTAATTTGATTAGGATTAAAACCATCAGTTTGAGCACTATTAGAAAAGTGGTTTCCACTTTTTCCGGACTACCTGCGCCATGTCCGCTCGAGCGGACCCTTCATCCGCTCGAGCGGATGAGGTACTGCCACAGCAGTCCTGACATGCCTATTGACAGCCTATAATTCTAACAGAGGTGCCGAGAACCGTTCCTTTGAAAATGATCGTTGCAGTAGGAGAGCTCGCAGAATTTATATAAGCTTTGATCTTGGACCCATCCAAGAAACTAACATGTGATGCAGGAAGCATATGAGCTTCGGCATTGATACTGAAGCCTTCATCCTCTGTGTTCATGAGAATCATGGCAGCCCCGCCCGCATTCTTCACAACCAATCCCTTAGCAATGCGTTCGTTCCTTCCACGCTCGCAAAGCACCATCTTTCCTTTCACATCGATGCCGGCCAAGGAGCCAGAGGTGCATTTGGCGGTCTTGTCATTTCCGTTCGCGCCCGGATAGATGATTGACAATGGATTATTGGATTGTAAATCTTTTGGCTGGAACGCAGATTCTCCATGGAAGGATTCTCCATTTCCAAGCTCCACAGTCGCCCTAATGCTTCTATCAATGGTGCTCGCACCCACAGTCAAATACCATGGAGCCCCATTGGATACACTGCTAGAGTATGGGCCTTCATTTCCCGCGCTGCAGCTGACGAAAATCCCCTTCTGCATCGCCTTAAACGTGGCAATGTCGATGGGGTTACTGTAAAAGTTGGGCAGAGGGCCTACGCCTATGGAAATGGACATCACATCTACTCCATCTTCAATTGCGCTCTCCAGGCCTGCTAGCAGATCACTACCTACACAACCCAGATCAGTACATACCTTGTAAATGGCAAGATAGGCTAAGGGGGCAATCCCAACTGCCGTGCCATTGGCATTTCCGAGCATGTTGGCTCCTTTGACGAATGCTCCAGCGGCTGTGCTGGCTGTGTGTGTGCCATGTCCGTCCTCATCAAACGGAGAGGCTGGCAGGGTTCTTCCTGATATAGCCTCTGCTCCACTGAGGAAAGATCTTGCTCCAATGATCTTCTTATTACAGGAGCTGAACTCGCATTGCCCCTTCCACTTCTTTGGAGGTGAAGGCATTCCCTCGTCGCTAAATGACGGATGGTTGGGCATTACGCCTGTGTCGAAGACGCCGACGATGACACCTTTGCCAAAGTGGGAGTTCTTCCAAACACCCCTCACCGGTTTCAGTCCCAGGAATGCGGGTGTGTGGGTTGTGTGAAGAGGAAGCATACGGTCAGGATATGCAGATATAAAGCCATCTTTCTTTTCCATGGCCTTTACTTCATCCTCGCTCAATATCGCAGTAAATCCGTTCATTACATGTTGGTATGAATAAATCAACCTATCATTGCCATCTGCAGAGCCCGTGATGCTACTGGTGGGCAAGAAGGATCTGTACCAACTCTGCTGATCTAGATAGTTGGAAGAAACCTTGGTGTGGGGTTCTCGTACATGAACTATGTAGGTGTGAAGGCCATTGCTCTTTGTGCCTTGATTGGGAACAGCAGTAGATAAATCGAAAAACAATAAGATGGCAAAGAGAAACAAGAGAGCCATGTTTGAGAGGAGTTGTAGACTCTGCTTCCCAGGGAGAGGAGGAGCAGGAACCAGCTTGTTTAAATTAGAGTGATGACTGGGCCACGATTATCACGTGGTATGGTTTTTTTTTTGGGTTAGTGATAATATATTCTGAATCTCTGATCACTTCACTGCCGTAAGTGTAGTCTGAATACTGATGGGTAAGCAGGGGCCTGAACTGTTTATTGTTTATTGTGTAATGGTCAGGTTGGACAGCTGTATCTCATCAGGTACTCTCACACTCTTATATTTTAACTCCTTTTAAAGAAAAATTTTCAAACGCATCCATCCCTGTCATTTTTTGTGAGGGACATCCTTTAAAAAGTGTTTCTTTTTTTACTTGACACTTTTCAAAAGGAGGTGTCCCGAGATGAATGCACTTGAATACTTTCCTTGATTAAAAAAATATATATATACACGCGTAAAGAGACCAGTTTCCTAAGCTCAAACTTAGGATAAGGTAAGTTCAAGTGTGGGGTGGGATCCACTTGGAGACCCACATGGGGATAGGGTGAGATAGATTTTAAAGACTCCTTAAGATCTTCCTCCCTACAAAAAACGAGCCCCAACCGTAATTTCTATTATCTCCATATGAGTCCAAAAGTTTAATGGTCAACAATTTATTCGGATTGATATATAGTTAATCCAACGGTCCATTAAATTCGAATCTTACCGAAAGTTGGTGGACATGTGCAATTTAAGGGGGTCATGTGTTTGGTCCATTTGGATGGGCCCTACAAGCACGAGCTTACGAAATTTTCCCCCTAAACTCGAGCTTAGGAGAGCCTTGGCCATACGTAAAAGGTGTGCCAAACTTGGCCAAAGTAAATTTTAGCCTACTGCTAATCACGAGCGTATTTAACAAATGTTTGACTGGCTATATGGGCCGCGTAACTCATTTTGATGGGCATGAAGCATAGAACTAAACTTAGCGCCGCTGCTGTCCCATGAGCTTTTGGATTTCTCTATAAGATTTGCAATGCCTTCAGATATTTGATTTCATGCTCAAGAGCTCCTGAGGATGCGTGATTCTAATTTGGAACAACATTTTGAATTCTTATAATGTTTCAAATTCTAGAAACTGTGGAACCAAGCAGGGCAGTTGAATTTGTTTTTCCATGATGAATTACAAGGAGGCCCAAGCTAAAGAACTTGTTTTCAAACAAGGCAATGTGCTGAACTTGAATAGCTCAGCTCCAAGTTACTTGAGTTTTCTTTTTTGTTTTTTTTTTTTTTTGTTTTTTTTTTTTTTTATTGAAGGCTCTGTTTTGGTGTTTCCTGCTTTTGACAGATGAATGCTGCTCAAATCTGTAGGAGGAAGTAAGATCAATTCTGATGAGTTAGGCCCAAATGACCCAACCCATGAGGATGAAGCTAGGTTCAAGCCCACGAAGAGATCAAGTCAGGGCAGCCACGTTGCTTCGGAAGCAGTCCCGCTCCTACCAGGTCCTGCGGAGAAATATCTCACCTGCCTCGTCCAGCGCAAGGGCAGTTCGAGGGCTCCAAGGGCAAACATTGCTGAAGAGTCGGCCTCATCTGTTAGGGGAGGACTATAAATTGAGGAGCCCCACCAGCACTTGGGGGCAATTGATGTATTCTCATTTTTCTACTCTTGTATTCCTCTTGTAATCCCAACTCATTGAGGAAGTAAAACACCACAGGCAACCTCTGCCTTTATTAAGTGGACGTAGGTTATTTTGACCGAACCACTATAAATTTCTTTTCTCTCTCTCATTAATTTATCTTATTTATTGCTGCATTTATTACTTGACCGGTGGTGTACGAAATCCAATTTTGGTATCATCAAATTCAAAGTAGAAAGAATTTGGTGAAATCGTAGTAAATGCAAGAGCTCCATTTCTGTAATAAGCACAGGGTTGAATTTATCCACCTTTTCTCCCAACCAATCTTTATTGTCGTGGCTCTGTATACCATGAAACTTACCCCACTTTGTTGTTTAACTTTCATGACTCATTTCATGCCATGTGCATATTGTTGGGGCTATTTGCACTACACATGACTCAACTACATAACAAACTCCAACTACAAAAGACATGCACTACACATGACTCTAACAACGCAAAACATGACCATGGACGTTGGGCACTACAAAAATTCATGAGAGCAAATCAAACTTACGTGACCCACTTCAGTGGACCCATTATGTTAATATTTGAATTAACATTTCAAGACATATCTCTGCCATATGCATACCAATATAATACCTGGGTGTCATGGATAGCTCTTAAAGGCCATTGACTCCTTTGTCCTCACAAGTTTTGGAATGATGGCACAGTATTCACTTCTAAGATAAAGAAAAAATTTGCAGGTTATAACTTTCCAGATTGCGTTCCCTTTCTGTAACAGTTAGTTTCAACTTTATGATAAATATGGGCTACTCTACTAACTTTGATAAACAGCAACAGCAATATTTATTTATCTTATTAAGTTAGCTCATTGGCCAAGAATGGTACTGTCATACTCGTACCATACAATGTGCCAGCAACACCGCTCAACCATGAGTATTGTTCAACCTTAATTTCTTTTGTGATGTATGGAGGAACCATGCACTGTAAAAATCCACTCGCTAGGGCTCATCCACCTTCGGGGACGATTGCTGATGCTAATTGTAAGCGCATAAAAAGTCACTCACAAAGATAGGGGGTGTAGCCGGAGCTTTTTGGTTGAACACCGATGCCTGCCTGAAACTTGGAGAAGGGAGAAAGAAGATAACAGTCAGAGGACCCTGGCTGTGGGCAGCGCAGGGCTCTCCGATGCCTAAGTCAGTTTAAGAACTGAACAGTAGGAGGAGGTTTTTGGGGAAGAAGGTGATACCAGTGTGTGGTGGGTTGGATCTGATGTTCGATCCCCTTATTCCTCTCTGCGCCTGCTCCTTATATCGATTGGGAGAGGGAGAGAGTTGACTTTGGAGAGAGAGGAGACAGTGAGGTGATTAGCCGTCCCATCATAGTCCACTCTGTCAGGCACTAGGGAGGTGTAGTCTCATCGTAGCCTTCCCTTACGTCTGTGGACGCCTATCTGTCAGGAAGCATGGGCGGTATGGGAGGCTCTGTCAGATGAGTATGGGCGGTGCCCTTGTCTTGTCGCATGCGCTGTAGCGTGCATGAGCGTCCAAAGGAGGACAGCTGTCAGCCCCTGCATTGGCTAGTTCTGGCATCCTGACCGAGGTCGGGGAGCTGAGGTTGGGGGCGATCTGGGGTGCCTGGTGCCGAGGTCGGGAGCGAATGAGCGAATAGCCGAAGTGGAATCACTTGGCCGAGCTGGATGCTGGCACCGTTGTCGAGACTGAGCTCTGCCGAGATGGACTAACTGGTGGGGGAGTCATCTGACAGGGATCCCGGCGAGTTCGGGATTATCTTCACACACTAATCACTTTTTTGAAATAGGACGGGAGCGTATTAGGTGCAAACGTTGGATTTTGATATATGGGCCCCATAATTGATCTTGATGGGCATAAAGCATTTACCTGAACTCATTAGTCATTACTCAATGAGAAAATACGGACCTACCTCTCTATCGCTCGCTGGCACTCTCCACTGATGCACCCATCTTTTCTATGAAACCTATCATCTCCATCTTCAAGCCCCTGTTTGGGTCCATCTCTGATAGGGGGCCTAACCACCATGAGGGAAATTTTGTGAGAGCCAATGACACAGAAGGATACTCACGTTGTGAGAGATTTTCAGTTAGACAGGCCGAAGGAGAGGCCTGGTGAATTTCTTGAGTCCAAATCTCAAAGAATCAGGACTTCAGTTTTAATGAAGTCTTCCTTGGATGGAAGCAGGCCCTACGGAAAGCAATTAAAAAAAAAAGATCCAATATCAGATAAGATTTTGCTAAGATCAGAGTGACACGATGAAGTATAATGATATCGAACCTGTACGAACTCAATTTTATAGGATTTTTTTCAGGTTTTCCGAATGACTATGGATGGAAGGTGGAGAGGAAGGAAATATTGGGGGCTCAAAGTCGTAATAGAATGGTTTTAGGATAAAACTTAAAAGTCATTTTTTAAGCAAGTAGTGAATTACTAAGAAAACATAAACAGAATACAACAAACCTAAGCAATCAACCACTACTCCGAGAATGGCTATTTATTTATGGAGTGGTACGGAGTGGAAGTTCTCATCTAATTGTCAGGCATGTGCGGTCTTTCTTCCCACGTATGAGGGTTTCTTTTCCACGTGAGTAGGCTTTCTTCTCAAGTGTACGGACTACGGGTTCTTTCTTGGGTCCCAACTTTCTTGGCTGGGGTAATGGAAAAAAAACCCAGAGCCCCTTACTACCATACAGGCCTCCCATGCCTAAGATAAACAATAAGCCATTATGTTCACGTTTGTAAGGATGTGCCTAGACTAAACTCAACAAACTTTTCAGCAAAAACCCGAATGTCCAAACAAAAGTTTAAATAGACTCCTTGCCCAAGTGGTAAAGAGCGGCAGTTTCTCACCTTCAAACCCTAGGTATGCCCCCTCTTCGTGCATATGCCTTGAGTCAATAGTGTCTTGACATGCAAATTCAGTCGTGTAGGAACTTACACCTCATTGAGCCACCACTTATCCTAAACCAATTGATGATGGGGAACGGCACAACAATGGTTTTATGGTGAGGGCGATGGCTCGACCACAATTATGACCGCTTAGGAGTGAGAGTGTACGTTGACCTCAACAAGCTAGAACATGTTACTGCTCAAAATCATTACTTCCTTCAATGAGTCTCTTTTTTTTCATTGACAGGTGATTGATAATTGAGTTTTGAGGATTTTACTTGAAAAATCCCGACATATAGCAATATATCCCAAAAGGTCCTCGTAAATTGTATAGCACTAATGAGGTCCTCCCGCCAATTTTTTATATTTTTTTATACTTTTTTCTGAGCAACGATAGCGTCACCATGGGCGACACATGGGTGACGCTAGCGTCGCTCGTCACACCCACCTTCTTCTTCCCTTCTTTTCTTTTCCTTTCTTTCTCTTCTTCCTCCTCCTCTCTCTCTTCCTCCCCACCTACACTCATTTGCTAGTAGATTATTTAAAGAAATGGGATTCAAGGATGTTGTCACGTGGAAAATGATGGTTTCATGTTATGCGTCAAAGGGCAATTTCAAACAAGCTTTGAAGTGTTTTGAGGATATGAAGATTGCTGGTTGTAAACCTGATCGGGTGACATGGGATTCAATCGATCATTGCAGGTTATGCTCAAAATGGACAATTCAAGGAGGCTAATGACTGTTTTTACCAATGCAGAGCTTCGAAGATTTTAAGCCAAACGTTGTGTCTTGGACTGCATTGATAGCAGAAAATAAATAGAATGGTTGTTCATCACAGGCATTGCATGTTTTCAAGCAAATAGTAAAGGAAGGAGTGAAACCAAATTCAATTACTATCGCCAGTGTTGTTTCAGCATGTATAAGCCTGCGTTGCTTCTCCATGACAAGGAGATACATTGCTACTGCATAAAGACTAAGGGTTTGGATTCAGATGTGCTTGTTGGTAGACTTCTATGCAAAATGCAGAGGTTCTGTGCTGGATATGCTCTGCGTGGATGCCGTGATGAAGCTATCGAACTTCTTGCGGAGATGCAGTCACGAGGGCTAGAGTCTGATGTTGTAACATGGAATGGGCTAGGGTTAGATTAGAGCATGCTGCAAGAGAAAGAAATAAAGAAAAAGAAATAAAGAAAAAGAAAGAGGAGAATGAAGAAGATAAAGAAAAGAACGGAAGAAGAAGGTGTGAGGAGCGACGCTAGCGTCGCCCATGGTGACGCTATCGTCGCTCATAAAAAAGTATAAAAAACTGGTGAAAGGACCTCATCAGTGCTACACAAATTGCGATGACCTTTCGGGATATATGGCTATTTTTTGGAATTTTTTCGGTAAAATCCCTTTGAATTTTTTTTATAGAGAAAGTCCCATTTATATTAATATAAAATCAAAAGTTCATAAAAAATGACAAAATATCCATATGACAGGTTTTTATCTTTTCTCATCCTCCTTTGCTCCCAAAACCCACTACCTTTCTACTCCCTCTTTTCTCCTTTTAAAATCCACGGCCTCTTTTAGAATGTTGGCTCTAATTAAGGAAGCTAGTGGTTGAATAACTTGGAAGGTAAGTAAGTTGTCAACGTGGAAGACTTGACACTTTTCCATCTGCATTGAAGATTATATCGATAAAGTGAGCCCTTCCAAATTCCAATAATTCTAACCTAGGACTGTAAAGTCATCTTACTTATCTCACAACCGTTGGAGTTTTTTCCCAGAATAGCGCCCTCAAGTAAACTAATTCCCATAATAGCACCCATTTGAAAATAATACCCAAAATAGCATCCCGAGCCTACGTGGCAACCCAATCCTAAACATTGTAAGTCTTTATGTTCAGCACAACAAGCTCTCTGGTTCCATCCAAGAGCTGTTTTCAAATTTCATGGCTTGGAAGATTGAGACTGTGAACTTAAGCTGCAATTCCTTTGCTGGCAAAGTGCCAAGATCAATTGGAAACATGTCATACTTGACATATTTGGATCTACATGGAAATGTGTTTAAAGGAAAGATGCCTCCTGAGATTGGCAACCTCACCCAGCTCATGTACTTTGATGTTTCGAACAATAGGCTTTCTGGGACGATTCCAGAGAGCTTTTGTGGCCTAGTCAATCTGGTTTACTTTAATTTTGCAGTGAATGATTTGGGAGGGCCAATACCCAGAAGTGGAATTTGTAGGAACTTCACAAAAGTGTCTCTAATTGGGAACAAAGATCTTTGTGGAGGAAATTTGGACTTTGATTGTAAATTTGCAAGTTTTCGGAAGAGATCACTGATATTGAATACCTGGGAAGTAGCTGCTATCGTTGTTGGTTGTGTGTTGGTTACTCTCATTGGGATCTATGTGCTTGTGAAATGGAAAATTGGTGGTCATGGAAAGGATAGAGCTGGAGAGTCCTCAGTCGAAGATGAGAGTAAATTGAGCAGTTTCATTGAACCCAATCTTTGTTTCCTTAGCAGCAGCAGATCAAGAGAGCCTCTCAACATCAATGTGGCCATGTTTGAGCAGCCACTCCTGAAACTGACATTGGTTGATATACTTGAAGCTACCAACAACTTCTGCAAAACAAACATCATAGGTGATGGAGGCTTTGAGACTGTGTATAAGGCTACTCTTCCTGATGGAAGAATTGTTGCAGTCAAGAAGCTAAACCAAGCAAAAACACAAGGTCATAGAGAATTTCTTACAGAGATGGAGACCTTGGGGAAGGTAAAGACCGGAACCTCGTCCCTTTACTTGGGTATTGCTCTTTTGGGGAAGAGAAGCTTCTTGTTTATGAGTAGCTTGGATCTCTGGTTGCGTAATAGAACTGGCGCTCTTGAAGTACTTGACTGGCCCAGATGCTTAAAGATCGCAGTGGGTGCTGCTAGAGGGCTTGCATTTCTTCACCACAGATTCATCCCACATATAATTCACAGAGATATCAAGCCTAGCAACATGTATTAGGATTGGATATGCCACATAGACTCGGGATGCTATTCTGGGTATTATTTTCAAATTGATGCTATTATGAGAATTAGATTCCTTGAGGGTTCTATTTTGGAAAAAAATCCAACCGTTGAACCACCGAGTTGAAAATCTATCTTATATATATAACATAGGTTTTAAAACCAACATCCAAAAAGGCTTTTGGGGGCAGCAGAGATTTTTTTAGGAGGAGGGAGAGAAGAAAAGTGGTGAAGGAGGAGAAAAAGATAATAAAAAATAAAAACCTAACATAAAGGTATTTTCTTATTTCTCAGAAATTTTTTTATGGAGAGAACTCGATATAAAGAAATATGAAAAACTTCACACTCTTTTGAAATTCTCAAGTCTTCGTATCATTTTCCGAAAATGGGCCAAAAGTTTTATACTTTATTGAAGTTTCTTCTATTCAGACTAATACAATATTTGGCCATGCTTGATTTGGAGACCCATGGAATCATCACCACTGCCACTGGTAACTGCTTATTTTGAGTAGGGGAATTCTAAAAGTTTTGTACGAAGAATTCCATAACTTCCCCTGTTTTTTTATTTATTTATAAAAGGTGATTTTAATTAGAAGAAATGAACAAACAAGACCAACCAATGAACCAAACGTCCAAAAGCCTACCACCAAAACAAAACATACCAACATGTAAACCCTATATCAAAACAACTTTAGGCCTATCAATATAAGTCTTCGTAGCAAAATCACGAGCGATCCTGTTGAGAAGCCTTCGGATATGGGAAAAAGCTATGAACTCAAAATATTTGGCGAGTCCTTTGAGCTCCTACAAAATGGATTCAATCGACCAATCACAGCTTCCATTAATTAATTACACGAATTACTTTCAAAGCGTCGGACAAGAAGATAGCTTTGGAAAAACCTTGCATTTTGGCTTATCTTATCACGAAAAGAATAGCCCTCGCCTCTACTTCTTTAAAGGAAGGGACATTTGGACCATCTGATGAACTTGCGAAAAAAAAGAGACCTATTAAGCCAAATTGAGTAACCTAGCCAGCCTTTCTTCATCCTTTCCGTATGAGGAAAGGCTAATATTCATTCCTATAATCACTCGTTTTGTCCATCAATGATTACCGAGAGGGCCAGGTCAAATATGCTTTTATTGCTTTAGGAGTTTGATTTTGGAATTCCCTCTTAAACACATGGTTTTCAACCTAAATTCCCATCATTATTTCTAGCAATCAAAAGGGCCTCAAGATTTTGAACAATTTGAAGATGTGGACAGAAATCATTGATTTAGAGGGACGATGTTCTATAAAGTGATATATATGCCTTGATGCTTAGGGCCTATTTCTTTTCAAGCATTTCTAACAGGAATTCAGGCTGTCTGTGAATTCCTGAATTCCAGTCAGAAATTCTATGTTCATTTACTAGAATTCGCAGCATTTGAGGCAAGCAGCATTTTGGAATTCAAAAAAAGTGGAATTCCCAAATGCTAGCCCTTGCTCCAGCATTTACAAATTCTGGCATTCCGGGAGGTTTCCTTAGAACTCCGGCTCTCTCTGACGGTGGAAGGTTACCTTCTTCGTTGCACCTCTAAAAAAAAATCAGATCTGGTTATCTTATTTCTTTCCACTCCTTTCATATATCTGGTTCCATGAAACTCAAAACCCCCAAATCCACACATTTCTTTTGATCTAATCTCAATTTCATTTTCATCTGACATCTTTCAAAACCCTACCATCCTCCTCAATGCTTGTACAAGAAATCCATCTCCTCTTACATCGAGACCGAATAAACCCCAGAATTCATGTATCCAACCTCTTTGAACAGAACTGTGATACAGCATTCAATTCAAGAGGATTTGTAGGGGCATCATTGTGATCTCGATTTCCTTTGAGGCAAGCGGCTCCGAGCTATGATGACGATCGAGATGTTGGATAAGGAAGATGGGAATGGGATGAAGATCATTGCAATGTGCAGAGATTCGAGTACTCATAAAATTGGAAATTTGTGGAATTCAAGTTGCATGAAATTCTCAGGCAAGAATTCTATGTATAAAAGAAACGGAGAATTTAGGAATGCTAGAAATTGTAGCATTTCAAAATTCCATCTTCTTAAATTCTACAAATTCTAACAGACATGAATTCCAAGAATTTTTACAAAGAAACAGGCCCTTAGGCTAGGTTCAACCTTGATAGTGTTTGTCTTAATAGGATTTGCAGTTTGCTAGATCATCTTCGGATCCTCCCAACTTGAATATATGGGTTGAGCAAGCACTTGATGTTGATCTGTATTTAATAAAAATTAACAAGTATCAGTCGTCACCAAAGAGAATTTCCGTGAGGTTGGTGATCTCTCCCTTTATTGTGTGCGTACGTGAGGATGCGCGAAATCTGCGATCAAACAACCGTGCCACACAAGAGAGAATAAAAGATTTTACGTGGTTCGGCAGAACCACCTACGTCCACAGCAAAAGAGTAATGACTCGTATCAGGACTCTCTTCAGAGTTTAGGATTACAGATTACATCACATATATAATGTCCGCCTTTTTAGCCCACAAGAAATCCTTGGTACAATGACCAAAATACTCTTGATCCTGAACCTGGTCATTGGCTAACCCAACGGATCCCAATCTGGTCAAACCAGAATACATGACATAAACCCAACACCCTCTTTGATCATTTCTTTTTTAGTGTCTTCCCTTTGAGATACATTTTTTATTATATTCCGTAAATAATGATCCCATTTCTATCAAATTTGGTTAATCGCAGTATTTATGTCAGTTTTAACCCTTTCTTTGTTGCAAAAGTATAGAAAATTTACCAAAAGAATTATAGAAATGATACACATGTAATTGTATAAAATTTGGAAGAAACAGCAGTAGTTATGACAGTCGTAACCCTTTCTTTGTAGCACAATTGAGTACAGGAAATTTACCAAAAAAATTATCTATATCTCTATTGGAATGTTTTTTCCATTCGTTTAACCATAGGCCTCCAAAGTTCCAATCCTCACTATCTAACATACATCAGGCCAGCTGTCATAATGTTCATCCACCCTCCACTCCCCTCTCCTAAATCTCCTCTGTCTCCAATCTCCTCTCTCTAAAATAACGGAACAATGAAACTTCCTCAAAAAAGATCTATATTCCCACTTCATATCTAAACTGATATGGGACCCTTGGACGACCTCATGGATGGTGGCAGGACCCACTATTCACTCTCCTCATATATTTCTAGGTGTGAGTGAAGTGAAGGCTGATAAAAGCCACTGTTTGGATCTATGGGCCCCTAGGAGTGGTCTGGTGATGAATCAGATCCACTGGTATTTTAGATCAAACCAGTGGGACCCACCGGATTTTACACCAAGGTATATTCAGTCGTAGAACACTTTTTTTTCTATGTTCTGTATGTGAAATTGAGGCCTAGGTGTGGCTTATAGATGGGGACAGCCCTATACCTGGTAGGTAATTAACATATGATCATTCCATCTAAATTATTTTAGGTATATTTATTGGTCTGGTGATTTTACACCAAGGTATATTCAGGCATAGAACACTTTTTTTTTCTATGTTTTGTATGTTAAATTGAGGCCTGGGTGGGACTTATAGAAGGGGACAGCCCTATACCTGATAGGTAATTAATATATGATTATTCCATCTAATAAGTTATTTAAGGTTTCTGTGTAGATATTATTAAGTCATATTAGACTATCTTTTTTGATTTGGTAGGCATATAACGTGGAATAATTGAAAGGATTATCATATGATTATTAAGTTTGTTTGCTGTAATTCTAATGTACATTTATTGTTTCAATCTCTTGTGTGTGTTTGATTAATTATTATCTATATTAGATATGTTAAGGAGGAAGTTTGTTATTCGACCGCACGAAACTTTGATAGTGGAGGGATTTTGCGTTCTTTCATTGGATAATATATAGATTAGGGAATTCGATTTAGGGGTTTGGGTTTCAATATCTAAAATTGGCAGTGTATAACGTGGTTATAGGTTTCGATCTAGGGGTTATGGTATTAGGTTTCTGAGAATAGGTTTCTAAAAAATTAAAAATGCATATCATCATCCCATTGTATGTATCTTTGTTTCTTTTGTCAGACTCTGTAGATCCATTTTTGAATTTGTTATGTATATGTTCTTTTTTTAATGTGAATTAGAGGAGTATCATTTTTATTGAAGGTCAATTTGTGAGGTCTATGATCATTTGATCCTTTGGTCTTTATTAAGTAATTCATGGGTCCCAGTCTGCATCATATGGTTTAATGGACGGTTAGAATAAAGATGGTGGACCACATTCATCTGGGTCCCACTTAAATAGGTTTGGTCAATTTGTGAGGTCTATGATCATTTGATCCTTAGATATTTATCAAGCAATTCATGGGTCCCAGCCCGCATCATATAGTTTTTTAGACGGTTAGAATAGAGATGGTGGACCTAGCTTATTCATCATGGTACTACTTAAATATGTTTGGTCAATTTGTGAGGTTTATGATCGTTTGATCTTTTGATCTTTATCAAGCAACTCATGGGTCCCAGCCCACATCATATGATTTTATAGACAGTTAGAATAGAGATGGTGGACCCAATTGATCTGAGTCCCACTTAAATAGTTTTGGTCAATTTCTGAGGTATATGATCATTTAATCATTTGATATTTATCCAGCAATTCATGGGTCGCAACCCGTATCATATAGTTTTATAGACGGTTAGAATAGAGATGGTGGACCCCATTCATCTGGGTCCCACTTAAATAGATTTGTTCCAGGCAAATCATAACAATTTATATCAATAGCCAGAAATTTGGATTGAAATTCTTTATTTAATGTATTTTTCCTTTGAAAGAAAAACACGTTTTATTGAGCTATCTTGAAAAACGAAGCTTCACTCAGGAAAATTTAAAAATATATATATTTTGACATATGGACCGGGGCCTAGAGTAAATAAATTTCAACTGCAGTTAGGGTTTAGGTAGAAACTTAAGCGTCGCCTTTTTTTTAATTATATAATTGATGTTATTAAGCCTTTTAATTGTGGTATGTAACTCAATGACCATATTATCCGAGTATAATTTATATTAGTCTGTGTATTTGGTGGGTCCGTGGTCCGTGGTCCGTGCATAGTGCGGGATTTTGCTATTACAAAAGATACACATGTATATGTGTAACCGTGTGAACTGCCAGAACAAACAAGCAATATTGAAACAAAAAGATGAGACTAAAAGGAATCTCAAAGAGCTTTTTGGAAGCAAGGCATCTGCTACGACTACCGGTGGTTGTCAGCCTAATCAATCTTGATGCCTGATAGTTGTTTCCTTCGCTCTATTGTTTGCTTCTTTAATTGAATTTTCTTTCCTAACAAAAGAAAGGAGAAGTGGAGAAGAAAAGAAAAGGAGAAATCTCGTCTAGAAGCCAGCGCGTAGAGCCCACATATCTCTAACACGTTTCTTGGGTGACAGATCGATGTCTAGAACTCCACCATGGCCCCATGTAATGATAATTTGAATTATTCAAGATGAATGTCATCTTCTTCGGTGACATATCCTGAAACTTACTTTAATAGGATTTGGTCTTACAATAAGATTGAATACATGATTGATAACAAGAATGAGGCATATGATTAATAATACATAGCCCATGTTTAGCATCTCTATTTCTAACATCTATTTGCCTAAATGTTTAAAGCGGGTAGTGGTTTAAAAAATAATAGTGTTTGGTATACGATTTTACCCTCTATATCCTTGCAGTGATGTAAAGGTAAATCCTCTTAAAATAAAAGGTAGCATTTCTAGCGAGCTTTTAGCCAATTTTTTTATAGTTCTTTTGTTTATGGCTCTTATT